>QLOH01000560.1:0-687668 GCA_026901365.1 Sesbania bispinosa
ACAACATTGCCAATCCGTGATTTCACAAAACCCTCAAATCCCCTATCCTAGGGTTTGACTCACAGAGGTATACAACCAAAACAACAACCCTAGCTTCCTCTAATCAACTTCAATCATCAATGTAAGCAAGGGAAGAGAGAATGGGGAGCATACAAGGATTCATTCAACATGAAAGCGAGTGGGTGAACCACACTTACCTTAGAGCAGAAAATAGGGATGATGGAGAGATGGAGAGTGATGATCTCTAGCTCCTCTAGTGATTTGGGCTCCAACCAAGCTCCTCGATCCTCTTCTTCTTCCTTCTCCAAGCTCCCAAGCTTCCTCCTCCCTCTAAGAACGGAAAAAGGAACGAAAAGAATGAGTAGGTTGTGCCCTAAACGCGTTTATAAAAAGCTGATCCGCGCGTCCTCACTTAAGCGAGCGAAAGAACGCGCCTCAAAAATGGCATTCTCGCTTGAGCGAAATTGAACAGGAAAAAGATCCAACCTCTCTGACTTTGTCTCGCTCAAGCGAGAACCTCATCGCTCGAGCGAGAGCAAGTCAGAGAACAACCCTTGATTTTGGATGGAATTGCGCTTGAGCGAGCCTAATTGCTCTTGAGTGCAATTCCATCATAGAGAACCTCCCAAAAATGGCCTTATCCCTCACTCAAGCGAGCCCTTCTCGCTTAAGCGAGAATGATAGAAATACAATTCTCCCATTTATACTGATATGCTCGCTCAAGCGAGGCCTTCTCGCCTGAGCGAGAATATCAGAATCCTAAATTCCCATTTCCTCTTATACAGTCTCTTTTCCTAGTTCCTTTTTGTTGGGATACATCCTTAACCTTATTTGTTTGGTCTAACCCTTTCCTTGCTCAATTCGTCAACTTTCTCAATGTACTTCCTTTATTCCTAAAATACATGTTATTACTATCTTAATCCTCTTAATGACTATAACCCAGGGTGATACACTCCTCCACAATCTTTACCGACAAAAATACTTCCTAACCTAGTTCAATTACCAATTTCCTATCTAAATTCACATTCCAAACTCCAACTTCTCATACAGTTCCCAACTCTCTGATAGTTGACCGAAACCACAACCTAAAGCCTCCATTTGAGTTTCTAGGTCCTAATTTCGGGATGTTACTATTAAATTTTCAATTATAATATTGAAGTATAAATTATTAAGAAAATAAAATAAATTATTTTGTAGACTACATATTACTATAAAATAGGATTAGATTTAAATTTTTGTACGGATACGATGAAGATTTTTAGTTATTTCAAATATGACTGAATTTAATTAAAATAGATGAATATATGATTATATTTAATTGAAATGCATTAAATATTTTAAAGAAATAATATAATAGTCATATCTTTATATAAGAAGAAGGTAATATAATTTATTATTTTTTATTAAAATAAATTAGGATTACATTTAAATTTATATATAAAAATATATTTAAAATACATGCAAATTGAATAAAATTTGTTATACTCTTTCTTTTTTTATAGATTACCGGGAATGAATTTCAAGAGAAATTGATTTGCATGTAAATTTACAATGATTCATATCCCTAATTTAAGTTTGCTCAAATAACATATAATGAAATATTTGCTTAGCACTATTAAAATTTTGTACCAATACGGTAATGATTTTTAGTTATTTCAAATAAGACTGTATTTAATTGAAATAGATGAATATATGATTATATTTAATTGAAATGCATTAAATATTTTAAAGAGATAATATAATGGTCATATATTTATTTAAGAAGAAGGCAATATAATTTATTATTTTTTATTAAAATAAATTAGGATTACATTTAAATTTATATATTTATACATGGTAAAATAATCAAAATAGTATTGATACGAGCAAAATAAACTGTGAGTGAGATCAAGGTGATTAAATTTTCAATTATAATATTGAAGTATAAATTATTAAGAAAATAAAATAAATTATTTTTTAGACTACATATTACTATAAAATAGGATTAGATTTAAATTTTTGTACGGATACGATGAAAATTTTTAGTTATTTCAAATAAGACCGTATTTAATTTAAATAGATAAATATATGATTATATTTAATTAAAAAGCATTAAATATTTTAAAGAGATAATATCATATCTTTATTTAAGAAGAAGGTAATATAATTTATTATTTTTTATTAAAATCAATTAGGATTACATTTAAATTTATATATAAGAATATATTTGAAATACATGGAAATTGAATAAAATTTATTATACTCTTATTTTTTTTATAGATTACCGGGAATGAATTTCAAGAGAAATTGATTTGCATCTAAATTCACAATGATTCATATCTCTAATTTAAGTTTGCTCAAATAACATATAATGAAATATTTGCTTAGTACTATTAAATTTTTGTATGGATATGGTGAAGATTTTTAGTTATTTCAAATAGGTATTTAATTGAAATAGATGAATATATGATTATATTTAATTGAAATGCATTAAATATTTTAAAGAGATAATATGATAGTCATATCTTTATTTAAGAAGAAGGTAATATAATTTATTTTTTTATTAAAATAAATTAGAATTACATTTAAATTTATATATAAGAATATATTTAAAATGCATGCAAATTGAATAAAATTTGTTATATTCTTATTTTTTATAGATTACCTGGAATGAATTTCCAGAGAAATTGATTTGCATTTAAATTTACAATGATTCATATCCCTAATTTAATTTGTTATTTTATTTTAATGAAATATTTTTTATGGATTAACTATGAATATTAACATAGTAAGTTTTTCATCTAAAATGTAGGGAGGAAAAAAATGTTCATGGAATTCATTCACTATTTGGTCTTCCAATTAAGGAAGAGACAAAGTTGTCAAAGTAATAAGAATTGTAAATAAAGAATACTACTTTACATTGTCTTAAATGCAGAGATATCATTCATTCTTTTAATTTATTTCTTTATATTTATTTAACTATTGAACCTAAATTGTATTTATTTACCTTTAAATATATACAAACTACATTTACATTTTACATTATAATTAATTTAGTTTAATTTAGAATGTTGAATATAATTTTAATTTATTCATATAAATTAGTCATATGAGGTATTTGAAAATATAAATAAACAAATTTTACGTCTTTCCCAAAAAGAAAAGTGGATAGAGAGGCATTGCAGTGTCTGTCTTTCCGCTAGTATTTTAGAATTAAATTAGCAAATATCTTATATACTAAATAAATATTTGTATGAAATTAAAAAATTAATTTAAAAGTATAACAAATAAATTAATTTGAAATTTTATATTTTAAAATAAAGGAGTATGAAAAAATCATTGTTATTTTTAAAAATTATTAAAACTTTGACAGTCCATTTTTTGGGTGTAGAAAGTACAAGGAATTGAGGAAGGAAAATATAGAAAGAAAATAAACGAAGACAGTGTGCGTGAAGTAGTGATAATTAATAAGATGGTAAAGGAAGAGTAACAGAAAGAAAAGAGGTGTGAAAGAATCTTATATATTTTAGAATTAAACTAGCAATTATCTTATATATTAAGTAAACATTTTATGAAATTGAATATTAAACTTAAAGTATAACAAATAAAGTGATTTGGAAATTTATATTTTAAAATAATTAATAAATTAATTTAAATAATTAAAAATTATTTTAGTAAAAATTTATCACCATGCATTTGTTTAATTATCATTTTTATTTTTTCTTTTAATTTTGGAAATGAATTTATCTTATCAAATGTCAAAAATTTAATTAAAACATATTTAAAATAATTTAATTCATAAATTTATTTTAATTTCAATAAAATTTAATAAAAAATAAAGATAAAGACAAAAACAAAAGTATAATTAATTAAGAATTATTGTAATATTGGTCAGTGTCATGTATTATTTTTTATATTAATTTTAATTTTTATCTCTTTTCTTAGGTAAAATATGTTTTTAGTCTCTATAAAATTATGGAGTTTTGCTTTTGATCCCTGTAAATTTTTTGTTAAAAAAACATCATTCTATTTTTTGTTTGTTTTAAAATCTTCCTCCTCTATAATTAACGTGTGTTTAGTGTTAATGTGTTAGCCTTATTTCCTAGTCAGCATTCCTACATGGCTCTTATTAATTCTATGTGGAATATAGCTTATTAAAGATTAAAATCCCTACCAAAGAAAGAGAAATGCTAGCAACACACTCTCTAACACACTCTTCCCAACACACTCCATGTGATTGATTAAAATTCACATGGGTCCCACCAAATTATGTGGGTCTCACTCCCAATGTGGTGGGACCCATGTGACTTTTAACCAATCACACAGAGTGTGTTGGAAATAATGTGCTAAAGAGTGTGTTGCTAGCACTTTTTCCAAAGGAATGATCCAAAGACACATAAGAAGGGCAATAAGTTGATATGTCATGTACCATACAATGGGTAAATGAACCGTTATATTTAATAATAATTAATTTGATTGTTTAGATTAACCTATTATAAAAGTTTTACATAAGGGAAATGGTTTTTGTACATAACACAACGTTTACCATAATTGTACACTGCTGACTCATGCGCTCACGTGTAGAATTTTGTCTTGATGCGGAGTCGAAAAAAAGGGAAAAAAAATTGGGCGCATAAGTGAAAAGAGAAAAAATTGGGCGCGTAAGTGAAAAGCTTTTCCCTAAAAGCAAATTGAAAGTCTGTGAACATCACGAAACTCTCTTCCCATCGAAAATCTCCATTGAAACCAAACTCTCCTCCCATCATCAAACAAAAACTTTCTTCTTCTAGGGACGGAACTCACGAAAGCGAAAGGAAAGGGAGATCAAAGAAGCCTTGCGTTCTACAAGAGGTTAATGAACTACATAAAGTGGTTAAAAGTATTAGAAAGGAAACAAGCGGCAAGACCTGGTTAATATAATGTACATTAATAGTTAATATTTCATAATTATGGTTAATGATAAGAAAATGAGATGAATCATGACAATGAAGTTATGTTATTAATGAACGGTTTATTGTGAATAAGAAAGGCAAAATTGTGAGTCTAGCAATGGTTATTTCATGTAGAATTTCGGTAAATGTCATAACAAAACAAGAATCCATACTTGGAAATAAATCCTGTGAGATGGTGGTTAATGGAGTGTGTACGAGAGGTTAATGAAATACTAAAGTGGTTAACAGTATCAGAAACGAAACAAACAGATTATTGTGAGCGCATGGTTAATAAAGTCTACAGAAATGGTTAATATTTCATAACTGTAGTTAATGAAAATAAAATGAATAAACCACTAATGAACTTTTGATATCTCTTGAAGGCTTTATTGTGACTATAAAAGATAAAATTGTGAGTCTAGTAATGGTTCTTTCACGTATAATTTAGGGTTGTGAGTTCACAAAACACGAATCCATACTCGGAAAAAAAAAACTTGTGAGATGGTGGTTAATGGAGTTTGTCCAGGAGGTTAATGAATTACTAAAAGTGGTTAAAAGTATCAGAAGCGAAACAAGTCAAAACACCTGGTTAATATAGTGTATATTAATGGTTAATATTTCATAATTATGGTTAATGACATGAAAATGAGATGAATAATGCAGCGAACTTGTGTTATTTTATGAACGATTTATTAAGAATGAGAAAGGCAAAATTGTGAGTCTAGTAATGGTTATTTCATGTAGAATTTGGGTAAATGTCATAACAAAACAAAAATCCATACATGGAAATAAATCCTGTGAAATTGTGGTTAATGAAGTGTGTATGGGAGGTTAATGAAATACAAAAAGTGGTTAAAAGTATTAGAAATGAAACAAGTGGAATACCTAGTTAATATAGTGTACATTAATGGTTAATATTTCATAAAGTATGGTTAATGACAACAAAATGATAGATTTAATAAGGGATTGCACTTAGAGTTTGAGGGACAAGTCAAGCTTCTACAACTCCTCTTGTTTAATCTTGATCAAGTGGGTAATAGTACCACTACCACCCACCAATAACTTTCAAAACCCTCTTGCACAAACCTTCGTCCCATGCGAGCTTTGATTTTGTGGAGCTCTTCCTCCTTCGATGCGGTGGTGGAGGTTGCAGTCGATGATTTTCTCTTCGTCTCCTTGCTTCAGAGGATTTTCGCACGCAGTCGTGGAAAAGAAGAAACAAAATAACGAAGGACGTTTGTCGTTTAGTTTTTTATATTTTACTTTTCTTTTTGAATTTTTTTTCTTTCCATGCTGTCAAATGTTGACCACGTGGAATCAGTGTACAATTTATGTAGCACTGTTTAGTGGTACATAAATCGCGATTGTTTAAATAATTTAGAGACTGGTTTCTCTTTTCTCTCACCTCCTCTCTCCCCTGCCACCGTTCTCCCAATTCAACGGTGATAAGGCATCACAAATTGGATCTATAGAGTTCCCTGAAGCAGAGAATGGATATGTACGACTCTTTAGTCTATACCCTCAATACACCACCGTCCAATACACCACCCCTAACCTCAACCTTCATTTTCTTGTTTTCCTCTTTCTCCTAGGCACTTGCATCATCCCTGAGGAGATAGACTTCACCAAATCCACGCTCCAACAAGCCATTAGCCTAACCCTGTACGAAAAAGAGGCTTTTGGAAGCATAGCAACTCCTCCGATCTTCCCCCGTCGCGCTAGCCTCCGATGACCGCGTATTCAGCCCCTACAACAGTGAACCCAACCATGTCTAAACCCCTCGTCTTGTGATTTCGTCCAACCACCATCGCGTGTAATCACCTTCCTAGGCCATGCCACCCAAAACTACAATAGAGAGATCCCCTGTTGTAAGTCTGTCATGCGTCGTCTCCTGTAGGCGATGTAGCGCGCCACTCCATTCCTTGCAGCCCACCGTTTTCGTACCATCCCGCACAATCACCATCCTAACCACGTTGGTTAAGACGCTAGCGACTTCGAAGCCTCCGTCCCCTACCCATTTCTGTTGGAACCATAGGAAATACTAGAAGGGGGGTTGAATAGTGTTTCGAAGATTTAAAATTATTTTTGAACACCTTTTCCTAAAAACGTTTAATCTTAGCCTTCACAAGTTACAGTTGAAAACTCATTAAGGAAGGTATGAAATTTTCAAAGATATGCGGAAGCTTATAAGAATGAGGTTTACAAAATCTTGCTCACCACAGTAAAATGTTTAAGCGTTCTTCAAAAGGTTATTAAAAACATGTTTTGTACGTTATATAAATTCAGATTATACAACTTGTTGTTTGAAAGGGTTTAGCTCTGTTATCTAATGGATTCAGTTATTTATTTGAAACTGAATTATTAGAGGCATCACTAATCCATTTCAGAAGGTTAATTTAAAAGCAATTTTTAAGGACTTGTATAAAGCAAATTTTGACAGAAAAACAGAAAACACATTAATTCAAAAATGTTTTGCATTTGAAGATTATTTAACTTAGACAGTGATTGTGAAAACACATTTTTCAAAGGCTTACTGAATACAATGGACTAAGTGAAATTTCCAACATTCAGTTGATTTATTTATTTGTTGAAAACTAGGTTGTTAGAGAACTTTCTGAACCACTTCAGAAAGTTCAGTAAATTCCCTTTGAAAAATGATTTGTTTGATTTATTAAGATTTCGTGTATTGAAACTGAATTAACTTTTCAAGCCCTTCCCCAGGTTAGTAATAAACAATTAAACTACTGAAAGTAATGAGTTAAGGGTAGAGAGAATTTACACAAGAGGTTTATACTGGTTCACCCACCATCGGTGAGCTACATCCTGTCCCAAGGCAAACCACCACTGGATTTTCACTATCTGAACACAGATACAAGTATTCTTTTATACCAGCCTCTCTAGGCTTAACAACAAGTATTCTTTGTTTTCAACTGCCTCTCCAGGCAACTCGTGCAGTATTCTTTGTTCACCCAGCCTCTCCAGGCTGTACCAAGTATTCTTTGTTTTCAACTGCCTCTTCAGGCAACTCGTGTAGTATTCTTTTACAGTCAAGCCTCTCCAGGCTCAATGAGTATTCTTTTACAGACAAGCCTCTCCAGGCTCAACAAGTATTCTTTTCTATCAAGCCTCTCTAGGATCTACCCAAGTATTCTTTTCTATCAAGCCTCTCCAGGCTCTACCCAAGTATTCTTTTCTATCAAGCCTCTCCAGGCTCTACCCGAGTATTCTTTCTTCCTCCAAGCCTCTCCAGGCTCTCCATAGTATTCTTTCTCCAAGCCTCTTCAGGCTCTCAGAGTATTAATTATTCCACCAAGCCTCTCCAGGCTCTCAGGAGTATTCTTTCTTCCCAAGCCTCTCCAGGCTCTACATACACTCAGTGTGTTTACACTTAAGTATTGAAACTTAAACTACAATTTTCCTGTACTAAGGGTTTACTGAGTACTACTCAGGATACAAAGGTTGAGTTCTAAGTACAAGGAATGACAGATATAAGTGTACAATTCTAAGCTCTAATTCATCTCTGTATTCAGAAGGTTGGCTGGGTATAATCTTTATTGAGCTTGGCCATACTATTCTGTGAAGGTTGATGACAAACCATGATGAGGAATAGAATTTAGGAATGCATGGCTGTCTCTTCTATTTTCGGTTGACACTCTAGAGATGCATCTTGTAGGCTCGGCCAACATCCCCAAAGTCTTACTTCAGGCTATTTATATGTTCTGATAAAATATAGTCGTTGAAGATTGTTGATATTACCGTTGAGAAGAAATGATTTGGCTCATATAGCCGTTGTGAAATAGCTTCTCATTCGGTAGCTTTTTCCTAAGCAGAATAGGTGCGCAGATGACTTGGCTTTGACACACTGCAGATAAGCTCTTTAATCTTGAGAGATTTCCATTGACTTCAGCAAGTTGATTTCTCTCTCTTCTTCTTCGTCTTCTTCTTCTTTTTTTTCTTTTCTTTGTGAGTGTGAGGAGATAGGATATAAAGATCCGTTAGACTTTCTCCTTTTTGCCGTTGTGAATTAGCTTCATAGCTTTTGTGAAATAGGGCATAGTAGGTGAATAAATATATATATATCCGTTCTGACACCTAGCTATTTTACTCACACATATTTTCTTCGAGAGTGAAATTGCTTCTTCAGCAAGTTGGCTTATGAGTATTTCTTGAGAGTTTATTTGATTCTTCAAAATGTTGGTTCTCTCTCCTCTTTTCTTTATATGAAGTCTGGATAGAGATAATGATTTTATCCATTGAGTTTCTTCTTTATCCATAGTGAAGTTTGCTTTTCTTCTTGAAAAGACTTCCAACTTCTGATGGCATGTTGCAGAGTTTATGCAGTAGTAGGTGTACAACAACGCTGACCTATCTCTGATCACTATTAGATTTTCTGCCTTTTTCTTCTTTTCTCGAATGGAGCTTTTTGAAATAAGGAAAATAGCTTTTGTTACTATTTCCTTTCTGGATGATGGCATAAGACATTTAGATAATTTTCTAATTGTTAATCAAAATGGTCTTTGCCTTTGTTGAGACTTCTCATCTTTGGAGATTTGTCCATGAAATCAGCGAGTTGAGGGTCTTCAATAAGTTTACATACTTCAGTAGGTTTGTATGACGTGTCAGGCTTTTTCTTCTTCAGATAGTTTGAAATGCCACATCATTGTATTCGTAGAGTATGTGTTTGGTAGATTCACTTTCATCATGCACATACTTTCAGAGAGTTGAGTTACTCCAACATAAATTGGTTCTTCTTCAATCTTCTTCAACATATTGCTTCTTTTAATCTTCTTCTGTAAATTGCATGTCTTCAGAAGGTTGGTCACTTCAACATGTTACATGTCTTCAGAAGGTTGATCACTTGTAGAAGGTTGTTTTTCTTTTGACCAGATTCCTTTCTTTAGTGTTGCAACTTTGAGAGGAATTAGGTTCAACTCTTGTGTGCTTCCTGATTGGCGATCTTCTTGAAAACTTTCTTCACTTGCTCTGAGTCCTTCTTTTAAGCCTGTTGCTTCATTTAGATTTCCTTCTTCTATTCTTCATATCATTGCTTCATGGCTCTTCTTCGTCCTTGATGATTTTCCATGAGCTAGATTTTGTTCTTCATTTGTTGATTCAGCGTGTTGATTTCTTCATCATTGATTGCTTCAGTATGTTCATCACCCTTAGCATGTTGACTTTTCTTGGTCTTCCTTGATGTCTTCCACGTCTTCTAGACTTCTTTGGTTCGGAAGGTTGGTCAACTTCAGAGAGTTGCTTCATGCTTTTCTCTTTTCCTTTGTATGTTATTTTTCTTCAGCAGGTTTCTTCTACTAGATCTTCTTCTTCTTTGTTATGTTGATCTGCATCATTCCTGAAACACATAGAAAACATATACCTTTCTCAGTAGAACCTGTTCTTATATAGTCTAATTTGTTAATCATTAAAACCTAAGGATAATGAGTCTTAAACTTAATTTGAATACTTAAATTAATTTTGAGACTCAACACTTTCTTCCTTAGCTTCGTCACAATCACCAGTTCTCTGGCGTGTCACGGCGCATGACGCTTCGAACATCATTCTTATCATGCGGCCCACTATTGTGGCCATTGTTGTTCTATGTTCCATGGCTGGAGCCATTCTTCTTCACTCCCCCTCTCTTAGGTTTTGCCCCTTCTTTGTTCCGTTACTGAAATTTACAATGCGTTTGTGCTGTTTGTGTTTTTTTTTTTCTCTATAGAAGATGAAGTTCCTAAACACACCACCAACACTACATCCTCGCTGGTAAGAGTGGGTGGAATTCAATTTTTGGCTCACTATTCATGTCTTGTTGGAATTCAATTTTGTTTGGCTCATGCCTCTTCAATAAGCTCCATGGTCCATTTTCTACGAATTGTGTGAATATCTAAAGTTTTTTACAACCGGTATATAACCTAATTGTCATTAGCCTTACCCATACAAGAAGTAAACAGATTCGCTAAGGAACCAGTTGGAGATAAGTCAAGGGTGCACACTATGTAATGTCCACGTCTCTTAATTAAAAAATAATGTCTGTTGGAAGCACTATTTTCAAATTCATGAAATTATTTCACACATTATTGATATCGACATACACATACAAACAACGCTTAGGTAATCCAACAATTACTTAAGCAGGAATCCAGTACATTAACATAAGGATACAACTGTTGTCAATGGGGGCTCAGAATACAAATATCAATCAAATGGTCATAAAGGGATAAGATAATACATTTGTCCCGGAAACATAAAAAGTATCCCTAAGGGCCCCGTATGTACCATATTGTCCCCACAAAATAACAACTATTAGCCTATACCAAGGAATATCTAAACCGAAATAGTTGGGCCATCACAGGCCCAACCAAGACATCCCACAACTCCCCGATCAAGCACTCGGACGAGGATCATGCACATATGAATATAATTCCCACATTGTGGGGTGAGACTAGTGTAGGGAATCATATGCATGAGGTGCAACAGTCAAACATAATCCACAATCTCAACATACGCATAAATAATGTGAAATGATGCAAACATAGTTGTGGCATGTTTTTACCCGACACCCAGAGTCTTTTTGCTAACTGTGACTATGATTGAGCGCTCGACCATGTGACCAAGGACTATCGTCCAGGGCCACCTATGATTAAGTTTTATTATCAATGAATGAACAATGCATGTTGTCATTTTTAGCTTGAGGACCCCTATCTCCCTCTTGGCCAAGAGTTCGATGTGGTTACCTCGTTCTTCTTACAACTTAATGCCCAAAGGCCTATGATGATCCGGAGACCCTGTGATGGTCCGAAGACCATGTGACATATATTTTCTTGGCCATTGGCCTATGAATTCTTGGAGGTATCATCAATATGTATGTATGTATGTATGTATGTATGGCATGGTATGCATTGACAACTATTTCATAAAGATTGGCAAAACAAACCTATACATAATCTAGGGTTTCAAGGCACCCATACATACAACTCAAGAAAATCCTTAATAACCCTAGAACAATCAATAACATTCACAAACAAGATAAATAGCAAGGGGGAGAAGGAATAAGGAGCATACAATAGAGCAAGCAAGATGAAAGTGAGTGAGTGACCACACTCACCTCAAGAGTAGGAGAAATAGGATGATTGAGGGGTGGAGAATGATGATCCAAGGCTCCTCTAGAGATTTGAGGCTTCAATCCAAGCTTCTTGCTCTTCCTTCTTTCTCCCTCTGTCTAGAACTCTCTCTCTCTAAACAAAGGGATGAGAAAATAATCCAAAAACACTAACTGAAACGTGTATAAAAACCTGTTCTGCGTGTTCTCACTCAAGCGAGGATTTGCTCGCTTGAGCGAGCGAATTAATGCACCGTAGGATTTGCGTTCTCGCGCAAGCGAGAGCCTGTTCGCTTGAGCGAGACCAACTCAGAGGCAAAATAGGGGCTTTCTCGCTCAAGCAAGAGCTCATCGCTTGAGTGCAATTCCCTAATTGCGCTTGAGCGAGCCTAAGCGCAATTCAACACAGATAGCCCTCCAAACCAGTTCTGTTTCTCGCTCAAGCGAGAGCCTTCTTTCTTGAGCGTAAATGACAGACTACAAACTTACCTTTTTTGTTAATAGATTCTCTCGGGCGAGCCACTCTCGCCTGAGCGAGTTGCCTTTTCGCTTAAGCGAGAGTAGTCTCGCTTGAGCGAGCCCACTGCATAACGAAATTCTCCCATTTCCATCCCAAGGTCTTCCTGCTAACTTTGACCCTTGTACCCTAGTTCTTCTCTACCAAAACCACCCTTCTAACTCAATTCCTATAATCTAAGCTTCTTCCCTTCTTTACCGACAACCCTCTAAAGTTAATTCCTTCCACTTCAATCTAGTTCCCTCGTTCATACCTCTACTTTCTTCCTCATCTTCATACCTTGCTAGTCTCTCAACCTTAGAGTGTGATCCCTCCTAAGTTCCATCTACCATAGTGTTGGGCTGGATACTTGGTTTCCCGGCTAAATTCTCCTTAAAACTAATGGCTATCAATAAATGTCCCATCTCTTCTTCTAATCTACCCTCAACCCCTTAAATCCTCATTCTACCTCTAATTTCTTTCTCTTGGCAGGATTCACAGCCTCAGGCTTTTACGATATTTTCTACATCCTAATTTTCTAGGATGTTACACACGACATTGTAAATAATTTTCCATTGGTCAGATTTAGTCAGATGTGTAGTTGTAATGTCCTTTGTGAATAATTTTCTACAGGTTAGATGCATCATATAATATGATTTGGTCCTCGTGCGTAAAATTTAATCATGCTCCTCCTCCTACTCAAATTTGATATAATAATAAGATTATGAAGATTTCGAGTGAAAAAAAGCAATAAGTACACAAAACCCTAACACATTACATTATATATGGAGACACATAGTGGAGGAGGACCCCTTCGTTCCTGTAGCTCCCAATCCCTTTCTCCTTCCCAATCTGCCTCCTCTTCTGCCACCCTTCTGTCATCCAAAAAAGCAAGATGGCATGCGATGACCTCACACCCTCCCTTATCCTATTCTTCCTTCTCCGTCAATACCCGTAATGACGCCTTCTCCTTCAATTACAACATCGAGAGAATCTCCTTATGTGGTGCCGGTTCCGACGATGACTCTAAGGATGCTATCATAGACGACGACAATGACAATGATTCTTCCATGTGCACCTTCACCACTGGCAGGCTAAACAACCCTCCCTTCACTCCCCGCAACACCAAGCTCAAGACCGATAATAACTAGACTGTTATATTAGATTATGAAGACAAAGGACTGGCATGACGATGCAAATGTTCTTAGTGCGGCAGGTTGGTTGGTTGCAAATCTAAGTTTGTAGGGGTTAGGGTTCTGTCACAAGGAGTCCGAGTTTCTGGATTGAGAAAGAGAGGAGATGCACTTCGCAGAAACACCTATTTTTTCCATAATTAGGGTGAAATTGAATTAATTTTGGATTAATTATGGTTAAATAAGGTTAATGCTTAATACCTATATTCCACAAAGGATAAGTGAGAGCCATGTTGGAATGCTGACTAGGAAAGAGGGTTGACTACACATCAACACTAAACACACACTAATTATAGGGAGGGATGGTTTTCAATAAAAAAGAATTGAAAAGAGGGACCAAAAGCAAATCTTATTGATTTTATGGGGACTAAAAACACATTTTTGTGTAATTAAACTTACAAGTATCCCCTACATTGGATAGTTGCGTTTATGAAATATAAAAATGAATTTTAAACTTTAACTTGATTATTACAAAATTATGTTAATGAAGATTTATGTCATGTAATTTTTTACATATATTTTTTTTTGTCTTTCTCTTTACATTTTAGAAGTAATTAACAAGTAATCAAATATCATGTGCTTTATATGAATATTTTTCATGAAATAAATGCTTAAACTTTCATTAATATAGAATATTATTACATATAAAATGGGTGGTAGTTTTTTTTTTTTCCAGTCATCACATTAAATTCTAAATACTCAAAATAAATAAATAGGTCATTTTTATATTGAAATGATTTTAAAATGTAATGTAAGAAATTAACCTTTAGTCTTATATATTTATATGCATTATTTAATTTGTATCGAATGAGATTGCATATCATATTAATCTTAACATGAATTATTGATTATACTAGCTATATGTATAAATTATTAAGAAATTGAATGTAGGTCTTGTGTGGATTGTCCAAAGACTCCAAACGCAAGGTGAACAACTATGTTTTGTCGAGCAAGATTGACACGGCTTTGGCGTTGCTGCTTATTGTAAGGTAACTTGATTTTAGATGCATTCAAAGTACATAAATTATGGCATATGCATCTAATATCTTTCTACAATATCCTTGCTCTAATTTTTTTTTTTTTTGGATGGGTGAGCCATTTGATGATTAAATGACTTTTTGGATATGTGCTTGTTATTACCGTTGTACAACTTGAAAGAAGAGATCAAAATGTGAATGTTTAATTATTTATTTTTCATTGCTTTAATATAATTGTATTCATACTTTTTTTCAAGACCACATGTATCCTCAATGAGAGACAATGTTGCTTGAGCCAAGTAGGACCTTTACGAGTGATAAAACTTTCCCTCCAAGTATTTAATAGAGGTGCATATCCAGGACTCGAACTCAAAACCACTATTCACACTCCTTTTGTTTGTACTATTATAAATATTCACACTCCTCACTGTTAAATAATCATACTCCTTTTGTGCGTGCTATAATAAATAATCACGCTCTTAACATATTATGCTTGTGCACTCAAGAAACTGCTAAGGTAAATAGTAAAAGGTTGATTGTTTGATTTTCATTTTCATTTTTTATTTTTAGTTGTAATTACAAAAATATTATCTTTTTATTTTATTTTATTTTATTTCATGTTTTCAAAATTTTATATAAAAAGCATTGAAAATAATATAAAGTTATTTTTATGATTTCTTGTACAAAACTTTAAAAATAAGAAATAAAATGAAAATAAGGTGATATTTTTGTAATCAAAACTGAAAGAATTTTTTTATTTTTATTAATACAAAGAAGAAAATCGATCTTTGTTATATATTTTTCCATTTTTGAAAGGATATGTTCAAAATGTGATATATATATATATATATATTTGTCAATAAATAGCATAGTTTTAAAAACCAGACCGAACCGGTCGGTTCGACCGGGAACCGGTCCGTTCAAACCCAAAAAACTGGTGGATTTCAGAACCGATGAGAACCACCGGTCAAGATCCGGCCGAACCGGTGAAAACCGGTATCTAAAACCCGTTGAACCGGTCTTTTTCAAAAAAAATCAATTTTTTTATTGTTATTTTTTAAATTTTTGTTTAATCTAAAATATTTCTAAAATAAATAAAGACATATATTTGAGAATTACACATAGATATCTATTATTTTTATGATTTTTATTAATTATTATTAATGTTTTGTCTTATAAAACTTATAATATGGTTATTTATATAAATTTACAACTTTATATATATCTTAATTTCTTATAATTTCAATGTTATTTTATTAATTAAAATATTATATAATATTAAAAATATATACTTAATTAATACCCCGGTTCCACCACGGTTCAACCATTGAACCGTGAACTAGTGCCTTTACCAGTTCAATTACCGGTCCGATTTTTAAAAACATTGAAATAGTATCATTTGAGTAATTTGAACTTAATATTATGATGAAATGTTGACTGAAATGAAAAGGGGTTAATGATAAAATACTTTGAAGTCACATAGAGGTTAATTAGGGATGACAATGGATAGGGCACTATAGTACCCGTGATATGGGTAGGGTACTATAGTACCCGTTCCCATACTCGCGTTTTAAAAAAATACTTGTACCCAGACCTATATCCGTGTTAGTGATTCTAATACTTGTACTCATCATCCGCACTTTTGTTAACTATAAAAATAATAAATTAATTAGAAAATAAAAATTAATTAAAAAATAACTCTAGAACAAATGAAAAATAATCCATAGATAATTCAAATTTAACTATAAAACAACTCTGGTATGTGGAAGTGGATTAGAAACGAGAACAGTGAGAGGAGAAATGAAAATTAGTTCAAGTTTGCTATTTTAGTATTTAGGGATACAAAATTATAACTTTTCAAAATTATAATATTTAAATTAATTAAATTAGTAATGTATATTAATATTTTTGGTTACTATGATATATATTAACATTAATTGTTTTTTTTGGAAAAATATTATTTAATAATACAAAATATATAAATTAAATTACTTATATGTATATATATTAAATTACTTATACTATATTATATAAGTACCGCATATGGGTAGGGTAAGGTAGGGTACTATAGTACCGTACCCGCACTTGTATCCATTAACAATTGCGAGTAATTATCTAGATCTGGATCCAACACCCATTTAGTGAGTAATTACTCTACCTTTTTGCAGGTACCCTCCGAGTAAAATTTCCATCCCTAAGTCAAATAGTAAAAATTGAGCAATGACTTTTCCTTTACCATATCCATATGCGTTGTCAACCTATGCATAAGTTTTGTTTTGTAAGTATGAGAGATAAAGATATAGATTTCATTATTAACTAACATATAAAGGCTTTCAATCCAAATCGTGTTTACGGGCTTATAGCCAACTATTCATTCTATTTTGATTTTTGAGTATTTTCTTCCCTGAATGCATCTAGCTTGTGTTTATTTGCCCTCTTCTAAGAAAAAGGATTTTTTTTTTCATTTTGTAAGTTTGTTCTTAGGCTTTGATTTAGGAAAGAGGAAAAGTGTGACATTAAGAGTGTGTGTGTTGGGTAAAACTAGCTGAAGCTGAAAAGCTCGTTGAAAGCTTAAAGTTAGCTGAAAGCTGAAAAGCTATTGAATGTGCTTGGTAAAACTAGTTGAAATGGTAAAATGACATTTAAGGACAATATTAATTATTAAATAATGATAAGTGGGGGTGGTTGATGGTTAACTTGTAATTAATTTTTCAGCTAGTAGCTGAAAATTGGGAGCTTTTTTATAAAAGCTACCCCAATTAGTTTTTTAAGAAAAAACTTGTAGCTACCCAAAAGCTACCTTCTCAAACATTGCTAAAATGATTTCATCTACTATTTCATCAACTTTCAGCTAGCTGAACTAACAAGCAAACACACTCTAAATATTCGATGGTTAAGAGTTGGGAAATTGAGATCATTTTCTCCTTCATCATAATGGGTGCTTGGTAACACCTTTGACATTCATAATAATCTATCCTTTTTTTTTTGTTTTTTTAGTTAATAAAAACCACTAACATTGCTTTATTTTTATTTAATTTATACTTTTTATATATTTTTATAATAAGAGTATTTTAGGAATAACAAAGTTTTATTTCTTATGTTCCATTCTTTTTCCAAATAATGAAATGAAATCCTTTACCATTCTATTATAAAATATCTAAACAAGTAAATAATATATTTATCTCATCCCTTCCTACTCTTTTACACCCCATTATAATCCGTTCCATTATATTACATCTTGTACCCTAAATCTAAACACATGTTCGGGGGTAGTGGGAGGGACCTCGTGTGTGAGGTCAGCCTTGGTCGAGTTCGGAACAAAGAGGTTGTCACTGATATAAAAATTTGTGAGGAAAGGAGACAAGCAGAGAAAAGAATATCCTGTAACAACAATCATGGTCCACAAATGAGGATTAAGGATGGAAGGACAATAGCATCGTGAGATAACGTTTCGAGCCGTTGATTTAATGTTCACAACATTAAGTGTTCGTTTAATAAAAATATTTCCAATAATAGTTTTATTAGGAACTTAGTTATAATTAAGGTTTCTTACGTTTTATTAAGAGTGTATTAGTCAGATTGAATCCAGTACCAACACTTTTGATTTTCAGTTGAGCAATAATTAAAAATAAATTATGTGGAATTAATTTTTTCACTGTTAAAAATTTAAAACAAACAACCGCTTAATCACGAGACCATTCTTTACTCGACATTAGAACTCTTATAAATAAGACAACGGTATTGAGATCACCATAGAAACGATTTGTGTGAGAAAAGAAAAGAATGTTGATAATGGATTCCTTGGCCATTTCCCAGTTTTTCACGTCCATCTTGTTGTTGGTTGGCTTTGTTGGGTTGTTTGTTTTGTACAATACCCTTGTAAGGAAGCCAGAAGTCTTCGTTCTAAGCTGAGGAATCAGGTATCACTGGTCCTCCACCAACTTTCCTACTTGGAAATATCAGTGAGATAAGGAAATCTCGGCAACATAAACGTCTCCTTCTGTTGATATGAATCCCCTGTTATATTCTCATGATTGTGCTTCAATTATCTTCCCTTTCTTTGACAAATGGAGACAGAAATATGGTATATTACATTCCTCATATATATCTATTTCTGTATCATGTATCTCAATCAAATATTGAGTTTTTAACTGATTTTTTGTTGAAACAGGTCAATTGTTCATGTTTTCTCTTGGAAACATACAAATATTGTATGTGGATCAACCTGACATATTGAGAGAAATCATCACATGCACTCCTTGAACTTGGGTAGACCTTCATATCAGCAGAAAGAAAGAGGGGCCTTACTTGGTCAGGGAGTTATAGCTTCAAATGGGACTTTATGGCGCTCATCAAAGAAACAATCTTAGCTCCTGAACTATACAATGGAGAAGGTCAAGGTATATAATAATTAATGTTTTCACTTTGAAGCTTGCTCTTTGTTGGTATCCTATCTATATATAAATTATATTTGACTCATAACTTGCTATTTGTTTAAAGGGAATGATAACTTAATTAGTATGAGTCCTACCATTTCTCTGCTAAATTTGTGGACTAGTAAGATAGAGGCAGAAGGTGGAACTGCAGATATAAAAATTGATGACTACATGACAAGATTCTCTGGAGATGTTATTTCAAAAGCATGCTTTGGAAGCAATTACTCTGAGGGAGAAACAATTTTCTCTAAACTCACAGCTCTCCAAGATGTAATGTCCAGGCAAAAATGGTCTAATGGGATTCCAGGCCTGAAGGTATAGTACAGAACATATTTCATTTTTTCCTATTGTCTTATTTTTTTATTCCAAAAATTTAGGTTAAGCGGGGGATGGAAAAGTCTCTTATACTCAAAGAACACTTATAGAGCTACTTACATTTATCTCATGTACTCGCTCAAAGAGACGAGTGAGGGTCGAACCCGTGACATGTGAAAAACAAACGAACAAATTTGTTATTTTTCCCTTTACACATTTGAATTATTAAATTCTTAATTAATGTAACAGGTACCTTCCAACGAAGAGCAATAGAGAAGCATGGGCATTAGAAAAGGAGGTGAGAAATTGCCATACTACAGGTGGTGGAGAAAGAGAAAAGGAAATTACTCATGAGAAGGATCTGTTTGCAGATGATTCTTGAGGGTGCTAAGAATAGTGATCTCACTCAAGAGGCCACTGACGCTTCATTGTTGATAACCTGCAAGAATATATACTTGGCAGGATATGAGACCACTGCAGTTGCTGCTACATGGTGCCTCATGTTGCTAGCCTCAAATCAAGAGTGGCAAGATCGTGTTCGAGCAGAAGCACTAGAAATCTGCAGTGGTGAAATCCCAAATTATGATATGCTTCGTAAGATGAAGCAGGGTATGGATCATAAGGTTGTTGCAATAGTAACTTTTACTGTTTTATGACGATACAAAGAATATTAATGTGTTAGGTTGGTTTATATTGGATCCACATTTGCAACATGTATCTGGGTAGAAGCTACTCTATATTTGGTTTGACGTTAAAAATGGCTAAAACATTTAGGATTTTACAAAGTAACAATTTCTAGCGTAGAAACGTGATTGTAAATGATTTTTGTTGAAACATGCTCATACTTGACCTGTTTCAATGCAACTATCACGTTTCAATTGCTAAACCAAACATGTTCTCAATAGCGTTAACCGGGATTCACGTTTAAAACGTGATTTTAATAGAAAATCAACCTTAAATTTCACTTGTTTTGGCAGCTAACAATGGTTATTCAAGAATCATGCGCCTTTATTCCCCGGTACCTGTGATGTCAAGGAAGCTTTAAAGGACATGAAAATTTGGGAACATTCATATTCCCGAGGGTGTTAACATTTGGATAATGGTATTCAATTTACATACAAATCCTGATGTATGGGGACCTGATGCCTACAAATTCAACCCAGAAAGGTTGCCAATGGGATCTCAGGTGCTTGTAAGCTGCCACATTTGTATATGCCATTTGGGGTTGGACAACGAGTGTGTCTTGGACGGGACTTGGCCATGATTGAACTTAGATGTTGTTATCTCTGATTTGGTCCAAATTCTCTTTCTCCCTCTCTCCTAAATACATCCATTCACCAGCTATTAAAGATGGTTATTGAGCCAGAACATGGTGTACATTGTTGGTAAAAAAACTGTGATCTGCTCAAAGAACTAGGCTTATTTCTTAGAAGATGGTGCGGTTGAATAAAGCAAAACCATGGCTTCCTTGCTGTTTCATAGAGTAATCTACTTATTGTGATGTTTGAGTGAGTTAAAAATCTACTTGTTTGAATATGTAATTTGTACTGACATTTCCTATCAGTAATAAAATGTTTTGATTCTTGAAAAAAAAATGCAATAAAAGATCTAATTTATGGACATTAAGAATAATTGTAACAATAAGGTAACAAAAAGGCAATTGCTGTGTCTAAGGGAATCCTATGATCTGCATTCTGCAGAGTTTCATCAATAAAGAATTCTTCTGTTATATTAGTATGGTGAAATATTTATGTATGTACCACAACTAAACTTTTATACACACAAGGGCTTCATCACTATATGACCAGTGCTGCTTTAGTTGAGTTGGGTATTCTAACAGCAGAACCTTGACTTGTGTACCATAAATCTTTGGCTCAATCACATTAAAGTGGGTGCGTCAGTGCGTCTAACGTACATGAACAATACATGTGTTGTATCGTACAAGACTAATTTGTGACCTGCTATTGCAGATATTAATGAATTTTAGGCCTCATTTGGTACTATTGTGTACCTGCCTCAGGAACAAGTGAATGAAATTGCATATAGTCTTCTGAACTTTTAAACTCTCGTTTTTTGTGGGTACTAAAAAACCACCTCGCTAAGGTAGTGGGGTCTTCAGGCTCATCCTTCAGTGGCATGCTTCTTGACACATTGTTGATGGAAATCTTCAATGGAAGCAATCACTTTAGGAGTGCCAATCTTGACACATTAAAAAATCGTTAGAAATTGCTCTTGCACGTTAGACTCACTCGGTATTTGAGTTCAAACGATTTTTAAATAGAACATGGTTAAGATTAGCCGGTTGATCTCAATTTTATAATATTGTTCCGTCCATATTTGTTCATCAGTGTGCTACATTGATGATGTATCGGAATTAACAAAAAATAATAACGATGAATCAGTGTATGTTGGCATGTGAGAAATTTTGGGGAATCAATACTATTATTAATTACTAGTGTGAATCCCTGTGACGTAATATATATATATATATATGGTAAATTATTTTAAATTACATAAAAATAAAACAAATTTCAATCTTTTAATATAATTTTATAAAATAAATATTTTATAAATATTTACTTATTTTATAATATACATAATAATATATATGGTTTAAAACTGTATAAATAATATTATTTGAATTAAATCCATATGTGGTGTAAAAATTTATTCTTGCAATGTAATGTAAATTACTGTTTTCATGTGTTATATAATATTTCTAAGGATTAATTATTAAAATATGAATGAATTGGTAAAATTTTATAAATTTAAATATATATTTGAATAAAAAATGTTTTAAGAATATCTCTATTTATATGATAATATAATAATAAAATATTAATTTAACTAATAATAAGTAAAAAGTTTTCATTCAATATAATTTTATATAAAATATTCAAGTAAAATTTAATTTTTATCATAATAATTTAGATATTTATACATTTTTTATGAACTTTTCATCTCCATGTGATATATTTTTATTTTATAATTTAAATATTAATAATATGAAATAATATAAATTTAGAAAAATGAATATTCTTTTGGATCTATGAGTAAGTGCCTTAAGAGCATTTATAAAATTGTAACAATTAAAATAAAAATATGTAACAAAAATACATTATTTAACGGGAAAAGAGTATATAAACACCCTTAATTTTTATCCTTTTGTAAATAGGTACCATGAACTTTTATTTTTGTCCTAATTAATCCTTAAACTTTCATCATTGTTGAAATATGTCATTACATTGGCATGAAGTTAAAAATTAACAAATATAATCTCAACCCTTCAAAATTGTGTTTAAAATATTGAAATTATATAAAATAAAGTTTCAAAAAATAATAAAATAGGAAAAAAAACTCTGAGTTAAAAGAACGCATGGTCATATTTCGCTTTTAAAATTTTAAATATGTTTAAAATTTGACATAATTCAAGAATAAAAAAAAAGTAAATTTTACTCTTTTTATGCCTTTTTAATATTTAAAACACAAAATCTCCAAAGATTGAGATTGAGATTGGTTATGGTAATTATTTATTTGATATTAATGAATGGATTTATTGTAATAATGATAAGCGTTTAAGGGTTAATTGAGACAAGTTAAAAGTTCACCGTGTCTATTTGGCAAAGGGCAAAAGTTCAAGGTGATTTTATACTCTTTTCCCTTATTTAATTAATTGAAAAAAATAATTTTTTACTTTTGATTTCGTTAGCATCTATTATCTTTCTTGTGGTAAATTTTAAAAGCCATCCGATTATGAAATGATAAAGTATCCATAAATTTAAGAATGAAAATTTAAAAGCATTAATTTTAAATTATTACAATCACTTATTACAAAATTCATGGTCATGTAAATAATCTCTTCCTTTTTTTTCTCTTAAGACCTTTCATCTTACCATACAAAGTTATTACTCATCAAATTACATATTACCATAATTAGAGTGCAAACACGTTAATATATGTCATATCAAAACTTAATCTATGATAAAATATGCATGTAAAAGATTAATATTTTAAAATTATTTTACATAACTATAATGGTAACACTAACAACACTACAAAAATAAAGGAACTGGATCCTCTCCAGTTTCAAATAAACTGGACACAATCTCTACCATTGAAAATATTTAGTTTAGATATAAAATAAAGCTTGAAAAAATCAATCATTACTTTACAACCATTGATTAGGAAAACTACACACTCAGCAGTTGATTTTTTTTTTTGTTTGAAAACATGTATCCTCCACTGGAGGTAATCCTGTTTGAGTTGGGAACATCCACATCATGGTGAGGCTAGCTCTCCCAGCGGAGATTTTTTCCATCCAATAGACTCGAACCCGAGACCTTGCTTAAGGGGAATCAAGCATGTACCACTTGAACCAACCCCGTTGGTCTTCAGTTGAAAATTTTAAAGCAATGTATAAAAGTCTATCTTAGGTTGGAATTTTTAAAGCAATGTGCAAGGTAATTGAAGAGGCACATAAATAGTCCCAATAGTAGAAAATAAAGAGAGGTTATCAAACTCATTTACCCACTTCTTTATGAATGAGTTAATATTTATTACCTCAGTAAATAAAATAAAAATTAATAAGCACTCTTACTAAGATGACCCCAGTTTTGGGGGAAAATATATCCCTAGGACAACCTCATATACTACTCTTCTTTTATATATAAAGATAAAGATAAAGTTAAAGATTATAGGGTAAAATATGTTTTTGGTCCCTGTAAAATTAGCGAGTTTTGCTTTTAGTCCTTATAATTTTTTTTTGTTGAAGCGCCCTCTCAAATTGTTTTTTTTTTTGCAATTAGTCTCTCTCTTCAAAAGGCGTGTGTCAGATGCTGACGTGACACATTTTCTCTCTTCTAAGTGTCAACTGTTGTATTTTTTGCGGTCCTAAACCGCCAAAAATTATGCTTAAACTGGGACAAACTTTTCCCCCACCATTTCTCCCATTCTCTTCTCCCTCACTCCCTGTAACTCACCCCACCCTATTCTCCCTTGCTCCTCAAGGCTCTCCTCCACCTGCTTCCACTCTTCCAAGTTCCAACCCCAGCCACTCCCCCACCATCTTCCCCTCTACACTCCCTTGCTCCTCAAGGCTCTCCTCCACCTGCTTCCACTCTTCCAACCCCAGCCACTCCCCCACCATCTTCCCTCTACACCCCTGCAACCCTGCTACTCCTCCACCTGCTACTCCACCCCACCCTCATTCTCCCCTGCTCCTCAATGCCTTGGGACGATGTGTCGAGGGAGCCTATGAGGTAGCAGCTGAAGTAAATGATTTTATCTCTCAGAGTGTACAAATAGTGGCGATATTTATTTTCATGAAATGAGGGGGACCATTGTGTTCCATTGAATTGTAACGACAAAGTTTCTCAAATTTGTTATGTCAGGTTGTTGGTGGCTTCTGTTGCAGATAATGTAGATCCTCTTTATGTTTTGTTCATTATCTACTTTACATGTATTTAGCAAGGTAGCTATCACTTCGCCACCAATTTTCCCCTCTAATCTAAGAGGCTCAGTAGAATACTAGAATTGACCTATTATTATATGTGTAAATCCAGGCAATGTTTCGAAACAATTGCATGAGTTACATGATTATAAAGTTTGTGTCTTCGGAATATGTAAACAAAAAAAATTAGTATGGGTTTAGAGGGATGAAAACAAATGTCCATGACGGAAGCGCGATGGCCTCGTAGCACTGTCAAGTTGGAGTTTTCAGTTGCCTAATTAATTCTTCTTAGTTAATAATTTTTTATTTAACTTTTTATATATTCTTGTTTTGCATGCAGATTTTAAGTACCAGAAAGGGTGTTATTTTAATAATGAAAATTTAAATTTGGTTTTAGTAAACATAATGTATGAGTTTGACATGTGCTCTACTATGCACTTCAACATGAAATGAACTGGTTCCCATTTATTTATGAGTTTCTAGCTTGGTGATTTCTCAATTGTTTCCCAATTGGAAACAGAACATGGGACAATCATGGTGAATTCAAATCCTGAAACAATCTCCACTTCCCACAGTGGCACAGATTATGACTCCAGTGATTGTAGATACTTTGAAACCTTGAAATTTGAGCATTATTAATTTGTAAAACCCTGATGTTATCATTGTACAATTTGGAGGTCAAACACCATTGAAGTTGGCTCTTACCATACAATAACAATACATTGATGAACACAAGCCAGTGTGTGGGACTGGTTGGTCATGTGTGCACTGTATCATGTATCTAATTGGAGGTTCAGCCCCTTTCGGTTATATTAATTTTGCATGCAGATTTACATCAACTGAAAATCTCGTTATATTAAGAAGAATTAATATAGGCAACTGAAAATAGTATGGGTTTAGTATAACGAAATGGTGGGGGGAGTATAACGGGATGTTTAATAAGCCGATGGAGGAGTAGCGGGGTTGCAAGGGTGTAGAGGGAAGATGGTGGGGGAGTGGCCGGGGTTGGAAGAGTGGAAGCAGGTGGGGGAGAGCCTTGAGGAGCAGGGGAGAATAGGATGGGGTGAGTTACAGGGGGTGAGGGAGAAGAGGACGGGAGAAATGGTGGGGAAAAGTTTGTGGCGGTTTAAGTATAATTTCCGGCGGTTTAAGATCACCAGAAATACAACAGTTGACACTTCGAACAGAGAAAATGTGTCACGTCAGCATCTGACACACGCCTTTTGAAGAGAGTTAATTGCAAAAAAAAAATTGAAATGACGCTTTAACAAAAAAAAATTTATAGGGACTAAAAGCAAAACTCACTAATTTTACAGGGACCAAAAACATATTTTACCCAAGATTATAAAGTGCACTATTTTTTTGCATAAATTTAAGTTGGCGCGCGGGAACAAATCTCGTATGGTCACAAAGTTTGCCGAGACAAATTGCTATTGAAGTTATGATTAATATAACATTTTTTAATAAGTATTTTTATTTTTATTTTTATATATATAAAAGTAATGTAGTGAAAGTAACCTATAAAATTTAAAGTAAAGACATAATAGTAAATTCCTTAAAGCAAAACTTCTAAAAATAGAAAATATCTTTTACATTTTAAATGATTAATATCATACATCACCATTAATTAACTATAATAATTATATTGAAGTGAATATCACTATAAAAATAAACAACTATAATGATAATTTAAAACATATCTAATAATTTTAAAAAATAAAAATTTTAAAACATTCCCAAACACTTAAAAATTATTTTATAATTATGTCGATATTAATTATAGTGATTATTTAAGTATATTTATATTTTTATATCTAATATCAATATTATTTAAAGACCATTTTAACAATTTCAATATTAAAAAGAAATATTATAAATAAATAAAATATAATACGAAATTTAAAACATAATAAAATAAATTAAAAAAGTAAAACTTAATGTAAAAAAATAAAAATATAATATGAAATTTAATACATATTAAAATAATTTAAATAATCATTTCATAAAATTAAAAATGTAATATGAAATTTAAAACATGCTCAAATACTTAAAAAATCATTTTTTAATTATATTAACGATAATTATAGTAATTATTTAATTATAGTTATATTTATTAATTTAAAACATATCTAATAATTTAAAAAGTATAAATATAATACGTAATTTATAACATGTCCAAACACTTAAAAACTTATTTTATATTTATGTTAATAGAAATTAAAATAATTATTTAATTATAGTAAATTTTATTGTAACAAATATTAATATTAAAGCACATTTTAACAATTTTATTTAATAAAAAAATGGTTTATAATATAAAAAAATATAATATAAAATTTAAAATATAATAAAATTATTTATAAAATAAAGGTAAAACTTAATTTAAACAAATAAAAAAGTATAGCACGAAATTTGGAGACATGTTAAAACACTTTAAAAAATATTTTTACTTAATAGTAATTATAATAATTATTTAATTATTATAGTATTATATCAAATATTAAATTAGGTCAAAAAAAAAAACATAATAAAGTATTTAAAAAATGTACAACTTTTTGTATAATAATTATAGTAAATTATTATATCAAAATATCAATTTTTTTGTTTATTGAAGGGCCAAAGGCCCAAGAAAACAAAACTACAAGATTAGAACCTGCCTAGGAAAAGTAACACCCTGGTTATCACAATTCAGGATGTGAACTAAAGATTGGAGACAAAAACCCAAAACTTGAACACCTAAGGGAATAGAGTGACCCAAATAAATTAGCAAAATGGTCAGCAGCTCTATTACCCTCTCTATACACATGGTTTATTTTCACTGACCACTGCCATGAGAGAACTTCCCTAATGTCCCTAATTAGACTATGACAGTGATGAGATGAATCAACACCATTCCTAACAAAATCAAGAGCTAGCTTTGAATCTAACTCAATACAAAGATTGTGAATATGGTGCCTTCTAGAAAGTTGAAGACCATGATAAAAAGCCCATAATTCTGCCTTTTAACACTATACAAACCCCAATATTACAAATGAATCCAGCCAAAAATCTTCCATCAGCTTGCCTAAGCAATCCACCACCAGCAGCCTGACCATAGGTTCCTTTGACAGAACCATCAACATTCAGTTTCACATAATCTGATGGAGGGGGATGCCAAGAAATAAGGGCATCCTGTCTTTTCTTAACAGGGGATATAATCTGATGATTTCCAAATTGTTGGACACCAAAGAAGCATAAGTTGATGCCTTAGGAAGGAGGTAATCGGTTATTTCAGATTTGTGGTTAAAAATCAAGTTATTTCTGTCATTCCAGAGGTGCCATATCAGAATAGGGAACAACAGCTTCCAATTCACTTCCTGGTTGCAACCAATATCATCCTTTTCAAAATTAAATTCCAGCCTGCTATGGAGACCTGTACTGAAAAAAGCAGCCCAGTGGTTATGACTGATAACAGAATTCCAAAGTTCCATAACTATAGGACAATCCCTTAGAGTATGCATAATGGTTTCAGGTGCATCAAGGCATCTAGGACAAGCAGAAATCTGAGTCATTCCTCTGTGATGTCTCTCCTCATTTGTAGGTAATTTCCCATGTAAACATTTCCATAGAAAACATTGAATCCTTGGGGGACCCTCCCATTTCCAAATATGATTCCACAACCTTTTATTAACATCATTACCTCTTGAATTGCAAATCAGGTCATAGACGGATTTGATTGAGAATTCACCATTAGAAGCATCAGCCCATGTAATGGTATCAGAATCTAGATTTTGTCTGGGAGGAGCAATAACATTAAGCTTTAACTTAATGTCTTCAGGCAGTAGCTGACGAAATGATGCAAAATCCCAATTACCATCTTCAGTAAAGCTAGCAGTAGGTAAATTTCTCTGATGAAGGGGAATATCAGCCAGAGAATAATTTATCAAAGGTTGTAAACCAGGAATAAAATTATCCAACAAGAATCTAGCCTCTTGACCATTACCCAGATTCCACATAACACATTCTTGAGTAAACTTCCAGGCTTGAACAATTCCTTTCCAGACATTTGATTCTTTCGAAAATTCTTGACAGTAGGCATTCTGTTGTTGAGTCTCAAAAATATCATAAGGAAGATTATGATAATTTAAGACAGCTCAATCCCTAAGTTTTAATGTTTAACAAATTTGGTTAAAAGAATTATCATGGATACATATGTTTTTAATGTTCTATCTATGATTTCAGCAAGCCACTTTAATCTTAATAAATACTGTCTGAAGGTTCAACCTGTCTGAAATGTTGAAGCTGTCTGAAGGTTCAACCTGCCTGAAGTGTTGAAGCCTTCTGAAAGTTCAACCCGTCTGAAGTGTTGAAGCCGTCTGAAGTCGTATTTTATGACATGGCACATCTTGCTGAAGTTGTGAGAAGACTTGTCTGAAGTTCTGAAGAGTCAAATCGCTCTCTGCTGCACGCAACTTTTCAAGGCTTATTTTGGCAAAGACACAGAGACCTTTCCTGGGTTGTTTGAATTTCATACACCATTTGGGAAATCTCTGCAGCGCAGTTTTTGCAGCAACGGTTGTGGCAGCTTTTGTCAGCAGCAACCTTGGACGTTGTCAGAAAAGTTTCAGAACGCACAGAATGCTCAGGAGCATGTCTCACAACGGATTAAATAGCATTAAATGCTATCTCTAAACGGTGAATTTTCAACCGTTTGAAGACTGGGTATAAATACCCCTCATCTGAAGATCATTCACAACAACAAGAAGAACAATAGATTACATTTCAAGAGAAACAAAATGCTGCTAGTTTTACTCTGTAAAACATACTCTGATAAAAATTCTTTGTACATCATTTCATATATTCTGAGTATACCTCAGTTATTTGTACATTGTAACAGTTTAAGCTTCAAACTGGTTTAGTTTTAGAGCTTAAACAATCTTTTCTCTATAAAACTGTTTTTGAGCCTGGAGAGGCTTGTTGTCTAAAGAATACTTGTCTTTGAGTCTGGAGAGGCTTGTTGTCTAAAAAATACTTGTTTGTAAGAGCCTGGAGAGGCTTGACTGAAAAAGAATACTTGGTTGTAGAGCCTGAAGAGGCTTGACTGTAAAAGAATACTTGTAATCTGGTTGAGATTAAGAGAAATCCAGTGCTCGTTGGCATTGGGACTGGACGTAGCTCACAATGGTAGTGAGTGAACCAGGATAAATTCTGTGGCTAAGTTTTCTTACCCTTATCTCTTGTCAAATTCGTTTATTCTAATCAAGGGTGTTTGAAAAACTGTTCTGATAATTTATAAAAGCAATAAACGTTTTAAAAACATATTTTCAGAATCTGTCTTAAGAAACTTCAGACAACCCCTTTAACCTGTCTGAAATTTCATTATAAAAGTTGTTTGCGAAAAGCTTTCATAAGTTATTTAAGAAACACTATTCAACCCCCCTTCTAGTGTTCCCTGTGTTTCTACAGTTGGTACCAGAGCTTAACTCAGGGTTGAGCACCTAACAAGTGTTGAGGTTTAAAGATCCAGATGGAAGCACAACCAAACAGCAGCCACTACATCACAGAAGGAGCCTCTGTGACAAGGTCTCCAGCTTTTAATGATGTAGACTACCATTACTGGAGAGATCGCATGAAGTTGTTCATTGAAAGCAGCAACATCAGTCTCTGGGATATAGTAACTGAAGGTGACTATATTCCCATGCGTGGTAATGAACCCATTCCTAGGTCTGAATGGTCCACGGAGCAGAGAGCTCAGGTTCAATTAAATGCTAAGGCAAAACTCTACCTGGTATGTTCATTGAACAAAGTAGAGTATGAGAAAGTTCATGGATGCTCCTCTGCCAAGGAAATCTGGGATACATTGGCATCAGCCCATGAGGGAACTAATAATGTCAAAATCCAAGATAAGCATGCTTGTTCATCAATATGAAATGTTCAAGATGCATGAGTTTGAAACTATTGACCAAATGTTTGGTAGGTTTCAGACAATAACAAATGGACTGAGATCTTTGGGAAGATCTTATGAATCTGGAGATAATAATCGAAAGATTCTAAGAAGCCTTCCAGGGCTTGGAGACCCAAGGTTACTGCCATTCAAGAGGCTAAAGATTTAAACACCTTGAAAATGGAGGAACTATTGGGCTCTCTCAAAGTCCATGAGTTAGAACTTGGAGAGGATGAATCCAAAACTAAATCTCTGGCATTAAACACCAGGACCAGATAGACTAGGCATGGGAACATAAAAGCCATGCAAGCTGAGGAAACTTCAGAAGCAGATGAAGACTCTGAAGATAGCTCAGAAGAAGATGATGATCTTGCTCTTCTCAGCAAAAAGATCAAGAGGATGCTGCAGAACAGAGGAAAGTTCAGAAAGAACCAATCCTCTACCTCTAAATCAGGTAAATCAGGTAAGGATTTACACAATGACAAAATTATATGTTTTGAGTGTAAACAACCAGGTCACATGAAGGCAGAATGCCCAAGACTAAAGAAGAATAACTTCAAGAAGAAGAAGTTCTTAAAAAAGAAGAAGGGTCTGATGGCAACATGGGAGGATCTTGATGAGTCTACCTCAGAAGAAGAGAGAAGAAACTTCAGAAGAGGCCAATCTATGTCTTATGGCCAGCCTGCCCTCATCAGACAGCTCAGAATCTGAGGTATTTCCTTTAACCCTTCAAGAGATGTATGATGACCTGAAGGAAAGTTCCAAGGAACTCTTCAAAGAGTATAAGAATTTGTCCAAAGCCCACACAGAAATGTATAGTAAATATGAGGCTCTTGAGATAGAAAATATTATGCTCAAGGAGAAGATCCTTGTATCTGAAAACAGTAGTTCACAAACTGTGTCTGAAGAAAATCAAAAACTTCAGAAACAGGTTGAGGAACTAACAAGAGACTTAGCCAAATTTGTAAAAAGAACAAAAAATCTTAATATAATGCTTGGAAATCAAAGGCATTCCCTTGACAAAAGTGGTTTAGGCTTTTGTGATCACGACATCTCTGAACCTCCTACTGTCTTAAATTTTACTAAAGGCAAAAAGAAGGTTATTGGGTGTTCTCACTGTGGCAAGCCTGGACACAATGTGGCTCAGTGCAAACACAAGAGAAAACAAGGCCCAAAGCTAACAAGAAAGGACCCAAAAGAATATGGGTACCTAAAAACTTGATCATTCATGTTGCAGATGTGTTTAACAGGACAAAGGAAACCCACAAATGGTACCTGGACAGTGGATGCTCGCGACACATGACAAGAGAAAGGTCTTTGTTCCAAAACCTTAGGCCCAGAGCAGGAGGTGTGGTCACCTTTGGTGTAAACCAGCAAGGGAAGATCACAGGAATAAGGACTGTAGGTATGTCTCCTCTCTCCCTCATTAAGAATGTTCTTCTGGTAGAGGGACTGCAACACAATTTACTGAGCATAAGTCAATTATGTGACAGTCGATATGTGGTCTCCTTTACTAAAGAAGGATGCATAGTCAAAGACTCTTGATCAAATCCTTTTTACTGCTAAAAGACACAGTAATGTGTACAAAATTGATCTAGAGGAGCTAGCAAGTAAAAATGTAAAATGTTTTATCTCTGTTGAAGATGAAAAACAGATTTGGCATCAAAGACTTTGGCATGCTAGCTTGAGATTAATCTCAAAGTTAGCAAAACACAACCTTGTTAAAGGACTGCCTAAGCTTTCTTACAAATCTGACATTTTATGTGAAAGCTGTCTGAAAGGGAAACAAACAAGACACTCTTTTCAGAGTAAGAATGTTGTTTCCACTAGCAGACCTTTAGAACTGTTACATATTGACTTGTTTGGTCCTATTAGAACAGAAAGCATTAGTGGTAAGAAACATGGTTTGATCATTGTTGATGACTATTCTAGATTTACATGGGTGTTATTCCTAAGAAGCAAGGATGAGAATTTCAGGAATTTCACAATATTCTGCAAGAAGGTACAGGATGAAAAAGAATTATGTATATCTGTCATCAAAAGTGATCATGGTGGAGAGTTTGAGAATGCAAACTTCCAACTGTTCTGTGATGAGAATGGGATCTCACACAATTTCTCTGTGGCTAGAACACCTCATCAAAATGGGGTTGTTGAGAGAAAGAACAGAAGCTTGCAAGAAATGGGAAGAACCATGCTCAACTCTTGCAACCTACCAAGATCCTTCTGGGAAGAAGCTATCAATACAGCTTGCTACCTTCAGAACAGAATATTGGTAAGACCAATTCTGAAAAAGACTCCTTATGAATTGTGGAAAGGAAGAAAACCCAACATATCATATTTTCATCCTTTTGGATGTGAGTCTCAAAAATATCATAAGGAAGATTATGATGATTTAAGACAGCTCAATCCCTAAGTTTTAATGTTTAACAAATTTGGTTAAAAAAATTATCATGGATACATATGTTTTTAATGTTTTATCTAAGATTTCAGCAAGCCACTTTAATCTTAATAAAGACTGTCTGAAGGTTCAACCTGTCTGAAGTGTTGAAGCTGTCTGAAGGTTCAACCTGTCTGAAGTGTTGAAGCCGTCTGAAAGTTCAACCCGTCTGAAGTGTTGAAGCCGTCTGAAGTCGTATTTTATGACGTGGCACATCTTGCTGAAGTTGTGATAAGACTTGTCTGAAGTTCTGAAAAGTCAAATCTCTCTCTGCTGCACGCAACTTTTCAAGGCTTATTTTGGCAAAGACACAGAGACCTTTCCTGGGTTGTTTGAATTTCATACACCATTTGGGAAATCTCTGCAACGCAGTTTTTGCAGCAACAGTTGTGGCAGCTTTTGTCAGCAGCAACCTTGGACGTTGTCAGAAAAGTTTCATAACGCACAAAATGCTCAGGAGCATGTCTCACAACGGATTAAATAGCATTAAATTCTATCTCTAAACGGTGAATTTTCAACCGTTTGAAGACTGGGTATAAATACCCATCATCTGAAGGTCATTCACAACAACAAGAAGCACAAGAGATTACATTTCAAGAGAAACAAAACGCTGCTAGGTTTACTCTGTAAAACATACTCTGATAAAAATTATTTGTACATCATTTCATATATTCTGAGTATACCTCAGTTATTTGTACATTGTAACAGTTTAAGCTTCAAACTGGTTTAGTTTTAGAGCTTAAACAATCTTTTCTCTGTAAAACTGTTTTTGAGCCTGGAGAGGCTTGTTGTCTAAAGAATACTTGTCTTTGAGCCTGGAGAGGCTTGTTGTCTAAAGAATACTTGTTTGTAAGAGCCTGGAGAGGCTTGACTGAAAAAGAGTACTTGGTTGTAGAGCCTGAAGAGGCTTGACTGTAAAAGAATACTTGTAATCTGGTTGAGATTAAGAGAAAATCCAAGTGCTCGTTGGCATTGGGACTGGACGTAGCTCACAGTGGTAGTGAGTGAACTAGGATAAATCTGTGGCTAAGTTTTCTTACCCTTATCTCTTGTCAAATTCGTTTATTCTAATCAAAGGGTGTTGAAAAACTGTTCTGATAATTTATAAAAGCAAGAAACGTTTTAAAAACATATTTTCAGAATCTGTCCTAAGAAACTTCAGACAGCCCCTTTAACCTGTCTGAAATTTCATTATAAAAGTTGTTTGCGAAAAGCTTTCATAAGTTATTTAAGAAACACTATTCAACCCCCTTCTAGTGTTTCCCTGTGTTTCTACATCTGTTACCTCCACATTTATACTTGGATTTAAGAACTTGAACCCAAAGTAGATCAGAATTTCTTATCAAAGCCCAACCAAGCTTCACCATATAAGAAGTGTTAACCATCATGAGAGGCTTGAAACCTAATCCTCCCTGAGATTTTGGAAGGCAGATTTTATTCCAAGATATTAGGTGCATTCTTCTTTTTTCAGAAGAGGAACCCCATATAAAGTTCTTACATAATCTCTCAATCTCATCCAAAACACCATTTGGGATAACAGATGCTTGCATCACATAATGAGGAATACTTATTAAAGCTAATTGAGCCAAAGTGATCCTACCTGCCATTGTGAGAGAGTTGGCTTTCCATCCAACAAGTTTGTGCCTAACTTTATCAATAATAGATGAGAAAGTATTGCTAGAAGCTCTTCCATGTAGAACAGGAATACCTAAGTATTTACCCAGATCATCAGTTTGAGAAAAGGATAGAACAGAAGAGATCTCCCTAGTAGCATTCTGAGAGGTGTTCTTTGAGAAAAATATCCTGGACTTCTCCCTACTGATCATATGGCCTGAAGAATCACAGAATTTATCTAGGACAGAATTAATATATGAGCTTGCTCCACAATTGCCTCAGTAATAAGTATTATGTCATCAGCAAATAGAAGATTTGATATAATAGGACCATTCTACCAAAACAAAAAGGTTTCCAGTTACCAGAGGTAATCTCTTGATCAATCATATGTCTTAGTCTATCCATACACATACAAAACAAATATGGAGAGATAGGATCTCCCTGCCTTAAACCTCTAGAGGGAGAAAAAGCTTCAGTCTTTGATCCATTCCAATTGATACAGCTGGTTGGAGTAGAGATACAGTTTGAAATGATATTCACCTATGAATCAGGGATCCTAGCTTTAATAAGTGTGTCAATAATAAAAGACCATCTCATTCCTATCATACTCTTTGGCCATGTCAATTTTTAAAACCATGTAGCCTTTGCTTCCAAAGATATATCTAAGTGAATGGATGACCTCCTGAAGAATAATTACATTATTTATCCCCCTATCTACCTTTCACAAAAGAACATTGAGTGGGACCAATAATCAAAGGCATAATATCACGTAAACAATTTGCAATAAGTTTAGAATTACCTGATAGCTAACATTGCATAAAGAAATAGGACGAAAATGGTAGAAGTAGTGGGAGCATCTTTTTAGGAACAATAGTAATAAGAGTTTGATTAACATTTTTAATGTTACATGGTTTATCCAGACCTGTAAAATGAGATCAATCAAATTTGGAGCAACAATATCCCATTGACTCTTGTAGAATAATGCATGTATACCATCTGGCCCTGGTGCTTATAATTACCAATACTGAACAAGGCTTGTTTAATTCTTCAACAGTAGGCATGAGCACAGATTATCCTTTATTTCAATTGGGAGAGTAGGAAACATATTTACTCAATTCCATTATTTGTTGAACTAGAGGTTTCGGAAAGCAAATTTTGAAGAAAACTCACATCAGCTGTTGTAATTTGGATTCTTCAAAAATCCACTTCAGATTTTTCATCTTGCAAAGCGTCAATTCCGATTTCTTGTTCTTCTGATCAAAGTAGCTTGGTGATAATAATGAGAATTTCTATCACCCAGTTTTAAACCAGTTTACACGGGATTGTTGATACCAATACCTCTTCCTCTCTAGCAATAATAGTCTCATATTCCTTCCAAAGATCAATGCTAAGCTTTGACAGAAAAGGATTATGCCCTTCAAGGAGTTTTCTGTGTACACCTTCCAGCCTTCTAAGTATAGTCTTTTTCTTCTGAAAAATATTCCCAAGACAACTTTATTCCAATTCTGGATATTTGTTGTAAAGACATCCAGATTATGATTCCAGTCTCTACCTCTAATCCAGTAATTTTTTACCTGCTCTTGGAAATCAGGGTGAGAAAGCCAAGAAGATAAAATTTAAAAGGTTTAGGCATGGGAGCAGAAGATTGGTTACCAGACAATTTTACCCATAAACCACAGTGGTCAGATGTAGGTAGTGCCAAGTTTATCACAGTAGATGAATGGAACAGTAATTTCCAATCCTCATTATACACCACTCTGTCTAGCCTCTCATGTGTATCACCCCTTTTCCAAGTGAGGAAAGGGCCTTTTGAATGATGTTCACTAAGCCCACAAACCTCTAAGCAATCTGCAAAAGCCTTCATTGGATCTTCTATTAACACTTGCACCTCCCATTTTTTCAAAATCATACAGGATAGTATTAAAGTCCCCCATCACACACCAGGGGTATTGGTAGAAGCAAAATTAGAAATTTAAATTTGGAAAGTATTAAATTCAAATATTATATTAAAGGTCATTTAATAATTTATTTATTCTTAAAAATATTTATAAGATAAATAAAAATACAATATGAAATTTAAATAATATATAAATTTATTTTGTAATTAAGATCAAGAATAACTTTTTTTAGTTTTCATGCTTTGCAAATGTCAAAGTCCCAACTAAATATTTGAAAAAATTAAATTGTGATTGGCTATGAACATCTTCATTGGTTTCTGAGTTTTATTTTTGCAATTTTATTGTTGTGTGTGATAAATGAAAAATTGAAAATGTTGTAGAATTTCTTTAATTGGTGATTATCTGTGTGTGTGTGTTGCAACAATTTAATATAATTGTTTTGCAAAATTTCACTTAATAGGAAAATTAAAATTTGGTTTGGTAATGGGTAAAACTACTTGCAAACATTTTAATATAATTGTATTGCCAAATACGAACATATATAAATTGGCAAGAAAATTATTGGTGTTTAGAAAGAGGGGCGTAGGCAGGAATTTATCTTTGGAGGGGCCGGAATAAAATATTATTCCCTATGCCCTTTTTATAAGACTTCTTACAAGATTTTGTTGTCCTTTTTATAAGGTATTTTACAATTTTACAGCAGCATTTATTACCATTTTAGTCATTTTCCCTTATTAACTTTAATGTCTTTACAACTTATCAAATGGTATTGGAGGAAATTAATGATATTAAATAAGGGTAAAACTAAAAAGTTAAATTACTTTTTAAAACTCCAATAAAATTAACTATTTTTAACTTCTTTTATTGGTATGTGTAATTCTGTTAAGTGTGCCTTATAAAAAGGATTGAAGGTAGTAAAAATTATGATAAAAATATTAAATAATTTTAATTAAAAATAGTAACTTTTATTTAATAAATCTCTTCGTTCCTTCATTTGCATGGAGTTTCTAAACAAGTTGACAATTTATTCAATATCAAATGATTTCAAAGAGTATTTGGGATCTAAATTTGAACTGAGTATAAGAAGTTAAACTGCCTTTTCGTTAAATCTACTATTTAATTTAGATAATTTTAAATCAAATTTTAGTTTTTCTTATCATGTAATTCTAAAAAATAGATTCAAATCAAACAAAATCTTTTTTAATGTTATATATTATGTTATCTAATAATATTTTCTCCCTTCTTTCCTATTTTTTGTAATGCTCATATGCTTCCCCTTTTGATCTTTTTACTTTTTATAGAATAATATTTCTAATCAAATAATTTTTATAAGTAATATTTTTAATCAAATCTTATATATAATTTTGAATATTATCTTATTATCTCTAAATAAGAAAAAAATCAATATAAAAAAGGAAATAATAAAAGTTAAAACTTATTTTTTGACAAAAATAAAGATAAATAGCAAGAGTCATAAAGAAGTACTTAACACTACATAATCTACAAAATTTTTAGGGGGGGGGGGGGGGGCGACGTAATAATTCATGAGATATATTATACGGGACTTATATAGTTAACAAAAAAGTTTGAAAATTTTGAGGGGGTCGTGGCCCCTGCCAGCCCCTTTGGCTACGCCCCTGTTTAGAAAGAAATATTATAGTTTGGTCTATTTGAATTTAAACCTTAAGATAAAATAATGAACTTTACGTCTAAAAACAATTCCAAGAATTAGAAAGAATACTAGCTACCAACTCAAGCTACTTCCTTTTTTTATTCTTCCACCCCAACATATAAACTTTTTTTTTTCTGAAATCAACATATAACTTTTTTATATTATCAGTGTATATTCATTAAATCCTATTTTAAATTGTATTTATAAAATAACTTAAAACTATAGTAACTTCTGAAAATAATATAATTTTTCATTAAATAATATTTTTTAAACATAATAACTACTTAAACATTCTAAAAGTTTCAAAAGTAAATTTTTAAAAAGGCACTATTAAACAATAGAAAAAATCTCACTAAAAGGTCATTTCATAGACATTAGAGATAACAAATTATATATTATATTGAATTAAATTTTTATTATAGATCAGATAACTAATAAAATAAAATCTTTTCAAATAAATAAAAAATATAAAAGACTATAAGACTATAAGCGTGCGTTACGAATAAAAGGTATAGTCATTTAATTGAACATTCTTTGATAAATGAGGATGTTGAATATTAATCATAAGTGAGTCTTTTGAAGAAAAATTCTTTCAGTATGAATGGGGTATGAGAGGGAAAGTTTTAAAAATTGGTCAATTTCATGGACATGTACAAACCATTAAATATGATTTCCATGGAAAGAGAGTTAGTAGAGAGTATAATTGAAAATAGTGGTTAGACATATTTTCAGTTAGATACATGAGTTACGGCCAAAAATTATAGGATAAATAGTTTTAAATCTTAAAGAATAGTTTGTTATCCCATTAAAAATGTTATATATAAATAATTCTTTGACAAATTACAAAAAAATAACAGTGTCTTTTTTTAAAAATGTACTTTCGAAACTTTTAGAATGTTTGAGCAATCATTTTTTTGAAAAATATATGTAATGAATAATTAAAATAATTTAAAAAGTTACTATAGTTTTTAACTTCTTTTATAAATACAATCTAAAATAGGATTTAATAGATATACACTGACAATATAAAAAAGTTTATATATAGAAAGAATAAAAAAGAGTAGTTTGAGTTGGTTGAGATATATTGTGCAACTAAAAATTGAGGCAGGGATAAGAATAAAAGATGAATAAAGAAAAATAATCATTCAAGTTTATATTATGAATTCTATTTATTAAAAATTAATTGTATGTCTTTTTTTGGTCAAATTATTATTGTATATCTAATACGAAAAAAAATGCCTCGTGCATGACACGGGTACACGACTAGTATATTTTGAAAATATGTTTTTAATAATAAATAAATATACCAAAATATAAAATATAAAATATATATTGAATATAAAATAAATTTCAATTCAATACGTAATATTATAATATAATTCGTTTAAATTAAGGATTTGGTTTAAATTTATATATATGATATCTTCTTTAAATTTGAATTATTAATTACTAGCGGAAAGCTATGCATTGCCGTGCTTGTCTATCCGCATTTCTTTTGGAAAAATATGTAAAATTTGTTTATATATATATAAATGTAAACATAATTATTTTACATGAATTATATACAACATTTAAAATTAAATATTGTTATTATTCACTTATATTCCTACACATCAGCTCACTCGTTTTGAATAGCTAATATTCCGACTCTCGTGTCTGTCTATCCGCATTTCTTTTTATTTTTGAGAAATGACTTAAAATTTATTTATATACATTTAAATGCAAATATAATTAATTTGCATGAATAAAATAAAATTATATACAACATTCTAAATTAAATTAAATTAAATTAAATTAATCATAATTGCTTTATGTAAATCTAGTTTGCGTACATTTTAATTTTAAGGTAAATAAATATAATTTATGTTCAATAGATAAATAAATATAAAGAATTAAACTAAAAGAATGAATAATATCTGCATTTAAGACAAAAAAAATTGGATTGTCTGTTCACAATTTTTATTATTTTGTCAATTTCGTCTCTTCCTTAATTAGGAGATCAAATAGTGAATGAATTCCAAGAACATTTTTTTCCTCCCTGCATTTTATAAGAAAAACAATACAATTGATAAAAAATAAAAAAATATAATTAAATTCATTCATATATTAATTATAGTATAAAAACATAGTATAATTTATTAAGCCTAGTATAAAAATATTGTGTCGAATTAACCATGCTTACCTTTATTTTGATATTTGAATTTAATTATTTCAAATTGTTAGGGACATTTGAAAAAGGCAGCTTGAAACCTTGAGCGCTAAGCATTTGCCTGTAGTGTCAATATTTTACTAAATAAAGTGTTCATTATTATTTCTCTTAACTAAAATTCAAGCATGCTCCACCACTTCCGCAGAAAAGACAGGAAAATTCATTTGAAATAATTATTAAAATAGTTAAACAAAAAATTTTAGTCAGAGGCATAATTAAGGAAAAGAAACTAACCTAAACCATGGAGCACATCTTCTTGCGCAACTTTTAATGTCTTACCATGTTCTAGCGGAAAGACAGACACTGTTTGTTTATCCGCATTTCTATGTTTATATTATATGCATACATACATTGTTATCCAAATTTTTTATTATAATTAAACTAAATTTGTAATTCTTATTTATTTTACGTGATTTTAATTAATTTGTGTAAATTTTATTTATTTAAATATATATTAGTATAGATAAATTAAATTTATATTTTTTTCCAAAAATTAAGAATGCTTAATATAATTAAATTAAATTAATAATAACCTAAAAGTATTATTTTTTACAATTCTTATTATTTTGTCATCTTCATTTCTATCTTAATTTTAAGATCAAACAGTTAATGCATTTCAACTACATTTTTTTATTAATTTTTTTTTTAACAATTTACCATTTTGAAATTAACTCTAATAAATTAAACCCTAAAGTGAAGACAGTTAAGGAATCATGATCCAAATTTTTTTATTATCTAAGTAATTCAATAGTGATTATCCCCTGTTAAAGTTAAAATGCTTAACATATTAATAAAAAATAAAATATGTTTTCAATCCATATAAATGGAAAGAGCTTGGCATCTAATCCTCGCAATTGATTTTTTATTTACATTTCTACAAATGCAATTTTTTAAATTCATCCCTATTTTTATACATTTGCTTTTATTCCCTTTTATTCCAATTCTAATTCTCTGCATTTTAGATGAGAAACTTAGTATGTCAAAATTTATAGTTAACCCATAATAAGAAACATATCATTAAAATAAAATAGCAATAAAATTAAATAATTATTTAACTTGAAATGATTCTTTTAATTCTTCATACATCGCATGATCAATAGGTTCTTGGCATTTGAAGAACTACAAAATAACTCTATCTGTCCGCATTTTTTTTTTGAGAAAAATATAAATTTAGTGAATATACATATAAACTTAAATACATATAAATTTTATAAATGAATTAAAACCATATTAAATTAAATATAGAATTTCATTTGCATATATTTTAGTAGTTTTTTATGCCTTAAGTATATCATTATCCCAAATCCAATATATTCAAATCCAAAATCATAATACAATCATAATCCATTCTATCCCCATTCTGACAATTTTTTTTGGACTCTAGTAATATCTATTCCCCTCAATATTACTGCTACTACTTGAGGGATAGTAGCCATGTGACAATCCAGAAAACAAGAGAATATATTGCAGAGTTCACTACAAGAATTTCGTCTTTTAACGACGGCCAAAAGCCGTCGCTACAAGGGAAAATCATCGCTACAAACACGTATAGCGACAACCTAGCGATGACCACAAGGACGTCGTTAAAATGCTCGTCGTTAATACCATAGCGACAAGCAAAAACAGTCATCGCTACGTAGCGTCTGCTTGACTGTCGCTAAAGTTGTCGCAATGTTGAAAGTCGTCTTTACCAGAAAAGATCAAAGGTCGTCGCTAAGCCGTCACACCATAGCGACGGCCATGGCCGTCGCTAACATTTATATTATTTTTTAAATAAATTTATAACTAATGACGACCATGGTTGTTGCTAATGATTTATATTTAATTTTTTTAATTTACAGATTTACGGTTGAACTATTATAAATTTTTTATTTATTTTATAAATTTTAATATGATATTTGTCAACGACGTAAAATATAAAGAAAAACAATAAAGATAATATAAAAACACCCATATAGAAAATTATATATATATATATATATATAAACAGTGTTTATACAAAGAGTAGAAAAATATAATACAAAAAACAAAAAAAGTCATGGCTGGCGGCGATGACGCTGCTGTGGTCGTGGGCCACGATCCTCATCCTCATCCTCATCCACGGGCTGGTCATTCAGGTCGCCATCGTAGTACGGGTGCGGCTGAGCATGACTGTGGTTGGTAGAACCACATGCACTGCGGGAGTCCAACACTAACTGCAATTGTCGTCGGAGTTGTGAAAAGTCCTCCTCCAACTGCTGGTACTGGGCCTGACAGTGATCAACCCTCTCTTCAACTCGGCTAGCCCGCAGCTTTGCTTCAATGACTTCTCGGCGCAGCGCCTCATCAGATGAATGTCGTGACCCGTCACTCCCGCTGGTGTGGGCCCGAGACTCCTGAGTGAGCCTGGTCACACCTGGACGAATGTTGGTTGACAAGTCTCTGGTGTAATAACAGCGGCCTCGAATCTTGCTAAGAGCAACATCCTTCCAGATTTGTAACTTGTTGGACCCATTAGTGATGGAGTTGTCCCCCATCTGTGACTCCACCTCCCTCAAGCGGTCATGGTAGTTTGTTTGTTGAGTAGAGATAAACATATAATTAGTTAGTTATTCGATTGCAAATATATAAAATTATATAAAAAACACTGGTAATTTGACTTACATATGCGGACCGCGCTCGGTCGTCCACCCAGCCACCACCCCTTTTTTGTGTCGGTGGCCACAAAAATTCATCAGGATTTACATCCTGCCCAAGTTGTTGTCGCTACACAGAAAAATTACACATTAATTATTTTAATTACAAATACAAAAATAATATAGAAAAGTAGGTTTTTACACACCATATCCAGCGTGATCTCAATGTGGGCCTTGCGACCCGTGGTGTTGACCGCCCCGCCTCGACGAGAAGCTCGATTGCTCTTGTTACGAGCGGACTTCCCCTTGAACTCATCAGAGGCCCAGTAGGCCAAAAGACCCTCCCAAGCCTCCTCACCGCATCAAGTGGGCTGAGTCCCACTTGTTTGGGCCTTATTCAGCATATCCCGGAGGCGTCGAGCAATCCTCTGCTCGTACACCTTCTTAATCCGGGCCTCGTCCTCAGGGGCCCAAGTAACTACTCTGTGAAAGAACAAACTTTTAGGGTTAGTCATTTGAAAATGTCATAACAAGTTAAGAAAATAATGTAAAATGTCATTTGAAAATGTCATACCGTGAACTCCTCCCCACCACTTGTCCCTCACATCCTTCAGGGTGACCTCCCACAAATAGTGAGGACCCCGGAATTGTGAACGGATCGCATGACCAATGGCCGCGATAGGGGGATCGTTAGTCACCCAACTGCAAAATAAATAAATTCAATGTTAACTGCAACTTTTAAAAATGCAAAATAATAAAGAAATAAAAAATCTTAGAAACTCACCCTTTACCATAAGGTCGGATGATTACCCTACCCTAAGGGTCCAGCTCATGAGCGGCACTAGAGCTGGCACCTCGGTGCAGAGGTTGGTGTACATTAGGCTCCTCGTCAGCCTCCCTATCAATCTCAGCCTGCGGGTCGTCCTCACCCTCCGAATTGGAAATATGTGGCAGGTCATCCTCTGGCTGTTGATGACCTACCTCGGGGGGAAGCTCTCGATGTCCTGGGGTAGGGATGAACCTCATCACTCCAGCAGATGTAGCAGGTTAGGCCACCTCTGCAGGGGCTAAAGGTGGAGGGGAGGAAGAAGAAGATTGCACGTACGGTGGAGGGGCTGAAGCTGCATGCTGCTCTGGCAGCTGCTCAAGGTGAGGGAGGTTGGTCCTCTCCCAACGTGCGCTAGTTGCTTGTGTAGCAAGCTCACCCTGAGGGATGACCCTCCCTCTAATGGGTGGGACCTTCTGACTTTCTCGACCACGCATACGAGACATATTAACCTAATTTTAATAATGTTAAATTAAACATTAAAAAACAAACCTATAAATTAAATAAATAACTACATACAAACTTAATTAAATAAATTAAATAACAACCCTAAATTAAATTAGCATACAAACTAATACCAATTAAATAAATAATTAATTAATAATTACTAATTAATAACTAATAATTACTAATAATCAATAGCTACATGATAGCTAATAATTACTAACTACGTAATTACAAATAATTAAATAGCTAATAATTACTAACTACATAATTACTAATAATTAATAATTAATTGCTAATAATTACTAAATAACATATATACTCAAATACATATACAACTAAAATAACTACCTACATAATTAAATAACTAACTACATAATCATGTAACTATAATTAAAAAAACATAAATTAATTAAATATTACCTGAACGGCGGCTGGTGGTGGTTGATGGTGGACGGCGAAGGAGGAAGAGGAAGGAGGGACAACTTTTTAAGGTTCTGATTGGTTCAAAATGAACCTTTGTACGAGGGAGAGTGTTTAATCGGTGAGGAATTGAAGTTGGGGAGTGGTAGAGGGAGAACAGAGTGGTGGCCGGAGGGAGGGAGTAGAGGGATGGAGGGGATATTATGGGAGGAGGAAAAAGAAGAGGGGAGGGGAAAAGGGTTTTATGCGCGTAAGTTTTAAACGTAGCGACGGCCTAGTCGTCGCTAAGACCGTCGCTATGTTAAAAGTTGCTCTGACGCGCCAATTCATCAGCACCATAATAAAAAATGTTCAAAACCCTCAGAATAAATGCCTCTCTTAATAGAGTTTTAGTTTGTTTCACATGGTACACGTATTTACTATTGCTTAGAACACAAATGTTTCAAACTAAATGCATGTGTTTGACTTGAATGATAAATGGAATTTTAAATGAGACTTAAGTTACACCTAAGCTAGACCCCTTCTGTCCAAATGCCATGTTTATATATATAAGCCAGCAAATATAAAAGAAAAGGTAAACTTCTAACACAACAACAAATACAACTCCAAAGACCGAACACAATGATATCAAAAGCTCATCCTCACCATGTTTGTACTCAAGAGCCCTCATGGAAGAACTTTATGGCTCCACAACTTTCAAAGTAAAAAATCCATGATCAAAAGTGACAACTGACAATGCCTGACATTACCAACCACAAATAGTTCCCCAACTACTACACTCATCATTCTACTCCACAAATTAAACGTATGCCATACTTCACATTCCAAATTTTGCATTGACAGCTTGGGCTTAAAACATAGACTACTGGGCAACGTATGTAAACAAATGAACAAATTAAAAATAAATAACAAACACCCAACACCATGCCTCTAAAAATAATAGAAGAACTAAAGGACAATATTGCATTCCATGACACCAGTGTATCAGTTAAAAGCCAAAGACAAATTAAAATCTCCACCAGCTAACACAAATGTCATCTCTACACTAGTTAAATTAATAAGGCTACTGAGTCATCTCTACACTACCAAAATTAAAAAGAAAAAAGAAAACTTGACCAACCTCTCAAAATAGAGCTATACTACTTGAAAACATTGTAGTGACAAAGTAGAGCTATACCATTGGGTCCATATCATCAGCAGCAACAACTTTAGATTTGTTATCTTTAGCACTTTGCATTTCAGTAGCCTAGAAAAAATGAAGCATATCATATTTTAAACAAAATTTCATTTATGATTAGAAATTAAAATCCAAATGCAAAGAATGAAATCACACCATCTTACTGAAACATACATAATATCCTAGAATGATTTTCAGGGGAACATATTTCAGATCTCCAAGACTCCAACAAAGTTCAACTAATGAAACTTGAAGCCAGGCACTCAAACACACCCAAACTGACTTGATACTGAATTTCAAAAACCCAAAAGCCATAGTAGTAGGAACCCTCAGCCAATATATAAAGTTTCCAAACCCTCAACCATTGATTTTTCAATCAATCGTTACAGTTCTACATTTTGTCCTCTAAATTACACCAAAACTAAATCATTTAGTTCAACACACCAAATAAACATAATTTTATTAGTCCATGAAAAAATTTGTAGGCACATTGTAACAAAAAAACATATATACAATTACTGAATGAAAAGTGACAGCATAATCAGAGAATGAATGACGAATACCTTTAGCAACTGCCATTTTCACATCTTTCATGCTTACCAAGCCATTTTGCAAGGCCTACTTTTAACTGAAAAGTGAAAATGTATAAGAAAAAGTAAGCAAAACCAGGCACGACAATGAGGAGAGAGAGTACTCGGTGCCATTTTTTGAAGAGCTTGCGTTTGTTGGATAGAAAAAGGGGTTGGTCCTTGACATATGATCAAGATATAACCATAATTTGGGGTAAAGAATATTAATAAAAAGAAAGAAAGGTAGAATAGAACATATGAGAATATAACGAAATATTAAATCAATAAAAAGAAAATTTTATCCTATCATAAGATCAAGAAACATGGATAAGCCAAAGTGGGTTAGCAGAAATTGTTCTACATTGATAAGCCAAGTGCTAAAATCAAAAGGGGGAATTTAGAAAAAAAAAATCGCGCACAACCATAGCAATTTATCCACGCATCAATGGTATAAGAACTGGTCAGAAAATAGATAAGCATAAATCAAGGAAATATATACCTAAAGAGAGTTGACCACGAACTCTAGTGCAACATTTGTTTTAGTGGATTCCTCCATATCAAGGAAAATATGAGGAAATAGCAAGTAGAGTATCTGCTTTTCTCACATCTTAGCAATGATCATAAATGGTAAACATAAAGAATCAAATAAATCAATAACAGTGAGACTTATACCTCAAAGGGAGGAACCAAATCACCAACTTTATGAACCGTGAATGCTTCTCCTACTGACACACAAAAGTTGTTTACAATTACAATTACCATTGTGTTTCTCCTGAGGAATGCTCCTGTATGCTTCAGCTTCCTGAATCTCCAAACTCTTCTCCAAGCTCCACTCCAGATGTAAGAAAAAGATGTTGGGTAGGCCTGTGAAGACACTCAACCCAGAAGTAAGTATATATTTTGTCAGAGTGCTGGCAAAATAAGAAAGATGTATGTACCTTATTCATGGTCTGCATGGGGGTATATATAACATTCGTAGAAGCTTCTACAAGCACGTGAGTGGAGATTTGGCACCACTAACTTTGAGGTGGTTGTGCTATGTGTTTACATGAATATGGAGAGGAGTCTGCTTCGGATTGGTGTCTCTTTGTAATCGCGCCACGTAAGGGAACAGGTGCCTTAGTATGCATGTCATTCCGAGATGAATGCCTACTTGAATATAAGATATTATTTTGCAGTTATCCAAATTAGCTCCTTTTATCCGGGTAGGTCCATCCAAAGGGGATTATCTGAGTCAGATCCAAGTTGTCCTCAAAACACATTGGTTGTTGAAATTTGTAAAAAAACTTCAATGAGAGCAAATTTAGATGTAATACAAATTCCACCACCGCTCTACGAACTGCCCTTGCCTTTTCCTTTAACCGTCGTCTGTCCAAACCCCTCGGCAGCACCTCCTCCTCCCCGCTACCAAGACGCTACAACGGCGCACCGTCACCACCACTTTGCCAACCGCTCCTTCCTTCTTCCTTTAGTCGTCGTCTATCCAAACCTTTCAATTTGTGTGTCATGCAGCCACCACCATCTTCCACGCCCGACAAAACCAAATTGGATGTTAGAAAATCATACATTATTTGATCCAAAACCAAATGGTATTCACCAGCGACAGAAACGAGATCAAGGGAGGAAAAAATACTGACCTATGGAACGGGATGAAGGAGGAGGCAAGGGATGAAGGCGGGCTTGCAACAACGATCTGGAATGGAGACAGAGGCGGCCATGAATGTGCACAACAACAGCATCCCGCGCTGCTCACTATAGTCATCCCTTGTTGTCGGAAATGGTCTCCTCCCACCGTTGTCGGGCGAACCTCATCCATAGCAACTTTTCCACCAACAGCGCTACGTGTGCCATGGCCAAGCACCACCGCAGTTGCGCGATCATCCTCAGATTGCGCTATCGTTCCGTCGCCCGACCCCTCCTCGTTGCCAAAGTCGTCCCCTCTCTTATTTCTCCCTTTCTTTCCCTCTTTTTTTCTTCTAAAAGTGTTTATGCATGGGTTAATTGCTATGTGTCTGAGCATAGCTAGTTTTTTTTCTTCTATACGCGTTTGTGGGTGGGTTAACTATTATGTGTCTGGGCGTGGGTAGTGGGTTAATATGTGTGTTAACACTTGTGGAGTGGGTAAGGGGTGGTTTAAGTTTTTTTGGTGTTTTTTTACTTCTATTTACCCTCCTCCACTATTTTATTGTGTGTTTTTTTAAAGTAATTTTGAAATAAATTAAGGGTATAATGAGAAACAAAATATGGATATTAAAATTGAGCATCGCCTTTATATATTAGTATAGATAAGTATCAATATGGTAGGGTTGGTTACCATCGTATCCCTACCCTCACCTATATCCACTAAGAACTGAGGGTAATTACCCAAATCTATTTGGCAGGTAATTACAATACCCATTGTGGGTAAATTTTAAAATAAATAATTCAAATACTTGTATTATTTATATTTTAATTTTTATTGTCATTAGAATATTTTATCTATTTAAATAGGGAAAGAATAATAATAGATGGAGCAAAGCATTTCTGAAATAAATTTTTCATCAATTAATTAGTTTTTAATATTTTGAACAATAAAAAATTTAAAATATCTATATTCTTATATTTTAAAGTTATTTTTATATTTCATACAAATATTCATATAGTATACGAGATACTTTTTTAAAAATGAAAATTTAAAAATTATGTAAGAAATAAAATAGTATATGGTAATGTGATCAAACTAATTTACATCAATTAGATCATTTTAAAAACAAATTAAAAAATAAAAACTTTAAAATGACTTTATTTTTATATTTTAGTTTATTTTAATTACCATTAAAATAATTTTTATCAATTAATTACATTTTTTTCCTAATTTTTACTTTTTTTAATATAGTTGAAATGATTTTGATCCATTAAATTATTTTGTTAAATTTTTAGTATTTAAAATATTCTAATTTTTTATACGAGAATAATAGAATTTTTTTTCTAATTTTAATTTTTTAATATAGCTGAAAAAAATTTATTCAGTAAATAATTTTTGTAAATTTTTCTAGTTTATTTTTTAGTATTTAATAATAGTCTAATTATATACTTGAGAATAACGAAGGAATTAATTACTGGGTTAATTTGTCAAAAAAAAAAAATCAATTCAGTATAATTGTTTTTCCCAAAAAAAGATAATGTGAATTGCTAGCCCCACGTGTCGGTATATATTATGGTTACTAGCTTAATCTTTTAAGTTATTTATTCTGTCTACAAATAAGAAGTATATGCAGAGTCAGTCAAGTGAATGTTGAATAGTCAAATAAACTTCTAATTAAGGGGGGTAAAAAATTAATATACAAATTTAGGCTAAATTCATTAAATATATGCAATAGGAAGGTTAAATAAGGGTGGAAGTAAGCCGAGTTGAGTTAGGCTTTGCAGGTCCTAGCCTGACCTGCATTATAATTTTGTGGCTTAAGCCTGACCTATTACCTGTCATAGGCCATTTTTTTTGGTCTGGCCTGACTTGTTTCATAGTCTGGTTTGATCTATTAGTCTGTTTAAAAGTCCATTTCATATTATGATCTTTAAGTAGGCCAATAAATCTATCTTTAAATAGGTTAGTGCGCTTAGAAACTAATAGACTTACTTTTTTATAATGTAAATATGTCACTAACATATATGTTTAGATAGGATAGTAAACATATCTTTAAATAGGAAAACAGAAGAATTTAAAAAATTATATATTATTATATTATTTATTATATATAAAATATTATATGTTTATTAAAAATAATATTATTTATAATAAACTAACCTGTCAAGCCTAATAGGCTTTTTAAAAAGCCCAACTCTGACCTATTTAATTAAAAAAACTTTTTCAAAAACCTAGACCTGATTTTTTTATTAAACGAGTCGAGTTAAACTAAATCTTAAGTAAGCTAGACAGTAAGATATGAGTGACCGGACTATTTCCACCCTAAGGTAAAAAATAGTCTACGTTACACGCACCCCTCAAATACCCCAAAAGGCCAAATTAATAATGTGAACCTCCACTCGTCCCCTTGGGGTGTGGTAAAATGTAAGTATCTCAGTAAGTGCTCAAAGAGCCTGGAGGTATTCCCTGCCTTGGACTGGGGCACCATCCCCTAACCCTAAATTTATGTAACAAAAAAAAATAATGTGAGATTGACAAATTGAAGAGAGATTGACAAGTGTACACACTACTGAAAAAACATTTCGTGGACCATAATAAGATACGAAAAACCTTTAAAAAAATTGCGGTGAGCGTGGATCGAACACGCGACCTTCAGATCTTCAGTCTGACGCTCTCCCAACTGAGCTATCCCCGCAAGATGAAGGGAATGGTTTGTTTTAGTATATTTAAAACGTAATTATCAGATTAAATATAATATATTCAATCCAATCAGTAAATAACAGTTTTTCACTTAGTTCACTTTTCAGATTAAAAAAACAACACAACTGGTATTTTACACTAACATTTAGGGAAAACACAAATAAATTCATTTTCATTCAAGGAAAAAAATATTTGATGTTAAGAAAATCATATTAAATTATTCACTTTACTATGTAATTCTTTCTTGATAATAGTAAAATTTCGTTAAAACTTAGGAATTTCAAAATTAATATGTAATTATTTTTTATAATAGTAACAATTCGATTTAACCTACGATCTTACTTAATATAATTAAAAGAAAATCAAAGTTAAAGATTTTTCAGAACTATTTTTATTCTTTTATATATATAGGGTGAGGACCAACTTACTCCGGGAGCAACTCTGACAAAATTACTTCGCTTAATAACTTTTTTAAAAAATATAAATTTAATAAATCTATCCGTTAAATAATGTGTGGATTGATAAAATTCAATATTTATAAAGAGTTATTAAGCGGAGTAACTTTGCCATAGTTACTCCTCGAATAAGTTGATCCCCACCCACCCACACACAAATATATATATATATATATATATATAGTCAAACTAAATCTTAAGTAAGCTAAACAGTAAGATATGAGTGGCCAAACTATTTCCACCCTAAGGTCAAAAATAGTCTACGTTACACACACCCCTCAAATACCCCAAAAGGCCAAATTAATAATGTGAACCTCCACTCGTTCCCTTGGGGTGAGGTAAAATGTAAGTACCTCTGTAAGTGCTCAAAGAGCCCGGAGGTATTCCCTGCCTTGGACTGGGGCACCATCCCCTAACCCTAAATTTATGTAACAAAAAAAATAATGTGAGATTGACAAATTGAAGAGAGATTGACACGTGTACACACTGATATAGTCCTTAGATTAAATTGAATTAAATAAAATGGTTGACATTAAATTAATAATAATGATTTGTTATCTCGGATCCCTAGAACCCTTTGATCTAGGATCCATTATTATCTCTGATTAATCCTCCAAATCTAGCTAGTCCTTAATTTTCGAAGAAGCTGCCGTCAACATTAATTTAGCGCTTTATCATAATTGTAAAGTGTTTTTTATTTAGCGCTTTATCATATTTTAATTTAATATTATATTTTCATTCTTATTACATATTTCATAAAATTTAATAAAATATATTTTTAAATAAATTCTATAAAATAATTTTTTTAATTTTTAAGTATTAATATTTGTAATTTATTGAGTAAATTAAATTTTTTATTTGTATAAGATAAAGATTAGCAAAAGTGGTAGATTTTTTTTCTTAGATATATTTAATATTAAAATATAAAAAGGGCTTTAATGTTGATATAATAACAATAACTAAATAATTACAATATGTAAAGTGTTTTTTGTTGAGTATTTAAGAATATTTTAAATTTCATATTATATTTTTATTCTTCTTATATATTTCATAAAATATGTTAAAAAAAATTTGTGCTATACACTTTAAAATATTTATTATTTATTTTTGTATTAATATCTATAATTTCACATTATATTTTTAAACACGTAGGCTCCTTTTTTTCCGGACATATTTAATATTGAAAATTTTTAAAATGGTCTAATATTGACATAATAACTATAACTAAATTAATATAATTACTATTAGTCTATTACCGTAGTTACAAAGTGTTTTTTAAGATTTGGATCCTCTCCAGCCTCTCCATCCTCTCCAGCAAAACGTTAACTACGCAATAACTACAGAATAACTAGGAAAACAAAATCCATAGCTAATCCGCAGTTATTCCGTAGCTAAAACTGCTGGAGAGGCAGGAGAGGATCCTTTCACATTTTTTTAAGTGTTTTTTCATGATTTAAATTTCATATTATATTATTAATCTTCTTATTTATTTCATAAAATATAAATGATTTAAAATATTTATTTATTTTTTTAAGATGGAATATTTATTTAATTTTATGTATTAATATTTGTAATTTCTTAAAAATAAAATTATTAATTTTTATGAGATAAATATAAGCAAAAGTTGTAGGTTTTTCAGGTAAAAATTAGAGGACATGTTTTTTTATATTTTAGAATGCAAATTGATAAGTTCAAATCAAATAAAGAATTTTGGTCATTTAACTATAATTTATCAAAAATTATATGCTTTTTTTGCTTGATAAATTTAATATTTAAAACGTAAAAAAGGCTTTAATATTGATATAATAACTATAATTACTATTACTGTAATTGTAAAGTATTTTTTTGTTAAGTTAGTATTTTAGCATATTTAAAATTTCGTATTATATTAAATGGTTGCGATTAAATTAAGTAATAATGATTTAATATTGATGGCAACTTCTTCGAAGATCAGTGACTGACTAGATTTGGAGGATTAATCAGAGATAACAATGGATCCTGGATCAAAGGATTCTATTGATTAGAGATAACAAATCATTATTACTTAATTTAATCATTAATTTAATTCAGAGATAACAAATCATTATTACTTAATTTATTCTTAACCATTTAATTTAATTCAATTTAATATAAGGGCTATATTTTAATTCTCTCATCTCTCACAATATATATATAAGGCATATTTGTTGTTTCCCTAGGGGCAATTTTTATCTCTAAATTAAGGTTAATTTGGTAATATTTCATATTTTTATTATTTATTAATTATTTAACTTATATTATTTTAAATTTCCAATAATTAGGTATTAATTGTATTTCTATGAAAGTTAATTAACACTTTGTTTCAATCTTGAAATGAAAAGATAATAGATTGAATTGGATTGGTTCGTAATGTTTGAGAGGTGGCAAGTGAAATGTGTCTTTACGCCTCTCTTCGTCTTATATATTAAACTTAGCTTACAAGCCTTTTTCTTGGGACTCTGAGTATCATTCTAAAGACCATTTTCAATGGCCTAAGCATGTTTCTTTTACAAACGTCTAATGGAAAATTTTCTCTAAAGCAAAGTATAATTCATATTTTATGCTAAAGAGGATCAACCCCAATCGTGCAATAGTAGATTTGACAAAATGGACCAACCTGTTCAGGTTGGCTCGTAAAAGTCTGTAAAAATGTAGGGCTTGAGTCTTTATTTTAAAAGCCCAAATAACTTCAAAGTTTTTTTAACCTGGCTCGATAAAGCTCGAAAAAACTCACAAAGCCCGTAAAAATGTAAGGTTCAGGCATTTATTTTAGTACCTCAAATAACTCCCGGACTCTTTACTTCAACGCACAAAAAATACTTACAACCCGTATGGGGTCGAGCTAGGTACTCCAAATGGATAACTTTATGCAAGGCCGACCTAATATATATGTAAGCCTAAAACAAATTATAAAATGGATGCCTAATTCTAAGAGATAAAATGATATGAACCAGAAGCTTAAAGATAGGAATGTCTTGAAGATTAATTAACGGTAAAGAGCTTGACACAATCCAATACTTGCTGGCTGCTAGAAGCACCAAAGCTATCAAAGATAGGAACTTGACACAATCTGTGACCTGCCGGAAGCACCAAAGTTATCAAATACAGGAACTTGACACAATACATGACCTGCCGGAAGCACCAAAGTTATCAAGATATAAGCAATTAGACCCTAACCAAGATCTGGTGGTAGAACTTAAGTTATCAAGTAGTTATTTAATCCAAGAACAAAGCATAAACTCTCACAATGAGAAAACTCAAATTTCATTGAATTCATTGTGTTTTACAAATTGATTCTCAATGCCATTATATAGCAAAAGAATTTCCTAAAACAAACTATCTAAAAGATACCGTCCTAAATTAAATAGATTTAATCCTAGATAAGATAAAATGTAATCCTAAAAGATTAAATATAATCCTAAAATATTTAATCCTAGATAAGATAAAATATAATACTAAAAGATTTAAATATAATCCTAACAGATCTGATATTAATTCTTAACAGATCTGATCCTAAATAAATCAGTTACGATTTGATTAGATACATTTTTCCCAAAATAGGCTCTCCTAAGATTCGGATAACAGACATATCCGATTGTCATATCAGCTACCACTCTTGTACTTCAATCCGAGTTAAGTTAAACCACTTCTTTGGGTCTTCTTCTGCTCGGTGGTCTACTTTCCTTGGGACTTCAGTGATCAAGAGTTGCAAAGCTCTCTTCATCTGCTCAGATCTGGCCCCGGTTATTGGACCTTTAATCCCTTGCAATGCATCCGAGGCATCTTGGTTGAGGTTGGACGGGATCGTGTCATTCCCCCCTTCTTTGAAAGGATTTGTCCTCAAGTCTGATTCATCACTTACATCAGATAAGGATAAGTCAGTTACATTAAATGTTGCACTAACATTATCATATTCACTTGGAAGATCTATCTTGTAGGCATTGTCATTGATCCTCTCTAGAACTTGGAATGGACCATCACCTCTTGGTTGAAGATTGCTCTTCCTTTGAGCTAGAAACCTCTCTTTCCTCATGTGAATCCAGGCCCAGTCGCCTGGTTCAATAATACTACCTTCCTCCTCCCTTTATTGGCTTGTTTTGCATACTGATCATTTTCCTCTCAATATTAGCTCGGACCTTTGCATGTAACTCCCTGACATAACCTGTTTTCCTTTTACCATTGTCAGCACCCAATTTTGTCCAAGAGTTTCATTTACTTTTTTCTGGTTTTATATTTTCATGTATGTATATATTTGTGGTATTTAATCCTTTCCTTTTACCTTAATAAAAATATTCAAAAAAAACCATAAAAATTAAAAAAATGGATTAATTAATTAGTTGATTAATTTATTATCGATAGTTAATTAATTGATTGATTAATTAAACTGTTTAACAAAAATATAAATGTTTTCAGATTAAAAAGAACAAGTATTTGGGCCAGATTGGACCCATTACTTGTGAACCTAAATTACAAAAAAAAAGGTGATTGACCTAATTTGGCCAATTGTCAACGTTAAAAAGGGGGGGGGACAACACAATGCAAGTTGCAATCATTTGGCGGCAATACGTATGGCTGAAAAAAAAACAAACCAGTGCAAGTTGCACTGGCTGGGCAACAATGGTATGGGAAAAAGTAGAGAAGTGACATCTTTGCAGTGCAATTTGCACCAGTAAAGGTGAATTGGCCTATAAAAGAGTAAATCTTGAGAGGAAAAAGGGCGGGGGGAGAAAATTTTCCAAAAAGTTCAGTAAAGAATTGGGTTTTCAACACTTGAATCTCAATTCAATTAGAGAAGAAAAAGAATGTTGAAACAGAATAAACAAGGAAGGGGAGAATCAAAAAAATATAAAACGCAGAAGAGAGAAGTTGCAGGAGGCTTATTGACACAAATTCTAAAACCAGAAATTCTAGGAGAAGTCCGGAAACAGCTACAGAAAGGAAAAAGCAGCACTACACATTAGATAATTTTTTGTATACTTCTTAACTGTGTGATGTGTTTGTGTGCTTTGATTTAATCTCTTGAAATTATACCGTTCCATTAAATTAAAAGTAACAAAGTAGAAAAATATCCAGTGAAGTGTCCATGTAAGTCCCCTTTATGCATCAGTAATATCCAAAATGACACCCATAAACAAATCCCATAACAGACCCATAACCCAATCATCTAAGAGTGAAAAACAGAGAAATAAGACAGCACCCCTCTACAGTGGCGCGCCGTCTGCCACTCAACCACGGTGAGCCCACCCGCTCTGGTCACCACTATTTTTAGCCTTACACCTTACCTCCTGCAATCAGAACAAAAAACCCAAAAAATCAAAAACAGAGAGGGGGAGATGAACATAATGAAAGAAAGAAGAGAGGGAGGCCGACCACATAGCCCCACCACTGCACTACCCCGCCCAACACCCTCGTCCAGCCCTCTGGTATTGGCAACCCACCGCTGCCTTCCCTACCGCCAATCATCCCCCACCACTTTCACGCATCACCATCGCGGGTCCTGCAACCCCACCGCGAGGTTGTCGTCGCCTTCCTCGCTCAACTACAACGCTTCCGTTGCAAAGCCATCCCTCGCGCTGCACCGTCGCGCGTCTCTACGCGCCGCCCCGTTGCAGTTTCTCCCTCTCCCTTGCTGAAGCGCCGCACACCTCCACCCTTCGCAGCCAGCGCGCCTGCTACTGTGCCCTCCATGGCTGCTCCCCTTATTGTTATCCCCAAATGTGAACCCTAGCAGAGAAATTAGGTTTGATTCTAGAAGATTTCTATTTTGTAAATGAGAAATTGTTACTGATACATTTTCAGCTGTAATTTTATTTTTTTAATTTTTGTTGTGTTGGATTTTAAATGTGAATTGGGCTGACGATGATTCAACAGAAGCCTATTCCTTTTTCTGATTGTCTTTTCTGTCTTGTTATGTGTTTGGGCTAATGATGCTACCTAAGGCATAAACCCTTTTTTTAATGTGTGTTAATTGGTTTTAATCTATTTTGTTCCCTTTGTTATTATTTACCTCTTTTTTTGTAAATTATTTTAGATCCACCATCTTAAATTTCTTTTAAATATTTAGAATTACTTATTTGACTTTTGTGAATGTAAATATTAGTTTATTCTCTTCCTTTGAAAATAATTGATTATTTGTAATTTTAATTATGTGTTCATGTAATATTAGTTGATTCAATTTATCCTTTTTTATCTTTGACGTTAATAGAATAGCATTTATATCTTTTAACGTCATTCAAATTAAAAAGAACTATTGAGTATAGTCATTTACTAACTCGATGGTATGCCCATTTGTAAATAAGAAAATATTTTTATTCGTTTATCAAATCAATTACGTTAATAGAATAGCATTTCTATCTTTTAATGTCGTTCAAATTAAAAAGAATTATTGAGTATAGTCATTTACTAACTCGATAGCTTACGCTTTTGTAAATAAGAAAGGTTTTTTTGTAAATTTGTTCACCAATCCACTACGTTAATCGAATAGCATTTCTATTGTTTAACGTCATTTGAAATTAAAATGATTTATTGAGTATAGCCTTTTGCTAACTCAATAACGCGCGCAATTACAAAATTGTTTTCAAAATTAAATTAAATTTGCACAATAATTGATGATGTTTATTGAATAGCATTTCTATCATTAAACATTACATGAATCAAGGGTTCGTTGTATAGCCATTTGCTAACATCAACTCTGCCCAAAAATAAATTCATTTTTTTAATAAAAAAGATTTCAAAATCAATTTTTATCTCTTTACAATTTCAAATCAAATTCTTTTCAAAATTAAAACCAAATTTTTTCTAAATATGTTTAGAACTACGTAGCTTTGATTTCTCCATTGCACCTAGGGATACGTAGAAGCGGGATTTCCCCATCGAGCCAAAATAAAACTTTCAAAATTTGTCTCATTGATTTCAAGTTAATTTTTTCTCATCATTCTTTAATTTAAAGAATGTAAATAATTTTTTTTAAAAAAATGGGTAAAATAAACATTTTTAAAGTTATTAAATTTGCACAATTAATTGGAGGTAACCGTTTAACGGATGTTTTAGGGTGCTAACACCTTCCCTACACATAATCGACTCCCGAATTTAGATCTCTCGTTCGCAAACTGGTTTTCAATTTAAATCATTTTGGGTTTGTTGAGTCTCAAAATATTATTAAAAGGTTAATAATGTTTTAAGTCTCATAACCCTAAGTTTTAATGGATAACAAATTTGGTTGACATCATTATGAGAAAGAACAGTTTCTGCTGAAGGTAATTTTCCGTGTTTCAGGAGGGTATCTGTTGAAGCAAGTCTCTGATGTGGTTCAACCCTCTGAAGTGGTGAAACCTACTGAAGTAGAGGAACCTGTTGAGAGATCACGATCTGCTGAAAGCCAGACAACCTCCTGAAGTTGTGAGACGTCGGACTGAAACCTATACTTCTTGAAATAGAACTTCTCTACTTATTCTCCTTAAAGACTCAAGTCAACCGTAAGCTGTCACAGTTGCTTGTGCTTCTCATTCTTCTGAAAAGTCAGAACACTTGCTTTCTGGCATATTTCAAATTTCTCTCACCAAAAAGGCAATGTCTGCTGTAAAGTACAATCTGCTCAGAAAAAGTGAAGCCCGTGTTGCTGACTCTACTACCTGCTACTGCAAAAGTTCCAGGCTATGTGTCTCAACGGGAGCATTTGCATTAAATGCTATCTCACAACGGGAAATCAAATGGAGCTCAACGGACTAAAGTTTCCCACTCTATAAATACAAGTCTCCATGCAGAAACAAAGAGTGAGAAAAGAGAGAAAACGAACTTGCCGAAACACTGCTCAAATCTTTATTCATCTGTTTCATTGATTTCATTTGTACAACAACTTCTTATCCTGAGTTCTACTCGTCATTTGTACATCTTACCTGGTTTAAGCTCTAAACTTGTGTAGTTTGAGGGTTTAAGCTTTATCTTTCAAACAGTTTTCTGTTTTAGAGCCTGAAGAGACTGTGTTCAAACAATACTTTGGTTTTTAGCCTGGAGAGGCTGAGTGTTCAAATAATACTTGGGTGTTTAGAGCCTGGAGAGGCTAGGTGTGCAAATAATACTTGTATCTGATCAGATAGTGGAAATCCAGTGGTGTGTTTGCCATGGGACTGGACGTAGCTCACTGTGTTAGTGGGTGAACCAGGATAAATTTTCTTGGACAAGTTTTTCTCAACCCTTATCTCTTTATTTTCAGTTTTTAACTAATCAAGGATGGTTCTGAAAAGTGATATTATAATTTGCGCAGCAAAATAACTTTGTTTTTCACGTAAAACTATTTCAAACTCATTTTACTGAACCTGTTGAATCACATCAGCAAGTTGCTGAAATTTCCAGTTTCGGAAGGTTGCTTAAATCATTTGAAATTCACTTTGCTTGTGAAAGGTTTTCTTAAAATATGTAAAGAATAATAAAACACTATTCAACCCCCTTCTAGTGTTTCCTGTGGTTTTAACAGTTGGTATCAGAGCTCAACCTTGGGTTGAGCATCTAACAAGTTCCGAGGGAAGAAGATCCAGATGGAAACCTCTACAAGCAACTCTCACTACATTGCTGAAGGTTCCTAAGTCTCCAGGCCCCCAGCTTTCAATGGTTCTGACTATCATTATTAGAGAGATTGTATGAAGCTCTTTATAGAAAGCAGCAACATAGATCTATGGGACGTGGTCACTGATGGTGATTATGTTCCTACCAACAATGGTGTGCCCATTCCAAGGTCAGAATGGACTGGTAATCAGAAGGCTAGTGTACAACTTAATGCCAAATCAAAACTCTACTTGGTCTACTCCCTGAGTAAATCAGAGTATGAGAAGGTGCATGGATGCTCTTCTGCCAAAGAAATCTGGGACACATTGGCTGCAGCCCATGAGGGAACTGACAATGTGAAGCAATCCAAAATCAACATGTTGGTACATTAGTATGCGATGTTCAAACTACATGAATCTGAATCTATTGATCAGATGTTTGGAAGATTTTAAACCATCACCAATGGACTCAAATCTTTGGGAAAGACCTATGATTCAGGTGATAATAATCGCAAAATCCTTAGAAGTCTACCAAAGATTTGGAGGCCCAAAGTGACTGCCATTCAAGAGGCAAAAGACCTTAACTCTTTAAGAATGGAGGAACTTTTGGGATCCCTCAAAGTGCATGAGTTGGAGCTTGGAGAAGATGCCCCCAAAAAGAAGTCACTGGCCCTGAATGCCAAATCCAAACTGCCAAGGTCTGGTGTTCAGAAGGCCTTGAAAGCTGAGGAATCTTTAGAAGGTTCTGAAGGTTCAGAAGGTGACTCTGATGATGATGATAATCTAGCTCTTCTGAGCAGGAAGATCAATAGGATGCTTCAGAGGAAAAGGGAAGTTCAGAAAAGGCTCATCCTATGAAACAAAGGTAAGTAAGCCAAATAAAGATTCATTTGCTACTGACAAATAATCTATTATGAATGCAAGCAACTAGGGCACATGAAAGCAGATTGCCCTAAGCTGAAGAAACCTTCTTACAAGAAGAAGAAGTTCTTCAAGAAGAAAAAGGGTCTGATGGCAACTTGGGAAGACTTGGATGATTCAACTTCAGAAGAGGGATGAATCTGCTGAAGAGGCCAACCTGTGCTTGATGGCAAGTCTCCCCTCATCAGACAGTTCTGAATTTGAGGTAATTCCTCAAACTCTTCCAGACATGTATGATGATTTACTGGAAAGTTCTAAAGAGCTTTTCCAAGAGTACAAAGATTTGTCTAGAGCATACATTGAAGCTGCAAACAAAAGTGAAGCTCTAGAAACTGAAAAATCCCTTGCTTAAAGAAAAACTCTTGAAGAATTTTGGGACTAGTAGTTCAAAAAGCTTAATTAAAGAAAATGAATTTTTAAAGAAACAAGTTGTGGAACTTACTAGAGACCTAGCTAACTTTGTTAATGGAACCAAGAACCTCAACAAAATGTTGGGTGCTCAAATAAACTCCAAAAACAAAGAAGGTTTGGGCTTCTCAAACAGTGAATCATCACATGTTTCAAATTCTAAACCTGCTAAAAAAGCTAAGAAAGGTAAGGGATGCTCTCATTGTGGAAAGCCTGGACACAGTGTGTCACAGTGCAAACACAAGAGAAAGGGCAGACCTGGTGCTAACAAGAGAGGACCAAAAAGATGTTGGTACCTAAGTCTCTAATTATTCATGTTGTAGATGTGTTTAATAGGACGAAAGAGACACCACAAATGGTACCTGGACAGTGGGTGCTCGCGACACATGACGAGAGAAAGGTCTTTGTTCCAAAACCTTAAACCTAAGGATGGAGGGGTGGTGACCTTTGGAGGAAATCAGAAAGGAAGAATCATTGGTATTGGTTCAGTTGGTATCTCCCCTCTCTCTATTATTCAGAATGTTCTCCTTGTGGAAGGTCTTGAACACAACCCGCTGAGCATAAGTCAATTATGTGACCGTGGATATGTTGTGTCATTCACTAAGGAAGGTTGTGTAGTCAAAGATGGTTCTGACCAAGTCACTTTTACTGCCAAGAGACACAATAATGTGTACAAGATTGATCTTGAGGAACTTGCATATCAAAATGTAACTTGTCTTATTTCTGTTAAAGATGAAAAACAGATTTGGCATCAAAAACTTGGGCATGCCAGCTTGAGATTAATCTCAAAGCTTACAAAGCATAATCTTGTAAAATGTTTACCCAAGCTTTCTTTCAAAACTGACATTTTATGTGAAAACTTTCTAAAGGGGAAACAAACCAGAAATTCTTTTAAAAGTATAAATGTTGTTTCCACTTCAAGACCTTTAGAACTTCTTCATATTGATTTGTTTGGTCCTACAAGAACAGAAAGCTTGGCTGGTAAAAAATATGGTTTGGTCATTGTTGATGACTATTCTAGATTCACATGGGTAATATTCCTCAAAAGCAAGGATGAGACTTTTGAGAACTTTGCCAAATTCTGTAAAAGGGTGCAAAATGAGAAAGGATTTTGCATATCTGCTATTAGAAGTGATCATGGAGGTGAGTTTGAAAACTCAAGCTTTAGTATGTTCTTTGATGAGAATGGGATCTCTCACAATTTCTCAGTGGCTAGAACACCTCAACAAAATGGGGTTGTTGAGAGAAAGAACAGAAGCTTGCAGGAGATGGGAACAACCATGCTCATTTCAAGCAATCTTCCAAGGTCATTTGGGCAGAGGCTGTTCACACAGCTTGCTATATCCATTATAGAATTTTGGTAAGGCCTATTCTCAAAAAGACTCCCTATGAATTGTGGAGAGGAAGAAAACCCAACATTTCTTATTTTCACATTTTTGGCTGAGTGTTTCATACTCAACACCAAAGATGATCTGGGAAAGTTTGATTCTAAATCTGATAAAGGATTCTTCATTGGTTATTCAGAAACCTCTAAGGCATATAGAGTTTACAACTCTAGAACCCTAACTGTTGAAGAAAACATTCATGTTAGATTTAATGATGCAAAAGAGACTGATAGGGAACTATCAGATCTAGAAGAGGATTTTGCAGGAATGGAGCTGAACCCACTTCAAAGACTTCAAAAGCTAAGGATGAAGAACCTGCTGAAGGACCATCTGAAGTACCTCCTGAAAAGTCTCCTCATCAACCTGCTGAAATTGATTCTCTTCTAGAATTAATGTTGAGTCTGAGAATGAGCCAGTATTCCCTCGTAGGCATGAGTGGAGATACATAACTCATCATCCTCGAGAGCAAATCATTGGTGACACTTCAGAAGGAGTAAGAACAAGATCAAGACTTAGAGAAGTCAATAATCTTGCCTTCCTCTCTGAAATTGAGCCAAAGAATATTGAGGAAGCTCTGCATGATGAAGGGTGGATCCTAGCCATGCAAGAAGAGCTTAATCAATTTGCCAGGAGTGATGTCTGGACTCTGGTTCCTAAACCCCATGGGAAAACTATTATAGGAACCAAATGGGTGTTTAGAAACAAACTCTTTGAAAATGGTCAAGTTGTCAGGAACAAAGCTAGACTTGTTGCACAAGGCTACAATCAACAAGAAGGTATTGATTTCACTGAAACTTTTGCTCCTGTAGCTAAGTTTGAAGCCATTAGGATTTTACTTTCCTATGCAACAAATAATGGCATCAAACTGTATCAAATGGATGTTAAGAGTGTCTTCCTAAATGATTTCATTGAGGAAGAAGTATTTGTTAGACAACCCCTTGGTTTTGAAAATCTAAGTTTTCCTGAGCATGTTTTTAAATTGAAAAGGGCTCTGTATTGTCTGAAACAAGCTCCCAGAGCTTGGTATGATAGACTGAGCAATCTCTTACTCAAAAATGGTTTTGAAAGAGGAAAAGTTGATACAACCCTTTTCAAAAAAATGTCTAACAAAAGACTTGATTCTAGTCCAGATATATGTTGATGACATTATTTTTGGATCAACAAATTCCTCTCTGTGCACTGAGTTCTCAAGGCTTATGCAATCTGAATTTGAAATAAGTTTAATGGGTGAACTAAAATTTTTCTTGGGACTTCAAATTAAACAAGATTCTTATTGAATATGGATCAGTCAAGAGAAGTATACAAAGGAAATGCTTAAAAAGTTCAATATGCATGGTTGCAAGCCTATGGCAACTCCTATGCACCCCTCATCAATTTTAAGTAAAGATGAAGGAGAAGAACCTGTTGACCCAACCTTGTATAGAGGTATGATTGGATCCTTATTGTATCTTACAGCAAATAGGCTGATATTATGTTCAGTGTGTGCTTGTGTGCAAGATTTCAATCTGATCCAAGAGTAACTCATTACCAAGCTGTAAAAAGGATTTTCGGATATTTGAAAGGTACTACTAATCTTGGTTTGTGCTATAAGAAGAGCAAAAATTGCAGGTTAGTAGGATTCTGTGATGCTGATTTTGCTGGAGATGGAGTTGAAAGGAAGTCTACCAGTGGAGGCTGTCACTTCATTGGAAGCAACCTAATCAGTTGGACAAGCAAAAGGCAAAGCACAATAGCACTTTCAACTGCTGAAGCTAAATATATTGCTGCTGCATGCTGTTGTTCACAACTGCTTTGGGTAAAATATTAACTAGAAGACTTTAATATTTTTGTTAAATCTGTTCCAGTCTTCTGTGATAACACTAGTGCAATCAACCTTTCCAAAAATCCAATTCAACACTCTAGAGTAAACCATATTGAAATAAAACATCATTTTATAAGAGACTATGTTTAGAAAGGAGTTATTGATATATAGTTCATTGACACAGAGCATCAATGGGCTGATATATTCACTAAACCACATGCTGAAGATAGGTTCAAATTTATCAAAGAAAATTTGAACATTCCCACACTTTCTGAAAATTAATCTTCATTGGATTGTTTATAATGAAAGTGTTGATATGCACAAGTGGTATCCTGAATCTATTTCCTACTTATTTTCACTTCTTCAGTATGCTCTGGTTACCCTTTTGATTGATGACAAAAGGGGGAGTATTAAGAAACTAATAGGGTTTTCCAATTTCCCCAAACCAAATAAATTGGTGGCGACTCCCCAAAATCATTTTTCGTATTCTATCGGCTCGCCGACCCGTCGTGGCCCCGGTCGCGACAACCATCTAAGCTGGAAAATTCAGAAATAGGTAATGGCAAAATATCCAAAGGAGTTAGTGGATTAAAACCATATACAACCTCAAATGGTGAAAAAGAAGTAGTATAGTGTATCCTTTGGTTATATGCAAATTCGACATGTGCCAAACATTTTCCCCATTGCTTTAGATTCTTGCCAATGATAGAACGTAATAAGGTTGAAAGCGTTCTATTTACTACTTTAGTTTGTCCATCTGTTTGAGGATGTGCAACAATAGAAAATAGAAGCTTTGTTTCCAATTTATTCCATAAAGTCCTCTAAAAATGACTTAGGAATTTAATGTCCCTATCACTCACAATTGTTCTTGGTAAATCATGCAATCAGACAACTTCCTTAAAGAATAGGTCAACAATTTGTGTTGCATCGTTCGTCTTTGAACACGCAATAAAGTGTGTCATTTTACAAAATCGATCAACAACAACAAAAATACTAACCTTACCACTTTGAGTTTTTGGCAAACCTATCACAAAGTCCATGGAAATATTTGTCCAAGGCTGTTCAGGAACAGTCAAAGGTGTATAAAATCCATGCGAATTTAATTTTGACTAAGCTTGCTTGAATGTTATGCACCTTTCACACTCAACTCGGACGTCCTTCTTCATGCTTCGGCTAGAAAAAAGTGCTCGGTTAGGATGTCCAGTGTCTTCTGCACTCCAAAGTGTCCCATCAAATCGCCTCCATGGGACTCCTTGATCAACAATTCTCTTAGAGAACTTACTGGTACGCACAGTTGGTTCCTCTTGAACAAAATCCTTCATACCTATAAAATTTCTCACAAGATCGGTTAGAACAAGAATCCCATATTTGTTTAAAATCCGGATCATTTTCATAAAGACTTTTAATTTGTTTAAAACCTAACAATTTTGCTTGTAAAGAAGTAAGTAAAACATACCTCTATCAACAACTATATTGTCCTTACCATTTTTATACCTTATTACATATGAAAATATCTCAATAAATTCCAACCACTTTGCATGTTGTCCAACCTAGGAATTGGATAACGATACTTTACCGTTATCTTGTTAATGGCTCGACAATCAGTACACATACAGCAAGAACCATCTTTCTTTGGTACCAACATTACTGGTACAACACATGGACTAAGGCTCTCCCTTACATACCCTTTTTCCATTAGCTCACTGGCTTGTTTTTGGATCTCCTTGGTCTCATCCGGGTTGGTTCTGTATGCTGGCCGATTTGGTACAGCACGGCCAGGTACAAAGTCAATATGGTGTTCTATACCTCTTGAATGTGGTAATTCTTGAGGTAGCTCATCCGGAAAGACTTCTCCAAACTCCTGCAACAAATTTTGAATTTCAGAAGGTAAAGAATTGTTAGAATCATTAGAGAAGTATAAGTCTTTAAAAACAATAATCAATAATTGCCCTTTATCTAACAATACACTTTCAACTTCCTTTTTCTTTCAAAAGCGTTCACTTTGCTTCTGCCCTGGCTCGGATGTAACGTCGGACAGACATCCAATCTTGAAGTCGGATTCATCATCTCATGCCCACTTCTCTCTTCTTCTCTTTTCTTTCTTTTTCTTGAACAGAAAACTGTTCTTCCAACTCCTTGTTCTCCCTAGCAATTCTTATTTGATCTGAATATGCTTCAAAACGCTGAAGAGGGGTTAACACAAAGGTTTTATTATTTAATTTAAAACTATACCTGTTGTGACTTGTGATACCCATAATGAGTTATCCGCCTATCAAATTACCATGGTCGACCAAGTAGAATGTGTCCAGCACGCATAGGTGCAACATCACACAAGACTTTGTCTTCATATTTTCCAATGGAAAATGAAAGCAAGACCTGTTTTGTTACCCTTTTGTCCCAACAATCATTTAGCCGTTGCAGTCTATAAGGATTAAGATGTTTCATGGTAGGTAATTTTAATTTCTCAACCATCAAAATACTAGCAACATTGGTACAGTTATCACTATCAATTAAAAGACTGCAAACCATATCACTTACGCGACACCTTATATGGAATATGTGCTCACGTTGCTCCTCAAATCCTCCCATCTTTGGTTGTGCATTCAACACGTTCTTGGTGACTAATGCATTACCCTGGTCTGGCTCGGTGTATTCCACTTCACTGCAATCCTCCAGCTTGGGTATTTCATCATCTTCTTCTTCACTTACACTTTCCACTTCACCATTGTCACGCATGAGTATGACCCTCTTGTTCGGACAATCAGAAGCAATATGTCCAAGACTTTGACACCTGAAACATTAAATTTCATGTGCTTTAGAAGATGAACTGAATTCAGACTTACCTTTACTGGCTGAGGTCGGTTGTCCGATCTTTGCCTCTTCTTTTGGCCACGTTGTTGGTTTGCTGGTCGGCCAGGATTTCCAAGAGGTACTAAGAGTTCCTGGAAATCTTACAACTCTAAATCTGAGTTGTCTCTCCACTTAGATTGATTTGTGTAATAAATCCTCCATCTCCACATAATGATGGAGTTCCACTACATTTGCAATTTCTTTTTTAACCCTATAATGAATCTAGCCATTGTTGCTTCTCGGTCTTCTTGCACATTGGCTCTCATCATGGCCATTTCCATCTCGTTGTAGTAATCACCTACACTCATAGAACCTTGACGTAGGTCCTGCAATTTTCTGTACAAGTCTATGTGGTAATGACTTGGTACAAATCTCCTTCTCATCACAACCTTCATCTCCTTCCAAGATTGAATCGGTCTTTCTCCACACCTTTACCTGCTCAACACATATTGATCCCACCACATACTTGCATAATCAATGAATTCTACTACAACTAATTTTACCTTTTTCTCCTTGGAAAAATTGTGGCAATAAAAAACATGCTCCACCTTTCTTTCCCACTCCAAATATAACTCAAGATCATTCTTCCCTTGGAAAGAAGGAATGTTCATCTTGATATTTCCAAGATGATTATCCTTGTTGCTTTCTCTTCTAGAACTACTTCCCTTGTCCTCTTCCTTCTCTTCCTCTTCTTCAGTTTGGTTAAGAGACGTTACTCCTTCTCCTTGGAAGCCGATCTTCCATCTCATCCATTCTTGCACTCATTCTCATAAATTCACTTTGTAGTGCCTTGAGGAACAATTTGAGGTCTATTTCTCTAGCATCTTCCTCATGTCGGTTTACTGCACTCATGATTAATGAAAAGAAATTTGGCTACAAATCAAATAATGTTAGTGATAAAAAAAAGAATCCTCACAACACTCCCTTATGTGTTTACACTCAAAAAAATTTTATTCTCTTGTGTATCACTCTAATTTTTGGCTTTTTCTCACTATATCATACTCACCACTCATGTTTTTTTTCACTCAACTTATCCTTACAAGCTCTTGAAATAAGGGACTTTTGGGGATAGATTCTACTAACAAGTAATAGAAAAGATGTTGAAGATAACTTGACAACTTTTAGTGACAAACAACTAGCCCGGAAAGTAATCAAAATGTGTAGCCGGATCTGTAATCAAATGCGTAACCGGTAACAACTCTCGGATGAATTTGTCACCTCGGATGAAATCTTCACCTCGGATGAACTCGTGACCTCAGATGATTTCTTCCACTTGGAACAAACTTTACTGACAAACAGAAACTGAATTGTTACCTAGAAATTAATTTTGGATGTTGCCCATAATTTGACATTGCTCAGAAAATTTAATATGCAACCTTCATTTTTTTTTTTGAATAATTGGAATTCAACAACGAATTGAAGAACTGAATTACAAGGAACTGGAAATTTTAGAACTGATTTTTTTACAAGATATATACTAAAAGATAAAGAATAGATGTTACTAATTGATCTCAAGAGCTAGTCGAAGCTACCGATACCAACTGATACGAATCAGAAGCGTAAAGATAGGAACTTCTTGAAGATCAATTAACAGTAAGGAGCTTGACACAATCCAAGACTTGCTGGAAGCACCAAAGCTATCAGAGATAGGAACTTGACAGAATCCGTGACCTGCCGGAAGCACCAAAGTTATCAAATATAGGAACTTGACACAATCCGTGACCTGTCGGAAGCACCAAAGTTATTAAGATATAAGCAACTAGACCCTAACCAAGACCTTTTGGTTTGGTAGAACCTAATGTTGAGCCTCAAAAATATCATAAAGAAAATATGATGTTTAAGACAACTCAATTCCCAAGTTTTAATGCTTAACAAATTTGAGTTAAAATATTATCATAGATACATATATGCTTTAATGATTTATCTATGATTTCAGCAAGAGTCACTATGAGCCTACATAGAAAGACTAAGCGTTGAAGCTGTCTGAAGAAGCAGAACTCGTCTGAAGAGTTGAAGCTGTCTGAAGTAGCTCAACCCGTCTGAAGAATCAGTGCCGTCTGAAGTCTCACTTATGACGTGGCACCCTTTGCTGAAGCTTGTGAAGACTTTTCTGAACCTCTGCTGCATGTACCTTTTCAAACACGATTATGGCAAGGATCACAGAGACCTTTCCTGGCGATTTTGAATTTCATACACCACTGAGGAAATATCTGCAACGCAGCCCCTGCAACAACATTTGTAGCAGCCTTAATGCAAAAAGAAACCTTGTATCGTGTCAGAGATATCAGAGCTCTCAGAAGCATGTCTCACAACGGATTAAATAGCATTTAATGCTATCTCTAAACGGTGGTATTTCAACGGATTAAAGTTTGGGTATAAATACCCCTCTATGAAGACCATCAATAGTAAGAGAAGAGAAAGAAAGAAAATCAATATACAAGAAAGCCAAGAGAAACATCACGCTGCAAGTTTTTTCTCCGTAAAAACTCTCTGATAGAATTCTTTGTACACATTTGTATATCCTGAGTATACCTCAGTTTTATTGTACATTGTATTGGTTTGAGCTTCAAACTTGGATAGTTTAAAAGCTTAAACTCCTTTCTTTGTAAACCTTGGTAGAGCCTGAAGAGGCTTGACAGAAAAGAATACTTGTGGTAGAGCTTGAAGAGGCTTGACAGAAAAGAATACTTGTGGTAGAGCCTGAAGAGGCTTGACAGAAAAGAATACTTGTGGTAGAGCCTGAAGAGGCTTGACAGAAAAGAACTTGTTTGTGTCTGGAGAGACTGTACTCGTGGTGTCTGGAGAGACTGTACTCGTTGTGTCTGGAGAGACTATACTTGTTGTGTCTGGAGAGACTGTACTCGTTGTGTCTAGAGAGACTGTACTCACACTCAAGCTTGTAATCTGAATATTCATATAGTGGAAATCTAGTGGTTGTTTGCCATTGGGACTGGACGTAGCTCACAGTGGTAGTGAGTGAACCAGGATAAATTTCTTGGCTAAGTTTTCTTACCCTTATCTCTTGTCAATTCTTTTTACACTAATCAAGGGGTTAGAGTAATTAATCTGATATGTTATAAAGGCATAAAACATTGTTTCAAATCAGTATTTTTATACCGTCTAAAAACTTCAGACAGTCCGTTAAGAGTCTGTCTGAAATCGTGTCTTTAACACCTGTTTGCGAAAAGCTTTCAAAAATATTCAGAAACACTATTCAACCCCCCTTCTAGTGTTTCCCTGTGTTCCTACACCTAAGTTATCAAGTAGTTCTTTAATCCAAGAACAAAGGATAATCTCTCACAATGAGAAAACTCAGATTTTATTGAATTCAATTGTGTTTTACAAACTGATTCTCAATGCCTTTATATAGTAAAGGAATTCCCTAAAATAAACTGTCTAAAAGATACCGTCCTAAATTAAATAGATAAAATCCTAGATAAGATAAAATGTAATCCTAAAAGATAAAAAATAATCCTAAAAGATTAAATATAATCCTAACAGATCTAATATTGATTCTTACAAGATCTTATCCTAAATAAATCAGTTACAATCTGATTAGATACACTTTCCCGAAATTGGCTCTCCTAAGATTCGAATAACAGACATTTCTGATTGTCAGATCAGATAGCACTCTTGTACTTCAATCCGAGTTAAGTTAAACCACTTCTTTGGATCTTCTTCTGCTCAGTGGTCTACTTTCCTTTGGACTTTAGTGATCAAGAATTGCAAAGCTCTCTTTATCCGCTCATATTTGACCCCGGTTATTGGACCTTCAATCCCTTGCAATGCATCTAAGGCATCTTGGTTGAGGTCGGACGGGATCGTGTCATAAAAGACGAGAAATAACATATTTTTTTAAAAATATTTATCTATTTTTAAGAAAAGAAACTTATATTTTTTTTTGGTGCAAGACCACAGGTATCCTCCACGGGAGGCAATACTACGAGCCGGGTAGGACCTCTATGGGCGGCAAAGTTTTCCCTCCGAGTATTTAACACAGCTGCATACCCAGGGCTTGAACTCGAGACCACTGGTTAAGCTGGAACAGCCCCTTACCAGCCTGATCCATGTGCAAAGTTAAAAAAATTATTTTTTATAATAAAAAATTATTTTTAATTATTATCTATTAACTAATTAATATAATAATATTTTATTTGATATAAATATTTTATTAAATTTTGGGTAAAATATGTTTTTAATCCTTATAAATTTAAGCATTTTTGGGTTTGGTTCTCATAATTTAAAATTAATGTGTTGAGTTTCTCTTTTCCTAAAATCACCTCAAATTAATCCTTAGCACCCATCTTGTTGAGTCTCAAAAATATCATAAGGAAGATTATGATGATTTAAGACAGCTCAACCCCTAAGTTTTAATGTTTAACAAATTTGGTTAAAAGAATTATCATGGATACATATGTTTTTAATGTTTTATCTATGATTTCAGCAAGCCACTTTAATCTTAATAAAGACTGTCTGAAGGTTCAACCTGTCTGAAGTGTTGAAGCCATCTAAAGGTTCAACCTGTCTGAAGTGTTGAAGCCGTCTGAAGGTTCAACCTGTCTGAAGTGTTGAAGCCGTCTGAAGGTTCAACCCGTCTGAAGTGTTGAAGCCGTCTGAAGTCGTATTTTATGACGTGGCACATCTTGCTGAAGTTGTGAGAAGACTTGTCTGAAGTTCTGAAGAGTCAAATCTCTCTCTGCTGCACGCAACTTTTCAAGGCTTATTTTGGCAAAGACATAGAGACCTTTCCTGGGTTGTTTGAATTTCATACACCATTTGGGAAATCTCTGTAGCGCAGTTTTTGCAACAACAGCTGTGGCAGCTTTTGTCAGCAGCAACCTTGGACCTTGTCAGAAAAGTTTCAGAACTCACAGAATGCTCAAGAGCATATCTCTCAACGGATTAAAAAGCAATAAATGCTATCTCTAAATGGTGAATTTTCAACGGATTGAAGACTGGGTATAAATACCCTTCATCTAAAGATCATCAAAAACAAGAACAACGACGACAAAGAAAAAACAAGAGATTACATTTCAAGAGAAACAAACGCTGCTAGTTTTACTCTGTAAAACTTACTCTGATAAAAATTCTTTGTACATCATTTCATATATTTGAGTATACCTCAGTTATTTGTACATTGTAACTGTTTAAGCTTCAAACTGGTTTTGGTTTTTGAGCTTAAATAATCTTTTGTCTGTAAAATTGTTTTTGAGCCTGGAGAGTCTTGTTGTCTAAAGAATACTTGTTTTTGAGCCTGGAGAGGCTTGTTGTCTAAAGAATACTTGGTTGTAGAGCCTGGAGAGGCTTGACTGAAAAAGAATACTTGGTTGTAGAGCCTGAAGAGGCTTGTCTGTAAAAGAATACTTGTAATCTGGTTGAGATTAAGAGAAAATCCAAGTGCTAGTTGGCATTGGGACTGGACGTAGCTCACAGTGGTAGTGAGTGAACCAGGATAATTTCTGTGGCTAAGTTTTCTTACCCTTATCTCTTGTCAAATTCGTTTATTCTAATCAAAGGGTGTTGAAAAACTGTTCTGATAATTTGTAAAGCAACAAACGTTTTAAAACATATTTTCAGAACCTGTCTTAAGAAACTTCAGACAGCCCCTTTAACCTGTCTGAAATTTCATTATAAAAGTTGTTTGCGAAAAGCTTTCATAAGTTATTCAAGAAACACTATTCAACCCCCCTTCTAGTGTTTCCCTGTGTTTCTACAGTTGGTATCAGAGCTTAACTCAGGGTTGAGCACCTAACAAGTGTTGAGGTTTAATGATCCAGATGGAAGCATAACCAAATAGCAGCCACTACATCATAGAAGGAGCCTCTGTGACAAGGCCTCCAGCTTTTAATGGTGTAGACTACCATTACTGGAGAGATCGCATGAAGTTGTTCATTGAAAGCAGCAAAATCAGTCTCTGGGATATAGTAACTGAAGGTGACTATATTCCCATGCGCGATAATGAACCCATTCCTAGGTCTGAATGGTCCATGGAGCAGAGAACTCAGGTTCAATTAAATGCTAAGGCAAAACTCTACCTGGTATGTTCATTGAACAAAGTAGAGTATGAGAAAGTTCATGGATGCTCCTCTTCCAAGGAAATTTGGGATACATTGGTATCAGCCCATGAGGGAACTGATAATGTCAAACAATCCAAGATAAGCAAGCTTGTTCATCAATATGAGATGTTCAAGATGCATGAGTCTGAAACTATTGACCAAATGTTTGGTAGGTTTCAAACAATAACAAATGGACTGGGATCTTTGGGAAGATCTTATGAATCTAGAGATTATAATCGAAAGACTCTGAGAAGCCTTCCCAAGGCTTGGAGACCCAAAGTTACTGCCATTCAAAAGGCTAAAGATTTAAACACCTTGAAAATGGAGGAACTATTGGGCTCTCTCAAAGTCCATGAGTTAGAACTTGGAGAGGATGAATCCAAAACTAAATCTCTGGCATTGAACACCAGGACCAGACAGACTAGGCATGGGAACATAAAAGCCATGCAAGCTGAGGAAACTTCAGAAGCAGATGAAGACTCTGAGATAGCTCAGAAGAAGATGATGATCTTGCTCTTCTCAGCAGAAAGATCAAGAGGATGCTGCAGAACAGAGGAAAGTTCAGAAAGAACCAATCCTCTACCTCTAAATCAGGTAAATCAGGTAAGGATTTACACAATGACAAAATTATATGTTTTGAGTGTAAACAACCAGGTCACATGAAGGCAGAATGCCCAAGACTAAAGAAGAATAACTTCAAGAAGAAGAAGTTCTTAAAAAAGAAGAAGGGTCTGATGGCAACATGGGAGGATCTTGATGAGTCTACCTCAGAAGAAGAGGAAGACACTTCAGAAGAGGCCAATCTATGTCTTATGGCCAGCCTGCCCTCATCAGACAGCTCAGAATCTGAGGTATTTCCTTTAACCCTTCAAGAGATGTATGATGACCTGAAGGAAAGTTCCAAGGAACTCTTCAAAGAGTATAAGAATCTGTCCAAAGCCCACACAGAAATGTGTAGTAAATATGAGGCTCTTGAGATAGAAAATATTATGCTCAAGGAGAAGATCCTTGTATCTGAAAACAGTAGTTCACAAACTGTGTCTGAAGAAAATCAAAAACTTCAGAAACAGGTTGAGGAACTAACAAGAGACTTAGCCAAATTTGTCAAAGGAACAAAAAATCTTAATATAATGCTTGGAAATCAAAGGCATTCCCTTGACAAAAGTGGTTTAGGCTTTTGTGATCACAACATCTCTGAACCTCCTACTGTCTTAAATTTTACTAAAAAAGGCAAAAAGAAGGTTATTGGGTGTTCTCACTGTGGCAAGCCTGGACACAATGTGGCTCAGTGCAAACACAAGAGAAAAGCAAGGCCCAAAGCTAACAAGAAAGGACCCAAAAGAATATGGGTACCTAAAAACTTGATCATTCCTGTTGCAGATGTGTTTAACAGGACAAAGGAAACCCCACAAATGGTACCTGGACAGTGGATGCTCGCGACACATGACAGGAGAAAGGTCTTTGTTCCAAAACCTTAGGCCCAGAGCAGGAGGTGTGGTCACCTTTGGTGGAAACCAGCAAGGGAAGATCACAGGAATAGGGACTGTAGGTATGTCTCCTCTCTCCCTCATTAAGAATGTTCTTCTGGTAGAGGGACTGCAAACAATTTACTGAGCATAAGTCAATTATGTGACAGTGGATATGTGGTCTCCTTTACTAAAGAAGGATGCATAGTCAAAGACTCTCTTGATCAAATCCTTTTTACTGCTAAAAGACACAGTAATGTGTACAAAATTGATCTAGAGGAGCTAGCAAGTCAAAATGTAAAATGTTTTATCTCTGTTGAAGATGAAAAACAGATTTGGCATCAAAGACTTGGGCATGCCAGCTTGAGATTAATCTCAAAGTTAGCAAAACACAACCTTGTTAAAGGACTGCCTAAGCTTTCTTACAAATCTGACATTTTATGTGAAAGCTGTCTGAAAGGGAAACAAACAAGACACTCTTTTCAGAGTAAGAATGTTGTTTCCACTAGCAGACCTTTAGAACTGTTACATATTGACTTGTTTGGTCCTATTAGAACAGAAAGCATTAGTGGTAAGAAATATGGTTTGGTCATTGTTGATGACTATTCTAGATTTACATGGGTGTTATTCCTAAGAAGCAAGGATGAGACTTTCAGGAATTTCACAATATTCTGCAAGAAGGTACAAATGAAAAAGGATTCTGTATATCTGTCATCAGAAGTGATCATGGTGGAGAGTTTGAGAATGCAAACTTCCAACTGTTCTGTGATGAGAATGGGATCTCACACAATTTCTCTGTGGCTAGAACACCTCAGCAAAATGGGGTTGTTGAGAGAAAGAACAGAAGCTTGCAAGAAATGGGAAGAACCATGCTCAACTCTTGCAACCTACCAAGATCCTTCTGGGCAGAAGCTATTAATACAGCTTGCTACCTTCAGAACAGAATATTGGTAAGACCAATTCTGAAAAAGACTCCTTATGAATTGTGGAAAGGAAGAAAACCCAACATATCATATTTTCATCCTTTTGGATGTGAGTGTTTTATACTCAACACTAAGGATGATCTTGGTAAATTTGATGCAAAGTCTGATAAAGGATTTTTCATAGGATATTCTGAAACATCTAAAGCCTATAGAGTATTCAACTCTAGAACTTTAATTGTGGAAGAATCAATTCATGTAAAATTCAATGACAAGAAAGAGACTGATAGGGAACTATCAGATCTAGAAGATGATTTTGCAGGTATGGAGCTGAATGATCATAACAGCTTGAAGGATGAACAGGTGTCTGAAGCACCATCTGTCACTGAACCTCTTCAGACAAATGTTGAGTCTCAGACAGATCAGACAGTATCTCAGAAAACTAACTGGAGACAAGTCACATCATCCTAAGGAGCAAATCATTGGCAGCACTTCAGAAGGAGTTAAGACAAGATCAAAATTCAAGAATCTGAATTTTCTTGCTCTCCTGTCTGAAATTGAGCCAAAGAACATTGATGAAGCTCTGCATGATGAAGGGTGGATCCTAGCCATGCAAGAAGAGCTAAATCAGTTTGCTAGAAGTGATGTATGGACTCTTGTTCCTAAACCCCATGGGAAAACTATTATTGGAACCAAATGGGTGTTCAGAAACAAGTTGTCTGAAGAAGGTAAAGTGGTCAGAAACAAGGCAAGATTGGTGGCTCAAGGATACAATCAACAAGAAGGTATTGACTTCACTGAAACCTTTGCTCCAGTTGCCAGGTTAGAAGCAATTAGAATTCTTCTATCTTATGCTGTAAATAATGGCATCAAACTATATCAAATGGACGTTAAAAGTGCCTTCCTCAATGGGTTCATTGAAGGAAGTTTTTGTTAGACAACCCCCTGGTTTTGAAGATACTGCTTTTCCTGATTATGTTTTCAAACTGAAAAAGGCTCTTTATGGTCTGAAAAAGCTCCCAGAGCATGGTATGACAGACTGAGCAGCTTTTTATCAAAAATGGTTTTGAAAGAGGAAAAGTAGACACAACCCTTTTCAGAAAACAGTCTAACAAAGACTTTATACTTGTTCAGATATATGTTGATGATATTATTTTTGGTTCAACTGATTCTTCCCTATGTAAGGAGTTTTCTGAGTTGATGCAATCAGAGTTTGAAATGAGTTTAATGGGAGAATTAAAATTTTTCTTAGGGCTTCAGATTAAGCAAGATTCTGATTGTATATGGATCCACCAGGAAAAGTATACAAAAGAAATGCTTAAGAAGTTCAACATGAGTGATTGCAAACCCATGTCAACTCCTATGCATCCCTCTGCATCTTTGAGCAAAGATGAAAAGGAAGAACCAGTGAATCAAACTTTATACAGAGGAATGATTGGCTCTCTGTTGTATCTAACTGCAAGCAGACCTGACATAATGTTCAGTGTTTGTCTCTGTGCTAGATTTCAATCAGATCCAAGAATTACTCATTACAAAGTTGTAAAGAGAATTTTTAGGTATCTGAAAGATACTACTAATCTTGGTCTGTGCTATAAGAAGAGCAAAGATTGCAGGTTAATAGGATATTGTGATGCTGACTTTGCTGGAGATAGAATGGAAAGAAAGAGCACCAGTGGAGGATGTCATTTCTTTGGAAATAACATGATCAGCTGGTCAAGCAAAAGGCAAAGCACCATTGCTTTATCAACAGCAGAAGCAGAATACATCTCAGCAGCCAGTTGTTGTTCACAACTGCTATGGGTGAAGTATCAGCTTGAGGATTTTAACATTCTATCTCTATCTCTGCTATACCTGTTCTTTGTGATAATACAAGTGCTATTAATCTGTCCAAGAACCCCATCCTGTTAGAACCACAGGAAACACTAGAAGGGGGGTTGAATAATCTTTTAAGCTTTTCGTGTCAATCTTGTAAATCTTTTATTTAAATCATGAAGATGAATAATGTTTAAAATGAATCTTAAGATCAGAGATAATTAAAACGTGCGGAAGATAAGAAAAATAAAGTTTCTTTTAAGTCTTAAGATTTTTTTAAACAGATACTTCTCAAGATATCTTCTGAAGATTATTACATTGAATGTTTTTCAAGACTGTTTCTGAAATACTTCAGATGACTATAGGTTGTCTGAGGTCTGTTCCAGATTTCTGAACTGATGTCTTTCCAGACTCACTTCAGATAATTATTTCAGAAGTAATTCAAAAGACATTCTTTGTAATGCTTCAAGTGATATGAGAAACATCTCATGTTTTGTTCTTATGAAAGATCATGAGTACAGTCTCTCCAGACATTACAAACTAAGTACAAGGATAGATAGTGATACAAGTGTTTGAATTAAGTACAATCTCTGTCTTTCTATGAGGAATACATCCTCTGAGAGTAGGCTAACTAAGATGTGAAATGATGCTCCAGCCTTGTTCTCAAACCATTAGTTTCCATGGGCTCAATTCCTGATTGAGAACCAACTCTCTGATCAAACTTCGTTGACATCTTCATGATCCACTTAAGCTCAAGTCAACTCTTGTTAACCATAAGGCATTCAGCCTGATTAACTAGTTTGATTCTGTTGATCAACATTTTTGTCTAACTGACCAATAGATCGGCAGCATCTTCAAATTCAATCTTGAGGCTATTTATATGTTCTGATGAAATATAGCCGTTTGAAGATGATTCATAATACCGTTGAGATGTTGATGATGTGGCTCATATAGCCGTTGTGTAATAGCTTCTCAAACGGTTGTTTCTCCTTAAGCGAATGAGTGTTCAGACGATCCCGTTCTGATACTTGATATTTTCTTCTTCATGAGAGATGTTTCTTGATATTGTTTTGCGAATACTCTCTCTTGAATCTACTTCTTTTTGCTTTCATCTGTTTTCTTCTGCTTTCCTCTGTTTTCTTTTAGGAGTGTCTCTTTATGAGATATCCGTTGAATTTGTCCTTTTGCCGATTCTGTATATACTCCTTTTTCATTTGCTCCTGACATCACATCTTCTTTGGGTGTGATGTCTTGTTCAATGGCTGTTGCTTGCAGATGATAAAATATGTTTGAATTAAAATATTTCATTCAAACATTTTTCTTTGTTGCTTCTGCTTAGTCTCCTGAGCTTTTCTTCTACTTTCTTTCGGATTGGTGATGATGATATTTCCGTTGTGATACCACCGTTTAGAGATAGCATTGAATGCTATTCAATCCGTTGTGAGACACGCTTCTGGGTGTTCTGACAATTCTGACAAAGTACAACGTTGGTGCTGCTATAAAGCTGCCACCGTGGTTGCTGCAATTTCTGCGCTGCAGAGATTTTCTCAGTGGTGTATGAATTTCAAAGGTACCAAGAAAGGTCTCTGTGACTTTGCCAATTTAAGCTTTGAAAGTGTTGCGTGTTTGTAGAGAACGACTTTTCTTCAGCATACTTCAGAGAGCAAAAGTCTTCGTTGTCTTCAGTGAGTGTGCCACGTCGGATCTCAGACGGCTTCAATATTTCAGACGAATATTGACACTTCAGATAGCTTCTAGTCTTTCAGACAGCTTCGTTGCTTCAGACAACTTCTTTGCTTCAGACAGCTTCTTTGCTTCAGATAAGAAGATTGTAGTTTCATTCTTCTTAGTATTTCTTTTTCTTCTTTCTTCTTCATCTTCTATTCTCTCTTCTTCTTCTTGTATCTTGTATCTTCTTCTTCTTTCATGTAGATAAAGATGTTGAATTGTATGTACTTTATTCAATCATCTTTCTTGCTTGCTTCTGTTCGGTCTTCTATCATTTTATGATTGGCAACAGGTGTGGATGCAGTAGGTCTGCTTATACAAATCCTTTTGTTTCAGGCATTGTGGAAAGTTTTTGCAATATTTCCTTATTTATGCAAGACTTTAATCGAGGTAGAAAAGCATGTCTAGCTTTATCTACTGAGTGAGTGATCTTCATATGCTTTACACTTTGCAATGTCTTCAGGAAGTCATTTCTTGATTCTGATATGTTCAATCTTCAGACTGCTTCATGTTGTCTTCATTTCTTTAGATGATGGCTGCACTTCAGATAGGTGTATCTTTGAGTCTTCACTTCTTCGAGTTTTAAGTAGTCTTCTATTCTTCAACTCTTTTCAGATAGCCTTCGAGTCTTCAACTTGGTTTGGATTACTCTTCTTCGGATTCTGCACTTTGTTCTTTTTATTCTGATCCCCTGATTCAGATTCTTCTTTTGATGTGTTCTTCTACTCTTCTTCTTCAGATAGTGAATATTCCATCCTGAAACATAATCAACAAACCAATACCTTTCTCAGTAGAACCTGTTAATATAATATAATCTTATTTGTTAATCATTAATATAATCTTATAATCTTATTTGTTAATCATTAAAAATTAAGGATGCTAAGTCTTATAATCATGTTTAAATACTTAAACCGATTTATAGACTTCACACATCCAACATTCTAGGGCAAAGCATATAGAAATCAAGCATCATTTCATTAGAGACTATGTTCAGAAAGGTATTTTTGATATTCAATTCATTGACACAGAGCATCAATGGGCTGACATATTCACAAAACCCCTAGTTGAAGATACATTTAAGTTCATATGCAATAATCTGAACATACATGCATTTTCTAAATGATTGTCTGAAATATGCTGTTGTCTGATATATTAAGTGTGTCTGAACTTATAGTTTGTCTGAACTTTGTGTGAGTGTCTGAAATTCTCATATGTCTGAAATAACTGCTGACGTGGCTATCTGAGACGGTTGATTTCCATTATTTTAAAGTTTTGTCTCTTCCACTTCGCAGTTACCCAAAGTCTGCGCAGCCGGTATAGAGAAACATTGCATCGTGGGTCTCTCTAAATACAGCAGTAAGTGTGTCGAGGAAGTTTTTACACTCTCACACTATCTCTCTCTCTCTCTAACTCAAGAAAGTTTTCTCTCTCTCCCGAAGCTTTTTCTCTGCAACAACAATGGCACCTAAGGCATCTTCTGCAAGAAATATGGTCAGAACCAAGGGTGTTAACCTAGAGGAGCTTCAAGACCTTGGTATGGACTTAGTTGGTGAGTTTAATGGAGCAGGATGGACTCCATTCTTTGAGAACATCTACACTGCGTGCATGACAAAGTGTGGTGGAGTTCTGGACTTATGCTAGAGGTATTCCCCACTCTAAGGGAGTATATACCACCATCAAGTCTACTGTGCTTGGTATCCCTGTGTTCGTTGATGAAGGGATTCTTTCCACTATTCTGGGTGTGAAAGTTGAAGGTGTTACCTTCACTCCAGGCTGGGAGGTGAAGAAAGGTGGGCACAAGGAGTTCACCAAGTTGCTGTAAGGAACAGAAAAACCAGAGAGCATGAATGCAAAATACATGCTGGAGAAAGTCAGGGTTCTTCATGCTATCTTGGTGATGACAACCAGTCAATGGACCTCTAGACTGACAGCTGATGGCTAGAGTCAACATTGGAGCTGCTTGAAATGTTTGGAGCTGAACCAGCATGAGCCTTCCTTCCTTCATGAGGGTCAACCCTTGGTCAACCCTTGACCATTGACCAAGAAGCCAAAGTCAACAAACAAGACTCAACTTAATTAGGAATCAATGTAATTAGGACTTTATGATGTAATTAGCTTTATGATGTAATTAGAACATATTAGTCTTTTTCTTAATTAGGGGCGCCCATATAATTGGGTTTTATTGGTTAGTAGGATACCTTGCTACAAGGTTTAGGAGGTCATGGATCTAATCCCACCTAAGATAGAAAATTACCTCATCTTTCTTTTCCTTGTTAAAGGGGCGCTATTTTTTTAGGTTTATTGACTTAATGCTTAGCTTAGCCATAAGCCATTAGGGGCATGGGTTCAAATCCCACTTGGGATGGGATTTCCCTCATCTTTTATTATTTTCCCCTTTTCCCTCATGTAGTGATCGTGATCGCCCCCCTCTCACCCCCACTCCTATAAAGGAGCCTCCTCTCTTGTAAATAACACATTGAATTTTGAAGTAAAAGCATTATGCCAAATTTTCTCCTCCCTTTGTGAGTTGAGTGAGGCTTGGTGGTTGTTGCTCAAACCATACTGAGACTTATCTAATTCTCCTGAATTAGTGGCGTCTGGCATTTGACTTATCCGCTGCAAGTGGATTCTTGCTTCAGTGGCGTCCTTCCCATTTCTTCCTCTCCACTTTTTCTTTCATTTTCTCTCATTTTCCTTCACTTTCTTGCGTGATATAGCTGCTGTTCCAGCACTTATATTTCGCAATTAATTGCTCAATTGTGATTCTAATCGGTTGGTTTTGCTCAATTCTAGATCCTACACCTATTCGGCTATCAATTGGTATCAGAGCTTGTTGAATTTGAGCAAATTGGAGCTACAAGGTTGCGGGTACTGCACCTATTTAGTGCAGAATTTTCATTCAATTAGTGTAACTCCATCCCTCTTTTCAATTGTAATTTGGACTTGGACTGTTTTCCCGGGCCCGGGGTGCCTTTCTGCTGCTATCAGCACTTGTCTGTCTTGATTGATTTGCTTGAATTCTTGCTAGTTTGGGGGTTGTTTTGTGGCCTCTAATTCCCACCCCCTAGGTGTTTGTTTAAATGCCTCTTTAATTGCTCATACTTGTTCTGGAGTAATTCTTGCAAATTGCTTGATATAACTGCTTGTTTGTGGTGAAGTGTGGTAAGAGGAGGCATTGTTGTCTTCATTTTTCCAAAGATCGTTCACCTACATTTCTCCCCTTCACCATTTAATTGTCATCCCCCATATTCATCTCTTTACTTTCCGCTTTATTTTCCGCCATTTAATTTCCGCCTCTCATCCTTTTAATTTCTTCTTCCCTTTCTCCTTTTAATTTCTCTCTCCCTTTACATCTTTCATTCTGCCTCCCCTTTACATTCTCTGCATTTACATTTCTGCTCTCCCCCATCCTTTAATTTCCTTTCCGCTTCCCCCCTTACTTTCATTTCATCATTTACTTTCAGTCCTCCCATCCTTTTAATTTCTTCCGCTTCCGCTTCCCCCCCTTTACATTTCTGCTCTCCCCATCCTTTTACTTTCTGCCATCCCCCTTCTACTTTCTGCCATTTACATTTTTGTCCTCCCCATCCTTTTAATTTCAGTTTCCCCCTTTAATTTCTTGCCATTTAATTTTGCGCAATTTTTCCTTATTATTTTTGCCATTTTGCACATTTTTGGGCTCTTGTGTTGTTCAATTTCCTATCTCTTTCCTACTCTTTTTATGTCTGTTTGATTGGCATTCTGATTGTAAATTTGGATTGACTGATATCTCTACCGTGGACTTTCCCTTTTGATTGTGCAAAACGCTCACCTATAGGATCTTTTTTGGTTCATAGTATTGGAAGAAGATCAACAAATTCTAATTGTTGATTTTCCTTCAAATTTTAATTCCAATCTTAAAATTGAACCAAGCGCGTTTCTGTGACCATACCGTTTTGTATAATCAACAAGGAAGTGCTAAGCAATTTTTTGGCCATTTTTGAAATCAAGTTGCCATTACGTTTTTTTACAGTTTTTAGAAATCAGTTTATTTCATTATTTTGCTTTTCTGGGCCACTTGGACCAGTTTGCTGTCAGAAAAATTCCAAAAATATTACAGTAGGTACAGTTAATTTTCTTTTAATTGTGTACAAATTTCTGTAATTTTCTGTTGGGGAAAAAGACAAAAAAAAGAAAGAAAGGCAAGAAAAATATAAAAGGTACGTACGTGCCAAAATATAAAAAGAGGTGTAAAAATTAAAAAGAAGGGTGCAAAAGTCAACAACAAGGAAGAAAAGTCAAAAAACCACCCCAAAAAGTCAAAAAAATAAAAAAAATTCAGAAAAATAGAAAAACAAAACAAAAGTTACTCCCAACAATACAGTGACAGTTTTACTGTAATTTTCTTTTTCTTTTCCCTGTATACCGTAATTGAGTTGTATTTGCTATTTTTTAAAACGTCAATTTTGGCAACTCTTTTTTCAAAAATCACACAAAAACATTCTCTTTGCAATTTCTTCCGTCTTGTCTTGTTTGCTGTCTGCTCTTGTGTATAGCTTGTTTGAGTGCCAGCTTTTCTTGTTTGTCATATCAATTCTTTTGTTTTGTCTTAGGAATTTTCCAATCTTCTTCCAGTAGGTATTTTCTTTGTTAGTGCGCTTCTATTGTGAGTAGGTTAAGACTTAGACTCACGTTGGTCTTGCAACTTCTAATCAACCTCCAACCGCGTAGAAGAGGCAAGAGAGTTTTCATTGTAGAAAAGCCAAAAAAAGAGTGACATACACGAGTGTTAACATTCCATTGAGTGTAAACACTTAGTGAGTGGAAAGGTCCAAATTCTTAAAAATCAAAAAAAAAATTAACAATGGGTAGTAGGAACTCACCACCTCCTTCACACTAGAACTTTGAGGTATAGGCCGAGTTGCAACATGCAATTCAAGACATGGCCAGAATGATGAGGCATGAGATGAGTGAACTTAGGAAAGAACTAAGTGGGAATAGGAGGGAGAGAAGGATTCTTCTCAAGAAGGAGGAAGTGAGGATAGGTATAGTGTGGTTAGGAGTGAAGATAGGTACCATGCTGAGAGTAGTGAGGGAGAGAGCACTCTAGCCAAACCTATAGGAGAAGGGAAAGGGAAAGAGAGCATAGAAGGCCTAGGAGGCGTGAGGAACCTAGAGGGTTTAGAGAAGACTACTATGAGGAAATCCCTAGGAGAGAAAGAGAGGAGTATTATGAAGAAAATCCTAGGAGGCATAGGAAGAGCATAGGAGAGAAAAAGAGCCTAGAAGGGAACAAGGTTTTAGAGGGGTAAAAATAGAAGTCCCAACCTTTATGGTAGAAATGATGTAGAACAATACCTAGAATGGGAACTTAAAATTGAACAAATCTTTAGTTGCCATAGGTATAGGGAAGAGGAAAAGGTTAAGATTGCCTCTCTAGAATTCAAGAACTACGCCTTAGTTTGGTGGCATCAGCTTCAGGCTGAAAGAAGAAGGTGCAATGCTCCTTTGGTTTCCTCTTGGGAGAAATGAAGTCCATCATGGAAAGAGGTTCATACCTCAACATTACACTAGGGAGTTGCACATCAAACTCCAAACTCTTAAGCAAGGATCTAAGAGTGTAGATGAGTACTTTAAGGAAATGGAACTTGCTTTAATTAGGGCCAACATAGTTGAGGATAGTGAAGCAACTATGGCTAGGTTTATCAATGGACTTAATTTCGACATAAGGGACATAGTGGAATTGCATCCTTATGTAGAAATGGAGGACTTGGTACACCAAGCCATTAAAATTGAAACTCAACTAAAAAGAAAGGGTAGCTATAAAAGAGGAAACACTAGTTTGCACTAGGAACAAGGAAACCCTAAAAGAAGATAAGGGAAAGAGCCAAGAGAAGGAGGAACCTAAGGTTCCTAGGGTTACTTCTAACCCACCTCCTTCTACTAAAAAGGAAGAGCCCTCTACCTCCACAAGAACATCAAATGTTTCAAGTGTGATGGCAAGGGACACATAGCTTCCCAATGCCCAAATAGGAGGGCAATGATGGTTAAAGAGAATGGAGAGTACACTAGTGCAAGTGAGAATGAACAAAGTGAGGATGAGGAAAAAAAACTAATGAAGAAGAGAATGAAATTAAGAAAGAAGTATATAGGACCGAGGGTAAACTGTGCATGGTGAGAAGGTCCCTAGGAAATCAAATAATAAGAGAAGATGAACAAAGGTAAACTGTCTTCCACACTAGATGCATGGTAGAGGGACGGATTTGCTCCCTAATTGTTGATAGTGGAAGTTGCACTACACATTGCAAGTGCAAGAATGGTGGAAAAACTTGGTTTATCTACCACTCCCCCCACCCCAGACCATACAAGTTATCTTGGATATGTGATGATGGGGAAAGGGAAGTAAATAAGCAAACTCTCATCTTTATTTCCATAGTGATTATGATGATAATGTTCTTTGTGATGTTTGTACCTATGGATGCCACACATATCTTGTTGGGTAGGCCTTGGCAGTTTGATAAGAGAGCCATCCACGATGGATACTCTAATCAAATATCTTTTAAACATGATGGAGCTAAAATTACTTTGATGTCAATGTCAATCCAAGAATATGTGAGGATCAAGCTCACATGAAGAGAAATAGAACTTGAGAAATTAAGAGACTTAAAATAGAAGATGAGAATAGAAAGAAAAAGAAGAAGAAACATCAAGAGTGATGATAGAAAAGGTGAAAACCAAGAGAGACAAAAAAATAAAAGGGAAGTCATGCTATTACTTCATCAATTCAAAACTGCTGATCTTAATTGTTTTGAAGAGATCAAGGAAGGGAGCTGCTAATCAAGGAAAGAGGACGTAGCAACACTACAAGGGAGTTTCCTCTAACCTTTTCTCCTATTTCTTCTTCTTCTTCCACTTCCCTTCTTTCTTCTTCCACTTCCTTTCTTTCTTCACTAAACTCCCTACATGATTCCCAAGTACTATTGCTATGAGCATTAGAGGTTGCATGCTTGGGAATAATGAGTCTTCTTTCCTATGTGACTAGGTGCGCAAGGATGTCCATTGTTGAAGACCTAGAAAGGATTCACTAATCCTAAGGGAAGCCTCCACCTTCTCCTCTTTGTCATCCATCCTTCTATTTCTCTTCTTCTCCTACCCTTATATTCTTCTCATTTTTCAGATTTGAGGACAAATGCTTTTCAAGGGGGAGGGGATGATGACAACCATCAATGGACCTCTAGACTGACAGCTGATGGCTAGAGTCAACATTGGAGCTGCTTGAAATGTTTGGAGCTGAACCAAGCATGAGCCTTCCTTCATGAGGGTCAACCCTTGGTCAACCCTTGACCATTGACCAAGAAGCCAAAGTCAACAAACAAGACTCAACTTAATTAGGAATCAATGTAATTAGGACTTTATGATGTAATTAGCTTTATGATGTATTAGGACATATTAGTCTTTTTCTTAATTAGGGGCACCCATATACTTGGGTTTATTGGTTAGTAGGATACCTTGCTACAAGGTTTAGGAGGTCATGGGATCTAATCCCACCTAGATAGAAAATTACCTCATCTTTCTTTTCCTTGTTAAAAGGGGCGCTATTTTTTAGGTTTATTGGCTTAATGCTTAGCTTAGCCATAAAGCCATTAGGGGCATGGGTTCAAATCCCACTTGGGATGGGATTTCCCTCATCTTTTTTATTTTTTTCCCCTTTTCCCTCATGTAGTGGCCGCCCCCCCTCTCACCCCCACTCCTATATAAAGGAGCCTCCTCTCTTGTAATTAACACATTGAATTTTGAAGTAAAGGCAGTATGCCAAATTTTCTCCTCCCTTTGTGAGTTGAGTGAGGCTTGGTGGTTGTTGCTCAAACCATACTGAGACTTATCTAATTCTCCTGAATTAGTGGCATCTGGCATTGGACTTATCTGCTGCTGCAAGTGGATTCTTGCTTCAATGGCGTCCTTTCCCATTTCTTCCTCTCCACTTTTTCTTTCATTTTTTCTCATTTTCCTTCACTTTCTTGCGTGAATATAGCTGTTGTTCCAGCACTTATATTTCACAATTAATTGCTCAAGCTCAATTGATTCTAATCGGTTGGTTTTGCTCAATTCTAGATCCTACACCTATCCGGCTATCACTTGGGGAACACCATAATCCTAAGAGTGGAAGCAGGGATCATGTTTCAGAACTGGAGAGGTTCTGTCTGATAAACCTGATCAAGAAAAAGAAGATGAATCTTCCCCAACATCCTTCTGTTTCACATGCAAAAGAAGATCAGAGATTCTGCATCCAGTCTTCCCCACAACACTCTCATCACAAGAATCCTTCTGCACTTCAGGTTCCCATAGAAAGGTTGTTTGATCACAAAGGCCCAGTTTTCTTTGGAGAACAACCTGAAGAGCATGCAGATAAAGCTGACTCCAAGGCCTTCATCTCCCTCTCTGAAGGAGAGCATTCTGTCTGGAAAGTTGCAAGGAGGAGAACAACCTTAGAAGTCCTTGAGGATGAGCTTCAGGGAGATATAAGGAAGAAGGAGTTCAAGCCTTCCAAGCCTTCCCCCAGCAGAAGAGAAAGAAACTCCCTGTGAGGAGCTCAACAAATTTCTCTGGAAGCTTTACAGACTCAGGGATCTGAACCTGTTCAGAAGGCTCTGACAAAGTCGTCTGAAATTGTGGGTCAGACATCTGAAGCTGTTAAGCCTCTGTCTCCAAGCCTACTTCTGAACCAGAAGGAAAGGCTCAAGAGATGGCTGAGATTGCTGACTCTGAGGCAGTACCAGCAGTATCCTTAGCTGCATGTCCATCAGATCCTGAACTGATTCAGTAGCAACTCTTGCTACTGCATTAGAGCAAGAGAGTTGGAGAAGAAGGCAGCACAAGAAAAATCTGACTATGCTATAGTTGTGGTCTCTCACTTGCTATTGCTGAAGATGATAGGCTAGCTACTATAGCCCAAGCATCTAAAAAGGAAAGATCAATGCTCAGCAAAGGAAGAGTGCAAGGACAAAGCTGTTTCAGACAGCCCCTGCACCACCTGCCAGAGTAACAGGAGCACTACCACCAGCTTGAGGAAATGGATGAAGCTGGTAAGTACCAAAATTTTGTTAAAGCAAACCATCTTTTTCAAGAGGAGAAGAGAAGAAAAAGAAAAGGAATCTGAGGTGGTGAAGCCTCCTGTAAAAAGGCTCAAAGTGAGGTTTGACAATGTTACACCATCTCCACCATCCTCACCTGAGAAGAAAGAGGAGAAGAAGGAAGAAGAGAGGGTGTAACTGAACCTGAGAAGAAGATTCAGAGATTCAAGAAGAAGAATCGCATCATCACCATCATCATCCCCATCACCAGGTATGAAGTTCCACACATCAGGTATGAAGGCCTGTTTACTGAAAGGAAAAGGGTCCCAAATTCCCTAATCTATTTGCAGAGCTTCAGTACTTCAGAGATGACTCCCTATCTTTCTGCATCAAGGTCTTATCAGCAACTGCAGCTGAAGTAAGAGCAAAGTACCAAGGAAGTTCAAATGGTGCATATTATGGTCACCTGGATAGAAGCTCAGAAAGGGTAAGGCTCTGCTCATAAGTGGGCTCCTCTTAACCCTTTTTCTGTTGACTCTTTGAAGCTTGTCCAATGAGGATTGGAGCTTTGCTAGGGAACTATCAACAGAGGCTGAGCTGTTTGAAAGGGACTATCTGAAACTGGTAGGCATGAGAGGGTACAGGCCCCCAAGGGCAATTTCCATCAGGCCATCCACAAAGATCTTAATGCAACCTGATAGAATCATTCCCAGGTATCCCCTGGAGGAAGGTCCTGAAGACAAGTTTAAGGAGCTCAAGACTTATCCTAATTATCTGCAGATGTATGAGTTCTTGTCTGAAGCTTCCTGGAATAAGAAGTTCCCTGCAATGATCAAGAAACAAGGTGGAGGCTTAGATCATTCTTCTAGGGATTGGATGTGGTCATCCTACTGGAATATCAGAGAAGGTGTTGGATCTTCTTCTAGTACTTCAGGACAGGATGAAGACTCCATGACATATCCTAGTGCCTCTACTCTTGTAGATTATCAGTATGTCAGAGGCAGATTCCCTATGTCTTCTTTCACAGAGGATTGGCCTGTCATGATTCCAATTCGTAAGTTCCACTTTGCTGTCAACCATCCTGAAGACTATCATCTGCCACAAGGGTTCAGGGTTTTCAGATTCTATCATGAGAGCATCAAGGTTGTGTTATTTGAGGTTGAGAAGGACCCTGAAGAAGAGAACAGAAGACTGAAACTGCAAGTCAAGAGATTAGAGAAGAAGAATGCTGATCTGGTTGCTAAACAGGATCAGATTCTCCAAGAACAGTTGCAGATCAGAACTGGGCAAGAAGAACTGAAGGCTACTGTTATCTCTCAGATTGACAAGGCTAAAGAAGAGATTTCTGCTTTACTGATAGCAGCCTTGTTGAAGAAGAATAATGGATAGTCTATTATGTGTAGCCAGTCTGATGTTATTTCAGTTTTGTGTTAATTTTCATATTCTATATTTTTTTGTTTGTTTGTCTGAACATTGCTTTTATACAATCAGTTGTTGGTATCATGTGTTTTTATAAGCTCTGATTGCTTTGATTATATTATTTGATCTGATTGTTATTCTTGATCTTGATTTGTGATTATTGCTCTGAAGTTCCCTTTTGATTGATGACAAAAGGGGGAGTATTAAAATCTAAAAATCTTCTGAAGTGGTTACAGGTCTCAGGGGGAGTATTTGAGAAATATCAGAAACTGTTAGACCTGAGAAGTATTTATCTGAGGGGGAGTTATACTTATATTACACTTATGATAATTTACAACTCCTTTCAGATTTATTTATTTTAAGCAAATTTGTCATCATTAAAAAGGGGGAGAATGTTGAGTCTCAAAAATATCATAAGGAAGATTATGATGATTTAAGACAGCTCAATCCCTAAGTTTTAATGTTTAACAAATTTGGTTAAAAGAATTATCATGGATAGATATGTTTTTAATGTTTTATCTATGATTTCAGCAAGCCACTTTAATCTTAATAAAGACTGTCTGAAGGTTCAACCTGTCTGAAGTGTTTGAAGCCATCTGAAGGTTCAACCTGTCTGAAGTGTTAAAGCCGTCTGAAGGTTCAACCTGTCTGAAGTGTTGAAGCCTTCTGAAGGTTCAACCCGTCTGAAGTGTTGAAACCGTCTGAAGTCGTATTTTATGATGTGGCACATCTTGCTGAAGTTGTGAGAAGACTTGTCTGAAGTTCTGAAGAGTCAAATCTCTCTCTGCTGCACGCAACTTTTCAAGGCTTATTTTGGCAAAGACACAGAGACCTTTCCTGGGTTGTTTGAATTTCATACACCATTTGGGAAATCTCTGCAACGCATTTTTTGCAACAACAGTTGTGGCAGCTTTGTCAGCAGCAACCTTGGACCTTGTCAGAAAAGTTTCAGAACGCACAGAATGCTCAGGAGCATGTCTCTCAACGGATTAAAAAGCATTAAATGCTATCTCTAAACGATGAATTTTCAACGGATTGAAGACTGGGTATAAATACCCTTCATCTAAAGATCATCAAAAACAAGAACAACGACGACAAAGAAAAGAACAAGAGATTACATTTCAAGAGAAACAAAACGCTGCTAGTTTTACTCTGTAAAACTTACTCTGATAAAAATTCTTTGTACATCATTTCATATATTCTGAGTATACCTCAGTTATTTGTACATTGTAACTGTTTAAGCTTCAAACTGGTTTTGGTTTAGAGCTTAAACAATCTTTTCTCTGTAAAATTATTTTTGAGCCTGGAGAGGCTTGTTGTCTAAAGAATACTTGTTTTTGAGCCTGGAGAGGCTTGTTGTCTAAAGAATACTTGGTTGTAGAGCCTGGAGAGGCTTGACTGAAAAAGAATACTTGGTTGTAGAGCCTGGAGAGGCTTGACTGAAAAAGAATACTTGGTGTAGAGCCTGAAGAGGCTTGACTGTAAAAGAATACTTGTAATCTGGTTGAGATTAAGAGAAAATCCAAGTGCTAGTTGGCATTAGTACTGGACGTAGCTCACAGTGGTAGTGAGTGAACCAAGATAATTTCTGTGGCTAAGTTTTCTTACCCTTATCTCTTGTCAAATTCGTTATTCTAATCAAAGGGTGTTGAAAAACTGTTATGATAATTTATAAAAGCAAGAAACGTTTTAAAAACATATTTTCAGAACCTGTCTTAAGAAACTTCAAACAACCCCCTTTAACCTGTCTGAAATTTCATTATAAAGCTGTTTGCAAAAAGCTTTCATAAGTTATTCAAGAAACACTATTCAACCCCCCTTCTAGTGTTTCTCTGTGTTTTCTACACATCTTGCTAAGGACTAAAATACATCTGATAAGAAATGTTGGAGACTAAATGTTCACCCTGATGAAAACTAATTTGGGGGTGATTTAAAAAGAGAGATACTACCAATTTTAAGTTATGAGAACCAAAATAAAATTTATTTAATTTTACAAAAACTACAAACATATTTTAGCATTAATTTTAATATAAAAAATATATATAAAAAGTTTTGAGGCCCTATAACAAGGGAGGCCTAAAGCGATTGCTTTTCCAGACTCTCCTCTGGCCGACCCTGACTCTATGTAGCCAGATGCATTTCCTCTTTTGTTCAAGACATCCTCCTACAGTCCTACCCAATGTTTTAAAAATCGGACCGGTATTTGAACTGGTAAGGCAACCGGTTCACGGTTCAATGGTTCGGCCGTGGTCGAATCGTGGTTGAACCGGTTTTAATTAAATATATTTTTAATATTATATAACATTTTAATTAATAAAATAACACAAAATTATAAGAAATTAAGATATATTATATATATATAAGTTGTAAATCCAGTATAAATAGCCTTATTATAAGGTTTATAAGATAAAAAAAATAATTAGTAAAATAATATATATCTATGTGTAATTCTTAAATATATGTCTTTATTTATTTTAAAAATATTTTAGATTAAATAAAAAATTAAAAAAAATTGAATTTTTTTAAAAGGACCCGGTTCAACCGGTTCTCTGACACCAGTTTTTAATCGGTTTGCACCGATTTTTGAACGATTCGACCGGTTCTGAGATCCTCCGATTTTTTTTGGATTGAACGGAACGGTCACCAGGCCGGTTCCCGTTGGACCGGCCCGATTTTCACATCATTGATCCTACCCGCTAACCCTACTTTACGCATTTGAGATCCTCTTCATTTCCTTGATGCTTTTAAATAATGAACAACTAAGGTTTAATTTGTTATTCAATTTAAATTTAAAATAAAAAATGTTGCACACGACACGATAGAACCGGCCCGATTTTCACATCATTGATCCTACCCGCTAACCCTACTTTACGCATTTGAGATCCTCTTCATTTCCTTGATGCTTTTAAAATAATGAACAACTAAGGTTTAATTTGTTATTCAATTTAAATTTAAAATAAAAAATGTTGCACACGACACGATACAACCGCGAGAAAAGAAGGAGAGAATTTAATTTGTCATTCAACTAAGACGTCGTTTGGATTAGTTTATGGGAGCATTTTATTGATATGAGAATTTAATTCTTAATGAAAAAGGTTTTAGAAGTGATTATAGAGAAATTTAATGAGAGTTTTTGAAGAAATTGAAATGTATGAACAAATTTAAACTTATGTAGAAAGTTATTTAAAAGACTAAGTTATTGCAAGATTATTTAAACTATTATTTACCTATATATACTTGTTGAGAAGTTAATTCAAAGTGGTTGGCATTAAGAGAAGCTTAAACTTCTCTGCAAGCACCTATAAAATAAATTAAGAAGGTAAAATAAATTCAATTTCTTTCATAAGTTGATATTAATCTCTATAAATCAATTTTTTCAAAAAGCTATCTCATATAATCTCTCTAAAAACACACGTAAACTTATAATGACTTTTTTATAAGTTAGAATTCAAAAATTCATATCATTTAAAGTGCTTATAAGCAATAAACTAATCCAAGCTGGGCCTAAATCTTAGAGGGTTTGAGCCTTGAGTGACCAAGGACCTTGTGCTTGTGACTGACTGGTAGAATAACAATGTCCTATCAACAAGTGGAAGAGTATGTAATCTTTTGTCATATGGTAAAGAAAAAATGGTGGCTTACAAGCCGGAATACAAGTTAGAATAAGCTTCCCCCACCAACATGAAAACAGGGGGAACAACAAGGTTAACTGTAAGAGATTTTTTTTTAAAAAAAAAAAGTTGAAAAAATTATAAAACCAACTGAAAAATGTTAATCCCTGTGTAAAGCATCCTCCAAGTCCAGATCCACCCCTGTGCGATTTTTTAAAATGGTTTTGGCATCTAAAGGTGTTTTACACTTGCACTGAAGCTCCTTGAATCTTTCAACATCAAAACTATACCTCTTATGAAGCTTCCTCTGCCTTGAAAGAAAGAGCCTCTTCATGAAGTCTTGGTAAGTAGGGTCCCTTGAAGTGAATAAAAAGTATGCATAGCCTATTACTAAGCCAGTGGAAGTTGTAAAAAATGCAATAGGTTCCATTACATCCCATGAGAATTCCCAGAATGTTAGCCTGAAGAAGAACCCAACAGTAATTATACCAAAGCCTAGTCCAGACCACAGGATGCGCCCGCACCTGCTTATGTGCCAACACATCAATCTCTTCTTTCTTCTTTTGCAGCTTCTTTAACTCCTCCCTCACAGGATCATCCTCAGCAGTCAGTGCCAATGGAACTGCCCTTCTAACCAGTTCCACCACCTAAGCACATAACATAAAGGGATTCAGTAAGTTCCATATTCATGCAGATAACTGAATTCTGTGTTACTTATTCAAACTCTAGAATGCACAGGGTTTTACTATCAGCAAACAAATGCAAAATTCAACAGATAAGGTTTCTATTCTATCCAGGCAAGCTTACTGGGAGGACTAGCAAAACACACCCCATAGAATTGAACATTGTTCTGAAAATTGAAGCATAGCTGACAATTTTTTTCTGCTGCCAAATTACTAAGCTTTACTGTGGCTTTGGTTTGAAACACTTTGGCCAGTTAAATAAATATAACCGTGCTCTTGAAACATAGCCATGTATACAACATCAAAAGTATTTTATGAAGGCTACTTATCTTGTATCTCTGATTAATTTATGTCTCAGGCTCAAACCAGTGAGGATGTTCAAAGAAAAATCTAGAAAAACATTTGAAATAACAGGATTTAGGTAGAGAAATAAGAAAAGAGAGAAGAGGAAGGGAGGGAAGGGGGGTTACACGAAGCTGTTCCCTCATTTGTGTTTGTGTGTAGTTCTCTCCTCTTCCTTCCTTAACACTTCCCTTTCCCTTCCTTTCTTGTTCGTTTCCTAACACACAAACAATGCTATTGAACAACTGAATTGTAAACTATAGTTTATATGTGCTGTAAATCGCCCTTTATATGGCTATAAGGTTACATAAGTTACACCTCCATATTGAACAAATAAAATGCCATATTTTTAATGTGAAAATGGTTTTTAGTGTGTTTGGTTTACACTGGATCCATATTTCAAACCAAACGTGGGTACAGAACAATGCTGCTCTCATAGTGTGTTTGGTTTATACACGTTTCAGACGTGATCCGGACAGAAGCTACTCTCTATAGCGTTGGCCTGGATCCACGTTTGAAACGTGATTTTAAAGTAAACCAAACATGTTATCAGTAGTGTTGGCTCTGATTTGAAACATAATTTTGATGGAAACCAACCACACGTGTTTTCTCTGACATAGATGTGAGTTGTGTTTAAACAACCTATGTGTACATCCCCTATGTGCAGCATAACTTAGGTAGAGAAAAGATGTGATTGAAAAGAGTGAGGTTGTGAAATGAACAACTCTCAAGATCCGTAATGTATGTTATTTGACACAATTTATTTTACTAATTTTCAATTTAAGGGCAACAAAACTCACAAGCCATGAGTGGTGAGCCCCCCGTGGGACTATTATCCACAAAGTGAAGTAGCAACACAACATATTCAAAACTCCCAAACATGCCTAAGGGATAGGGGACCATGAACACAGGGCAAAATTATTGACCCTATCATGCTTCAAGTGAGCCCACAAAAAACAAAATCAGCTTTTAAGGCCAAACATACATACAGTAACAATTCAAGAGGGTGAAATAGAAGGAAAAGAAGGGCCAGTCATACATTCAATACTCACCTTATCAGGATGCAGATAGACCTTGTCCCTGAAGAGGAGGATAACCCCAGCTTCATCCAGAACCTTGGCGAATGCTGAAGCCTCCTCAGAATTCCTGGCAACACCCATGCTCTCACAAGCTTCAAGAAGCTCATCATAGGGAATAACTTCCTTCCCATCCATACCAATTTTCACCTTGAGTGATTCCACATTCACCAATCTCATAAGCTTCTTAGCTTCAGAGAAAGATATAGAGTCTTTTTTTCCATTATCATTGCCAGATGAATCGGAGTTACCACCAGTAGCAGCAGGTGAGGAAACCAAAGTTGATGAAGACACACCCCTCTTCATCTGGTTCATCACAAAAACTGATAAAGATGCCACCCCTCCCCTCCTTCCTCCACCACATCCCACTGCAAAATCCCTCAAACCCCACAAAAGAGGATCAAAAGGTCGAAGCTTTCCCCCATAACAATGACTTCCATTGAAAACAGAAGATACCCTTTGCCTCAACAACCCAACACCGCCACCACCACACCACCATCTACTCCACATTTTCAAAACCCAGAAAAAAAATTGAAACTTTATGAGCAAAAACAAAAATCACTCAAAACAAACGCTACCCAGTATTGTTACCACTATGAAAATTCAATGTAACCACAACCCATCTTTTTCTTTGCCCTTTGGAATCTTTGAGTCATGGAGACTAATGCCCAAAGCTAGCAACTATTTTAAGAAAAGAAGGAAACTTGTGCATTTATTGTTACTAAAATTTTAAAAACAAAAATAAAAGAGGAAATGAGGAAAGAGAGGCAAAGAGAGCGGAGAAGGGAAAAGAGCAAAGCAATAAAATTGGGAAACCAAACACAAACCGTGGGAAGGTACACGTTGACGAAGCTACTATACTCACAAACCACAAGTGTGATCCATTCCTTCACGTTCCCGTGTAAATAGCTAACATTCTAGTCCTTGGTAGTTAACGGTTTTTAACGGAGATATCTTTTTAGGAACTAACACAACACGACATGTACTCGGTTGTCACTTGTCCGTTTTTTCCTCTTTTGTTCTTTGTCTCTCACAAACAACCTTATTTTAATTTGAATTATTTCATAATCATGTTTTATGTATCCGAGCAAATACTATTTACAGTAGACTTGTGTTTGGTTTAGTGTTAAAACGGATCAAACTCAAGTTTAAATTTTTCAACGTAATTATTTTTAGCTTTAAAAATGTAAGGTTATTATGTTTCAATGCTAAACCAAACATTAGATCTAGAGGTGTCAATTTGGGTTGGCTCAGCGGCCCAACCCGGCTCACCGGTGGGTTGGGTTGGTAAAATATAGGCTCACATTTTCGCGGGTCAAAAGTGGGTCAACCCACTTAACTCGCGAGCCAAAGTGGGTTCGAGCCGAGGTTGAGGTGGGTTGGCTCACTTTTTAATTTTTATTTATTTTTTATATTTTTTAAGTCATTTTTATAATTTTTTATATTTTTTCTAATTTTTTTACCTTTTTATTATTTTTTTTATTATTTTTATAATTTTTTAAGTTAGGTGAGTCAGCTCACTTAACCCACCAACCCGCGGTGGGTCGAGCCGGGTTGGTATTTTCTCAGCTTACCAAAAAAGTGAGTCAACCCGACTCGACTCACTTTGACACCTCTAATTAGATCCGAACCAACGCTACTAGTTGGCCCAGATACCTTATCCATATTTAAAACATGATTTGGGGAAAACTAAACACACTATTAGTGCCAATTAGGTTTAGATTATGCACAATGCAGAATCAATTCTACATAATTTATTTCGTCTAACTTATCTGCATCACTCATTTTCAACTATGATATTAAAATCATTTCTACTCGGCTTTTCTTTTCTGTTTTTTCCCTTTTAAAAATGCAAATTTATTAATTTTTAAACAGAGCAGTGAGTAGCACCCCAAGCAAAGTTGTTGCTTTAACAGTTCAAGATTTTTTAATTTTGTTAGACACCAAAACGTTAATGCTCAAATTCCCTCCAGGTGTCATGTGCAAGATCAACGTTGGATTTCAAAGTTACAATGGTCATTCTTTCATCTTTATGTTCAAGTTTATAGGTTATTTATTTATCATACACGTCTATATAAGTACAATACATAATGAACCTCAAAGGATTGATTTTGTCGGCAACAAGCGTGTTATGTATTAACAGCTAAAAAAAGTTCACTAATGTGTCAATTGACCAGTAAGTAGGTCGGAACAACCTAAATTTGCTTTATTATCTTTTCTTTCTGATTTAATTAATTACGTGTATAATTTTATCTCCTGTTTGCTACAATAAAATGGTTAAGATTATATTTTGTCACTAAAAATATATTCAATTGAGTCACTCAAATTTCACTATACATCTTTAGTGGAGTTTACAAGTGAAAATAAAATTTTGATCACAACTGTCAACAATGAATGGCCCATCTCATATATCAGGATACTATGTACATGTGTATGTTCCAGGCTCACTTGCTGTGTTTTGCTTTTGTAAGAGTTTTAACCAAACCCTTGGCGATCTTCCAGAACCAAAATATGTTCATTATTGCCAACACAGGAGGCACCACAAGCAAGCTATAAAAACCCAAAGGAAAGACCTTTTTCACCTGAAATTAACAAAATAGAGTTTTGATTCACTTTGTAAGATGAGATACATTGAGGAAAAATATGAAGACATATCTGACAGGGCATAACAGAGCACATGCTAACCTCATCAAAATGGATCCACATGTGGAAAAAAAGGAACATGAACAGAAAAAATCCTTGCAACCTGTCACATAGTAGATAAAAATTAAGCATAAAAAGTATAAAGGATAAAATCACTCTGCACATAAAGCATATTAAGATCTGTACCTGGAACTACCAAGAAAAGTAGTTCCATTACAACCACTGCAACTGAAACATCAAAGGTCACGACAAAGTTTGAAACTCTTGCTTACATCTATTGTACATCAAAAGACTTAACTTTCTCCATCTGCTGTTAAAAAACAAATAGCTTCAGCTTTTAAAGCATGTCATGTTTTAGTTGGATGACACAGACTAACCTATATTATTATCATATTCTAGATAGTATAATTAACCTACCTAATTTAGTGGTGTTTGCTCTTGTACAAACCCTCTAAAGCTCAAGTATGCTACCTAGTTTTCAATAAAGCATGAGGAATGTGTCATGATCACTCATACATGCAACATTTAGTTTTAACTCTTGCTTATCTTTGTCACAATTGCTTTCTAACCTGTTCAGTTTACCTGAATATGGCTCATCCAGAACCACAGAGAAAACCACAAAATGAAAGAACAAAAAAAAGACACAAACACACACACACAAGGTCTGTACCAAAACATACAGACACAAGATCACTAGCAATTACATCAGGTCATTACACATGGAATTTAAATAAAGGGATATTAGAGTTGAGATCAAGAGTAAATTAGACAGTACCAACCACCCGAAGAACAATGCAATGCCATTCCCAATGTAGAGTTTGGAGCTCTTAAGACCAGAAATATCCAAGTACCTGTATATGAAATTAATGTAACAAGTAATGTTGACAAAGATACATAAAGGTAAATGGATTTCTGAACAACAGATTTACCATCTTAGATTTACAAAAGGAGTAGTGCTCTCGGAGAAAAGAACCATAAATATGTAGTTCTGAACTTGACCACTTAGCAGAGATAGTATAATAGAAAACATGGATAGCCCGTGGTGTAGAACCTAAATGTAAATTAACGAAGTAGGTTTACCACTTATAAATCATATAACTTGGATATTAAGTTCAACAAAACATAAAAGTAAAAAGATGCTCAAAAATTAAAAAAAAAAATCCAGGATCAATAATGTATTGACTATAGCAAGAAAGCAAATATCTTTTGAGCTTACATATTCCAAACCCCCTAAAGCTGGAAAATGCCAAAGAATCATTGCTAGATCTGTCAGAAAATAACCAATTGAAATCTGTAATGGAGACACAAGAAAACAAAAGAGTATAAGCAAATGAAGTGTCATAGATAAATCACAAGGAAGTGCTATGAGACCAACAAGTCAAACAAATGGATGAAAACAAGCCAAACTTTGCTACGAGATCAACAACCAAATTTTGCTTATTTCTTCATCAACTTACCCCTAATACTGAATTTGATAAAGTTGATGATCTATTAATAACTAGGTCATCATATGAATTCTCTTTGAAGGTATCTGATATGATGAGGAGGTAGAAAGATGCACATGATACAAAAACAGCATGAAATGTTGAAAATCCCCTGCATTACAAAATGTGTTAACACTAATACAAAACACAGTCATCAATATATTCAATGCAAACAGGAATCATTATGCAAAGGCATTTCACCTGTTATTCCAATCAATTTTCTCTGCACTGCTCAATTTTCCATATCCCTCGAACAACAGAGAACTCAAAATAGCAATTGATTTGTAAACCTTCAAGAGGAACAAAAAGGTCAAGCATCAAATTTTCCAACAAGAAGAACAAATTTAATAGGAGCAAAAGCACACTGTGTTCGTCAATATAAACCTAAAAGTTAATCCACTCTTAAATTACCCTCTCAGATAACCAAAAGAGTAAAGATTCCAGGATCTGAAGTTACAAAAACAAACAATTGGAGTGCATTTCCCCTGGACCATAACAAGATAACAAAAAGTTCTTGATATAAGAGCCATAAGGGAATATAAACTTATCCATTGAAAGGTCAAAATATAAATGCATAGATAAAAAATCGAATGGATACAGGAAAAGGTATTAAACATGGATATTAAATATCATCTTCAATTGTTATGTTAACAACTTATTCATGACATACAACCTTCTTCTCCCAACTAGTTAAGCATTAAATTTTTCTTTGAAGTTAAAGGAACGGTGACATCATTTATGAAAAATTATTTTTGGAGTGAAATAACTAAACAATAAGACTGAAGAAGCTAATAGAGCAATACCAGAGTAGCCACAACTGTAACTTCAGTCCAAGGACATTCCAGAACTACCCAAATATTGACCCCACATCCTATACCAAGCCTATAACAATAACCTCATCCTAAAAATGCACACTAATAGTATGTTTGGTTTAGCATTGAAACATGGTAAACTCATAGGTTTTCAACGCTAGAAATAGTTTGTGTTGGAGAATCCAAACTTGACTTTGGCCATTTTCAACACTAAACCAAACACACACTAAATATCCTCACAAGAAAAATATAAGGTTTCAACTTCAATCTCCTATTTGTGGTTTGTAGAGACAAATTACCAAATCTAAAGAAGCAACATAAAACTCACACTCACACATCCAACTAATGAACAGTTAAGTTTACTTACAAGAACACATAAGATGATTCCCGAGATGATAGATGTCAGCCATATCACTTCTTTGCTTGGAGTAGCATAGTCATAAGAAGAGGAGATTGAACCAACGAAGAAACCAAAAGAAGAGGTGAATTCCATTAAGTCCCCTTATTGAAACTTGCTGTATCAAACCAAACTACATCAAAGACATAGCATGATATGCATAGGTGCCTGAGCTAAAAGTCTATTAAGGCGTACAATAATGTGGTTGGCCTCTTCTCTACGCTCAACAATCAACAATAAACAAAGCATGTCTATAATAAGGAATTAAGTAGCAATAATTTATTGTGACATAGCGCATTTTATATGACTTTTGCCACCATGAATTCATTATGGCCACCCATCTCGCGTACCAAGTTGACCAAATTTCTTGGAAAACAAACAATTGAGACAGAAGCAAAAGAATCTTGTTTTTTAGCGTTTAAAAGCATATGTATAAGGCCGTTTTGAGCTGTTTTTAAGAAACATATAATTTAATTGAAAACATGTAAATTTTTGTAGTAGTTAAATTAATTTTAAAAAAATATTTAATAAGTTTGTCAAAAAATAAAAGAACTTCTAACAAAATATTCTAGAAAACTTATATCATACACATATTTTTTTAAAACTTACCCAAATTACCTAGATATACCTGGACTAGAAGAAGTAAGTGAAGGTGAGCGGGGGAATGCGGGTTCTGGACGCAGAATCTTCACTGGTCCATTAATTAAACCCATTCAACACGCCACGCTACTTCCTTTATTTTATTTATTTTTTTGGACAGAATTTCCTTTATTTTATTGAGTATTGACTGCTGTTAAACCTTCAAGGATATTTGCCGTTTTATAGTTTAACACTCTTAAGTTTTTTTTTTTTTAACTCTCTTAAGTAAGTTAGTATTTGATAGATAAGATTAAAACGCAGAACAAAAATATGAGTTATATTTTATGTCTGATACATATTAAAAAGTAAAATAAAATAAAACAAAACAAAACAAAACTAATTTCTTTATACCCTCCGGTGAGAGAGGGTTTTGGTAATTTTTTGACCAATCAATAAATACATTAATCTCTTATTTGTCTTAAACGATCTTAATATTTTTACAATTGCTGGACAATGTTTTAACTATTAGAATTTAATTTGTATTTTTAAATTTTGTAAACATTTTGACCCCCTATAATCATTTTCATTTGCAATATATGTGAGTCTCATTCAAAATTCATACTATATCTTCAAAATGATTTAGTGGGAGTACCCTCTCTAAACTTTTTCCCATGTAAATTTGGCCTTTATACCTCCTTTCAATCCAAAAACAAAAAAAAAATTACCAAAACTCTATCTCTTAAAGGGTACCAAAATGCAACCCTTCTTTTTTGTGGTCAAGAATAAAATGGGTTGTTCCATCATTTGTAACTTTTGTCTAAGTTTTGACTTTTTTGAGAAGTGCAAGTAAAGGGGCAAGGGCAATGGACTGTAATAAGGCCACACGGTCAAGGGAATTGCTTTTTTCGACCCTATTTTTTTCTTTTTTCACCCCCTATCTTTTTTTTTATAAATACCTCATCCATTTCTGAAAATTACTTTTCGGAAGCAAATTTAATAAAAACCCCTATTAAAACCTAATTTTCAAAAGTACACTTGTTGAAAATACTTCCAGAAATAAATTTCTAAAATCTAAATTATAAAAAATGCTTCCAAAAATTAATTTTTAAAATTATGTTAAAAAAATTCTAGAAATTTTCTGAAACTAATTTCTAACAGTATAAAATTTTATTATGAATTTTTCAAGCTTTAGAGACTCTAATTTTGTCTATAAAGCCTCAACCCAAATAGAAAGAACAAAAAGAAAGAAAAAAAAAGAAAGGGGAAGGGGAGGGGTGGGTTACTAAAGGGGACTGGGTAGAAGGGGGTGGGAGTGGGCCGATGGGGGGAGAGGGATAGGGAGAACGGGTGAGGTGGGGGAGAAGGAGACGAGGAAGTAGGAGTGGGAACAGGTCAGGCCGCTCGTCATGGTCTACTACCCGGCTTACATCAGGCCTAGGCCAGACCAGACCAATGTATTAAATAGACTAGGCCAAGGCTTTTTCAAAAGCTTATATAGCAAAACAGGTCAGACTTCAGGCCATCGAAAAAGCCTTTTGAGCCTATCAGGCCGGTCTATTTAACTAAATATAAATAAAATACTAATATTTTTATATTGATATTATTATTATAAAGATTTTTTATTACTTTTCCTTATAATTATATACTTATTAGCTTGTATAAACATTTAAGTATGTTAAAAACTTAAGCCTATAAGTCTATTCATATATATGATTATGATATATTCAAGTACCTTTGTAACATCCTGTTAATTAATAATGATAACTAATGAGAGGTTTTAGGATAATAATTTTGATGTTAGTAATGAGGAAAGAGGTCAGAAATTGGTAAGAGAGGGACTAGAGTCTTAATCCAGAAAAACAGGTTTTCAGTGTTCTCGTTCAAGCGAGAATAGGCTCGCTTGAGCGAGTTATGCAACAAAAATGAGAAAGTTGGTTTCTGCATATCTCGCTTAAGCGAGAATGGTCTCGCTCAAGCGAGACACGGGGGAATTTTAGGGGGCTCTCTGGATTTTTTCGCTTGACCGAGATGGTTCTCGCTCAAGCGAGAATCTTCCAGAGAGGGATCATTTTCTGGTCCATTCTTGCTCAGGCGAGAAGCCTCTCGCCCCAGTGAGAATGAGAAGGGGAATTTGATCCTGAGCATCTCGCTCAAGCGAGAACAGCTCGCTTTAGCGAGAGTCCACTTACAGCTCTTAAAAGCTTTTATTAGGGTTCGTTCTCATTCATTCTTTTTCCCCTTCGTCCACCAACTTAGAGAGAGAAAGAGAGGCTCTAGTGAGAGGAAGTCCCCTTGAAGATCAAGGAAGGTTCACGCTCATCAAGATCAAGTGCCCTTTTGGCTCTCCTCATCCCCAACATCCCTCTTTCTCTATCTTTTATCCGCTCTCAAGGTGAGTGTGATCACACACTCACTCTCATGATAGGAAGTGGTTCTTTGGATGATCCCCCTTCTCTCTTCCCATTCTTGTAGATGATGAATAATTGTTTGATTGGTTGCTATTGGCATATTAATATCTTGTTTTGTTTTGATGCTAATAACATGTGTCCTAGGTATTGTTAGGGTTTTAGGAAATGTGCTTTGAATGACTATGCACTCATGTTTATTTTCATGTTCATGTATTTACGGATGATGATTCACATTCCTAACCCTAATCATGATAAAGAAGAGATTTTTGGGTCTTCGGACCTCATGAAAACACTTTGGGTCTTAGGGCCTCATGGAATGATTTTTGGGTCTCTTGACCTCATGTTAATAATCAAGATTTTGGTTCATGGACTCATGTTCTAAGACTCTGTCTTCGGTCCATGGACTCATGATAAAAATTATGCAACCACGTTTGAATCTATCAGGATTAATTGGGTAAGGTCTTAGGGCCTTCAGGAATGATGGTTCCTGTTAGTCTGAGCTCAGTCTAGCCTCATGTAAAGTGGAAAGAACCCTTGGGTGTTGGGTAAAACACTTCAGGACTAACCTTGAGTTTGTTACTGTTATGTATATTTCATGAGATATTGAATGGTTATATGTGTTGCATACTATTGATTGTTTCCCTCTTGCATATGCACTTTTGTCACCTCACTGGGACGTTAATCTCACCTCACGTTGCGGGAATTTACCTTCAGATGTGCAGAGATCTCACCAGGGTAATGAAGGCAAGTAGCGGTTGTTGAGGCCTAGTGAGGGCCACTTTCTTTTGACACTATTATGATATATTGTTACATCCTTTTGTATAGGCATAGACTTGACTCATTTTGATAGGATAGAGTAGTACATGTGGGGCCTATGAGTTGTATCTTTATACTTAGGACACATGTATGGCTATATCCTGTTGCCTATTGACTTTTTTGTAACTGAGCCCTATGCGGCATTTATGTTATTGTTATGAAGTTCACTCATGTATTATGTGGTTGTGCTTATGTAAATGTTGGGATTACTTAAATGGTTAATTGTATTTGTATGACGATACTATGAATGCGCGAAATAATTTCACGAATTTGGAAATAGTGCTCCCAACAGGTGCTATTTTTGAATTAAAAAATTAGGATGTTACAACCTTACTATAAAACAGGTTTTCAGGCTATGTCAGGCTTTAAATAGACCTGACTCAGACTATAAAACAAAGCCTATGTCAAGTAAACGGGCCAGACTCAGGCCATAGATTTAAGGTGTATGTTAGCTCGGCTCGACCTATTCTCATCCCTACGAGGAAGGGGCAGGGCGGAGGGTAGTTAAGGAAATAATCAAAGATAAAAAAAAGATAAGAAAAGTAAAAATGGGAAGGGTGGTGGGGAAAGCAATTCCCCACATTCAAGGATAGGTCCCCTAGATCTTTCATAAATGATAATAATACTTGGCCCAACAAACTTAACCAATAGATGAATGTCAAGGGTCAACGCATGGATCCAACTCATAGATGTTTAACCTTGTGTTTGGATGGAGAATTTTAAAATTTTTAAAATTGTAATAGACAATGTTGAGTGAATTGTTAAAATGAGAGGAATTGACAATAACAATCTAAAAAGTTTGAACATAAAAGAGAAATGTTGAAATTCTCTCTCAATATTTGTCATTTGAAATTCCCCTATTTACCATAAAAAATCCTCCTATTTGTCATTTGGAATTCTTTCTTCTACTATTTTAACACATGAATTCTAGTAATTTTAAATTTTTTTATCCAATCACAAGGTAAGGGTATTCACAAGTAGATTTGGTTCGAATTTAGGGTGAATAAAATCAGAACTGATAATGTTTAATTAGTTTAGATTTGAATTTTAAATTTGTACAAAAATAAAGATTTGATTTTTAAATAAATTTGTAGTTAATCCAGACCAAATTAATCCAAATAATATCAAGTTGATTTGGTTTGGGTAATTAAGTTAAGATAAGAAAAATAAATTATTATACTTTTTACAAGTTCTTATATTCACATATTATCTATTTTATTTTATAAAATTTTAAATTTTATATTGTTACGAGGTAAAAAAAATTCATCAATGATTTTATACAATAAATAAATCAACTCCAAATATTGATATTACTTTTAACTAATATTCAGACTTTTCTATAATTATAATTGTACATATCTCATTAATCTCTTACTCAAAATATGATAATGGAGTTGGATAGTAAACATGATAAAAATTGACTTTATAAGTGATATTAGCCTAATGCAAGTATATAATTAAATAAGTGTATAAAAAACTCGAGTTTAAATTTAATCTAATGAACTACCGAGCGTGTATATTAGCTGTAGAGATTTGTTTCAATTTAACTAATGCCTAATGGTTTCTATTGTGAACATTAAGTATACAATTGTATTAAAATTGAGAGAAGTTTGTCACTCACGATGATTCTATTTAGATTGAACAATATTGCCTTATGTGATGGATTGCTTGATTCTAGACAAAAAATAATACTTATTCTATTATTTTTATGTTTATAGTTTACCATGCATTATGTTTTTAGGGTGGTATAATACTTGATATTAAAAATTATCACTAATTTATGACTCCTAATTTTGTGCCTCGTCTAGTCATTGACTTATTTCTTCTCTTCTAACTTGCACACACCGTAAAATTGATTGGTGTGGTGTGGCACTTTTTATTTATTTAAATGAAAAACATTTATTAAGCAATATAATGATATTTTAAAAGCTGCATTTTCAACTGCTTCATCATAACATAATATGCAGCATAAAACCCACTATTTGAAATGGTAAAATATGATTAGTCGTATATGTAAAACCTATTCACTCTAGCAGTGTAGGGTTATTAAACCATTTTTTTTAATTCTTCAAAACAATATTGTGATATTTTAAAAAGCTGCATTTTCAACTGATTCATAACAAAAAAAATAAATAAATAACATTACATAATGCAGCATATAACCCACCATTTGCAAACCGTGAAAGTTAAGGATCCATGTATTAATGAAGCAACATAATAGAACAGGCATCCAAACTGCATCCAGTAGTTATTATTAACATGCTACTCCATGTGTTAATGTCCACAGAACTGAAATCAAAGATTACAGAAAAGCAAACAGGATGGCTCTCTGGCAGAAACATATTTACAAGCACTCAAGCTTATTACATAATCCAAGTCAGCTTGAGTGCCCTTTAGGGATTTTCATCATCAAATAGACTAATAACCCCCCTGTATAAAAGCATTCAAGCGGTCAAGCTCTTGTCGATGCTCACTCACGACAGCACGAACCACGTCACCAATGGACACCATGCCTATCATTCCAGTGTCATTAATGACAGGGATGTGTCTGATTCTGTTATCTGAAAAAGAAAAGGGTGGAAGGGAGACCAGAATAAGAGAAAAAGATCAGTTACAAGCTTATGTAATGTGTCTTTTTGGGGGGAAAATGTCAAATTATATGATTTCCCTCTAAAGGACCAAAACACAAATACCTGTCATCAGTTCCATTGCCCGTAGAACTCTGGTATCAGGGGTAACTGTGATAAGTTTGTTCTGCAACCACCACATCCAAATTTCAGATATTGTGAATAGTGAAATTGACAATTTGCAGATGTGCAAAAAATTTCTGTTACCCCTAAGTATACTTGGTACCCTGCTCAATTGGCAGCATCAAGGACTGTTGAATTTTGCATTTAAATTATCCCACAACACAAATAATACTTCCAATTGGGTAGGGGCACCAAAATGCAGGTATCACAAGCAAAAGATGTTTCCCTATACAATAAGTGCAATGGTTCATACCTCTTCAGTCATGATATCTCCAACCTTGGTGGACTTGGATGATCTTCCCTGCACGATGATCTTCCGCAGGTAATCTGGAGAACAAGATGACAAAAAACATGCACATGAATTTGCTTAACTACAAGAATATAATCAGCATGCAACTCTGCCATTTAACTGCATCCAAGAATACACTGACAAAAACTCATTAAATTTTTCTTAACTATATTACGCCACAACATTTACTGAACTCTTAGCTAGTTAGTGAATTTGCTTCTCCAATATAAATCATATTGTTCCTATCAAAGAACATGAAGGTCTTTAAAGCACATGATACAAATTAAAAAATGCTAAATGCGCATCAGACTTAAAAAATGCTGCATGTGATCAATCATGCAATTATGCATATGTTGCGCAATGGCTTAATGGGCAAAACATAATAGACACATGATCTTATTCTTACCAAAAGTAAGTCTTTAAGGAATTTTAGGACTTACGTCTTAAATGGCAAGGTTATGATATGAGCAAGAGATGAAAGAGCACAAGAAATCAGTTTTTCCCCTCTCTGTTTGTTTGTATAACATAGAAAATTTAGGTTCACTATTTTGCATTTCCCAATTATTTTTATGATGACATATTAGCATAAAGATATTGCACATTCACATTTCAATTCATCACAGAAATTCATTTTTATAAACACCACTTAGTTTTAAGAGGAAAAGTCTCTTTAAATTTCCTTCAGATTAAAGGACTTGTATAAATTATTCCCCAGCATAATTGACTATTAATTATGTCATTCCTTCATCTCCAACGTTCTTAATCCAACTACGTATCCAAAACAATTTCAATATGATTTATAGCTTGCTCGGTTAAGATTTTGGGGAGGCTGAAAAGGAAGTATATGGAAGGGAAAATTTTCCATTTTTACTTTGTGTGCCTCAGAAAGCCAAAACTTCCTGTTGGCAGTGGTTAAAATTTAAAATAAACAAGCCATTAGTCAGTAGAGTTAATAGAGAAGATCAATTTTTTCTTTTTCTTTTTTAATGTAAATATAACTAAACTATCCATTAGACAACATATCACAGTACCCAAAAAAGAAAAAAAGAAATCTGCGTCCCTATCAGGTACCTCTTTCTGTAATAATTCCTGCAATTGACTTCTCCTCACCAGGTTTCACAACAACCAATGCTCCAACATTGTTTTGGGTCATCTGAAATGGACGTCAATTTAGTGAAATACATTAACCCCATGTAAACACCTAAAAATTTATTTCAAAAACAACTGCAATAAAATCAAATATGCATTACCGATTTAACAGCATCATAAACAGTATCATCTGTGGTGCACCAAAGCCAGGAGCCATCGGCACCTTTACCTTTTGCCTTCATGATGTCTGAAATTGTGGTGCTCTCAAAACCATGCTCCTCAATACGAGCAGGTGTAACAGACTCACAACGTGAAAAGGCAGCTGGCTGCAATAGGGGGTTCACCATGCGGATTCGTTGTAAAACAGCATTTTTTATGACATTCCCCTGTGATAAAAACACTCGCATTCCTCCTTGCATTTTAACTGTCTAATAAACAGATAGTACCTCTTAGAATTTGTAATGCAGTAATTTGATTAGTGTAAGTCTATTAATGCACATATTCATGGGAAAAAAGTGATGAGCTTTGGGCTATACAAAGAATTGCACACAGTACACAAAAACCAATTATATGCATATTGGTCAATTCATTAGGTAATGCACTTTAGAAGTGGTTTTTGGACTCAGAATCTATTACTTAAACTTAGATTCTGGTACTGTATCCCCCTTCACCCCCAAAAGTACATTGTATTGACAAATACACAAAATAAAATTTGACCAGCATTGTAATATCAGGCTAACAAAACTCATACAGATGCCACCAAATCCAATAGAAGAATCAATTAACAAGTGATCTTCACCACAATCAGTTGTCTAGTAGTTACTGTTGCATCACAGTTGCTTCTAGTGTAAAAGGTTTGGGTTAAATTGCATGACTATCAAATTTATATCTTTTTAAATGAAGCTTAGAGCCACATGGTGGCTATCAACGAAAAAAAGAGAGACAATGAAACCGATAACACTAGATAGTGCTACTAACAACCTGATTCATGGAATTTGAGAAATGGCTCATAAATACCATAGCATCAAAAAGATTCCCATGTAATAACATTTCCAAGTGCAATAGGAGATGAAAATAACTCTCATGTGCAATTAGCAAGTACATGGCTCAAATCTAAGAAATCATTTGATTCATTTAACTTACAAAAAAAAAATCAATCTCAAACTTGAGGTATGCAAGAGAACATCACTTCCAAGTCACAAGTATCAGAAGCTGAAAAGATGTCAAAAAAAAAATTAAAATAAAAAGAAACAGATGCAGAAGCTACGGAATCCGATCCCCAAATTAATAGAAAAAAATATTGAATCACACATCCATCTCTCCTTTTTATTCACTGGTCTCTCTCTGATCATTAAAGCTTCATGGATAGATAAATGTTTAGCCTAACCAAACTGGTCCCTAGAAACCAAAACAATCCAATGAGTCCATCACCACACATCACAAGTTCACAACCCCACACACATCAGCGTCAACACAACAGCAATAAACTGAAATTAAATCCATAATTAAAAAAAAAAACACAGCCTTCATTTCATTATGAAACCCTGATTTTAGTCTCTGTAAATTAAATTTAGACAAGTAAGAGGTGGACCCATAGACATTATGATCAGCCAAAAGTTCATCAACCTGATTCCGCAGTCAAATTTTTCTGAGACAGAGCTCAAACACTAATCACTTTGTACAATCTATATGAAATGGATCAAAGCTCAAAAACTATTCAGATCTTTCATTTACCAACCGTTCAAATCCAAGTGTCACAGATCATAGGAAAGGAGAATAAAACAGAAAACGGTGCATGCAAAAGCAATTGGCTATGGTTTTGGAAAATTGAAGAGAGGAAGAGAAAGAGTACCAGAGAGTAAAGTGAGGGTTGAGGATGTGTGTGTGAGAGAGAGCGGCGTCTACAATGGATGAACTTGCCCTAAGGACACTGACAGCACTTGACTTGTTCCTCAAATCTCACAGCAACCGTGAGTGTGGGGCCCACTCTATGCTATAGTTTTGGATCATGACATTATCCCTAGTCACTATTTATTTCATCTTTATTTATTATTGTAATAAGCAAACAAGTAGGTAAGGGATTGGTAATTTGATATTGACAGCCTCGTCTTATTTGTTGTTATCATGATTTGTTGGCATGATGACTATAAAATACACGAGGAATTCTAGGGTGAGGAACGTTAATAGGTGTCTTATCGTGTACCCTTTGATTTAGGAGCATGTAAGTAAAAAATAAATATCTTTAGAATTTGTAATATGGTCCTCCGGAATTCTACGGTGAGGTACGTTAATAGGTGTCTCACCGTGTACCCTTTGATTTAGGAGCATGTAAGCAAAAAAAAATATCTTTAGAATTCACAATATGGTCCTCAAAATATTTTTAAAATTTGCAATATGGTCCTCATATTACAAATTCTAAAAATATTTTTTTGCTTACATGCCCCCTAAATCAAGGGGTACACGGTGAGGCACCTATTAAATTACCTCGCCGTAGAATTCACCATAAAATGCTTAACTCTTTTATAAAGAAAACTTAAAAGAAATCTTCGTACAGGTGATTTTACGGTACATGGAATGCAAATCCCTGCACCTATACATGGAGAAATGATCGCCACCTGTAACGAATAGAAGGTGATGAGGCACGTAACAAAGTGGTGGTTTGACAACAGTCAATTGCTAAGAAGTCCTTGTGAACAATAATGCTAAAGAACCCCTCGTGTCAAGCTTGCGGTGCCTTAATTGAAAGCGCTACCTCTGCTCTGCGAAATTACTCATCACCCATACACAGACACCTCCCTTTCATTTTGTTTTTAAGTTTGTTTTCATTTCTTACTCATTTTTTCATCTATATTAATCTTAATATATCTAAAAGTAAGTAAGTCTAGCAGCAATTTCCCGCCTAAAATAAGGGTAATCTTAATCTTAATCTTAATCTTAATATATCTAAAAGTAAGTAAGTCTAGCAGCAATTTCCCACCTAAAATAAGGGTAAAAAGGTAACTGCATTCAATTAAATAATTTTTTTTAATTTGTAAAATTCCTTTTCAAAATTTGAATTTGAAGTTAGTGGTTTTAGAAATCTGAATGTATTAAAAACATTGACAAAGTATTAATAACATCGTTTTTCCATGTGATCAGAGAAATTAAAAACAAACATATCTATATTCAAATCAAATCATTGTTTTCAAATGGAGATAGTGGATTTTAATTGTTGTTTTTGACTAATCCATTTTAATTGCAACTTTTCATATTTATTTTTTTTCTATTTCCCATGTCTTTTTATTCAACTTCAATTTTTCCCATTTAAAATTCATTTCATTGTGCTTATAAATTTAGCTAGATCATTGAAACATCTCTGTGCACTTGCAGCATTGACTACTCCTCTCTCGGGTTATATTCTGTCTTTCTCTACTGTTATCTCTATCTCTTTCTCTCTGTTTTTTTATTATTTTAGTAACTTTGAAAGTTTCTTTCTTTCAGTTCTACGACACAATAGGATGCAACATGTAGAGCAACAATGACATGGTGGTGGTCGCGGAAATGAAGAGCGGCGTGGACGAATGTCATGGAAAGACAGAACACGATTGGTTTTTGAGAAAGAAATGAAACCTCGAAGATCTGAGGAAAGATGAAGGGAGGAAGATTTGTGGTGGCCGTCATATTGTTGTCTTAGCTGATAATTGGTGTTCTGTTTTTTCAAGCTATGCTATATTTGGGTTTCTGTTATGTAATGGGGGATGTTATTTGTGGGGGTGTGTTTTTAGGGGAATCCAATTGGTACTATTTTTTGTGTATGAATTTTATGATGTGCATTGTGTTAAGAATCAAAGTTAGTGGATTATTAATCAACTCCAGCTTAATTTGAGCATTTTACTCATTTACTGATGTTTATGGTTTTATATGCCTAAAGTTTATGGTTTTTTAAGAATGAAACAGAGAAAGGTCAGCAAAAAATATGGCCTTTAAATGGAATGTAGAACGCATCTTTATAGACTTGCATATATGAAAAATCAGTGCAATACATGTAAAACCTAGAGCTTCTTGATAGAAATAGTCTATAGTAGATCTGAATCAAACTGAATTGTTACTATACCCCATTTACAATATTTGATGTGCTTATTAGACCTCCATATCTCATCTCCATGTCAGCTGAAAATAGTCAGAATAAAATTATAAATTTATTATTTTTATAATTGATTTTTTATTTATTTTAAATAATTACCTTAATAATAATAAATATAATTTAAATTTACTATATTTATTTATGAAGATAAATGCAATTTATAAGATAAGCCCTTTTTTAAAAAAATATGAAAAAAGGAGAATAAAAGAAAAATAAAAAAATGGTTCAAAAATTGTATGAAAGGTTAAAAACAGAAATGATCTTAAAATGATAGGTATTGTCAATAGTCATTGTTATCTCATTTAAATTTTAATTTATATATATATGCAAGTCTATATATATTAAAATCTTATTGATATGAATTAAAAGCAATTCAATGATTTGAATACATATATACACACTTTTCCTTTTGTATGTAGAAATGTTAATTAATTCTCCTTTCAAATTATATTAATTGGTAGATGAGATATGAAGCAAATAATAATTTTAATTGATTCCTAACACGAAATGAAGAATAAAAAAATATAGTAACAATAAATCTATAGTATAAATAAATAATTGATTAATAATTTTTTTATACCGTCTAATTTTTTTCCCAATTCTATGCCTTGTTATTGGTTTTAATTTAATAGATAATAGGTTTTAAATGCTTTACTACCAATTCATTTTTATTCAACAACTTTAACCGAGAAATGATTTCTCATGTTTTTTTCCTATTTCCCATGCTTTATTTTATAGATTTTGAAAGTATAATTTGATTTTAGTTACCGATGATTATTACTTTAATTGTGTTGATCTTTTGTCGATTTCAAATTCAAATTTGTTATTGTTACTATAATTAATTTTTTTACGAATACTATAATTAATTTATTGTTACGTTGGTGTAGATTATCAATTGTTATCAATATATATGGATGCAACAGATTCATATATATTATTGAGATTAATTTCAATATTTACTAAATGTAAATTTATATTTCTAATTCAAACTCATTTAATGTTGATATGATATTAGTTTCAAATTTCAAATAATTTATTGTTGTAAATATTCGGTTATAGTTTCTGATGATTTACTTAGAAATTGCACGGGGATGACCAAACGGTTTATTCATAATTTGATTATAGTTTATAATAATTTAAGAGCAAAAATATATCACATGAGGATGACTATTCTTTATGTAAATAATGATAATCATTTTTTAATTGATTAATAATTGTTGAATATTTTTAAATAGAGTGATTATTTTTAGACATTTATGATTTTTTAAGAAATATATTGAAGGAAACAATGTGATAAGAAATTTTAGAAAATTGAAAAAATGAAGAATTAAAAATAAAAATAATACGGTAATTTTGTAAGAAAGATTAAAAATAAACATCATATAAGAATAAAAAGGTAACTGCATGCAATTAAATAAATTTTTTAAATTTGTAAAATTCTTTTTCAAAATTTGAATTTGAAGTTACCTTCTATCTCTTATTGAATTATCCTATAAGCTAATTTTTTTTGGGTAATGTGTAGCTTTGAATTATGATGGACTAGCGTGAATTTCCCTCATACAATTTTGTTGGTCATCGATCATGCAACTTTGGAATCTTTTGAGTTGAGAATTCAAACTCGGTGGCATCCCCCTTACAATCACCCCTTCATTTGGCAAATATTGTATGATTGGTTTGATAAAACAGAGGTCCTAGTCACTTATGTATTTGTACAACATTCAATTTTAAAAATAATTTTTTTCTCTTCATTTTAAAAATGAATGTAGCAAGGAGAGGACTGGTGAATGTAAAGAGTTCCATTGGAGTTTTCTGCTATAGGATATTACCTTATTAGTGTAATTGTGTAAGACTCTTAGTATATGATTATTATATGGAGTGTGACATCATGCTTAAAACCAGTAGCATTATGGTAATGCTAAATTAAAATTTTGCATTGGAGTTTAATGTGTTAATAGTTAAGACTTTTCTAGCTTATGGTGTTAAATATTTAATTTCATTGAGTAGCATTCTGTTAGCAAGGCTAATAAGTAGTTATAGATAGATCCAAAATACATATGGGTAAGGCCATTTTTAATGAATTTCTTACCTTGCTTTTTTAGATTGCTTTCATTTTTTCCACTTCTTCATGACTTCGAACTCCCTAAGTATCCACTGTACTTGCACAAAATTGACCCTTTAATTCTTTGTCCTCTCCTTGAGGATCTATAATGTTGTGTAGATCAATATACTCTTCAAATGACCCATTCTTGTTAATACTCTCATTACAAGCTGATCATCACATGAATCAATTCAGTTATGATATAAAACTAAAATGAATTAACCAAATAGTTTCTTATATATCTCTATAAGAAAAGGCTTTATTCGAAACACTTCATTTGTGTCTCATGGTAAGTAAATGTAAATCACTTTTTTTCCTTCCTTGGAAAGTCAACTTTAATAGCTAATAAAAAATGTAAATAATTTCTACCAATAAATTACAAGAAAACTCAAGACATCATTAACCCTTTGTTTGGTTTGAGGAGAGAGTTAGGGAAGAGAGAAATAGTTTGGTTTGAGGAGAGAGTTAGGGAAGAGAGAAATAGGGAAGAGAGAGATAAGGAAAAGAGAAATAGTAGAGAAATAAAGTAGAAATAGAGATTGTTTGGTATGAGAGAAATAGGAGAGAGATAGGAGAGAAATTAATTATGGTAGTTGTTTGGTTGTGGAGAAATGTGAGAGAGATGTGTAAGAAGGTTAAAGTACAAAATTACCCTTGGAATAAAAAACATATATTTAAAACATATTGGCCTCAGGGGCAAATTAGACTTTTCATGCCTTAACCCCACACTCACCCGTATTTCTCCGCTTCTAAGAGGAGAATTAGTTCTCCCTATGGCCCACCACTGACTCCACTCTGTCTCACTCTTTAATTTTATACCAAACACGGTTGGTATTATTATCTCTTCTCTTTCTCTCTTCACAGTTTCTATAAAAACAAACATAGTATAAGGCTTGAGAATGTATAAGAGGTTCCTTTAAACTTAAAAAAATGGTTTTTAGGACATAGGCGATATATCATTGTAGGAATGGAGCATGCTCAATTTTGCGCTAGCAGAACAAAAAGGTTTTGTTTTATCTCTTTTCCATTTTGAGTTTCTTTGGAGTGTTGACTACTTCTCTTGATTTCATACTAATTTGGAGTGTTGACTAAAGAGCATATCATTAATTTTGAAATTTTTTACATTTAAGTTGTATGCATTTGAAATTTTTTATGATTTTACTTTAATTTCAATGACTTCAATTATTATATATTTTTCTAATTACCAAATGAGCCATACGTATCAACTTTTTATGACTTCAATTATTCTATGATATTTCCAAAAACTGAACAAAGATAAATCACGTTTTTTTCTCATATTTATTATAATAAATTTTTAACTTAAGTTTAAACTAATAAGTATTCAATAAATTGTACAAATTTTTCTTTATGAAATAATAAAAAATAAAACATTTTCAATATATCACTCTAATTGCTAAACCAATATTTTGATAAAAATAAATTGTAATATAAAAAATATATTTGATATTAAATATTCATCAGTTTTCAGGTCTTTGCAATGGTATTAGGCTTATTATTACATAGCTAAGTATCTATGTATTACAAGCAAAAGTCATTCATGGAACAAATGTTGGCCAAAGAGTATTAATTCCTAGATTGTCATTGACTCCTTCAAATAATAGAATTAATTATAAGTCCAATATTATTCTGTATGAACAAGTTTTATCAATAAATGTTTATTAAATCATCAACGCTTTAAGTATATTCGTTGTCATTAGAATAAACTTTATTATATAATTGTTGTTTACCTATTTTTTAATAGTATTTAATAATTTTTGTAATAAATTGTTTTACATGTATTCGTAACTAAATTAAATACTCGACTCTCTATCATTTCTCTCATTCTCTCGCTCCGTGCAACGCATGGGTACCTGACTAGTTAATATATAAAAGTGATGTCTCTTTTTAGTGTTTACATTTTATTTTCAATTATATTCCTAATTTATTTCTAAATTATTTAAAAAATTTATGACATAAATGATAAGGATAATATTTTAAATTTAAATTAAGAAATCGGGATTAAAATTAGAATAGGAAAAAATATAATCAATCAGGATTTGAATTTGAATTGTAAAAATAAGGATTAATGTTAAAAAAGTAATAAAAAATAGAATTTAGTATATCATTCAAATTTAAAGAAGGATTTGAATTTGAATTTGAATTATTAATTTATATTAATATATAAAGGCGATGTCTCTTTTTTATTCTGGAATTCATCCACTATTTGGTTTCCCAATTAAGGAAGATATAAAGTTGATAAAGTAATAAAAATAAAAATTGTAAATAAACTATACTATTTTAGATTGTCTTAAATGCAGATATCATTCATTCTTTTAGTTTAGTTCTTTATTTTTTAACTATTGAACATAAATTGCATTTATTTACCTTTAAATGTATACAAACTACATTTAGAATTTACAATTTACATTGTGATTAATTTAGTTTAATTTAGAATGTTGAATGGACTCGTGTAACTTTTAACCAATCACATGGAGTTTGTGCTAAAGAGTGTGTTGTTAGTACTTTTCTTAATTTATTCATACAATTAATTATTTGAGGTATTTGAAAATATAAAGGCTTAAATATATTTTTAGTCCCTATAAATATAGGTCATTTTGTTTTTAGTCCCTGTAATTTTTTTTTGGTTTTTTACCCCTATAAAATTTTCCGTTAGCCTTTTTGGTCCCTGCCATTAACTTTTAGTTGATGTGGCAAACAGAGTGCCACATCAGCATGTCACGTGTGTTATTTCTACTTAACTTAAATTTGTTTCTGGTCCTTATGAATATGATCCTTTTGGTTTTAGCCCCTATAATTTTTTTTTTTGGTTTTTTACCTCAATTTCATCCTCATCCAACATCACAGTGTCCTTTGCTTCCACTGCATTGTTACACTTGAAAATTTGAAACTTTCCGAGGGTTTAAAAAAATAAATTCTTTATGTATTCAGTTATTTAAAATTTCTTAACACTTGGATTCAGTGTATATATGGGAAAACCTGCAACGACCTTTTTCTTTGCAATTCTTTTTTTTCTATTTGTTGACTGACAAATTTTTCATTTGATTTACAATTACAAGCCTTTTTGTTAGTTAAAACAAATTTCATTAAATTACAGGTTAATAGACATAAATCAAATAAAATTTTGGTTAGTCAATAGACACAAAAAAAGAATTAGTAGAAAAAAAAGTCGTTACAAGTTGCCCTTTTATATAGTGAATCCAAGTGCATTGAAATTTCAAATAATTGAATACATAAAGAATTTATTTTATTAAACCCAAGAGGAGTTCAAAAATTTCAAGTGTAACAATGCAGTATAACCAAAAGGACACTGTTGTTGGATGAGGATGAGATAGAGGTGAAAAATATAAAAAATATAAAGATGGAAAAATAAAAAAAAAATTATAGGAATTAAAACCAAAGGATCATATTTATAGGGACTAAAAACAAATTTAAGTTGAACAGAAATAACACACGTGGCATTCTGATGTGGCACTCTGTTTGCCACATCAACTAAAAGTTAACGGAAGAGACCAAAAAGGCTAACGGAAAATTTTGAGGGATGAAAAACCAAATTTTTTTTACAAGGACTAAAAATAAAATGAACTATATTTATAGGGACTAAAAACATATTTAAACCAAATATAAATAAACAATTTTTTCATTTTTTCCAAAAAAATGCGGATAGACAGACACGACAATGCCTGTCTTTCCGCTAGTTCTTATAAAAATCCTTGCACTCTATGTCAAGTGTCACTCACTCCTTTTCCCTTTTTATTTTCCTATCTCTCCCAATAACATCACGTCATCTTTTTTACTTTCTTTTAATTTTTTAATTAAATTATATCTCAATGTTTTTAGCTTATATTAAACTTTATTGTTATATAAATCACGTGTATCCCCCACGGGAATCACTCTTATTCCTTTTGTTTTATTTTATTTTTTATCTCACTTTCATTTTCTTTATTTATTATTCTATTAAAATATTTTCTCTCATTATTCGTTTTTATTATTATGTTTCAGTATAATTTTTTTATGAATTGCCGCTTTTCTTCACAGTAGACAGTTCAGTTCCTTGATCCTTCCATTTTATTTTTTCCCACACGTACAATTTTATTTTTTACTATCCTTTTCATAAACTGCAGGTATTCAGTAAAGGTTAAGGTTATAACATCTTACACATGTCATCATGCAAGTCACTTATCCACGGATTCCAAAACGCTCCCACATCCCACCAACATGTATCATGCAAAAGGTGCTTAAAATAATTTTTCCACATTTTTTTGACGACTCTTACTATTTATTATTAATTCTCCTGTATTTATCTTCAGGTAATTCACCATAACTACACTTTATTTCGAAAAATCATCAAACTTCGTTCCAAGGTTCCCCTCACCACCCCCAACATCCCCTATGATCCCCATATAAAAATTCACACTCCAACTTTGATTGCACTTCCACTAACTTGAAAGTAGGCACTAAGGGTTAGGGTTATAACATCTAACACATTCCATCATGCAAGTCACTTATCCATGAATTCCAAAACGCTCCCAAAATCCACCAACATGCATTACCATGCAAAAGGTGCTTCAGTTATTTTTTTCCACAATTTTTTGGCGACTCTCACTATTTATTTTCTAATTATCCTGTATTTATCTTTAAATAATTCACCATAATTATACTTTATTTCAAAAAATGACCAAACTTTGTTCCAAGGTTCCTCTCACCACCCCCAACATCCCCTCTGATCCCCATATAAGAGTTCACACTCCAACTTTGATTGCACTTCCACTAACTTGAAAATAGGCACTATGGGTTAGGGTTATAACATCTTACACATGTCATCATGCAAGTTACTTGTCTACGAGTTCTGAAACGCTCCCAAAAACCTACCAACATGCATTACCATGCAAAAGGTGCTTAAAATAATGTTGGAAGTTGAATGACGACATGCGTAAGATGCTCTAACCGTAACCGTAAGTGGGTTCTTTCAAGTACGTGGACATTAGACCAATGTTGGAAGTTGAATTTTGACATGGTTCTCAGAGGGGATGTTGGGGGTGGTTAGGGGAACCTTGGAAGGAAGTTTGGTGATTTTTTGAAATATGATGTAATTATGGTGAATTAATTCAACATAAATATATCATAATTAGTATTAAATAGTATGTGTCTACCAAAAATTGTGGCAAATTTTTCCAAATCACCTCTTGCATGGTAGTGCATGCTGGTGGATTTTGGGAGCGTTTTAGAATTCGTCGATGACTCACTTGCATGACGGCATGCGTAAGATGCTCTAATCGTAACCCTAAGTGGGTTCTTTCAAGTCCGTGGACATCAGACCAATGTTTGAAGTTGAATTTTTATATGGTGCTCAGAGGGAATGTTGGGCATGGTGAGGGGAACCCTAGAATGAGGTTTGGTGATTTTTTGAAATAAAGTTCCGTTATGGTCAATTATTTGAATATAAATACAGGATAATTAATAATAAATAGTAAGAGTCGGTGAAAAATTGTGGAAAAATAATTTTTAAACACCTTTTGCATTATAATGCATGTCGGTGGGTGTTTGGAGCGTTCCGTTATGGTCAATTATTTGAATATAAATACAGGATAATTAATAATAAATAGTAAGAGTCGGTGAAAAATTGTGGAAAAATAATTTTAAACACCTTTTGCATTATAATGCATGTCGGTGGGTGTTTGGAGCGTTCCGTTATTCGTGGATAAGTGACTAGCATTATGACATGTGTAAGATGTTATAACCCTAACCCTCAGTGCCTATTTTCAAGTTAGTGGAAGTGTAAGCAATGTTGGAGTGTGAATTTTTATATGGTGATCAGAGTGGATGTTGGGGGTGGTGAGGGGAACCATGGAACGAAATTTGGTGTTTTTTTGAAATAAAGTGTAATCATGGTCAATTATTTAAATATAAATACAGGATATTTAATAATAAATAGTAAGAGTCGGCAAAAAAATTATGGAAAAATCATTTTAAGCACCTTTTGCATTGGAATGCAAGTCAGTGGGTTGTTGGAGCATTTCATTATTCGTGGATAAGTGACTAGCATTATGACATGTGTAAGATATTATAACCCTAACTCTTAATTCCTATTTTCAAGTTAGTGGAAGTGCAAGCAATGTTGGAGTGTAAATTTTTATATGGTGATCAGAGTGGATGTTGGGGGGTGGTTAGGGGAACCATGGAACGAAGTTTGGTGATTTTTTGAAATAAATTTTAATTATGGTCAATTATTTGAATATAAATACAGGGTAATTAATACTCCCTCTGATCCTTTCTATAAGACACGTCTTACAAGCTTTTGTGGTCCTTTTTATAAGGCACTTTACAATTTCAAGAAATCATTTATTATCAATTTCTTTATTTGCCCTTAGCAACTTTAATGTGTTTGAAACTATCAAATAGTATTGGAGTTAGTTAATGATATTAAATAAGGGTAAAACTATAAAGTTAAAGTATTTTTTAAAACTTCAATAAAATTAGCCAACTTTAACCACTTTCATTGGTATGCGTAATTCAGTTAATAATGCCTTATAAAAAGGAACGGAGGGAGTAATAAATAGTTAGAGTCGCCAAAAAATTGTGGAAAAATAATTTTAAGCACCTTTTGCATGGTAATGCTTGTCGGTGAGTTTTTGTAGCGTTTCATTAGCACTGAATTGAGAGTTGAAACAAAGGAGAGAGGGGAAAGAGAAACAAGGAGAGAGAGGAGAGAGAAACAAAGGAGAGATGGAGAAGAGAGAAGTAGAGAGAGGAGAGAGAGGAGGAGAGAGAGGGAGAGAGAGGGCGAGGGAGAGAGGCAGAGGAAAGAGAAGAGAAAGAGACAGAGGAGAGAGAGAAAGGATAGAGAGAGACAAAGGAGAGAGGGGAACAAAGAGAGAGTGGAGAGAGAGACAGAGGAGAGAGAGAAGGGGAGAGAGGAACAAGGAAGAGAGGGGAGAGAGGAAATAAGGGTAAAACTATAAAGTTAAAGTATTTTTTAAAACTCCAATAAAATTACCCAACTTTAACCACTTTCATTGGTATGTGTAATTCAGTTAATAGTGCCTTATAAAAAGGACGGAGGGAGTAATAAATAGTAGAGTCGCCAAAAATTATGGAAAAATAATTTTAAGCACCTTTTGCATGGTAATGCTTGTCGGTGGATTTTTGGAGCATTTCATTATCACTGAATTGAGAGTTGAAACAGAGGAGAGAGAGGAAAGAGAAACAAAGGAGAGAGAGAGAAATAGAGGGAGAGAGAGGATGAGAGAAAACAAATGGGAGAGAAGAGAGAGAAACAGGGAGAGAGGAGAGAGAGGAGAGAGAGAGTGAGAAGAGAGAAAGAGATGATAGAGAGAAATAGAGGAGAAAGAGAAGAACAAAGAAGATAGGGGGAGAGGAACAGAGGAGAGAGAGGAAAGGGAAACAAAGGAGAGAGAAACATATGAGAGAGAGACATAAGAGAGAGAAATAGAGGGGAGAGAGAGACATAAAAATATATATAGAGAGAGAAATTTTTAGTTAAAGTTTTTTAAATATTTTAGTTAATTAAAAAATATTTTAAAAGAATAACAAAATATTTAATTAACTACAATAGATTGGTCTAATTTTGATCCATAGATCATTAATTTGTGATTTTTAGGTGCTTTTTATTTGACCCTATAAGCAAATACTACCCCCACCGAGGACGTCTACAGAAAATATTATGGAGCATTACAACTACAGGTTGTAGGTGAAAATCTCAAGCGTTCACTTATTATACAATTAAATCAATGTCTAATGTAACCCATGTATCGATACAAGTTTTTTTTTTCTCATGTACCATAAATTTTGCCAATTATCAATACATGCATTAAGGTACCTCAACGTAGGATTCCCCTATTATTTCTCTCTTGCAGAGGGCCCAAACAGCCAAACACCTTCCTGGAAGAACACCTCAGCATGTACAATCTCTAACATGAATAATATCCATCAAAACTCCAATTCCATTTTCATTCTGAGTTCACAGATTCCAAATGTTCATCCCATTGAATTTAAAACTAGTATCAAACATTTTCTTCACTACCTAAAGCTCTACCAATTATTCTCAAACAACTTCTACCATTGTTTCCTCTGAATATCAAACCTCCTGTAATATTCTCTCAAATAAATTCTCTAATTTTCCTCATGAACTATTAGCAACAGAGAACATAGCCAACATTTGTTCTACTTCCTGCATGAACCCTTCTGTGGTTGAATTGTCTAACAATGAGAATAACATTTGGGTTTCAAGAGTTGGTGCTGAGGAGGATTTTAAAATTCAAACACTCGAAGAAGAAAAGGAACACAAGTGTAGGTGCAACATTTGAAGGACAAGGGAATTGAGGTCAGAGTCAGAGAAGATAATAATCTTGAAATGAATGATGCTTCTTTTGAAGGTTCTAACTTTGATTTTGGGTTGTTGGAAAGTGTGCTTGACTATGAATTTATGTCTAATGATCTCAACTATATGGATGAACTAGCATGGAACTTTTAGACCATGCGCGCTTAAAACTCCAATTCAATTTTTTTCATCCATTGTCAAGCTTTCCAGTTTGTTAATTTTCTCCATTTTAAACTCACTTTTACAAATTAATGAAGTTCCTAGGCTTAAATAATAGTGCAACTTACAAAATCTGATTTTTATAAATCCATCAAGAACAAGGATAAGAAGAAAGGAGAAAAGAAACATAAGGAGCCAAGATTTGAAACAAAATGTACTGTGCAAACAAGGATAAAAAGAGGTAATTTGACATGTCTCCATGGATAAAAATGGGAAGTCGGTTTTAGTGAGAAATGACAAGTTGCAAATAGTTCATCATATACCGTGCAACTTCCAGGTAAGGCTCAAATAATAGACAAACGAGTTTCCAAAAATGTTTGAACAGTTTCCAAGTGTTATTCCTATACATCCAATATAAAAATGCTACCAAATGAAATCTATTAACCATCTATCAGCTATGTTCAATCCAAATAGAAACAATTTAATAAACATGAAATGAAGAAGAAGAAGAAGAACAGACGAACGGAGAAGAAAAGAAGAGCGAAGAAGGAAGCAGAAAGAGAATTTTGGGGAATATGAAACCAGAGAAGAATGAAGAAGAAGATAAGGGAACAAACTGAAACCGTTATACTCTAGGTAAGTTGTCAAAAATCTTTAACTTTGGTCCCTCTGAGTGACACCTCAACAAGGTTGAGTGACAACGCATCAAAGAAACATTTGTGTTTTGGACCTAAGTGAAAGACGGAGGTCAAAGTGAGGGGCCACGAGAGGGTTTTTGTAATTTCAAGGACCAAAGTGAAAGACACTTACAAAATCAGAGACGAAAGTGACTGTCACAACCCAAATCCTAGGCCGTGACCGGCGCACAGACTAATACCCTTAGTCTGGCAAGCCTAAAACAATAGTACATCACTTGATTTCCAAAATAAACGTTCTTTCCAAGAGTTTGCAGAAATTTTGACAGAGTCTCCCCTGTATTTTGGACATCCCAAATTTTACAGAAATCCTGTTATCAACAAAAATCACCAGCCAAAGTTTCCAATGACATAATATTTATCCAATCAACATCAAAATATACATCTCAACATAAACCAACGACTAAACACCCTATAGTTGCAGAATATACATACAATCCCAAAATAACATCGAATGACCACCAACACAAAGGAGGCCTACCAAAATGAAATAACAACAGAGCTGAAACAAATGAATCTCCGCCAGCAGCCTGCTACTCAGCTGTCTAGGAATCTGGATGAAAAATAAATAGAAAGGGTTAAGTCACAAAGACTTAGTGAGGGCCTAACAACCACCATGAACAAGAAGGGAAACATATCAACGCACGAGTTGTTCGATAGAAACAATTGACAGTATAAAATTTATTTCTCAACATAAAACTTGATAAACACATGAGTTTTATAAATTCCACAATCTAAAATAATTTGTTTTCAATATCCAAGAGTTAAGTTTTTCATTTTCAAAGCAATATAAATTTATCATGTATAAATTCAATAAGTAAATCTGAAATGAAATTAATTGAGTAAAATACAAATCATATGAAATGTAAATACAACAGGGATCACTCATGATAGAATCAAGAGGCAGCTTCATCTAGCTGATAGCCCTCTCCTCTGAAGGGTGGCCTTTCCCATGGGGCGGCTCCATCTAGCGGATAGACCTCTCCTCTCAAGAACCATGTCCATATCTCAATATCATCGGGGGAAGCTACATCTTGCTGATAGCCCTCTCCTCCAAGAGTGGCCTCTCTCTTGGGGTGGCCCTATTTAATGGATAACCCTCTCCTCCCGAAACCATATCATGTCATTGGGGGCAGCTCCATATCGTTGATAGCCCTCTCCATAGAGTGGCGACTCCATCTAACGGATAGTCATCTCCTCCCGGAACCATATCATGTCTCAATGCCATATCATATCATAGCATATCATATCTATCATATCATATTATCGGGGGCAACTCCTTCTCGTTGATAGCCCTCTCCACAAAGTGGTGGCTCCATCTAACAAATAGCCATTTCCTCCCGGAATCATACAACTAGGTGCACCTAGGCCGTTATTATCCGCTAACGACATACGAGGGTTCTAACATGCATCCCAATAATATAAATATCAAAATTATTCTATTTTCTCAAATTCCTTTCCAAAACTAAATCTCCAATTTCTTCAAACATAATCAATTTAAATTTATAAAGTTCTCAACCTTCAAAATAAATTTCACAGAGAATAAAATCAATAAAAGACTATGTTTCCCAATTTTATTACGTAAACAACGTTAAATAGAACAAGATGAATTAAATAGTAATTATAAAAATATTAAAATAGGTCACGATGACCGTTTTTAAACCACTCACATCTACGAAGAGTCAACCAAATTGCTTCCCAACAACTTCAGGAGTATTATGCGAGGTAGAAATCAACAGATTTGAGCACCAACAAATAATTCCAACATTTAGTAATTTATTTGATACTCTACCTATTTATGGGTAACCATAAAATCCCTAAAACTAGTGCCCAAAGCTCTAAAAACAATTCTACCTAAAGTTAACACATACCAACAACCTATTTACGAGTTTGGGGTTTACCTTAAAGAGCCAAAATGAAAAACCTTTACGGTGTGGTATTCTCCTTCTTCCTTAGAGCGCTATCCCTAACCCCAAAAATTACCAAACTTAGTTCCCGAAACAAAAAGAAAAAGAGTAGGAATTTTGGGTTCCATTACCTTTCACTGGGTGTATTAAACCCAAGAGATAAGTTTTTCATTTCCAGAGCAATGTTAATTTATCATGTATAAATTCAATAAGTAAATATGAAATGAAATTAGTTGAGTAAAATACAAATAATATGAAATGTAAATACAACAGGGATCACTCATAATATAACCAAGAGGCGGCTTCATCTCGCTGATAGTCCTCTCCTCCGAAGGGTGGCCTTTCCCATGGGGCGGCTTCATCTAGCGAATAGCCTTCTCCTCTCAAGAACCATGTCCATATCTCAATATCATCGGGGGGAAGCTAAATCTCACTGATAGACCTCTCCTCCAAGAGTGGCTTCTCTCTTGGGGCAGCTCCATCTAAAGGATAGCCCTCTCCTCCCAGAATCATATCATGTCATCGGGGGCAGCTCCATCTCGTTGATAGACCTCTCCACAGAGTGGCGGCTCCATCTAACGGATAGCTCTCTCCTCCGGGAACCATATCATGTCTTAATGCCATATCATAACATATCATATCTATCATATCATATCATCGGGGGCAGCTCCATCTCGTTGATAGCCCTCTCCATAGAGTGACGGCTCCATCTAACGGATAGCCCTCTCCTCCCGAAATCATACAACAACAACAACAACAACAACAACAACAACAAGAAGAGGAACGGAGGGGGTCGGTGGGTCGCACGAAATAAAAAGAAGAGGAAAAAATTGGGGTTTGGGGTTCGGCTTCTCGTATTTGAGAAGCTGACCCTTTTTTTAAAAAAAAAAATTATTGAAATAACGCATTTCAATCATCCCCCTTAAAGAAATTTCGTCCTTGAATTTGAAACTAATACTAACCTTAAGATTCAAATAATTGGGGATACTTTTCACGCATGATAGATTCAGGTTCCCAAGTCGTCTCTTCACACGATGGGCCTCGCCATAAACCTTGACAGAAACAATATCCATTGAATGCAAACGCCTCACCTGTTTATCAACTATAGCCACCGGTTGCTCTGAGTAAGATAAATTCTCATATAATTGTACATCCTCATGACGAATCACATGGGAAGGATCATAAAGGTATTTAAAGAGCATGGAAACATGAAACACTGGATGAACTGCTGATAGATCGGGGGGAAGAGCCAAACGATATGCAATAGGTCCAACCCTCTCCAAAATCTCAAAAGGTCCAATAAACCTTGGGCTTAACTTTCCCTTCCTGCCAAACCTTAACACACCTTTTATCGGAGAAACTCGTAGGAACACGTGGTCCCCCACTGCGAACTCTAAAGGGCGTCGCCTCCGATCAGAATAATACTTTTGTCTACTTTGTGTTATAGCCAATCGATCATGAATAATCTTTACTTTCTCAATTGCATCCTGCACTAACTCTGGGCCTACAAGTTTAACCTCCCCAACTTCAAACCAACCTATCGGTGATTTACATCGCCTGCCATACAAAGCCTCAAATGGTGCCATCTGAATGCTAGATTTGTAACTATTATTATAGGCAAACTCCATCAATGGTAAATACTGATCCCAACTCCCTCCAAGGTCTAGAACACAAGCATGAAGCATATCCTCCAAGATCTGTATAGTCCTCTCAGATTGACCATCAGTCTGAGGATGGAAAGTTGTACTAAGATTCAAATGAGTTCCCAGAGCAGCTTGAAAAAAAACTTCCAAACTGAGCAGTAAAACTGAGCCCCTCGATTCTGAAATAATAGACATCGGTACACCATGCAAAGCGACAATCTCATCTAAGTAAAGCTTAGCATATTGGGTTGCAGTATAAGTTGTCTTCACAGGTAAGAAGTGTGTCGATTTAGTCAATCTATCTATAATCATCCAAATAGAGTCATAACCCTTCAAGGTTGGAGGCAACCCTGTCACAAAGTCCATAGCAATACTTCCCACTTCCCACTTCTAAAGTTTGGCTTACTAAGTATATGTACACAAAGGTGGATATTTTGATTCATATGTGGCTTTTATAACAACTAAAGTGAAATTTCATAAAAGTAATAAAATGCAAGGTAAAAGTTATGAAAAGTTCAAATGGAAAAAAGCTGGGATTGAATTTCATCTATCGCACTTTTTCAGTATTTTGGATATCAAAAACCCATAGTATTCGAATTAGACAATATGAAGCACAAGCTAAAATCATTCACACACCGATTCCTCCAATGTGAAAATCCTTAGAACAACTCCCTAAACACCGATTCCTCCAATGTTTAACAAGTTGCCTAGCATTAAGAAAAGATGTTTTAAAGCTATCGATTTATCGAAAGCCATTCCTAGCATGTCGACCTATCGAGCAATTTTCGTTCATTTCAAATTTCCGAAATACGTTCCCGCTACTTCAAGAAATCTAAATCAAGATTACTACTGAGTTAATAGAATCAAGCATTAAGAGTAGAATGAAAATGCCAATATTGAAAAGAAACGAAATTGCTATAGATTTATGAATCAAAATACATCCAAGTTTGAGTAGATTACATTCAATCCCAAAATAAAAGTTTAGCTACTCATAGTAGCACTTACAACCCAAGAGAAATGGAGGAGAAGAAATGGAGAAGTGAACCCTAGCAGAGCTCTCTGGAGAAAACTTCCAGAAGAAGAGAAGAAGACGGGAGAGAAAAGATGATCCCCCCAAAGTTTCTCTCTCTTCCTTTTATATTGAGCCTGAAACTGACGAGAATTGAGCGCTTCGGCCTCCTAAGTGAGTTTCACCGCACTTCAATTCTTTAGGAAGTGTAGCGTGCTGCAGCATACTATGGGGGCTTTAGCTCGCTAAAGAGGCTTCAGCTCGCAAAAGCGCGCTTCAGCATGCTTTAGAAAAGTGCGCATTCGCTTTTCAGGCTTGAATTTTGTGCGCTTCAGCACATGAACGAGGGCTGCAACGCACCGTTCTAAGTCCTGCACTTCTAGCTCCTGCTTTCTGAAACTGGGGGCTGAAGCGGACGAAGGTGTGCTTCAGCCCACTCTCATTATTGTAATTGTGGGTGATTTTATTCTTTTATTCTTTCTATCATTCTTTTTTCCTTCCTCCAAAGTCTACAAAAGATCATTTTCTTCATCAGAATAGCTTCAAAACTCAGATTTGGAATAAAAACTACATAAAACTAAATTTAAGCAATAAAAGGGCAATTGGGGGCTAAATTAAGAACAATTGTCATCTTAAAGTGCTAAAATTATATCAAAAATTACTAATTCTAAGCACTTATCAGATTGCAATAGTCCCTGCTTGCTTATGATGCTCAGCTTTACCTGTTGACACACCAAGCACTTAGAAACAAATTCCGCAACATCTTTCTTCATTCCTTCCCACCAATATAATTCTCACAAATCATGACACATCTTAGTAGAATCTGGGTGTATAGTATAAGAAGAATGATGAGCCTCCTCCAAGATCTTCCTCCTCAAGTCACTCACGTCAGGAACACATAACCGAGACCCATGTCTTAAAACACCACCCAGAATCACTGAAAAGTCTGAAACTTTGCCCTTTTTCACCTCCTCTATCAACTTCACTAAGTGTGGGTCTTGCCCTTGAGCCCCTTTTATATCATCCACCAAGGTAGAATGAATATGCACATGAGCTAACAATGAACTCAAATGAGAAACCTCAAGCTGAACTCCGTTCTCAATAAGTTCCTGAAATTCTTTGACTAAAGGCCTTTTCACCTCTGCTAAGTGGGCAAGGCTACCCATGGATTTCCTGCTCAAAGCATCAGTAACAACATTTGCTTTACTTGGATGATACAAGATTGTACAGTCATAATCCTTCAAAAGCTCCATCCACCTTCTCTGCCTCAAATTCAAATCCCTTTGCTGAAAGATATACTTAAGACTCTTGTGATCCGTATAGATTTCACAAGTTTCACCATAAAGATAATGCCTCCAAATTTTCAGAGCAAAGATCATCGTTGCCATCTCCAGATCATGTGTAGGATAATTCTGCTCATGCCTCTTGAGTTGCCTAGATGCATGGCAATAACCTTTTCGTGTTGCATAAGCACACAACCAAGGCCTACTCTAGAAGCATCACAATAAACTGCATAACCTCCACCACCTGTGGGTAAAGCCAAACTGGTGCTGAAGTCAACAATCCTTTAATTTCTGAAAGCACTCCTCACAATCATCAGTCCACTGAAACTCTACTTTCTTTTGAGTTAGCCTAGTCAAAGGTGATGCGAGTTTAGAAAAATCCTTACAACAAAAATTACGGTAGTAGCCGGCTAAGCCAAGGAAACTTCTAATATCTTTCACTGTAGTAGGTCTAGGCCAATTCTGCACTGCTTCTACCTTTCTTGGATCAACGCTTATCCCATCATTGGACACAATATGTCCTAGGAAAGCCACACTGTCTAACCAAAATTCACATTTAGTGAATTTAGCATACAACTGTCTCTCCCTTAAGGTTTGCAAACCAACCTTAGATGTTGTTCATGCTCCTTGTACTCTTGGAATAAACCGGTATGTCATCAATGAACACAATTACAAAATTATCCAAGAACGATTTGAAGACTCTATTCATCAAATCCATAAAAACTACTGGGGCATTAGTGAGTCCAAAAGACATGACTAAGAATTCGTAGTGTCCATAGCATGTGCGAAAAGCTGTCTTTGGAATATATTCCTTCACGATCTTCAATTGATGATACCCAGATCTCAAATCAATCTTAAAAAAAACATTTAGCTCCTTGAAGTTGGTCAAACAACTCATCAATACGAGGTAAAGGGTATTTATTCTTTATTGTCACCTTATTCAATTGTCTATAATCCACACATAATTGCATAGATCCATCCTTCTTCTTTACAAACAACATTGGTGCTCCCCAAGGAGAAGAACTGGGGCGGATAAAACCCTTATCTAGAAGATCCTGCAACTGCTCCCTTAAACTCCTTAAGTTCTGCTGGATCCATCCGATAAGGAGGTATAAAGATTGGCTGAGTGTCAGGAATCAAGTCTGCCGAGAAACTCTATTTCCCTATCAGGTGGCAAGCCAGGAGTTCTTCAGGGAAAACATCAGGGAACTCACACTGTCGAAATTTCTTCCAATTTCACCTAATTGCTTGTGTATCCCTCACCAAAGCCAAATACCCTTGACAACCCTTCTTCAACAGCTTGCTAGCTCCCAAAGCTGAAATTAATTATGTGGTGCCCAACCTTGCTCTCCCTAGAATGAGAAAGTAGATTCCCCAGGCATTTCAAATTTCACCATCTTGTTATGACCATCCAAGGTAGCATTATGAGAGGCCAACCAATCCATGCCTAGGATCACATCAAAATCTACCATATCAAGAGCTATTAGGTTTGCAAATAACTCCTTGCCTCTAATAGATATCACACATGAACGATACACACAATCAGCTTACAAAATTTCTCCAACTGGAGTAGTCACAACTAAAGTCTCATCCAAAGAAGAAGAACTTTGCCAAGTTGAGTAGCAACATAACAAGGATACAAAAGAATGTGTAGCTCCAGGGTCAAACAACACATGTGCATCTCGAGAACAAATACAAAGTATACCTGTAAGCACTGCATTGGATGCCCGAGCATCCTGACAAGTCAGGTAAAAACCCAAGCCTGACCTCTACCACCAGACCCTCTATCACTTTGTTGAGCCACTCCAGAACCTCTACCAGAAGAGCCCCCAAGCTACCTAACAGGAGCAGAAGGATCCTGAGAAGATGCTAAAGCCGCTGGTGTCGATGCATGACTAGATGATGTTTGCATCACAACCACTGGATAATCCCTCTTAATATGACATGCCTGGTCCGTACTGATAACACACCCTACTATCTCCAAAACAAGCCCCGGTATGAAGTCTCCCACAAGTAGGACAAGGAGTAGAAGTTACTCCAAAATGCCACTATGGAAAAGTGGTGCGTGAATATTTCCCTTGATATGATCTGTGACTCTGCGCTGTACCAAAAGACTTCCCACTAGAACCACCTCTCTTTGATACTGCTCTCTGATGCACCTGATAATCGGGCACCGATCCCACACCAACACTGGGATGACTACTCTGCGATCCCTCAACCCGCTGTTTCTTGCGAGAATCTCGGCCACTGCCTCCTTTCTCCTTCTGTCGTTGCTCAAGTTGTAATGCTAGACTCAAAACCTCAGCAAAAGTAGAATAGTTAGACCCAACCATGGATCTAAAGATGTACTCCCTCAACCCTCTGATAAACCCCTTGACACACATCTCTTTATGATAGGATAAGGAGCATGCCTAGAAAGCTGAGTAAAACAGGCACTGTACTCTGAAACTGACATACCCCCAGTCCGCTCTAGTCGCTCTAACTCATGAGCCAACCCATCTCTGACACTCTCCGGAAGAAAGCGAGCCATGAATAACCGAGGTAACTCACCCCAAGCCAACGGAGGTGATCCAACTGATCTTCCACGTGTCATTGTATCAAACCAGTCATATGCCACACCCTCTACCTGAAAAGATGCCAACTCAACGGCCCGGATATCCGAACAACTTAACACCCTCCATAGTCTCTCTAGACCATCAATAAACCGTTGTGGGTCCTCATTTGCATTAGACCCAGAAAATGTAGGGGGGTTAAGCTTCATGAACTCTGCCAAAGTAACCTAAATACCTCCCGCCATAGCACCTGGCTGCTGATCTACCTGTCTAAACCCCCTTGCTAGCCTCAAAATTTTGTTGTTGAATTTCCCTTGTTGTTGCTCAGCAATAACTCAATAAGTTGTTGCACAACTTGTTGTAACCCCTGTAAACCAGTTTAATCTCTTCATCCCTAGATTACCTCGCCCTCGCTTTGGGCACCTCAGCATTGGCTACCCCTGTAGCCGATCCATGCCTACAGGCATTAACGTCTCGTCTACCTCGACTACGACCACGACCTCGACCCCTTTGAAGAGGGTCGCGGGGTTGGGAAGTAGACTCACCAGAAGCTTCCCTTCTAGCAGGAATCCTAGTCTTTAGTGGCATCCTCACCTAAGAAAAGATTATGTATCAAATAAATGACAAGAGTGTAGGGAACTTAAGGAATGTAATAAGGAAACTGAGCAACACCTTACACAACATGACCCTCGATCATCATAGGTATATAATAGCTTCCTACAAGTACATTGTGCCCAGGTCCACATTACTTGTTGAATTTATTATCACCTTATGTCTGCAGCTATTAGGACCTACAAACCAAAGCTCTGATACCAACTTTGTCACAACCCAAATCTCATGACCGGCGCACAAACTAATACTCTTAGCCTGGCAAGCCTAAAACAATAATACATCACTTGATTCCAAAATAAACGTTCTTCCCAAGAGTTTACAAAAATTTTGACAGAGTCTCCCCCGTATTTTGGACATCCCAATTTTACAGAAATCCTATTATCAACAAAAATCACCAGCCAGAGTTTCGAACGACATAATATTTATCCAATCAACATCAAAATATACATCTCAACATAACCAACGACTAACACCCTATAGTTGCATAATATACATACAATCCTAAAATAACATTGAATGACCACCGACATAAAAGAGGCCTACCAAAATGAAATAATAGCAGAGCTGAAACAAAATGGATCTCCGCCAGCAGCCTGCTACTCAACTGCTGGGAATCTGGATGAAAATAAATAGAAAGGGGCAAGTCACAAAGACTTAGTGAGGGCCTAACAACCACCATGAACTAGAAAGGGAAACTATCAACACGCTGAGTTGTTCCATAGAAACAATTGACAGTATAAAATTTATTTCTCAACATAAAACATGCTAAACACATGAGTTTGATAAATACCACAATCTAAACAAACTTGTTTCCAATATCCAAAAGATAAGTTTTTTATTTCCAAAGCAATATAAATTTATCATGTATAAATTCAATAAGTAAATCTGAAATGAAATTAATGAGTAAAATACAAATCATATGAATGTAAATACAACAGGGATCACTCATGATAGAACCGAGAGGCAACTTCATCTCGCTGATAGCCCTCTCCTCCGATGGGTGGCCTTTCCCATGGGGAGGCTCCATCTAGCGGATATCCCCCTCCTCTCCAGAACCATGTCCATATCTCAATATCATCGGGGGAAGCTACATCTCGCTGATAGCCCTCTCCTACAAGAGTGACCTCTCTCTTGGGGCGGCTCATTCTAACGGATAGCCCTCTCCTCCTGGAACCATATCATGTCACCGAGGGCAGCTCCACCTCATTGATAGCCCTCTCCACAGAGTGGCGGCTCCATCTAACGGATAGCCCTCTCCTCCCAGAACCATATCTTGTCTCAATGCCATATCACATCATATCATATCTATCACATCATATCATCGGGGCAACTCCATCTCGTTGATAGCCCTCTCCACATAGTGGCGACTCCATCTAACGGATAGCCCTCTCCTCCTGGAATCATACAACTAGGTGCACCTAGGTCGTTATCATCCGCTAACGACATACGGGGGTTTTAACATGGATCCCAATAATATAAATATCAAAATATTCTATTTTCTCAAAGTCCTTTCCAAAACTAAATCTCCAATTTCATCAAAGATAATCAATTTAAATTTATAAAGTTCTCAACCTTCAAAACTCATATAGAATAAAATCAATACAAGAGTATGTTTCCAAATTTATTACGTAAACACCTTAAAATAGAACAAGATGAATTAAAGTAGTAATTATAAAAATATTAAAATAGGTCATGAATGACCGATAAAACCACTCACAACTACAGAGAGTCAACCAAACTGCTTCCCACAACTTCAGAAGTATTATGCAAGGTAGAAATCAACAAATCTGAGCACCAATAAATAGTTCCAACATTAATAATTTATTTGAAGCTCTACTTATTTATGGGTAACCATAAAATCCCTAAACTAGTGCCTAAAGCTCTAAAAATAATATCTACCTAAAGTTAACACATACCAATAACCTATTTACGAGTTGTGGGTTTACCTTAGAGAGTCGAAACGAACAACCTTTACGGTGTGAGTATTCTCCTTCTTCCTTAGAGCGTTATCCCTAACCCCAAAAATTACCAAACTTAGTTCCGGAAAGAAAAGAAAAAGAGTAGGAATTTTGGGTTCCATTACCTTTCACTAGGTGTATGGGATTGAGAGGAAATGGCACCATGGAAGGAGAAGAAAAAGGAGAGAAACGGAGGGGGTCGGAGGGTCGCATGAAATAAAAAGAAGAGAGGAAAAAAATTGGGTTTGGGGGTTCGACTTCTCGTATTTGAAGAAGCTGACCCCTTTTTTTAAAAAAAAAATATTGAAAACGGTGCATTTCAGTGAGAGTTTACTCTACTATGAATTAATATTTAATTTTATAATAAGAGCAATTTTATCATTTTAATACTTTAAATCATATCTTATCATAATAATAGGATGAAATTAATCTTAATTATCTAGTGTTTGTAAAAAATGAGATCGAATAAGAGTTTATATTGCCGACCACACACCCTCTTACTGTTAGTATACTCTAGTTCAGATTCGTGGATCAAGTATAAGACAAGTTAAATCCGACCTAGTCCACAAAGGGCTGCTGTGCGTAAAGTGTGAGAGACAGTGGTTGTAACTTGTAAGCGGTAACTGTCTGAGCAAGCATAGCATAGCAGCAAAGGGAGCTCCAATTGAAACTGTTTGCGGATGGAACTCTCCCATTCCTATCCCACTATTGACGACGGTGGTAGTAGTAAGCTAATAGCAATAGCACCCTTTTTTGTCTATTTGCACCCTTTTTTTCTGCAACTGTTTTACTGGCAGCACCACCTTTTTTTTTTATCTATTTGCACAATTTTTTCGGCAACTGTTTTACTGGCTGCACCCCTTTTTTCACTGTTGCACCTTTTTTCTGCTTTACTGGCTGCACCCCCTTTATGACTATTTGCACACCTTTTTTCTGCAACCTGTTTGTACTGGCTGCACCCTTTTTTTCACTATTTGCACCTTTTTTCTGCAACTGTATACTGATTGCACCCCTTTTTTTTTCACTATTTGCACTATTTTTCTGCAACTGTATTACTGATTGCACTTTTTTCACTATTTGCACTATTTTCTTCTGCAACTGTATTACTGAATTTCACTATTTGCACTATTGATAATGTTAACATTGTTGTCATTCATATTGATATAGTTGTTGATATTAGGATTGGAAATGAGTTGCACAAATTTGTGGTACTTAAAAAAAATAGGTGAAATGCTGGTCAAATTTTTAGAATTAATAGTTATGCATGTAATAAATTTGTTATTACATATAAATTATGTGTTACTGTTCGAGTCAATTATAAATGATTTGATGTTTTGTTGATAGAATATGGATCGTTCTTGGATATTTGCAAACCGTTTGACAAGTGAGTATGAGAAAGGAGTGGAAATGTTCATAAAGTTTGTCGTGACCATGCAACAAATCCTAGAAAAATTTTGTGTCCTTGTATGAAATGTTTTTGTTCTAAGCAACTAAGTGAAGCAAAATTGAGGAACCATCTTTACTGTTTCGGAATTGATCAGAGTTACACATGTTGGACATTTCATGGTGAGACTAGAATTGAACATAGTGGTATGGGAGAGAATAATGTCAACGTAGAACCTAGTGATGATGAGTTTGGGACCGGATGGGAGGATTGTGACAGAATTGATGAGATTCGAAATGTGGTTGAAGAGGACCTTAGAGATTGCCCAAAAATGTTTGATACCTTGGCTAGTGATGCAGAAAAACCACTGTACAACGGGTGCACCAAGCACACAAGGTTGTCCGCTGTGTTGAAGTTGTATAATTTAAAAGCATCAAATGGATGGTCTGACAATAGTTTCACAGAGTTACTGACATTGCTAAAGGAGATGTTGCCGGAGGACAATGTGCTGCCTAAGAGAATTTATGAGGCAGAGAAGTGTTGAGTCTCAAAAATATCATAAGATTGTTTATGATGTTTTAAGACAACTAGATTCCCAAGTTTTAATGGTTGACAAATTTGACTTAAAGTATTTATCATAGATACACATATGCTTTAATGTTTTATCTATGATTTCAGCAAGAGTCACTATGAGCCTACATAAAAAGACTAGTGTTGAAGCTGTCTGAAGAAGCAGAACTCATCTGAAGAGTTGAAGCTGTCTGAAGTAGTTCAACCTGTCTGAGATATCAGTGTCGTCTGAAGTCTGTTTTATGACGTGGCACTCTCTGCTGAAGTTTGTGAAGACTTTTCTGAACCTCTACTGCACGTATCTTTTCACACACGTTTATAGCAAGGAACACAGAGACCTTTCCTGGTGTTTTTGAATTTCATACATCACTGAGGAAATCTCTACAACACAGTCTCTGCAGCAACATTTGTAGCAGCTTTATGGCAGGAGCAACCTTGTACCGTGTCAGAAAAATCAGAGCTCTCAGAAGAATGTCTCACAACGGATTAAATAACATTTAATGCTATCTCTTAACGGTGGTATTTCAACGGATTAAAGATTGGGTATAAATACCCCTCCTTTGAAGACCATCAGAAGTGATAGAGAAGAATTTTTGAACAAGAACAAAAATACTTGAAAAGTTTTCGCTGCAACAACTCTGATAATCTTTATCTTTGTACACATATTGTATTATCCTGAGCATACCTCAGTTTTTCTGTACATTTGTAATTGTTTAAGCTTCAAGACTGATATAGTTTGTGTAAGCTTAAGTGTTTTACCCTCTCCGTATTTATTTGTTGAGCCTGGAGAGGCTTGTCTGAAAAAGAATACTTGTTGGTTTGAGCCTGGAGAGGCTTGACTGTAAAAGAATACTTGGTTGTAGAGTCTGGAGAGGCTTGACTGTAAAAGAATACTTGGTTGTAGAGCCTGGAGAGGCTTGACTGTAAAAGAATACTTAGTTGTAGGCCTGAAGAAGCTTGACTGTAAAAGAATACTTGTAATCTTGAAAGATTAAGAGAAAATCCAATTGCTAGTTGGCATTGGGACTGGACGTAGCTCACAGTGGTAGTGAGTGAACCAGGATAAATTCCTTGGCTAAGTTTTCTTACCCTTATCTCTTATCAATTCTTTTTATACTAATTAAGGGGTCAGAATAATTAACCTGATATTTTATAAAGGCACAAAACATCTTTTAAAATTAGTTTTTACAAGTCGTCTGAAAACTTCAGACAGCCCCTTAAAAGCCTGTCTGAAATCGTGTTTTTAGTACCCTGTTTACGAAAAGCTTTCAAAATATTTAGAAACACTATTCAACACCCCCCTTCTAGTGTTTCCCTGTGTTCCTACAGTTGGTACCAGAGCTCTACTCAGGGTTGAAGCACCTAACAAGTGTTTGAGGACTGAAAGATCCAAATGGAAGCTTCTAACAGCAACAGGCAATACATCACAGAAGGAGCCTCTATCACAAGACCCGCAGCATTCAATGGAGTGGATTACCACTACTGGAGAGATGTATGAAGTTGTTCATTGAGAGCAACAACATTGATGTTTGGGATGTGGTCACTGATGGAGACTATGTGCCTATGCAAAATGGTGTGCCTATACCTAAGACTGAATGGACCTTGGAGCAGAAGACTAGAGTCCAGATGAACGCTAAAGCCAAACACTATCTGATATGTTCCTTGAATAAATCAGAATATGAGAAGGTCCATGGATGCACTTCTGCCAAGGAGATCTAGGATACTCTTGCAGCAGCCCATGAAGGGACTGAAAATGTCAAGCAATCCAAAATCAGCATGCTTATACATAAGTATGAGATGTTTAAGATGGAAGAAACTGAAACCATTGACCAAATGTTTGGGAGGTTTCAGACCATAACCAATGGACTCAGGTCCTTAGGAAGAACCTATGAATCTGGAGACAACAACAGAAAGATTCTAAGAAGTCTACCTAAGTCCTGGAGACCCAAGTCACTGCCATTCAAGATGCTAGAGATTTGAACTCTCTGAGAATTGAAGAATTGTTGGGATCTCTCAAAGTCCATGAGCTTGAGCTTGGAGAGGATGACAACAAGAAGAAGTCTCTAGCTCTAAACTCCAAGGCCAAACAGTCTAGGCATGGCAGCATGAAGGCTATGAAAGCTGAGGAAACTTCAGAAGCAGATGAAGATTCTGAAGATAGCTCAGAAGATGACAATGATCTTGCTCTTTTAAGCAGAAAGATCAAGAGAATGTTGCAGAACAGAGAAAAGTTCAGAAAGAACCAATCTTCATCATCCAAATCAGGTAAGACAGGTAAAGAATCTAACACTGATAAAATTGTTTGCTTTGAATGTAAGCAACCAGGGCATATGAAGGCTGATTGCCCAAGACTGAAGAAAAACAACTTCAAGAAGAAGAAGTTTTTCAAAAAGAAGAAAGGTCTTATGGAAACATGGGAAAGACCTTGATGAATCAACCTCAGAAGAAGAAGAAGACACTTCAGAAGAGGCAAATCTGTGTCTCATGGCTAGTCTACCATCTTCAGACAGCTCTGAAGCTGAGGTATTTCCTCTTACTCTACAAGAAATGTATGATGATCTGGTGGAAAGTTCCCAGGAACTTTTCCAAGGGTATAAGAATCTATCCAAAGCCCACACAGAAATGTGTAACAAATATGAGGCACTTGAGATAGAACATATTATGCTCAAAGAAAAAATTCATGAGACTAAAAACTGCAGTTCACAAGCTGTGTCTGAAGAGAATGAGAAACTTCAGAAGCAGGTTGTGGAACTGACAAAAGATCTGGCCAAATTTGTCAAAGGAACTAAAAATCTGAATATAATGATTTGAAATCAAAGGCATTCCCTTGAAAAAAGTGGACTAGGCTTTTGTGATCATAACATGTCTGAACCTCCTACTGTCTTAAATTTTTCTAAAGGCAAAAAGAAGTTTACTGGGTGTTCTCACTGTGGTAAGCCTGGACACAATATGGCTCAGTGCAAACACAAGAGAAAAACAAGGCCCAAAGCTAACAAGAAAGGACCCAACAGAATATGGGTACCTAAAAACTTAATTATTCCTGTTGCAGATGTGTTTAACAGGACAAATGAGACCCCACAAATGGTACCTGGACAGTGGGTGCTCGCGACACATGACAGGAGAAAGGTCTTTGTTCCAAAACCTTAGACCTAGAGCTAGTGGAGTGGTCACCTTTGGTGGAAATCAGCAAGGGAAGATCATTGGAATAGGGACTGTAGGTATATCTCCTTCATCCCTTATTAAAAATGTACTCCTAGTGGAGGGACTACAACATAATTTACTAAGCATAAGTCAATTATGTGACAATGGTTATGTGGTATCCTTTACTAAGGAAGGATGCATAGTCAAAGACTCCTCTGAGCAAACCCTCTTTACTGCTAAGAGACACAACAATGTGTACAAAATTGATCTAGAGGATCTAGCAAGTCAAAATGTAAAATGTTCAATTTCTGTTGAAGATGAAAAACAGATTTGGCATCAAAGACTTGGGCATGCCAGCTTGAGATCAATCTCAAGATTAGCAAAACACAATCTCGTTAAAGGATTGCCCAAGCTTTCATACAAATCTGACATTTTATGTGAAAGTTGTATGAAAGGGAAACAAACAAGACACTCTTTTAAGAGTAAGGATGTGTGTTTCAACTAGCAGACCACTAGAACTTTTAACACATTGACTTGTTTGGTCCTATTAGAACAGAAAGTCTTAGTGGTAAGAAATATGGTTTGGTCATTATTGATGACTATTCTAGATTTACATGGTGTTATTCCTAAGAAGCAAGGATGAGACTTTTAGGAATTTCACAATATTCTGCAAGAAGGTACAAAATGAGAAAGGATTCTGTATTTATGTTATCAGAAGTGATCATGGTGGAGAGTTTGAGAATGCAAACTTTCAAATGTTTTGTGATGAGAATGAATCTCACACAATTTCTCTGTGGCTAGAACACCTCAACAGAATGGGTGTTGAGAGAAAGAACAAAAGTTTGCAAGAGAATGGCAAGGACCATGCTCAACTCCTGCAGCTTACCAAGATCCTTCTGGGCAGAAGCTGTTAGCACAACATGTTACCTTCAAAACAGAATATTGGTAAGACCAATTCCTGAAAAGACTCCCTATGAACTGTGGAAAGGAAGAAAAAACCCAACATAATCATATTTCCACACCTTGGCTGTGAATGTTTTATACTCAACACCAAGGAATGATCTTGGAAAATTGATGCAAAGTCTGATGAAGGATTTTTTATTGGATATTCTGAAACATCTAAAGCCTATAGAGTGTATAACTCTAGAACTTTAACTGTTGAAGAACTATTCATGTTAAATTCAATGATAACAAAGAGACTGATAGGGAACTATCAGATCTAGAGGATGATTTTGCAGGAAATGGAGCTGAATGACTACAACAGCTTGAAGGATGAGCAGCTGTCTGAAGTACCTACTGTTACTGAACCTCTTCAGACAAATGTTGAGTCTCAGACAGAACAATCAGATGTGACACCTCCTCAGAAACCTGATTGGAAAATACAAATCACATCATCCTAAAGAGCAAATCATTGACAGCACTTCAGAAGGAGTTAAGACAAAGATCAAAATTCAAGAATCTTAATTCTCTTGCTCTCCTGTCTGAAATAGAGCCAAGGAACATTGATGAAGCTCTGCTTGATGAAGGGTGGATCCTAGCCATGCAAGAAGAGCTGAATCAGTTTGCTAGGAGTGATGTCTGGACCCTTGTCCTAAACCCATGGGAAAACTATTATTGAACCAAATGGGTGTTCAGAAACAAGCTATCTGAAGAAGGCAAGGTAGTCAGAAACAAGGCAAGATTCGTTGCTCAAGGATACAACTAGCAAGAAGAATTGAAAGAAAAAGCACCAGTGGTGGATGTCATTTCTTTGGAGAAAATATGATTAGCTGGTCAAGCAAAGGCAAAGCACAATTGCCTTATCAACAGCTGAAGCAGAATACATCTCAGCAGCCAGTTGTTGCTCACAACTGTTATGGGTAAAGTATCAGTTAGAAGATTTTAACATTACTATATCTGCTATACCTGTTTTGTGTGATAATACAAATGCTATTAATTTGTCTAAAAATCCCATTCAACATTCTAGGGCTAAACATATAGAAATAAAACATCATTTCATTAGAGACTATGTTCAGTAAGGTGTTTTTTTATATTCAGTTTATTGATATAGAGCACCAATGGGCTGATATATTCACAAACCTCTGACTGAAGATAGATTTAAGTTCATTAGAAATAATCTGAACATACATGCATTTTGATTGTGTGTGATTTGATCTATGAAAATGATGTGTCTGAAATTTCAGCTTGTCTGAAACAAGTGACTTGTCTGAAATTTTGGATTGTCTGAAATCTATATGGGTGTCTGAAATCTGTCACTTGTCTGAAGTAAACAAATGACGTGGCTTTCTGAGACGGTTTAATTCCATTTATTTGGTCTCTTCCACTTCGCACGTTTCCTATGCTCACGCAGCCAGTACATGTCATCATTACTTCATGGGTCTATAAATACAGAAGCTAGCGAGTCAGAGAACTTTACCGTTCACTATTCTTTATTCACCTTTTGAGATTCTTCTTCTACAAGCAATTTTTTCTCTCTCTCAAAGTTCCTGAGAAACTCTTCAATGGCTCCTAAGAAATCTGCTGGAAGCAACATCGTGAGACTAAGGGTGTAGTCCTGGAAGATCTTCAATCTCTGGGAATGAACTTATTTGCTGAGTTCGATGCAGCTGGGTGGACTCCGTACTTCAATCACAACTTGACACAATGGCATGAGCAGAGTGTGCTGGATTTCTGGGCTACTGCTAGAGGAATACCCAATTATCAGGGTATCTACACTAGCATCAGGCCAACAGTACGAGGTTGTCCCTGTCTTTGTTGATGAAGATATACTTGCTCACATCTATGAGATCAGGACTGAAGGAGCTGTATTCACTCCTGGCTGGGAAGCAAGAAATGGTGGACAGAAGCAATTCACAGAGTTTCTGTATGGCACCTCTGAACCAGTAAGTTTGGGACGCAAAGCATATGTCAGACAAGGCTAGGGTTTTGCATGCCATCTTAGGGTGCTCTGTAATCCCTAAGAGTGGAAAGCAGAAACCATGTTTCTGAGTTGGAGAGATTTTTTCTGATTCACCTACTGCAGAAGAAGAAGGTGAACCTCCCCAACATTATAATGTACCACATGTAGAAGAGGCTCAGAGATTCTGCTGGGAGCTTCCCTCACAATACCATCATCACCAAGATCTTGCTGCATTTCAAAGTCCCCATTGAGAGGCTTTTTGATCTCCTTTCACAACCTGTGTTTGGTGAATCAAACCTCAAAAGCATGAGAGTGAAGCTGACTCCAAGACCTCCCTCTCCATCCATGAAGAAGAGCCTTCTTCTTGAGAAAGCTGCTAGAAGGAAGATAACAATGGAGGTTCTTGAGAATTAACTCAGAGGAGACATAAGGAGGCATGAGTTCAAGCCATCAAACCCTCTCCTCAAGCAAAATTGAAGAAGCTACCTGTAAGGAGTGCTGCTAAGGTAGCATCTGCATCTGTGCAGAGTCAGGTGTCTGAACCTGTTCAGAAGGCATCACAAAAGCCATCTGAAATTGTGGGTCAGTTGTCTGAACCTGTACAGACTCCACAACCTACTTCTAAATGGAAGGACAGACTCAAGAGGCAGATGAAACTGGTGCAGTTGTAGCTGAGCCATTGGCTGCTTGCCCATCTGATCCTGAACTCATTCAGGTGGCAGCATTGGATACTGCCTTGGAGCATGAGGAGTTGGAGAAGAAAGAAGAGCAAGAAAAGACTGATAGAGCTCTTGCTATTGCTTCACAATTGGCCTATGCTGAAGATGATAGGCAAGCAACCATAGCTGAGGGAGCAAAGAAAAGGAAGAGGTCAAGTGCACCTCAAAGAAGGAGAACCAAAAGCAAGCTACTTCAGACTGCACCTAAATCTAGGGTGACTAGAAGCATTGCCTCTCAGCTGGAAGGTAGAAGATATGGCTGGGAAATACCAAAATTACGTCAAGGCACATGAGTATTTTAAAAGAAAAAGGGAAGAAAAACAAGCACAAAGGGAGAAGGAAGAGAAGGAAGCAAAGGCAAAAGAATCTGAGGTAACCAAGCCTCCCTACAAGAGAATTAAGGTGAGATTTGATAATGTAACTCCTTCACCACCCTCCTCACTAGAAAAACAAACTCCTCAGCAACCCTCTCAAACCATCCCCTCAACCAACATCACAAACCTTCATCACCACAACCTTCACCAAAAACGCCTATCACCTGAAAAACAACCATCTTCACCTCTAAAACAACCATCACCTCCTCCACAAACAGGAAACCTACCCTCTGAACCCCTCTGAACCAACAGAAAACAAACCCTCTGAACCTACCTCACCACAACCTTTAGAGAATCAACTCTCTGAACCTACTTTACCTTCCCCACGAACCCATGAGCTTGTTCTGATACCACCTTTACTTTCATCTTCACCACCACCACCTATACCCTCACCACATTTATCTCCTCCACCTTCACAACAAGAAGAGATCCTTGCTGAAGAAGAGCAAGTGCTTGCTGATGCTCTACAGTTATCTCTCCTTCCTTCTGATCCCTGCTCATTACCCAAGTTTGGCAACCTGTCTGAAGAGCTACAATATTCAGACCAGCACCTGCTGTATCCTTGCATCATGGCTTAATTAGAAAAACTGTTGCTGAAGTCAGAAACCAATACAGTTCTCTTTTAGGAGGATTAGAAAAGATCAGGAAGGGTGTTGTCCCTCCTGCACATACTTGGGCTCCCATCGATCCATTCTCAGATGATTCCCTCAGATTAAATAATGATGAATGGAGTTTCGTGACGCAGCTGAACACTGAGTCTGAGTTGTTTCAGAGGGATTTGCACAAGGGTGTTGGGATGAGAGGCTACAGGCCTCCTAGAACTTGTTCAATCAGGCCAACCACTAAAATCTTGGTGAAACCTGATAGAATAGTTCCTAGGTATCCCTTAAAGGAAGGTCAGGGTGAAAAATTCAAAGAAGCTAAAGTTTATTTTGCATCTGCACCTCTGTCTGAAATGATGAGTCCATCAGAGTGGGAATCTTTACCAGAGTTCATCAGTAACCAAGGAGGAAGCCTGGATCAACTACTTCTAGATTGGATGTGGTTCCTCTTACTGGAAGATCATAGAAGATGCTGGATCTTCTTCGGGATCAACTGGTCCTGATGCTGCTTCTGAATTGGCCTTGGAAAGTCAACCAATGTCTCATATCACTATCTGAGAGATCACTTTCCCCCACCTGTTGACTCTTTTAATGAAGACTGGGTAGTATTGAACCCCATTGGCACCTCTTTTGCCCTGTGTTCAAACCTTCTAATACAATTTGGAGCCAGGCTTTGGAGTTGCTTAGATTTGTTTGCCCCTACATCCTATTGATTTTGTATGAATCTGAGCAAGACTTGTCTGAGGAAAATATGAAGCTGAAGACCAAGGTCAAGAAACTTGAAAAGAAGTATGTTGATCAAGAGAAGAAGACTAAGCATCTTATTGCTAAGCAAGAGCAGATTCTTCAAGAACAGCAGCTTATCAGATCTAGTCAGCAGGATTTGAAAACCTCAGTGGAAGCAGCAATAGACAAGGCCAAGGAAGACTTGATTTCCTTTCTGACTGAGGCTTTGCTGAAGAAGAAGGATTAAACTGTTAATTTAGCCATTGTCTTTGCTTATTTTCATGTTTATAACAAGTGTCTGATTGTCTATTTCTTTATCTGAACATTCATTAAATACAATCAGTGGCTTATCTCATATTTTCAGTTGATTATTTGTGCTCTGATATATATGTTTTAATTGAATATATTGCTCTGTTACTGTTTTGCTCTAATATTCCCTTTTGATTGATGACAAAAGGGGGAGTATTAAACTAACCAAATCTGAAGTGGTTACAGAACTCAGGGGGAGTACATTTGTTTATCTGAAGTGGTTTTACAGGACTCAGGGGGAGTACATATGTTTTTCTGAGAAATTTGAGCAAATGAGTAAAATATACCTTAAACAGAACCTGTTAAGGGATATTTCTATCTCAGGGGGAGCTTTCTTATTCTCAAAAATTGATTACAGATTTGTATATTTTAACCAAATTTGTCATCATTAAAAAGGGGGAGAATGTTGAGTCTCAAAAATATCATAAGATTGTTTATGATGTTTTAAGACAACTAGATTCCCAAGTTTTAATGGTTGACAAATTTGACTTAAAGTATTTATCATAGATACACATATGCTTTAATGTTTTATCTATGATTTCAGCAAGAGTCACTATGAGCCTACATAAAAAGACTAAGTGTTGAAGCTGTCTGAAGAGCAGAACTCGTCTGAAGAGTTGAAGCTGTCTGAAGTAGTTCAACCCGTCTGAGATATCAATGCCGTCTGAAGTCTCTTTTATGACGTAGCACCCTCTGCTGAAGTTTGTGAAGACTTTTCTGAACCTCTGTTGCATGTATCTTTTCAAACACGTTTATAGCAAGGAACACAGAGACCTTTCTTGGTGTTTTTGAATTTCATACACCACTGAGGAAATCTCTACAACGCACCCTCTGCAACAACATTTGTAGCAGCTTTATGGCAGGAGCAACCTTGTACCGTGTCAGAAAAATCAAAGCTCTCAGAAGCATGTCTCACGACGGATTAAATAGCATTTAATGCTATCTCTTAACGGTGGTATTTCAACGGATTAAAGATTGGGTATAAATACCCCTCCTTTGAAGACCATCAGAAGTGATAGAGAAGAATTTTTGAACAAGAAGAAAAATACTTGAAAAGTTTTGCTGCAACAACTCTGATAATCTTTATCTTTGTACACATATTGTATTATCCTGAGCATACCTCAGTTTTTCTGTATATTTGTAATTGTTTAAGCTTCAAGACTGATATAGTTTGTAAGCTTAAGCATTTTACCCTCTCTGTATTTATTTGTTGAGCCTGGAGAGGCTGTCTGAAAAGGAATACTTGTTGGTTTGAGCCTGGAGAGGCTTGATTGTAAAAGAATACTTGGTTGTAGAGCCTGGAGAGGCTTGACTGTAAAGAATACTTGGTTGTAGAGGCCTGGAGAGGCTTGACTGTAAAGGAATACTTGGTTGAGAGCCTGAAGAGGCTTGACTGTAGAAGAATACTTGTAATCTTGAAAGATTAAGAGAAAATCCAATTGCTAGTTGGCATTGGGACTGGACGTAGCTCACAGTGGTAATGAGTGAACCAGGATAAATTCCTTGGCTAAGTTTTCTTACCCTTATCTCTTATCAATTCTTTTTATACTAATTAAGGGGTCAGAATAATTAACCTGATATTTTATAAAGGCACAAAACATCTTTTAAAATTAGTTTTTACAAGTCGCCTGAAAACTTCAGACAACCCCTTAAAATCCTGTCTGAAATCGTGTTTTTAGTACCTGTTTACGAAAAGCTTTCAAAAAATTTAGAAACACTATTCAACCCCCCTTCTAGTGTTTCCCTATGTTCCTACAAGAAGATTTACGTTCTATTGGGGATGGCCTATGAGAAGATTCATGCTTGTCCCAATGATTGCATTTTGTTCAGAAATGAGCATGCATCATTAAGTGTGTGTCCTAAATGCAATGAGTCTCATTATAAGAAAGAGACTTCACCAGCAAAGGTGGTTTGGTATTTCCCCATAATTCCAAGGTTTCGAAGGATGTACCGTAGTGTCATCGATGCAAGAAACTTAACATGGCATGCAAATGACGAGTCAAGGATGGCATGATGAGGCATCCCGCTGATTCTCCGCAGTGGAGGAAGATAGATGATGAGTACCCCTCTTTGGGGAGGAAGCAAGAAATCTTCGACTTGCCTTATCAATAGATGGAATGAATCCGCATGGTGTCCAATCTAGTACCCCACAGCACATGGCCGGTGTTATTGATGATATATAACTCTACCTCCATGGCTTTGTATGAAGCGCAAATACATGATGTTGTCCATGTGATATCTGGGCCTAGACAACCGGGGGGTAATGATATAGATGTGTACTTGGCACCATTGATTGAAGACTTGAAGCTAGTGTGGGATACTGGAGTAAAGGTCTATGATGGCTACAAAGAAGAAACTTTTGCTGTTGAGGGCAATGTTGTTTGGAACGATTAATGATTTCCCGGCCTATGGTAATTTGTCTGGCTATAGTGTAAAGGGTCAGTGTGCATGTCCTGTTTGTGATGAAAATACTTCTTGGATGCGTTTAGCGCATTGTAGAAAAATGTATTCCAGGGTCATCGTAAGTTTTTGCCTTTATCTCATCGTTATAGGGGATGGAAGAAATCATTCAATGGGTGAGATCGAGGAGGGGAGGCATCCTTTTTCCATTGACGGGTGATGAGTTGTGGGAAAAGGTGGGTAACCTAACCAACAATTTGGCAAACCTTTTTCCGGGCAACTTGTTACGGGAGGGTGGAAAAAGAAGTCTATCTTTTTTGAGTTGCCATATTGGAAGTCATTGTTTGTTAGACACTTCCTTGATGTGATGCATAATAGAAAAAAATGTGTGCGAGAGTGGTTTATCGGCACGTTACTGAATGTCAAAGGCAAGACCAAGGATGGGATAAATGTGAGATGGGACTTGTTGGCCATGGGTATAAGGAAAGAATTGGGTCCCAGAAAAAAAGGGGTTCACGTACATATCTTCCTCCGGCGGCTTATACTCTTAGCAAAAAAGAAAAAATTTATTTTTTGCAAGTTCCTGCAGGGAGCTAAAGTTCCAGAGGGATTTCCTCTAACATTAGAAATCTAGTATCACTGAAAGAACAAAGGTTGAAAGGTGTGAAGACTCATTATTGTCATGTTCTTATGGGTCATCTGCTTCCGGTTGGAATAACGCTTCATTCTTCCAAACAAAGTGCGCGTTACATAACTAAATTGTGTCATTTCTTCATAGCTATTTGCAGTAAAGTGATTGACCCTAGAAAGTTGCCCATGTTGCAAAGACAGATAGTGGTAACACTGTATGAGCTAGAAATGTATTCCCCCCCCTTTTTTTATATAATGATTCATCTCACAGTTCACCTGGTTCGTGAGACTCAATTGTGTGGACCGGCTTACATGAGATGGATGTACCCGGTTGAGCGATACATAAGATATTAAAAGGGTATGTTAAAAGTCGCAGAAGGCCTGAGGGTTGTATGGTTGAAAGGACATTGTTGAAGAAGTTGTTGAGTTTTGCACATAATACCTTAGTGGTGTGAACTCCATAGGGCTTCCGAGCTCTACACACAACAGAAGCTCGGAATCAGGAGGGATTGGGGCAAATGAAGTCATAGGTATTCAAAGAGAGGAATGGATTCAAGCACACCTTTATGTCTTGCACAATGATGATGAGGTAGAGCCGTATGTTGAAATTCACAAGGAGGTACTTCAGCACTCGAATCCTAACCGAGGAGATAATTGGATCACAAGGGAACACAATCGAAGCTTTATCTCATGGTTTCAGTTGAGGATTTTTCATGACATGAACCATAATCTTACTTTAGTCTCTACTAGCCTAAGATTTTTAGCATATGGCCCAAGTTTGAATGTATTATCTTACTAGGCTTACTTGATTAATGGCTACACTTTCTACACAAAGGCCCATGATGATAGAACAACAGTCCAAAACAGTGGTGTGACTTTAATTGCCCAAGCATTGCACATGTCAAGTGCAAAAGATAGAAATCAGTTTATGCTAATATGTCATATTTTGGGGTGATTGATCGCATATGGGAATTGGATTATACTCACTTTCGGTTACCTGTGTTTGGTTGTAAGTGGGTTTGACAACAATACTGGTGTTCGGGTCGATAACCTTGGTTTCAAGCAAGTTAATTTTAGCAAGGAAGATTACAAAGATGAGCCATTTATCCTAGCATCCCAAGCTCAGCAAGTTTTCTATGTTAGTGATCCCGCAGATGTGAATTGCTCCATAATCTTGTTAAGTAACAAATTCAATGACAACCCAAATGTGGATGATAATCAAGGGGATGATGTTGAAGATGATCCTTTTGTTACGACATCACAGTTATTACAGGGTGGACTCAACAACAGATGATGGGTTGTACCTGAGAGCGGACCATAATGAGGGTATTTGGATTAACCCAACAATTCGTCTTAGAAATGTCCCACAAGTGTCAAACTAACTAGAAAAAGAAAAAGATGAGTCATGTATGTTTTGACTTATTTAAATAGTTATTTCTTTTGCTTGTTTACTAATTCCAGTTTATGCTAATTAATGTCTATCTTTCTCATGCAGATATCATGTCAGGTTCAGATAATGAAAACATGGATGTCATACTCAGACGTGGGGTAACTCTTATGGACCAAGTAATCAAAGAGAGGAATAAAGGAAAACAAAATAGAGGTAACCAACCATATGTTTAACATCAAATTATGTTCATGAAGATGAATTATATAACTATATAGTTTGTCCTTTTGTTTAGGTTGCATGGAATACCAAAGGTCAACCTATTAATCCCGGAGGGCACTACACTCAGTAGTAGCTATATTGGTGCACTTGTTCGTCTAAAGGTACCAATTACCATTAGACAATGGAAGGATGAAGACGTTCTTCCATATAGAATATGATATAGAGGATGTAAAGGTACATACTATGTCCCCTCTTTATATTTTAAGATAATTAAGGACACCTAAAGTAATACGTTGGTAATTTGTTTTTACTTCTATGTAGTCATGTTTTGACATTGATGAGTGCCACAAGAGGTATGTGCTGATGTTAGCTGGTAAAAGACATAGATCCTTCAGGTCTGAGTTATCCACCAACCATGTTTTTGATGAGAACCAAGAAGTATATCCCGCATCCTCCTAAGAGATATGAGGATGTAATAGCGGGGGTATATGCCCGTAGCTTTCTTCTGTCACTTCTACCACAAGAGCAATGGGAGTACTTTGTTGCCCAACGAACACAGGAACGTTTCAAGGTACTATAATCAACCATATGCTCCATGTTTTCTAATTCTATTTTCGTTAAAGTATATGTTTAATACTTGTATATATAACTTATTGCAGGAAATAAGTCAGATAAACAGGCTAGAACCTCCAACCCCGAGTACCCATATAGAGCCTCACGCTTGGGTTATGCTCGACTTGAATAACAAATGGTGAGTATTGTCATTAACATGAAATACCAAAATAATGTTTTTTGTTAGTACTAATAGTGGGTAACTTATTGTACACAATTAAAAGAAGCGGGTGAAGAGTCTGGTGAAGTTTCATGACATGCCTTGTGGAAGAGTCGCTCGGATAAACAAGAAAAAGAATGCCAATAATGAAAGAGTAGAAGAGGTCTTCACACAATGTGTAAGTATATATTTAATGTTATAGTCTGTTAAATTTTACGGTTATTCTTGTAACACTGACTTTATGTTTGCACTTCTGTTATTAGGAAGAAATATTATCACAAGCTGATGAATCTGGTAATTCTGATGAGCTCCACGTCCTTGACACGGTTCTTAAGAAAGACCAATATAGGGGACGTGTTCGGGGTATGGGTTTTGGGGTATATCCTGGGCAATATTTCAAATCTCCGCCTAAAACCAAAAAAGATGTAGTTTCTAAAGAGCAATATAATCATATGTTTGAGGGAATGGAAGGAAATGAAAAGTGGTTGGCAACAGATGCAAGAAAAACTTGACCAGAATACAAGAAAGCTTGAAGAACTTACCAGAGAACGGAGCATGAGAGATTCTAACGCTTCTCCTAGACCCGCCTTTCCTGTGGTAATTATTGTTTATATTTTTGTTAACTATTTTGTTTTTACACACTATTTCTCCAAAAAAATATTTACTTATCTCAATTGTTTAGGGAATATTTCAATGCATATTGTATTTGGGAGACACTGTCTTGCGAGTGGTTGGTAAGGGGCAAGCACACAATTTACCAGACCAGATGTTACACAATTTCCCACTTCCCTCCGACCAATTGAAGGTCATGGTTCAAGTTGCTACTGACCCACATGCTACCCTTCCATGCCCATATCGTTTTGGGGAATTGAGTATTGTGGGGGATGCGTTAGGTGTGTTTCGTGGCTTGGCCATGTACTTATATTGGATTGGATGCATTGGTATGTGTATAGTTTAATTTGTGTAAAAAGTTCATTTATATAAGTTCAATTTCAATTACTAATCCTTGAATATGTTGTATTTTTAACTCCCCAGACTTCTGCAGCGGCACCACCTGTGGAGACACATCATTCAAATGAATCACCTGTTCATAAGTCTCCAATTAGGGAAAGTACTCCACGGGTGGTCACCTCAAAACCCACCAATCCTCCCTCCACAAACTTGCAATTACTCGAATTGTTTTATTCTGTAAAGATGCAAGAAAGTGGTTCTACCATATGTTACATCATAGTTGCGGGCATTGTTTCAAGACAATGAACTGAATACATACATTGATGCAAATTGTCTTCATGCTCTGTTGTATCGTGATTGGTTAGATTCCACTGTCATTAACATCTACTCCAGGTATTTTGAATTCTAAAATTTCATAGTATATATGTCATTCTCAATTAATGATAATTAGATTGTAAAATTAGTTAACAATATCCAAATTTTGAATTGCATAGTTACTTGTATAAGGAGATATTGGTTCCATCTGGCCGCATGGATAATATGTTTTCATTTCTCCAGAAATCACCACAGCTTTTGTTGCAAACAACTGACCATGACAAAGTCCTGGGTAGGATGTTGTAAAACAAACGGGGGCAACATAAGTTGTTTCTGGTTCCGTACAATCATGACGGGTTTTGTGAAGTATATGTTTATTTCTCAATATAACTAATTATAAAACATTGTATGTTTGACACATCTGACAATATGATTGTAGGTGACACTGGGTTCTTTTGGCTTTGAGTTTAGTTGATTTTGGAAATGTTACTTTTTTGACTCCTTGCGCAAAGACCCTACACATTACGATCCAATGAAGAAAATGATTAAGAAGTAAGTTTTCTATGTTAAGTAACATTATACAATCACACTTACATTGTTTAATTAGAGTTCTCATACACATTATTTGTTTTATTGGTTTAGATGTTTTTATGAATATCGAACGCTAAGCGGTTTTCAAACTGCAAGGAATAACATTATACCTGATCCCATTTGGTACCGCATACAGGTAATGTTGTGCAAACTCTTGTGTTCCTTCCTAAATTATCATTACGTAAGTTGATTTGATTACAAATTACTTTTGTACATGTAGTGTCCAAAGCAAACAAACAACAGTGATTGCGACCTTTATGTTATGCGTTTCATGAAGGAGATCATCAATCAAAATGCACTCACTATACCAAGAGAGGTAATTTGGAATTGTTATAACAAGTATTTTTCTCATCATTTAGAACTTCAATTAATGAAACCAAATTTTGGGTTTTATAGTACTTTCCTCAACACCGATGCCCGACTTACACTACGGAGCAACTTGATGAGGTTAGAGAAGAATGGGCAAAACATGTAGTAACCACTTGTATGTGATTCATTTGTACTTGTTGATAGTGAGTAAACACGTGTACTTTACTCTGAAAAAGTTGTACAAAGATGTTTATTAATGATAAGTTCTGTAAAATTTGTATACTTTGATATGATGTTATACTTTAATGACAAGCACTTGTTTCATGACATGAATTTTGGCTGTTGGTATAGAGTTTTATAGGTGTTTGATAAATTGGGAAAACTTGTAAAAACAGATGAAACTCTGCCAAATTTTTTATAGGTTAATGACTAGACTTAGTCATGGTATAGGATGTTGTATGTTAAGCATATTCTATGCAAAATTTTTGACATTAGTTTCATGACATGAATTCTGGCTGCTGGTATGGTGTTTTACATGTGTTTGATAATTTGGGAAAACTAGTAAAAATAGAGGAAACTCTGCCAAATTTTTTATAGGTTAATGACTACACTTAGTCATGGTTTAGGATGTTGTATATGTTAAGCATATTCTATGCAAAACTTTTGACATTAGTTTCAAGGATGAAATTCTGGCTGCTGGTATGGAGTTTTACAGGTGTTTAAAACTGTGTTCACAGCTTCATCTAAATTACAGAGCAGAAAAAAAGGGAGGGAGGGCGCTTCCTTGGAGCGCCCTGGTTGGACAAGACAAGGGCGCGTCCCTGGAGCACCCTCCAAATGCACGTCCTGTGCATAAGGAGGAGCGCTCCAGGGAAGCGCCCTTGTCCTGTCCAACCAGGGCGCTCCAAGGAAGCGCCCTCCACTCCAGACACTTTGACAATGGCGCTTCCGTGTTTTTTATAAGCGCCCCTCTGCGCCTTCTGTCAGGGCGTTTCTGGGCACGCCCTCCTTTTAACGACCAAATTAGAACAGTTTCTATTAGAACACACGGAAGTGCCCTTTATCATGCACGGGAGCGCCCTTAAATTGCTTTTTTTGGCATAGTGCAAGTATGGGTCTAATACATCTAAGTGTGGCTTCTTCTCCTCAATGCATAACTGAATCCATTGAACAAGATCCCATTTCTGAGTTACCCACTTGGATAATGGGTAATCACCCTGTGATCATTTCTAACAAAATCAAACCATATGAATAAACATCCCACTTCTGTGATTGCTTCACAACTTTCAATGTTTTTGGAGCCTGATAACCATTTCCCAAAATATTAGTTGCAACTTCAATGGACAGGCTCTTTTGTCTCTCTTGGAGTTTCTCCATGTAACATCCTAAATTTTGTAGGACAAATAAAATAAAATAAAATGAAGGAATAATAGTAGTATTATCTTTTATTATGAATAATTAATTAAAAAAAGAGATGGGTGAGTTGGAATAGGCCCAGCCCAATTAGATGTTTATATAAGGGAAGGATTACATATTTCACCCCATTAGTTTTAAAAACATCAGATAACCAAACCCTAGGGGAGGAGAGAAGCAACTCCACAAGGAGAGGGTGCTGCAGAGTAGATCAGTAACAGGGAGCCACCATTCTCTTTTGGATTTTCATCTCTAAGGTAACGGGGGGAGAGGGGTGTTTCTTGTATGTGCAAGTAGGGGGTTTGGGTAGTGGTGGGCAACCATAAGACCCATCTAAGGCTTGAAATTAGATTTGATATATGTATATGTTGAGTATGGTATGATGAAAATTGCTGATTGATGATTGATTTTATATATCTTGATGAATTCTTGGGTGAAATTGAAGAGGATATTGATAAATATGAAAATGGGTATTTAAGGGTTTGATGATTTGGGGATTTTGATGAATAACTTTGAAATTGATGTAAAGATTGTGTCTTTGGTTGATTTTATGCCATATAATCAAGTAGTAATGATGTATTGATGATAAGGAATGATTATAGGATGAATAAAAGGGTTCAAAAGGGGTAAAAATCGCAAGAACTGTCATCTGGTGTCGCTGGTAATCGATTACGGAAGTCTGTAATCGATTACAGGGCTTTCTGGGCAGCGTTGACTGAGTTTGGGTTGCTGGTAATCGATTACAAGGGGTCTGTGATCGATTACCAGAGAGTTGAGCTGCTGGTAATCGATTACAGCTATGTGGTAATCGATTACCAGGCTTGACAGCTTTCTCGCCTGAGAAAGAATGCGTCTGTTAAGGTACAAATGAACTCAGAATACTATCATATAATATATCAAACTAAAGCCCCGGATCTTAACTTTCTAATAGAAGTAGAATCATCTTAATGGACACCTAAAACTCTAGATATTTCCAAATTAGTGCACCAAGGTCAATAAGCCTAAAACTTGAAGACTCCAAAATTGAGGTAACGGTCTCTGGTAATCGATTACAGCTGTGTGGTAATCGATTACTGGGTTATATTGTGTATGAGAATGTTGTTTATATGATGATTGATGATGTTTTATAATGATGATGATTGATGATGCTTGTGATGCCTTATGATGATTACAATTATGATGATTGATGAAACTTTATGATGATTTATTATGATTATAATGATTGATGATGCTATGTGATGATTGATGATGATTGAGGATGATGTGTGATGATTTATGATGATGATTGATTGATGATATACATGATGTTTATGTTAATGATGTGTGATGATGATTTTATGATGATAATGATGATTGACGATGTTGAATGATGATGATGAAGTATATATCTTTACGATGTTATCATACATTAAGCATATGAGACGTGATTTGATGATGATTATGCATTGAGCATAAGAGGTGATACCTCAGGTGCACGGGCCCAACGAGGGGGGTGTATCCTGATCACTGAGTTGTGCGAGCCCAACGAGGGGGGTACAACTCAGGGAGTGAACTGTACTGACCCAACGAGGGGGTGCAGAGACCGTGATGGACGCTCGATGCACGGGCCCAACGAGGGGGTGCAACCTAGGAGTGATAGCATTATACTGACCCAACGAGGGGGTGCACCTTGGGTCGAATGAGTTGTGCGAGCCCAACGAGGGGGTACAACTAGGGGTGGGAATAGGCTAGTCGGCCTGTCAGGGGCCTGCGGCCTGGCCTGGCTCGTTTATTAAAAAGGCCAGGCTGAGGCTTCTTAAAAGGCCTGTTTAGTTAAATAGGCCAGGCTTCAGGCTTATGAAAAAGCCTATTAGGCTTAACAGGTCGGCCTGTTTAATATAATAATATATAATATATTAAATTAATTATATAAATAACTATAAATATAATTAAAAAATTTATAATATAGTAAAAAATTAGAATATATTAAATTAATTATATAAAAAGCCTGCTGGCCTACATAGGCTTATAGGCCTGTTGGCCTGTTGGTAGGCCTTGTTATAAAATAGACTTCTAAACAGGCTTACAGGCCAGGCCAGACTTTTTCGCAGGTCAGGCCAGGCCTTACAAAAAGGCCTGTAACAGGTAACAGGCCAGGCTCAGGCTTAAGAATTATGAGTCAGGCCAGGCTCAGGCCTTCCAAAGTCTGGCCTGGCCTGGCCTGTTTCCACCCCTAGGTACAACCTACCGGCCTATGTGGCGATAACGGTAGACATCATTGGTAACAACTAGGGAGATTGATTAGGTGCGCCCATTGTGCGGAGTTCTGAATCATGACCCTTAGGAGGTGTTGATGAGTTTGGTGTGCATGATAGATGAACATTCATTGCATTGATGATGAAATTGATTGATACTATGATGATATGAGTATATTGATGATATGAACATTATGTGTGAGTGTATAGAATGTGTTTTCTTGGTGAATTATGAAGTGTGACTTATATAGTATGATGAATATATTGATAAGTGGTTATATGATGATTTATTGGTGATTACTATGTGATGAGTTAATTGATGAATGAGTATGTGTTAGGATTGGATAAGATGTCGTGCTATATGTGGTGAGGATAGGGTAGCCTCCTATGTGTATGTATGAGTTAGAGCTCTTTCCTCACTGTTACTGTGGTTGATTTTCAGGTGATGATGATGATACAACTGGTATCGAGTAATGACTATAGGGAGTGTCGCTCTGATACATATGACATCAGAGCATATTATGGGGATTATCTTTTATGTTTTATTAAGTGAAATTTGTAAACTGTTTAAGTGTCTTGCATGGCCAGTAGGATATTTAAATGTTGATACTTGTGATTTCGCTGCTTAAGTATTTTGGAAAACAATTGCCTTTTATTTTCTATTTTGAATTAGTTAACTTTGAAATAAATGACGTTTTAATTGAGTTGAAATGTGAACCTTTTTACCCAAATGTGATTTCTAATTTCTTAAGTCTTCCGCTGTTATGAATGTATAAGAGTTTGGGGTAAAAGGGTGTCACACTCTACAGCCACTCAGTTGGATTGCAAGGTTGGGGTTACCCCAACAATATTTGCAAGGCGCCCAAATCCAAAATCAGAGATGTGGGGTGTCATGTTATGTCCAACAAGTATGTTATTTGGCTTGAGATGTCCAGTAACATATTTCTTGGGACTGAATTCATACAAACAGACTACTCCTTTTGCAGTTCCTTTCATGATTTTCAATCGATAGGACCATGATAGTGGGGGTAAATGTCATTAGTCTAGTCTTTCCAAAAAAATGGAGAGACATGACTCGCATTTGGGAATGAAATGAAATCAACGAGGAAAAAGAAAACATAATAAATTATGTTATTATTTTTTCAGGGACGTTTTTACAATTTATTATCTTTCAGGGACCAACGTGATCGATCTCATATATTTCAGGGACCATTTGGAGGGTTTATAAATGATGTTATTATTTCTCAGGAACGTTTTTATAATTTATTATCTTTCGGCAACCAATGTAACCAACCCCATATCTTTCAAGGACCATTTTGAGGATTTACTTGCAGTTATGTTAACTTTAACATAGGAGAGTTAACGAAATGACCTAATTGACTGACATTACTATCTCTCAGGGACGTTTTTATAATTTATTATCTTTTAGGGACCAATATAACCAAGCAAATATCTTTTAGGAACCATTTTGAAGGTTTACTCTATTCCCTACATAATATATACTCATGCCTTTTAATATGTGGTAACATTTATTTATTTATTTATAAGTTTTAGAATTGGAAGCTTTTTAATTTACTTGTGAACACATGCACATTTCATCAGATCAGGTTAGTAGGGCAGGAGCTAAGCCAACTTCTACTACTGGCGTTAGGGGTGATCATGGGTTGGGTCAATCCGACCAACCCGACGGGTTGAACCTGACCCAACCCGGTGGGTTCGGTTTGGTAAGATTCTCTGATAGACCCAACCCAATAAAACAGTAATCAAGGATGTGTGGTTCGGGTAACGGGTTTGGGTTTTACTCACCCGAGTAACCCGACTCGCCCCGAGTAACATATAAAGAAAAAAAAACCCTTGTATTTTCTGGCCCAGACCCATACATGATACATCCTTTACTGAGTGGACAGAGGGTAGAGTCTTTACACAAATTTTATTTCTCATTTACTCTCTCTATTGCCCGAGGTCCGAACCCTAGCCCGCCATCACTCACCCTCCTTCTTCAACCTCCATAACTCCATTGATATTGTCCTTTCCATTTGCGATCCACCCACAAGCCCCTTCACCTTCAAAAATCAAAACCCTCATCTTTTCCCGAAGATTCGCTCTTTGCGTCAAAAAACTAGAGGTATTTAATTATTTCCTTTCTTTCCATACTTTTCGTTTTGGATCGTCCCCGATTTGAAAGAAATAAAAACTGGGGTTGAATTTGTGAGATAATGAATTTGTTAGAATTCCGTGGGGATAACTGGATAAGTTTAACTGAAATGGGAATTTTTCTATGTTTTTCTTTTTCTTTTTTAACTTAAACACGGACACGTTTTGCAAGATTAAGAATTTGATCAGATGCCCAATTTCTTTTTCTTTACATCATTAAGGATTATTCTTTTTTGGTTTTAAGTAAATGAGGTTTGCATCGAAATTATGTGCGCACCAGGGGATTTGTTTGTCGTCTTCTTGTTGCCTCTTTCAGGTCTTGTTATTGCAAATTTGCAATTGCACTGGAAACTGATGTCTCTGTTGTTGGTTAAGTGATGATTATACTCAATCATATTGCACTCAATCATATCTACCTAAATCCATCTAAGTTGATTCTGCTAAAGAATTTTGTGAACTTGTTGTTTTGAGTAATATGTAAAGGCTTGAGTTGAGTTTTACAGACTTATAGTAGATTGTTCATTTGCAGAGTAATGCACATTTTTTGGTTTTTTTTTCTGGCCCAAAAGGGGCCCAAAACGGATCAAGGCTACCCGACCCGACTTCTTACTCCTTGTGCCGGGTCGGGTTTGATCTGGTCTTTTGAAGCTGCCCGAACCGATCCAACCCGTGCTCTTTCCTCGGTTCGGGTTGCTCAGGTTCATGAACCCGACCCAAGATCACCCCTAACTGGCGTTGCCCGTTGACATGGTTTTTATTATAGTAATAAAATAAATAAATAAAATGTAAATGCAACGTTGTTTGATTTGAAGAATAAGGAATTAGCTCTATCCATGATCCATCTAATAGGAATACCCCAAAAGACATGGTCATGGCTTCTTCTTCTTCAACCCAGGTTCATTAATGCTTTCTTCGATCATCGAGCTGTTATTTCTGCTTTGTCACCGTACAGCTAAATTGATGCCTTGTAAAGTCCCTTCCTTGGTCTCTCTTCAATTCTTCTATTTTTTTTTTATGTCGTTTTTGTTACTGGGAAGTCATGTGATGCAATATGATCCTGTTATAGTATTGAACTCTGTTATGTGGAATGTTATTGGATGAGAACTTTTCAATGGAAAGTAATATCAATTGTGAAATTGTTAATCACAAACAAAAGCAGGTTGTTAGTAAGTAGTAGTACTTTGGTAAAGTCTTCAATACCGTTTTGATGTTGTGAGCAATAAGGGTTACCGAGAGAAGAAAGTAATCAATAGAAAATTACTAAGAATACTTTTGGAGCAGAGAGGAACAAGGTAATTGGCCAGATTTCATGATATTTGGGTATCATCGGGAAGAAGATCTCCTCTTAACCTTTACTTGTTTTGTTAGAGGACGTGGAAAATGGGGTGGGAACAAAAAGTTTTGACTTTCACTCCTTGATTCTTGGTAGAGGGTGAAGAATGGTTTTTGTCTTACATGCTAAGGTAAAGTCATTGCATTTGGTTCTCAAAATTATGAGAGTTAACTGATTTGGAGGATGGGGTGATATATAAAAGATCATGTACTTATTTTATAAATGACTGGAGGGTAGTGAGACTGGATCTGGATGAATAAATTAGGGTGATAAGGTGAAATTGATCCAAACATTTGGAACCCTTGGGATTTGAGTTTTCTTAGCTATAGTACTTCCTATAAAGGTTGAACTGTGCCCCCTTATGTCAATCATAAAATTAGGATTTAGGAGAGCCTTACAGAGCGAAACGGATTGAAGTGCATACCAACTTGTATTACTTAGCCAATATGGTTTGTTTTGTCTTTTGTTTACACAAAAACCATGTTTCAAACGTGGATCCGGATCAACGTTACTCTCTGTAGCGTTTGTCTGGATTCACGTTTGAAACGTAGTTTGGTGTAAACCAAACACGCTAGTTATTTATGGTAAATAGGTGATTTTATGGATTGTATTGCTTGCCTTATTTTCTACAGTTTGAAAATTTGTAGTGGATGCTCATGTAAGTCATATATAGGAGCAATATGTAGCTGTGGTGACTGAGAATTATGAGATGACATGTTGGGGTTGTGGACTGCACGTTTTGCTTCCATGTGGTGCATCTGTTTTCAAATGTGGCTGGTGTGGAGCCATAACAAATCAGAACAAAGAGAACCGTGACAAGCAGCACTTAAGGTGGAGACTACAACGTGATCGATGCATTGTTTCTGTTGTCCTCATGTTTATGCTCTTTGTAATATGTAAGCCACTGTTGTTTTTAAGTTTCTACTGCTTTTTGGCTTCCGTTTATTGTCACTCTGTTTACCAGACTTGCCTTCTGGGGCCTGGGGCTAACTTTCAAATTTTTTCCCTTCCTTTCCTTTTTTATTCTCTTGCAATATATGCAGTCAAATGCCTGTCTAGTCAGAGTTTTGATTGATACATTCAAATTGAAACTTGATTATTTACTAATGTGGTTGGGTTAATTATGTTTGTTTAGTATAGTTGCTTACGGTGGGGATAAAGTGATATTTATTATGATTGAATTGTCTCTATTAGTTTCCTGATGTCTGTTTTTTGTTGTGGGGTGGGGAAGAGAAGAGGATGAGGGAATTATTGATGGTATTTTTAGATAGAAATGAGGAGAAGTACTAATAGGATAAGGTACCTTCCAAAACAGGGAAACTAAAAGCAAGCAAAGAGCCAAAATTTACTACAAATCTTGTCCAGTTTCTTTTGTGTTCATAATGGAAACTTCCTTAAAACAACCATGAGCATAGCATCAAAGAGAAGCCATAAACGCAAAGCACTAGGGCCTGCATCTAATTACTCTCTTGGTCTTTATACCATCAGGTGCCTGAAGAAGTGAAAATTACAAAAGAGATCATAGCCCTGGACAGACTAAGAATTTTAGATGGTTGAGTATGGTAATGCAGCAAGACAATAAAGGCAAGGGAAAGCCTGTAGGTCAGAGCCTTGAACAGAATAAAAATATTTGAAATGAGGGTATGAATCTGGTATGCATAGTTTTAGTTATAGTTTCAATTGGTGGTCATCAGGTGCTTGTTGGTCTGCAGAGTTCATTTTTAATGCTTATGCTTGTCTGTTTTTCTCCCTATTTGAGTTAACTTGGATCAATCTTGCGGTTTTCTAATCCTACTGTCAGGGGTTCTTTGTTACATGTATTATTGTGATTTCTATTTTCTACTATTGTCACAAAGCTAGTTTCATCATATTGTAATTCATAGTGTTCACTTACTATTTCAAAAATGAAGAGATTTCTAATTGCATTATTTATATTCTTATGTATTTCAATGTTTTTGTGCAGTTGGCGGGGTGTGCGCAGTTTATCCCATTGTCTTTTCTGTCAGTCTTCTTTGTGGGATTTTTCATTCTATCATTACGGCAATCCTGGCCATAGCCACCCTCTCCTTTTTCAGCCTTGCAGCATTTCGGAATGCTGGCACACCATCAAACATGTTGTGGGGAAGCTATCCCGCTATAGGGAAAGGTGACCTTGAAAATTATACTTTCTGTCACTACTGCTCAAAACCCAAGTCACCCAGAACCCATCACTGTCGTTCATGTGGAAAATGTATACTGGACATGGATCACCACTGCCCATTTGTAAGTATCCAACATCTTCTAAATGTGGAAAATTCAATCTTCATGGTATGCTCTTCACGCTAATTTTTTGTTTATATGATACATGTCGTTCATAACTTTATAACTTCATAACTTCTTACAATGAATGATTAGGTGATATGAATTATGAAGTTCTTGTTTTTTATTGTACACTTCTGTATTGAATTTAGAAAGCTTGAAAGAAGTTAGATATAAACCCCCCTTCTATTGTCTCTTTGTTTTCTCCTAATCCAAGTTTTTATTTGTTTTCCTTATTCTTTAATAATAAAATATACCTTAAAAAACAATTTCCTATATAACTTTTAAAAGTTTGTCCATAAAAAAACAAAAGAGGTATTGCAAGGATTTAGGATTTTGTGTTTCATGGTGGGCTTTTAGTCATTGAGTTATGACGCTTAAGGGTTCTATTAAAAGGCTTGCATTGGATTGCTGGAAATATGCCCTTTTCTTTTCATTTCTCCTCTCCTTAGGAAGCTTTATTACTCATACCAGGCTTATAGAGTTGTGTTGTGTTTAATTCCGTGTGGTTAGCGTGATGACATGTTTTAAGGAGTTTCTATTTTTCCTAACGTTAATCATTTCTTACAACTGTGTTAAATCAAACGCTATTGGTAGTTATAGCACTGCTTCTCAGCATGAAGAGTATAGTAATGAACAAAACAATACGAGTTTGAAAAGTAACCAATCAGAATATCTTTACCATTCATGGTGGTAAGTGGTAACTGGTAATAGAAAGGAAATAACGCATGAACCAATTAAACAACAGTGAAGAGAATGCAAAATTCATTTCATACTCTTTTAGCACTTTTGTAGTAGTAATTATGAGTATACAATAAAGCTTCAAACTTTCTTTATCTTAGGGTGTATTTGTGAGTTTAGAGGGGAGGGGAAGAGAAGAGTTAGAGGAGGAAGAGAGGGACAGAAGAGGAGAGAAAAATTTTGTAAAATACTCGAACTCCCAAATACAAAGGGGGGAAGGGAGAAGCTCTTCCCTTCCCTCTCTTTTCCTTTAAAAATTAACTCGCAAACATATCCTAATTGTAGTCTGATAATTGCTTGGTAATCCTTTGGCAGATTGGGAACTGTGTCGGTGCAGCTAAATCACTTGGCAGATTGGGAACTGTGTCGGTGCAGCTAATCACCGCAGCTTCATTGCCTTCCTTATTTCAGGATTGTTCAGCACCATATATGTTTCTATAATGTCTGCATATGTTGGCTTGCATATGTGGCCACCATTGACATACTCCATTGGAGGACGCTTATATGGGAATGCTAGTGGATATCTAGCTTGGACAATCGTGAAAGAAATTATTTCATCATTCCTGAGATCTGTGCTGCTTCTATCCTCTAGAGGGCTTGTTCTTATTTATCTATTTATTTCAAGTGTTTCAATGCAGATAGGATTGAGCGTTCTTCTATGGCAGCAGCTCTGTTTTATTTGAGGGGGAAACTTACTTGAGTCACCTAAGTTCACAAGCTGATAACAGAGGTGCAAAGAAAGATTGCCAAAATCTTGTTAGATTTTTTGGCTTTCCATATTCAGTAAAACGGTTTTTGCCTAAGCTCCTCATCACTGACACTGAGAAGAGACACACCAAGTGAACCACGCATGATCTGTAATCATAGAGTTCTGTATATTTCCTTTTGACAATTTTGTATCGAAGTGACTTCTTCAGTAAATAGTCAAATTAGCACTAAAAGATATAACATCATTCTTAGTTTCTGAATGATGGAAATTAAACTAATGGACCCTAAAGGCCTAAACCCTGAATGTGTATTTTATTGGTTGAAGTAGTCCTTGAGGTTCTTGACATCACATCGGACTAATTTGATTAAAAATACACATTCAGAAATCAAGTTTAATTTCCATCTTTCACATATTATTATATCTTTTATTTCACATATTATTATATCTTTTAGGAATTAATTTGACAGTTTACTCTTATTTCACTCTTTTATGTATTATACATGTACCATTACCACTGCTTGATGGAGATCATAGTTAGAAATCATACCCTTGTAATTTGCATTAGACTGTTTATTAATTCTATTCTTCATTTATTTGTAACATATATGTACCTTTACCACTTCTTGATCGAAATCATTGTCAGATATCATAAACTTGTAATTGGCATTAGACTGCATATTACTATGATTTAGGATATACTCATAAAAGAAATGAAATCACTGATAAACTAAACTACAATTTTCCACTATACAGTTTAGTTTAGAGTTCAAAAATTAAAATATATAAGAGGAAAGCCCCAAATTCATCTATGACAAAAACACATTAAGACATATTAGTCCCTAATAAATAGCCTAATAAATAGAAACTTGTTATGGCGTACTCGACAATTATTTTTATGACAATTATTTTTATGAGACACGATCGTCTTTCTGTTAATTTGTGTCCATTACAATTAACGGATGTGCAAATGTGATACGTTAAATGGTCTATGTGACAAAGACATTCACTATATGGTCATTCAACGTGGCATTTGTTATAACTAACACCTATATTAGTCCCTGATAAAAAGTTTTGGGGACATATTAGTTCTTACACACTTAAAACAAAAGGAATTTAAACCTTGGGTTTCTTTTAATCCCTAATCTTTGTTTTAGACTGCATTCTTCTTTATTGTAGCTTCGAAAATCATTCTCCTTCATTTGCTGAAATTTCTTGACAATGGTTGGTGGAGGTGGGGATGATTTAAAAGAGGCTCAACTACAAACAAGAGTGAAGGAAGTTGAAGTAACGTCTATTTAAGCATGAATATAAGGTCATATAGTAAGGGTACTGGTCTAAGGTGTGATTGTGGATTCAAGACAAAAAAATTCACAAGTGTGTAAGGATTAATGTGTTCCAAAAAGTTTTGTCAGGGACTATTTTGGACATTAATCATAATATAACCCACATAGGATGGCCATGTGGTGAATGTCATTGTCACATAGACCATTTTAACGGACACAAGTTAACGAAAGGACAAACACATTTAATCGAGATAATTGTCAAGGACGTCGTAACGAGTTTTTATTTATTAGGGACTAAATGACTAATAGCCCGTTTGATTCCCCATTTGAGCAGTGTGAAATCATAGTTTTATGGAATTGATTTTAAATCACTTTCGTCCAATGTACTTTGTAGGATGTGTATCACTCATCTGAACCATTGATTTTTAGAATTAATTTTACTCAACTGTAAACTAAACGGATATTGATATGTCTTAGCATGTTTTTATCAGGGACGAATTTAGGGCTTTACTCAATATATAAATGTAACAAAATAATAACTGCATATTTCTCACGGCTTACAGAGTAACAAAATAACAATGTGTAATATCTTTTTTTATCGATGAATGAGTTTTTTTTTTTTTTGTAAAACGAATTTTAAGAATTGGTTTGATTTTTAATTTTTTTTGTTTAGAGTATTATAGAATGGGAATTGAATTTATTTTCATTTTTAATTTAAGCATACGTATTTAGAAGCCTAAATTTGGTTGAATTTGAATGTTTATGTTTCAATTCTAGTTTTCATTAGAGTTGGTAATTTTGTTTTTATCAGTTTATGTATTTTACATATTCCAAATAAAGGTATGAAAAAAATCACTTGACTAAGATCAAATTTTGTTCACTTATAAGGTTTTTAAGCATGAATTTGATTTCCAAATCAATTCAATGTATATATATTTTTTACATTAAATCCCAAACATGAAAAAAAGTTGAATCAAATTAAACTAATTCTATATCTGGATATTTCCAAAATGATAAAACAATACAATGAAAAATCATTTTGCACCTGAAATTAAAGTGACAAAGAAAAGGGGTTTGTGTCACATATATATGGCTCAGCTCAACTCTCATGTGTCCCCTAGAAAAGTACATTTGCATACGAGGCATGAATACCAGTCACACATGATCAGATATGGTTAAACCGTTAAATCAAATACAAATATCCAATCTATCAACTGATCCTAACACTTGACAAAAGTTGTCTTCAGCTCAGTGTGAGTTATGGCGAAAGCTGGAAATTTGGTATCCCCAAGGAGCTTCAACCCAATCTTCAATCCATGCCACACTGCAGCCAAACTCAAAACCTTCAGGTTTCTCTCTCAGCTTCACACTTACAATAATGCCAGTGTCACTGCTTCTTCCAAAAGAAAGGATAACTTCCACTCTCCATTGGTATGCTGTCCCCTCTCCTTCCTTTATTCAAAACCCCACTTTTCTTATATATATGATTCTGTAATAACAAATATATATTCTAATTGTCATAGCTAGTAATCCAAAATTTTCAATCAAAATGAAATTTTATAAATACTAATAAGTGGGGTTAATGTGCATAACATATAATAGTGTCTAAGTCTTAGTTTTTTATTCTCTTGACTAAGATGGTTGCAGTCATTTTTCAATGCTAATTACTCTATCTATGAAATCAAACCCAGATTGGGAAGAACATGAGCAGGGCTGCTCGCCGTCTGATCACAATATCACCAGGTGATGGCAAATATCATGGGAATTGGACATGTGGCTATCTTGTATCTTTGCAAGACCTGCAGTTACAGGATTTGATTGAAGTTGAAGATGATCCACATAAGGATGCACAAGTACTCATCAACCTCTCCATCGAAAAGGTGGTTCCAAACATTTTATTTTGATTTGTGTTAATGGAAATTTTAGATTTAAGTTGTTATTATATATATAGCTGACTGATTGATATGCCAACATAAGAATTTATGCACTTTCAATTTCTTTTTTTTTCTTAAATTTTCTTCCCCTTTTATGTTAATGACATGATATTGACTTGTATATATTTTTCTATCTTCATTGGCTAGAATTAATACTCCCAAATTTCAAATTTAATTGTTTAGTCACTTGTCAACACTTCTAAATGGTAATGCCAGCATGCTAGCTTTGGCTTATCAGTGGATGGAAGAGTCACAACATCCTTCACTAGAAAATGCAGCAACTGTTCTTCCCCATATTGCCGACAGGTCTTTCCTCTCATGCCTTGACAACATAGATGTTTTCTTTTTATCCAAATACATATTATGCATGGATCAGTACTGAATATGATTTTTATGTAGAATTTTTATATTATGAATTTGATTTGTACCTACCCTATTTCTCCATTTTGCCAAATATTTTTTTTGGTGTTAACCACATAGGGGGAATTCTGTTTGGGGTTTAATCACAATTAAGGCTCCTCACCAATTTCTAAGAGTGTGTTTTGTGGGAATTGAACCTGAGAGCTCTTTCCACAGTCTCAACCAAACATCATGCATGTACATTTGTGTGAGGTGGCAAAACTGAGTGTGGATATGCAGAGAGCTAGATGAGATCAGTTGATGAAAATTGTAGAAGTGAAGTGATATTAAGTCTCTGTGTGTAACATTCTTCTTAATTCATTTTGGATGATCTTGTCCTCAATTAGCATTGGTTTAAAATCTGTCAGATGCCTCACACCAGAATAAACAATATATCTGTCACACATACCATATTATTTATGTGGGAAAAAAACCTCCCTAAAGAGAAGGAATATCATATTTAAGTGGTTTAAGTGTAAGAAAATTTTGATGACTATTATAACTATTCAATGGGGGAAAAACTCATGCTTTGTCTTACCTTCCTTTGGACCTTTATCTACCTAAAACAACTAAGGCTTTAGCAATTTGATGTTTTGCCTTCTATTTAAATAATATGCATATATTTTCAGTAAAAAATATATTATGCATACATACATTTTCCAATTTATGTATTCTTCAGGATATCATCCACATTGTCAAAATCCTGATTATGTTTTGACGTATGTTAATAAATGAATGTATTCTATATGGATGACTCTGTGACAGTCTTTACTTAATGTTTACAGATTGATGCAAATTTAACGTGTGGGTTCTCATTGCAAGTAGAGATAATCGCAGGATACAGGAGCTACCTGAATTTGAAGGTGACCCTTATGTAAGTCTTTAAACCCTAGATAGAAGTGCTCTAAAACAATTTCTATTTAAAAAGCCTACTTGTGCTTTCTTCTTTAGAATACCAACAAATATTTGAACGTTTCAAGAGAATACATTATACTATTGAAGTATGCATTTATGATAAAAGTTTAACTATTCACATATCTAGAGTGTGTTTGGCTTGCCATTTCAGCTAGCTGAAAGCTGAAAATAGTAGCTAAACCTTTTTAACAGTGTTTGGGAAGGTAACTTTTTTGGGTAGTTACAAGCTTTTCTTAAAAAGTTACTTGAGGTAGCTTTTTTAAAAAGCTCCAATTTTCAAGTACTAGTTGAAAATTAATTACAAGTTTAGGCCTCAACCAACCTCACTTATCGTTATTTAATAATTAATGTTTTCCTTAAATGTCATTTTACCATTTTCAACTAGTTTTACCAAACACATTTAATAATTTTTCAGCTTTCAGCTAGCTTTAAGCTTCCGGCTAGCTTTTCAACTAGTTTTAACAAACACACTCCTATTTTGGATTTGGCCTCGTGGTACTTCTATAGACAAGGTTCTACTCCACCTTTCTAGGTTTGGATTGTTTTGACAATTCAAGGTTGAATCTTTAGTGTGTGTTTGATTTGGCGCTGAAATTGGCCAAACTCAAGTTTGTATTCCCCAATACAACTATTTCTAGGATTGAAAACGTGAGTTTATCACGTTTCAACATTAAACCAAACATGCCCTTAGTAAAACATGGACTATATATGATGTTAGAGCAATTCTCACGGCCAAATTTTGAGTCAAGCTTAATTTGTAACAACTACTTTTTAAATACAACTATTCTATTACCCCTGAATTAAATTTAGTTGTCCCCTGGAACCCAAGAGGATCTTGGTGACCCCTTGATTTCTTACTTTGTAGACAAGCTCACTTTATAAAAGCTTCTTTTCACCTATGTTGTAAATGTAGAAATGGCCATAATAAACAATGTTTTCAATGAGTTGTCCGTTTGGCTTACAATTGAGTAGAATTGATTCTGAAAATCAATGGTTGAGATGAGTTATGCATATTTTACAAAGCACATTGGACAAAAGTGATTTAAAATCAATTCTAAATCCTATGGTTTTGATTTTTGTAACGCCAAACCAAACGGGCTATAAAGCTTTTTACCAACATATTTTAAGAAGGAACTACACTACTTATACCAAATTTTTAGTCATTGGAGTATTCCAAAGCATATCATGTTCAATGTTGTCAAGGTAATGTAACAGCTCCTTGTGCAATACAGGTGATATATGTTAGACCAGGATACGAAGTTGATCTTGATTCTCTTGTACAAGATGCCCTCCTGCTAAACTCCTCAGTAAAGGTATATTTAGCAGAATTGCAGATCATGATTTTGCAAGCTGGGTTTCAAAATTTTGATTTTGGAAGCCCCCATAAATTAATGTTTATGCTTTGTGTTTTTCTCAGGATACGTGCTCGGAGTTGTGTGAGAAATCTGAGGCTACAATACAATGTAAGCATTTTAAATTGAAAACTTCATGGCTACTAACGAGGTCATGTGGTTGATTACTTCTCTTTTCATTTATTTTTCTCCTGTTTGCAATACATGGAACACCAACAAAGTAACCTTGAAAAAAATCAAGAGAAACTTATCAAGGATCGTTTTATTTTTCAGATACAACTGGACAAAGCGAGGCTTCTATTGATAAAAGATGGTCTAGACTATTGGAACTGAAGAAGACAAATTTATGATTTATGGTATAAAATAAGTTCTATGCATAAAATAATCGTCAGTTAGCAAATAGATTGTATGTATAATGTATTGATGAACAATATTCTCCTTTTTTAAATGTATATTATTATTGACCAAAAAAAGAAATGTATACCATTACTAGAGAACCCTTGGATAATCAGTTTCATTATCAAGTATGATTATGCATACTTCTGCAGAGAGTGCATAATATTAATTTATGAAACACTTCAACTTTTGGGAGTCTTAGTGATGATGGAGTTTATTTTGATTGTTAGGTTCAATTTTTCTAAAAAAAAAAAGGAAGAAAATCCATGTTAATACTGTGAATTATTTTTAATGAGACCACATAGCTTATCTGAAACTAGTATCACTACATTCCAATTTCCAAATTCCACATTGAAAATGGCACTTTCAGATTTCTGCCCCAGGATTAACATGAGCTCTCAGTGAAGTGGAGGCAATGAGACAACAAAAAACCGAAAAAAATAACACAGAGGGGATGGCCGTGGACGGTGGAAGAGGGGTGGTGGGTGACCGGAAAAGGAAGGGAGTAAAGTGGGATGAAGGAGGTGACCGAAAAAGAAAAAAAAATGAAGAAAGTGGTGGTGTGGAATAAAGGAGAGGGAAAGAAAAACTCACCTTAAGAGAGAGGAAAACCTACCTAGAATTGGTAGGAAAACCCCCACACATGGGAGAGGAAACCCCTCGGGGGAGACAAGGGGCGGCACTAGGGTTTCTTTTCTGTTCAACATAAACATGACTGCGTGAGAGGCGTTGTCCTATTGTTCCTTTTCCTCCATAAATAAGTGGTAGGATTACAAAAATGCACACCACATGCAATTAGCTTAGCTAGATTTAAAATTTATAGGTCCGGAGACAAAAACACATTGTCTAGAAATTTTTTATAAAAGTGATTTTCTTTCCATTTTTTATCAAATAATAAGACAGTGACGGAGAAACAATGGCATTACAGATTTACAGCTCAATAATAGCTGAAAATTTTGGATCTCTCATACAGACGCACTTAAAAATGTATCAAACAACTTGGTCAAATGGTTCTGTTAGTATTAACATAACTGGTAAAACTCCAACACTATCCAGAAATTCTATTATACCATTCCCTTGACAGAGCATACTGCAACTTTATCCACTATATATCTGCAGCAAGGAAGTTACCGGACAGTGCTACCTGCAAAATAAATAAAGAAGGATTCATGGAACAAATGCTACATAACTTTCCAAAGAAATGAACACCAAATAGCTCAAGAGGATGAGGGAAAAAAAGCACCTTCTCGCCCAATTTGAAGGAAGGAAGTCCCTTGTAAGGGCAGGTACTGCACCTGAAAGCATCCCCTAGCCCACACTGCAGACCAAAGACAACTTTGAGTGTAATGCCAATTATGGAAAATATCTGATATAGCATTAGAGTATAGATTGACACAATAGAGTAACTATTTATAAGAGCATATCCGAAAATCTGCAAGAGATTTGTATGTTCTCATTGTCCAAGTCATGTTGACCATAATTAAAACCAATCTTATAATTTCTTGTCCCATCAATCATAAATGGCTGATTAAAATTAATGTTCAATGTAACCAAATTTTTTGAAGTATAAGATATAAAGATACAACACTTTTGGTTTATAACAGCAGCAGAATTTAAAACAACAAAAATATTTTCCAACTAGGTGGGGTTGGTTATATGAATTTAGAAAACTCATCTAACACTTACAAACTCAAGGAAGCTTTCATTTGTAAATTGAAAGAAATGGAAGTAGTAGAAATTCACATTTCTTCCATCCATAAGCCTAGAAATCCATATTACTTACAAAAAAGGAAAAGATTTATGATGCAGCACTAGCTCTTTCATTTCATGAAATTCAATTTACCTGACAAGAACAACAGGAAGTTTTGTTTTAACCCTCCTATGTTTCTATAAATCATCTGACCTAAATAAAAAAAGCTAAGCTATCTAACCAAACAATTGTCCAGCAATTAAACTGCATGTAGGATCTAGGAAAAAAAATATACAAATCAAACTTTCTATCTTAAAATGCACAGACAGCAAAAATGACTTCTTACTTGAACAACACAGACGTAGAAAGCACACATGGATTGTATATTGCAAGAGAAAAAAGATATACATTGCCACAAGCTGATTGAGGATTATTAATCTGTTCTGCTGTCAATCCTAACTTCAATACTTTTTCCTCTTCTTCAGCCCTCCCACAAGTGCAATTTTTGCAGGCTTTTCTTGTACTTCCAATCTCACAATCCCCTACTGCATAAACATGTTAGCTAATAGCCTAATATCACAAAGAATACCAATTGAGGACAGAAACTAGAATAGCACTCTTCACCAGGTGGCAGCTGGGGTTTCTTTAAATCATCTTCGGTCAAAAGACTATCTTCATCGATCAGATCTGAATCAACATCAATTTGCACTTTAGGTGAACTCTTCACCGCCTTTTTTAATGCAAAAGATGAACCGATTTTCCATGAAGGTTTTTTAGCTTTGACCTATGTGCAATACATAACATATTGATATTTAGAATTTGTGAGATGGTCATAGCAAAGTTAATTAGGAAATAAAAAACTTAAGATAATTCATGGCCTGTACTCCACTCATCAGGCAACAAGAAGATAAATTTGCCAGAAAGACAAGAAAAAAAATATCATGTAAAAACAACAAAAACAAAGATGGAATTAATGAATGTGCTCAAAATGAAAAACCATTAACTTGACAATAATAGTTATCAAATACCAGTTAGATTGGACTTCAACTTTCAAGATACGCATCAGACTATTATTTAACTCATCTAATCTGACACATTTCTATCGAATTTTGTTGTATAACAAACCCAACACGAGAAAACAATAACTCATTCATGGAATGTTTCTATTGCACAACAAACCAAACACAAGAAAAAACAATACAAAATTGATTGAAGAAAAACAACAAAAAAAAATAGAGATGGCAGAGGCAGATATCGGAAAATGAAACTTACCCTAGAAGATTTTCCTCCTAATGGGACAGATGATTGTAAAACTTGTGTCTCTGAAAACCCTACCAACAATAACTTGCTCTCAAGATCAGATAGCATCTGTAAGGACAATGGGGAAAAAAATCAGATTATGTGTAACAATATAAATTAACTCAGGCACAATTTTGGCTGATATTACCTTATCAACTGAACCCACAGAAGATTGGGATGACTTGCGAATAAGAGTTGTCCCACCTACTTTTAAAACTCTAAGGATTTCTTGAAGCAGTTGGTCCACAGGACAATCAAGAGATTGCCATATTAAAATGACAAAATCCACAGAAGAAGATTCCACTGGAAACTTGCCTGCAATTTGCAATAATAGGTGGTAAAAATTGGTTTCTTCAACTACAACTAAATAAAATATCATATACACACAAAATAGAAATACGTTAATTTCTAAGGGAAATTGCAGCTCCCATCCAACTTCTTCCAACAAAAATAACTAAGGGTTGACACATGTTTAAAGAAATTGCATGGAATACAGGCAGAACTGGCTATTATGCATTCTCATCCATTGGAAATTTAGCATATATAATAGAGTCAGACATGAACTTCAGGAACAAGTCAGCTGAGCTCTAATTTTTAAAGCGTCAATGTGAAGCTAATATGTATAGAAGCCTAAATTGTATATTAATTCATTGAATGCAACTTTTGGATATTATGTGACAACCAGTAACTGATAGTAAAATCCCTCAAAAACAGACATTGTCAAGCATCATTTGCAATAAACATCTTTTCCTTTGGTAAATACAAAGCTCAGCAAGATGTAAGCAATAGCAAAATATAGCTTATTGGTTTGGTTCTATTAAAAATGTAAAGTACGTCTTAAGACATAATAAAACACGCACACACATAGATATAGAGCGGAAAATTACTTAGTGATGGTGCAGATGTAATAACCAGAGGATCCGATTGCTCAACCCCTTCATTCCCGAGTTCTCTAATTGCATCAAACACTTGACTGACAGGAAGAACCGCTTCATCTGTACAGGCCAATACAACACCAAGTGTCTTTGCAGCATCCTACAATATTCAAAAAATTGTTTAAGACTTTGCAAGCGATGCTTGTCCATAGCTTTGTTACCCGCACAGGCACCAAGAGAAGAAGAAATTTTAGCATGTGAATGAAAACAGGGTAATTTCAATTGTAGTCAGAAAATAACAATTCATATAATTTCAAATATCCAACAAAAAAAAATACAGTAAACCATATTCAAAGCGAAGCATTAATCAAAATCCATAATTCGAAAAAAAAGAGAAATGAAAGAGGGAAAAAGAAGAAGAGGGCGCGAACCATTGCGATGAGATCTTAAAGTTCAAGCAAAACTAGGAGACTAGAAATATAATAGAAGCTTCGTGAAAGAGGAGAAATCCCTTCCGAGTTGCCGACTCGTTTGGAAATGGCAAAACTTCAGAACGAAACACTGTGTGAAACGAAGGGGAGAAAGCTTCTAGGCTTTGCGAGTTTGATGGTGAGTGAAACGATGCGTTTTCCTGAAAGTAATACCAAACACTTTTAATCTATTTTTTATTCTAATTGGTTAAGTGTATTAGCATGCTTTCATTTTGATTCATATTTTTCATAATTGATAATGACTCAATACATTCAAATTTGCAACAGTGAGAATCTATTTACATTTACATTTAATACAATTCACATATTTCATATTTGCAATTAGAAGGCAAAATCACATTTTCATTCCTTTTTCAGGTAACAAAAGTGTAATTGTAAAACTGAGAGCAACAGAGTATCGATTTTCAATTTAGAATACATACTTTGATTCACAATATTATCAACAAAATAACGGCAAAAATCTGAACCTCAAACATTCATACAGAGAACAGCACCATAACCATTGGAATATAAACATTCATTCACATATTTTAATTCATAGAGTAACAGAGCAAAAATCTAAATAAACCTCACTCATAACAAAAGTGTGACACAGAAACAACCTTACCCGTTGGAGCAAGGAGGTGAAGCTGTGAAGGGCAATATGCAGGTTCAGGAAGTGCCAGAGATGGATCCCAGGCGATGAGCAGAGCCGGAAACGGAGGTCGCTTGACGGACAGACACCGGAGAAGAAGCTTCACGGCGGTGCGACAGGCGTTTCTCACAGCGCGCGACGCAGAGGTGCTCACCGCGAGCACGACTGACGGAGAATAGCTCGGCGGCGCGAACGAGCTGCTGCTGATCGAGACAGGAGGAAGAGACGAGGACAGAGGCACAGAGCTGATCCAGAGAGGCGTGGAGATTGGAGAAGCGTTTTCACTTTTTAGGTTTTGGAACGAGACGATACACTACTTAACTAAGCGAGGCAAAACAATACCTCTACAGTCATCCTTAAGGATCTCAGCTAAAGACAAGGTACTCAGCATGAAAACCAAGAGTGACCCAAATTAGCCAAGTGGTCAACTGCTCTATTTCCCTCTCTAAAACTATGAAAAATGGAAGCATCCCAATCCCAAGACAAAGTTTCCCTAATGTCCCTAATGAGACCAAAACAATGATGGGAAGGAGGAACCCTTTCTTTAACAAGATCCATAGGTAGTTTTGAATCTAGCTCAATAATAATTCTATTAAAATTAAGCTCCCTAGCTAAACTAATGCCATATAAGAGAGCCCACAATTCAGCCTTGAGGACAGAACAAGAGCCCATATTACTGACAAACCCAGAGAAAATCTGCCACCATCATCCCGAATTAGGCCACCACCAGCAGCAAGGTGGAGATTACTAAAAATCGAACCATCCACGTTTAACTTGACAACACCAGCAGCAGGGGGATTCCAAGAGACATTTTCAACATGATAAGAAAAATGGCTTCTTGTCATTGAACTAGAACAATTCTGAATTTCAGCAGCATAGGCTCTGGCCTTTTCAGGAATGAAATCCAGATTGGTTTTCTGATGAAAAATATAGTTGTTCCTGTCATTCCATGTCATCCAAAGAATAATAGGAAAAAGCTGATGCCAATCCAACTCAGATTTGTCTTTAGAAATCTGATTGGTAAAATTGAAATTCAACCAAGCAGTAAGGCCAAGGCTAAAGAACTTAGCCCAGTAATCTTCATGAATTAAAGAACTCCACATTTCAAAAGCAGCAGGACAATCACACAATGAATGCATGATGGATTCAAAATACTCCATGCATCTCAAGCAAGAAGAATCACCAGCCATGCCTCTATGGATTCTTTCTTCATTTGTAGGTAATTTCCCATGTAAGCATTTCCAGAGAAAACATTTAATCCTGGGAGGAGTTTCTTTTAGTTGTGAACAATTATATTATTTTTTAACCAAAATTTCAAATTCAACGCTACTCTTTTATATTTCGTTCGGTCCTATTTATAAGACAATTCATATAAAAACACACATATTAAAAAAAATAATAAATACGTTGATTTTCAAAAAATTAGTCTATAAAATTACAGGTTTACCCTTATTTAAAATTAAATGTCACTATTATGATAATTGTGTCACCTAAAAATCTTGAAACAAAAGTAAATATGAGAAAAAACAATAAATGTTTCTAGATATGTGTATTTTATTTTATAAATAGGACCATTAAAAAGTTTCAAACTTTATCTTATAAATAGGATCGGAGGGAGTAGCATTTTTTCGGATCCACTTTTAAAAACATGGTTTTGGTGTAAATTAGTTGTATAGCTACATTGATCTATTTAATCTCTTTGGATACCAGACTTCAATTCATTTAAATTGTATTTCATAAATTGTAATTAAATCCATTAAATAATAGTATTCTTGAATAAATTTTTAGTATGAAAAATAAAAATTCAATACTCTATGCCCTTTATTTTCATTCAAGCTATCATGCATGGTGTTTGTATATAAACTATTGTCTATTAGGTAATGGAAAAATTGGTTTAAATTAGTTATAAGGCATAGAGGCTCTATTTATATGTTTGCAAAAAAAAATGTCAAGCTATTCTTTAAAACCTTGTAAATAGCTTATCACACATCACTTAACCAACATAAACAACATTTTTTTTGTAGAAAGATATGATATGATAAAGCAAAGAAGACAGCCAAACGACACCTACATAAATGGCCTAATAATCTAAGAAAGCGATTCTGCAATGCTCAAAAAAATAAACATAAAAAACTAAGACATGCTCGCTCTAATATATAACAAGAACAAAAAAAAATCCCAATTTCCACAGTAACGTGTCTCTAACACCAAGCTGCTTTTGTTTAGTGACAACGAATATTGAATTTTTTTCACTATTTTCCAGTCGCTTGTTCTTCATATTTTTCTTAGACCAAACCGATTTTGCCAGCACTACAAGTATGTAATTTGCAGGCCCATTAAAATTCAAAACTGGGCACATCTAGCCTCACCAACACATAGCAACAATAAGGGAAGGAGACATGAGCTCTAAGTGAAGTGGAGGCAATGAGACAATAAAAAAACCGAAAAAAATAACACAGGGGATGGCCGTGGACGGTGGAAGAAGGGTGGTGGGTGACCGGAAAAGGAAGGGAGTGACCGGAAAAGAAAAAGAAATGAAGAAAGTGGTGGTGTGGAATAAAGGAGAGGGAAAGAAAAACTCTCACCTTTAAGAGAGAGGAAAACCTACCTAGAATTGGTAGGAAAACCCCCACACATGGGAGAGGAAACCCCCCCGGGGGGAGACAAGGGGCGACACTAGAGTTTCTTTTCTGTTCAACATAAACAACATGACTGCGTGAGAGGCATTGTACTATTGTTCCTTTTCCTCCATAAATAAGTGGTAGGATTACAAAAATGCACACCACATGCAATTAGCTTAGCTAGATTTAAAATTTATAGGTCCGGAGACAAAAACACATTGTCCAGAAATTTTTTATAAAAGTAATTTTCTTTCCATTTTTTATCAAATAATAAGAGAGTGACGGGAGAAACAATGGCATTACAGATTTACAGCTCAATAATAGCTGAAAATTTTGGATCTCTCATACAGTCGCACTTAAAAATGTATCAAACAACTTGGTCAAATGGTTCTGCTAGTATTAACATAACTGGTAAAACTCCAACACTATCCAGAAATTCTATTATACCATTCCCTTGACAGAGCATACTGCAACTTTATCCACTATATATCTGCAGCAAGGAAGTTACCGGACAGTGCTACCTGCAAATAAATAAATAAATAAAGAATGATTCATGCAACAAATGCTACAGAACTTTCCAAAGAAATGAACACAAAATAGCTCAAGAGGATGAGGGAAAAAAACACCTTCTCGCCCAATTTGAAGGGAGGAAGTCCCTTGTAAGGGCAGGTACTGCACCTGAAAGCATCCCCTAGCCCACACTGCAGACCAAAGACAACTTTGAGTATAATGCCAATTATGGAAAATATCTGATATAGCATTAGAGTATAGATTGACACAATAGAGTAACTATTTATAAGAGCATATCCGAAAATCTGTAAGAGATTTGTATGTTCTCATTGTCCAAGTCATGTTGACCATAATTAAAACAATCTTATAATTTCTTGTCCCATCAATCATAAATGGCTGATTAAAATTAATGTTCAATGTAACCAAATTTTTTGAAGTATAAGATATAAAGATACAACACTTTTGGTTTATAACAGCAGCAGAATTTAAAACAACAAAAATATTTTCCAACTAGGTGGGGTTGGTTATATGAATTTAGAAAACTCATCTAACACTTACAAACTCAAGGAAGCTTTCATTTGTAAATTGAAAGAAATGGAAGTAGTAGAAATTCACATTTCTTCCATCCATAAGCCTAGAAATCCATATTATTTACAAAAAAGGAAAAGATTTATGATGTAGCACTAGCTCTTTCATTTCATGAAATTCAATTTACCTGACAAGAACAGCAGGAAGTGTTGTTTTAACCCTCCTATGTTTCTATAAATCATCTGACCTAAATAAAAAAAGCTAAGCTATCTAACCAAACAATTGTCCAGCAATTAAACTGCATGTAGGATCTAGGAAAAAATATACAAATCAAACTTTCTATCTTAAAATGCACAGACAGCAAAAATGACTTCTTAGTTGAACAACACAGACGTAGAAAGCACACATGGATTGTATTTTGCAAGAGAAAAAAGATATACATTGCCATAAGCTGATTGAGGATTATTAATCTGTTCTACTGTCAATCCTAACTTCAATACTTTTTCCTCTTCTTCAGCCCTCCCACAAGTGCAATTTTTGCAGGCTTTTCTTGTACTTCCAATCTCACAATCCCCTACTGCATAAACATGTTAGCTAATAGCCTAATATCACAAAGAATACCAATTGAGGATAGAAACTAGAATAACACTCTTCACCAGGTGGAAGCTGGGGTTTCTTTAAATCTTCTTCGGTCAAAAGACTATCTTCATCGATCAGATCTGAATCAACATCAATTTGCACTTTAGGTGAACTTTTCACCGCCTTTTTTAATGCAAAAGATGAACCGATTTTCCATGAAGGTTTTTTAGCTTTGACCTATGTGCAATACATAACATATTGATATTTAGAATTTGTGAGATGGTCATAGCAAAGTTAATTAGGAAATAAAAAACTTTAGATAATTCATGGCCTGTACTCCACTCATCAGGCAACAAGAAGATAAATTTGCCAGAAAGAGGAGAAAAAAAATATCATGTAAAAAGAACAAAAACAAAGATGGAATTAATGAATGTGCTCAAAATGAAAAACCATTAACTTGACAATAATAGTTATCAAATACCAGTTAGATTGGACTTCATTTTTCAAGATACGCATCAGACTATTATTTAACTCATCTAATCTGACACATTTCTATCGAATTTTGTTGTATAACAAACCCAACACGAGAAAATAATAACTCATTTTTGGAATGTTTCTAATGCATTCTATTGCACAACAAACCAAACACAAGAAAAAACAATACAAAATTGATTGAAGAAAAACAAAAAAAAATAGAGATGGCAGAGGCAGATATCGGAAAATGAAACTTACCCCAAAAGATTTTCCTCCTTATGGGACAGATGATTGTAAAACTTGTGTCTCTGAAAACCCTACCAACAATAACTTGCTCTCAAGATCAGATAGCATCTGTAAGGACAATGGGGAAAAAATCAGATTATGTGCAACAATATAAATTAACTCAGGCACAATTTTGGCTAATATTACCTTATCAACTGAACCCACAGAAGATTGGGATGACTTGCGAATAAGAGTTGTCCCACCTACTTTTAAAACTCTAAGGATTTCTTGAAGCAGTTGGTCCACAGGACAATCAAGAGATTGCCATAATAAAAAGACAAAATCCACAGAAGAAGATTCCACTGGAAACTTGCCTGCAATTTGCAATAATAGGTGGTAAAAATTGGTTTCTTCAACTACAACTAAATAAAATATCATATACACACAAAATAGAAATACGTTAATTTCTAAGGGAAATTGCAGCTCCCATCCAACTTCTTCCAACAAAAATAACTAAGGGTTGACACATGTTTAAAGAAATTGCATGGAATACAAGCAAAACTGGCTATTATGCATTCTCATCCATTGGAAATTTAGCATATATAATAGAGTCAGACATGAACTTCAGGAACAAGTCAGCTGAGCTCTAATTTTTAAAGCGTCAATGTGAAGCTAATATGTATAGAAGCCTAAATTGTATATTAATTCATTGAATGCAACTTTTTGATATTATGTGACAACCAGTAACTGATAGTAAAATCCCTCAAAAAACAGACATTGTCAAGCATCATTTGCAATAAACATCTTTTCCTTTGGTAAATACAAAGCTCAGCAAGATGTAAGCAGTAGCAAAATATAGCTTATTGGTTTGGTTCTATTAAAAATGTAAAGCACGTCTTCAGACATATAATAAAACACGCACACACATAGATATAGAGCGGAAAATTACTTAGTGATGATGCAGATGTATTAACCAGAGGATCCGATTGCTCAACCCCTTCATTCCCGAGTTCTCTAATTGCATCAAACACTTGACTGACAGGAAGAACCGCTTCATCTGTACAGGCCAATACAACACCAAGTGTCTTTGCAGCATCCTACAATATTCAAAAAATTGTTTAAGACTTTGCAAGCGATGCTCGTCCATAGCTTTGTTACCCGCACAGGCACAAAGAGAAGAAGAAATTTTAGCATGTGAATGAAAACAGGGTAATTTCAATTGTAGTCAGAAAATAACAATTCATATAATTTCAAATATCCAACAAAAAAAATACAGTAAACCATATTCAAAGCGAAGCATTAATCAAAATCCATAATTTGAAAAAAAAAAGAGAAATGAAAGAGGGAAAAAGAAGAAGAGGGCGCGAACCATTGCGATGAGATCTTAAAGTTCAATCAAAACTAAGAGACTAGAAATATAATAGAAGCTTCGAGAAAGAGGAGAAATCCCTTCCGAGTTGCCGACTCGTTGAGAAATGGCAAAACTTCAGAATGAAACACTGTATGAAACGAAGGGGAGAAAGCTTCTAGGCTTTGCGAGTTTGATGGTGAGTGAAACGATGCGTTTTCCTGAATGTAATACCAAACGCTTTTAATCTACGAATCAGAATTGCGTGTTTGGTCGGGAGGTAAAATTTATGGTACATAAGAGAGATTTTTGTGTACCGATACAAAACGAATTATGACCGTTGATATATGTGTTTTTTAATTGGACGTTGGAGATAATTTATATATGAACCGGTAATCTTGAAAGTTAGAAGTTTTTATATTTGATAGATGGTCCTTGCGTGAAATTTTACTGTATTTTATTGATTGGTCCCTATGGATTTGTAAATTTACGTTAGCATCTTTTTGTGGTCAGGTATTCCTTTTTGAATGAGCTTGATTTGTAGACATTTTCTTTGTGTTTGCAGTAGGTGGGAAGAAACAGTAGAACACCTTATTTGCGTTAGGTGATTATTTGAATGTTTTTTTGTCCAGTGCGTTTGTCGACAATGTGTAACGCCCCCGAGCCGCTTACAGGAGTGATGAGGGTCCCCACAAACCAACACGAGTCTTTCCAGTATGCTTTGTCCTCACTTGCACACTTTCCAGGAAACTTCCCAGAAGGTCACCCATCCAAGAATTGCTCCAAGCCAAGCACGCTTAACTATGGAGTTCTTATGTTATGGGCTTCCGAAAAGAAGATGCATCTTGTTGGTATAGTTCTCCCCAACAATTTCCTTTAAGCTATTTTCAACTTTGCAGTCCCATACCTACACAGTCTTTAGATCCCTCTCATTCGGGTGTGGGCTCGGTTCATCCATGTGTCCCTTCTTGCTTAGAAGTCTTCCAGGAGCCGCTCCTTGTCCGTGCCTCTTTGCACCGGCGATCACTCCCCGCCCTCATCAGCCTCCGGCTCTCACATGCCCACCAGCTTTCGCCTGGTTCGTCCCCGAACCACACCGTACTAGGAGAGGCTCGGCTCTGATACCATTTATAACGCCCCCGAGCCGCTTGCAGGAGTGATGAGGGTCCCCACAAACCAACACGAGTCTTTCCAGTATGCTTTGTCCTCACTTACACACTTTCCGGGAAACTTCCCAGAAGGTCACCCATCCCAGAATTGCTCCAAGCCAAGCACACTTAACTATGGAGTTCTTATGTTATGGGCTTCCGAAAAGAAGATGCATTTTGTTGGTATAGTTCTTCCCAACAATTTCCTTTAAGCTATTTTCAACTCTGCAGTCCCATACCTGCACAGTCTCTAGATCCCTCTCATTCGGGTGTGGGCTCGGTTCATCCATGTGTCCCTTCTTACTTAGAAGTCTGCCAGGAGCCGCTCCTTGTCCGTGCCTCTTTGCACCGACGATCACTCCCTGCCCTCATCAGCCTCCGGCTCTCACACAATGGCCTTGGCCTGTTTGATCTTTTTATTAGGTGTATTCGACGATGTGTGAATCAGAGGTGTTTATGGTGAAAGTTAGAATGGATTACGCGGAGTTGCGGTGGGTGGAGGTTGTCTGGGAAGTGGGGACGAAGGAGTTTTTTTTGTCGTTATGATGTGGTCGCATTGGGCTTAAGTTTGCAGTGATTGACTATGGCTACTAAGGTTGGCCCAATGATTATGCAATCACATGTTGAATAGTTGGTTCAATATTTAAAAGTTAGTATTGGGCTCCATGATTTTAATGTATTTTAACCACAGTTTTTAATGGGCGGAAAGTATTTGGACTTGGGATATTTTTTCTGTAAGTCATTTTTTTAATGGGGCGGTTAGTGTGTTTGGTTATTCTTTATGGGATGTGAGAGTATTCAGCAACTAATTCTTTTGCTTATATTTCTAGCGAGTTAATGTGGACAGTTGTTATTGTTTGTGATATTATTGTTGGCAATAAATACCTGAAACCCTTGGGTAGTATGTGTCTCATTAAGTGGATAAATACGTCGTTTGTATGGATGGAAAGCAGAATATAACATCGAGGTTGTAGCCACGAATTCATTTGAGATTAAAAAGAGTTATGTGGTATATGCCGGGAGAAGGCCAGGGGTATACTTTACATGGATTGATTGTTTTGTCCAGGTATACAGATTTGTTGGAAGTGCAACTATACCTTCACAGTGGATTGGGGTACCTCCTGTTTCAATGGGAAGATATGCAACGGATGATAACGAGGCACGTGAAGATGTTGTTGTGTTGTTGCTTCAGTGACTACAAGCAGCTACTGGTATGAGAATATTAGACTTTAATTACTATTTACGTGTATGCAAGATTATATTAGAAAACTTGAGGGTGAAGTTGAAGAGCTGGTCATGGTCAACGCGACATTATGTGAAGAAATGAGATTAATGCAGAACAGTAGTTGAATTGGTTTATATGTGGTCATTTTAGTAGGTGTAAGTGGAGGGATAGATAGAGACTTCGTAGGGCACCATTTCTTGGGATTGGCGTAACATTGATGTTTATTCACTGCTACGTGAATGCATGCATTTAGTATGGTTGAAGAGTGTTGGCAAAGGTAGTTGGTGCAATACTAATGCATGGATGATGTCATCACGTAGCATTAACGTGCGTGGTAGGCTTTTATAAAAATTTATCATTTTTACGCTACGAGAATGTATATGACATGGACATTAGTGGTTGTTTTTATTTTTAATCATTATGAAATGTTTTTGTTGTCTCTAGTTTGAACAGTTATAATCATTGATAATAATTATAACGCAAAAAAAATCCTAAAATTGTTAAAGAGAAGTGTAAGAATGGTAGTACATTGATAGGGTTATTGTCGTCATGTGTGTTGAGTTGGAATGTCGTTTGGTGGTTGTTAGGGTAATCCAATGTGAAGGCAATGACAAATGGTGTAAGTAGTCCTCTAGGGTTAGGATTTCCACTCTTGGGATCGTGGTGAGAACGAGAGGTGGACATCATTTAGTTGAGTTTGGAGCTGTAATTTGGTCCATGTGTGTGTTGGGTTAGAAGATTGTTAGTGGAATTTTTTGATTATTTTTGGAGTCATATTTTAATTATAACTAAATTTTATTTGAAAATGTTTCGGTAATTCACAGTAATTACAATTGTGTTGCTAAAAATCTCAAATTTTGGTGAAAATTAGTATGAACCCCAAGTGTGCCATGAACATGTTGAACTTCGACTTTTGACTGAAGGGACTCCCTTTTTTGATGGGGTGTTCCGGGGGCTAATTAAAACGTGAATTAGTTGTTGTGTTTAACGTGCTAACCTAATCAATATGAAGCGATGCTTTGCAATTTAGTTGAGAACATTAAAAGGAGTGTATTTAAGATTTTTCCCGATTTTTAAACATCTTTGTGCATTTTTTATGATTTTTCAACAATTACAGGGTAAATATTTAGAATAAAATAGTAAATAGGTGAAGAAAATTTCCCAAAAATATGTCTTGGCCAGGGAAGACATTGTCGTCATGTGTGTTGAGTTGGAATGTCATTTGGTGGTTGTTAGGGTAATCCAATGTGAAGGCAATGACAAATGGTGTAAGTAGTCCTCTAGGGTTAGGGTTTCCACTCTTGGGATCGTGGTGAGAACGAGAGGTGGACATCATTTAATTGAGTTTGCAGCTGTAATTTGGTCCATGTATGTGTTGGGTTAGAAGATTGCTAGTCGTATTTTTTTGATTATTTTTGGAGTCATATTTTAATTATAACTAATTTTTATTTGAAAATGTTTCGGTAATTCACAGTAATTACAATTGGGTTGCTAAAAATCTCAAATTTTGGTGAAAATTAGTATGAATTGTAGAAACACAGGGAAACACTAAAAGGAGGGGTTGAATAGTGTTTCTTAATAATTTATGGAAGTTTTTCACAAACGATTAAGTTCAAAGCAGTTTCAGACAGGTTTAGAAAGCTGTCTGAAGTTAAGAAGACTTCTAAAAGTAATTTTAAATAAGTTTTCTTGCTTCTTTTAAAATTATTGAAACAATCTTCAATACCCTTGGGTTAGTATTAAATAAATTGACAAGAGATAAGGGATAGAAAACTTAGCCAAGAAATTTATCCTGGTTCACCCACTAACACAGTGAGCTACGTCCAGTCCCAATGGCAAACAACCACTGGATTTCCACTATATGAATATTCAGATTACAAGCTCAAATATGAGTACAGTCTTTCCAGACACAACGAATACAGTCTCTCCAGACACAACGAGTACAGTCTCTCCAGACACAATGAGTACAATCTCTCCAGACACAACCAAGTATTCTTTTTCAGTCTAGCCTCTCCAGGCTCTTCAACTAAGTATTCTTTATCAGTCTAGCCTCTCCAGGCTCTTCAACTAAGTATTCTTTTTCAGTCTAGCCTCTCCAGGCTCTTCAACTAAGTATTCTTTGTTTCAGACAAGCCTCTCCAGGCTCAATATGCAGTATTACAACGAAATGTGTCTAAGCTTTTGAACTACACAAGCTTCAAGCTTAAGCAGACACAGTGCACAATAATAACTGAGGTATACTCAGGATATACAGATGATGTGCAAAGAAGATGAATCAGAGAGTTTTATCAAAGTAAAGCTCGTAGCGGAATATCTCTTAGGCTTTCTTGCAATAATTTCTCTATGTGTCAATCTTTGATGGTCTTCATAGAGGGGTATTTATAACCAATCTTTAATCCGTTGAAATACCACCGTTTAGAGATAACATTAAATGTTATTTGATCCGTTGTGAGACATGCTTATGAGAGCTCTGATATTTCTGAAAAGGTACAAGGTTGCTCCTGCCATAAAGCTGCTACATATGTTGCTGCAGAGGCTGCGTTGCAGAGATTTCCTTAGTGGTGTATGAAATTCAAAAATACCAGGAAAGGTCTCTGTGTTCCTTGCTATAAACGTGTTACGTGCAGCAGAGGTTCAGAAAAGTCTTCACAAGCTTCAGCAAAGGGTGCCACGTCATTAATAAGACTTCAGACAGCTTCAACACTTCAGACGGGTAATGCACTTCAGACGGCTTCAACGCTTTAGACGGGTAGTGCACTACAGACGGCTTCAACTCTTCAGACGTGTTGAACCTTCAGAAGGCTTAACTCCTCAGACAGGTTGAAAGCACTTCACATAGTCTTTATATAAGCTTATAGTGGCTTGCTGAAATCATAGATAAATCATTAAAACATATATGTATCTATGATAAATATTTTAACTCAAATTTGTTAAGCATTAAAACTTGGGAATTGAGCTGTCTTAAACATCATATTTTCTCTTATGATATTTTTGAGACTCAACATGAACCCCAAGTGTGTCATGGACATGTTGAACTTCGACTTTTGATTGAAGGGACTCCCTTTTCTGATGGGGTGTTCTGGGGGCTAATTATAACGTGAATTAGTTGTTGTGTTTAACGTGCTAACCTAATCAATATGAAGCGATGCTTTGCAATTTAGTTAAGAACATTAAAAGGAGTGTATTTAAGATTTTTCCCGATTTTTAAACATCTTTGTGCATTTTTTTATGATTGTTCAACAATTACGGGGTAGATAATTAGAATAAAATAGTAAATAGGTGAAGAAAATTTCCCAAAAATATGTCTTGGCCAGGGAAGACATTGTCGTCATGTGTGTTAAGTTGGAATGCCATTTGGTGGTTGTTAGGGTAATCCAATGTGAAAGCAATGACAAATGGTGTAAGTAGTCCTCTAGGGTTGGGTTTCCACTCTTGGGATCGTGGTGAGAACGAGAGTTGGACATCATATAGTTGAGTTTGGAGCTGTAATTTGGTCCATGTATGTGTTGGGTTAGAAGATTGCTAGTCGTATTTTTTAATTATTTTTTGGGGTTATATTTTAATTATAACTAATTTTTATTTGAAAATGTTTCGGCAATTCACAGTAATTAGAATTGGGTTGCTAAAAATCTCAAATTTTGGTGAAAAATAGTATGAACCCTAAGTGTGCCATGAACATGTTGAACTTCGACTTTTGACTGAAGGGACTCCCTTTTTTGATGGGGTGTTCCGGGGGCTAATTATAACGTGAATTAGTTGTTGTGTTTAACATGCTGACCTAATCAATATGAAGCGATGCTTTGCAATTTAGTTAAGAACATTAAAAGGAGTGTATTTAAGATTTTTCCCGATTTTTAAACATCTTGGTGCATTTTTTTATGATTTTTCAACAATTACGAGGTAGATAATTAGAATAAAATAGTAAATAGGTGAAGAAATTTTCCCAGAAATATGTCTTGGCGTTTGGTTTTTTTTTTTCATTATGTATGATTTATTGATTGATAGTAGTCTTGTTTAAAAAAATGATTATCCTTAATTATTTGATCTCGATTAATTATCTAATTTTAATGAATATTGTCTTGTGGTATAACAGTGATAGGCAATGTGTTAAATCGTGAGTAAGGCTCCCAACACTTACGTAAAATGATGATTGAAGGTGTTGATGCCTGGATAGATTTTAAAATATTTTTTATTTTAATTTGTTATTTTTTTATTAATTGTTCAATTGAAAAGATTTGGTTGAGGGGAGCATATGTCTCGTTTCCAACCGGACCAGGGAAATTAACTAAGTAGTTGAAATGCAAAGTGGTTTTTTCGACCAATGTGCTACGATTTTTGGATCTTTAAAGTTTCATTTCATGTCATTGTCATGACAGACTACTTTATCTGTGATTGTGTACACATTACTATGCCCATGTACCATGCCTATTATAAAGGCAGAGCTTTATTTGTGTGAGGATTTAGGAAAGGTAGACTTAGTTGTGTTTAAGTGATGCGAGGGTGGGTTATTGGATGTGGCACTAGTTTGTCCTATTCACAAACTAGTTAATCATGGGATTTCACGAAACCTGGAATGTGATACCGAAATTTGGAGATAGAGACGTCTCCCTGTATTTAATTCTCGTGAGCTGTATTGAAATTTACGAAGGAGAGAGTCACGGACAATGAGACCAAAAAATAAGATTATACTTCCATCTTTTTTGAAAATAATTTTTTTTAAAAGATAACCTTTTATATACATGTGCTTCGGTTAGTTAAAGTGAGAGTAATTGGGTTGGTGGAATTGGCATTCATGGCATTACGGACTTCCAGCAGTTGCAAGACATATGTGGTGTTCAAAGGCAGGAAACCTGGATTTTATTCAACTTGGAGTGAATGTCAAGTCCAAGTTAATGGTTTTAGTGGAGCTTTATTCCAAGGGTTCAATTCAAGGGAGGAAGCTGAAAGTGCATGGATTCGTTTTTGGAGTGTAGAATACATGAATGCTGGAGGTGGTGGGGGAGGATATTTAAGGGAAATGGGGAAGAATGGTCAAGTAGGTGACAATGTGCTTGTTAAGAGTAATGATGTGCCACAGGGTACGATGGGAATTTATGCAGTGGCATGCCTCTGTGTATTAGTTATTGTAACATGTGCCATAATTATGATGTAGGTGAATTTATGCACGCATCTAAGTCTTCTTATGGTTGTGGGGGTTATTGTTGCTTAAGTTAATTTTGATGTAGTATCAATTTCGTTCTATGTTTAATGTGTTGTCTGTAAGTGGTACTTCTTGTCAGGTATTTGTAATTTCCACATGTTATGTTGAATTCTAATGGAGCATTATGTTTAACCCTTGTTCATAGTTGATTCCACCGACAAGCAACGTTTATTGTCTTTATCAGAATTTGGAGTATAGCGCTGTGTAATAATGACTTCATTTCATGGGTTTATGTAAGGCAAAAGTACTGTATTTTAATGCCACTGGTTCACGTTAGATAGTTGTTAAAAATTCTTATAACAGTATTATTACCCATATAAGGAAGGTTAAAAAAAATTAAAATAATTATCAGTAAGATCTCTTTCACTTGGTGAGGAAAAAGTTGAATATGTATGAAAAATTGAGTAGCTTGTTAAAGTCTTGGTGTTTGGATGTGTTGGTGAGATAGTCTTCAATGCTCCAAGAAATGTAGGCTGGACTGCACACGAGAAAAAGTGCTACACGCAATAATGGCATATTTAATGATGGGAGCAACCTGGCAACTACCTAAGATCAATCGAGGTGTATAAATAGGGGACACACTTACAAATTTTGTTGGTGCATCACACTAAGTTTAGTAAGACAATGAATCATTCACACATGTCTAACAACGCATATATAGTTATGTGTCCTTTGGTTGCTGCCCCATGCCCACCTTGGATCGATTCCCAGCATGGGTACATGACTATCGCAGAACAAACCGTTGTGGTGTATGAATCAGCTGATGAGAGGGACCCAAATAGGGGTCAAAATCGTGAAAGGAGAAATTTCAATCCAAGGAGCCATCGCTATATGCATGGTTCAAGTGGCCGTGGATCATATGCAACAAATGCAGTGCAGTACCATAGTGCAACCCACGACCACGACTATAGTAGGAGGGGATCTTATTCCCATTCAGACGTCCAATCCCAAAATGCACCCCATGTTCAAGGAAATAGAGGCACTCAGGTGGTCAATGCCTCAACCAACAGGGTCTCAGTAGAACCCCAAGTGTCCCACACCACACAAAGACGTTGTACTATGCATGGTAACATGAGAAATATTTCTTTAGTATGTGTTCTAATTTGCACTAACTGTGTCATGAGATGCAATTTATTTCGTTGTATTAATTGGACTCACTTCTATATGCAAAATGTAGTAGATGCGGATGAGGATGACATAATCGTGCTGCCCCCTACAAATAACTTTATTGTAGAATATAAGTGCTCCATGACACTTGGTAAGGCATGCATTGAACTGCACATTCCACAACCCATATATAAAGAGCGTCCAACTATGACCATAGACGGTATTGTTTATCATAGCTTTCGAGCCACACTAAGGTCTCCTTTGATTGGTAATCCCAACTATTGTATCGGAGCATATGCACCTAGCGAAGATTTGGCAAGAGAGAACGTGGCCAGAAAGCTATTGTGACGTCTTTTGGAAGTGACTGGAAAGGAAATTCGAGATTATAATTTCTATCGAGTTGCAAGCCTAGAAAACAAAGTGGATTCTCTTACCAGTGACAATAAAAATCTTAAATTGGAGAATGGACACTTGAAAGAGCAGATTAAAGCATTGAACTATATTGACAATAGCATATAGTCGCTTTGTGATTTATTTTTATTATAATTTATTTTTATCGCTTTGTTAAAAGGTGCCTGTGGCTTAATGTTTTAGTCGTTTCTATAACGTGTTACTCTTTTCGATGTAAGTTGGAAAATTAAATGTGTATTAGGTTGAAGTCTACGTTTTCTAAATATTTTTCATTTCATATATATTTACATGCCATGTGCTTTTTCACGTCTGTCACACATAATAATATTTTAAACAAGATAATTCTTCACAAAGAGACAAAATCATGTGAAGGGGAAAGAGATTGCATTTTGTTCCCTAATACCGTATAACGAGGACTTCCAAATTAATGTAACTGCTGCCTAGTCTACTTGGAATTAGAAAATAAGCATGCATGCAACATGCACCACTTTTGCTGAGCGTAAAAAGAAACAGAAGGAGATAGCTGAAGATGTAAAGTGTTGACGAAGGCCTTCTGTCCCACATGTTCAACACCCCCGTTGCCTGCTAGGCATTCTTTACACTATAAATGTAACACCTTGGCAACAAAAGATATCACCATTCCCTCTATACTATCCTCTAAAATCCAGAAGCAATTCCTAGAATATGGAGAAGGACGCAGGGTCAGGAATGAATGACAACGACATTCATGAGTGGATTGGAGGGTGAGATGATAGTATTTGTGACAATTATCCTTTCGTGGATCTATAAAATATTAACAATTTTTATTTTTCCTTTTTGTGTAGGGGATTCATGGTAATATCTCCATCTGACTCTAGGAGATCCAACGGTGAGCAAGAAATTGAAAATGAACATGTGACACTGAAAATGACCGAGGAAAAAGGAGACAATGTTGATAAGGGGAGGCTGAGTGCATGGATGGAGGTAAACCCGTAACAATGTTTTTAACTTCTGGGAATAGAATTTATTTTGTCTTCTTATGCTGTTTTTTCTTTACAAGAAATGACTACTCGGTTAAACGAGGTGGAGAAATCAATCTCAAAGGTTTTATTTTGCATGCAATATGCAGCTTTCGGAAACCCAAATAAGGATAAGAATAACTTCAATAACACCCCACGAAGTTGCCCCCCAAGGACTCAAGGCAAAAACCTTGACCTCACTGATTATGAGGACTTGGATGATTATGGGGAAGAGGAGCATGCTAACATTGAGCTCGATGTATCTACGGAGGATGAAGGAGTGAGACTGAGTTCACCAAGTTCCAGAAGAAAAACCAAGAGGCAAGCAACACTCAAGCGTTCGTTGGCAAGGAAAAAAGGTGTTTTATCAAATGGAGGAGGTGACAAAGATGAACAAAAGAGAAGAAGCCAAAAGCGAAAGACTTCTAATGAGCTGAAAAATGAAGTCATTAAGAAAAAAGGTGCAATGGGGAAGAAGCGTTTTCAGACACCTTCTCCTAACCACATAGATGGAAACATTCAAAGGTCCAAAAACTTCTACCAAGGAGAATGCAATAAAAAGGATGCTTCTGTTAACTCTCCTTCAGCGAGAATAAATCCAGGAAGCTCAAATGGCTTTACCGAAATACAAGACGCTACTGGGAAGACACTACCCAAGGTGAGTCTTTTAGTGTTTGAAAACTTTATTTTTTTGTATAAGTATTCAATATTTATAGACACACGTACTGACCATATCCACAGTTGCAGGGATGGAGAACTAAGTTTCATGTGACTTGTGAATTGGGGTTATCATTGGACGAACTTCAAGTGTGTGCTTACATTTTTTCCGTCAACGTGGATCCCAGGTATAGCCATCACATTTGTGTTAATCTATTATATATTATATTGGTTTTAGCATGAAATACCTATCACATCTATGTGCTCCCTTGTATGACAGTGATGTTATATTCAAGATGCGTAACACTCATGCATATATAAGGGACTTTGAATGCCTATGCCCTGGTAACACAGTAGATGACGATGTAAGCAAGATATAAAAATATTAAAATTCCAATTGAAAAATTATTCTTATTTAAACATTGTGACAACTACGACATTCATTTGCACCAGATTATTAAACTAATGGCAATGAGGATAACCTGGAGGCAAATACATATTCATGTTCAAACAGTTTGGTCCTTTCCACCTTCATTTGCGGTAAAGAAATATTTTTATTTTCCCTCATCAAATTTGCTCCATTCCATCATTCATTCCACATGTAACTTTTATCTTTTCTTTTTAGCATGACATCCTGCAGGGAGCATTAAAGGAAAATATTGGTATGACTTATGTTACTGAATGGATGCCACAATTCAGTTGTGTCAAATATGTAAATGCAGCAAGTCTTATGTTTATTTCCTAATGTTTGTGTAATTTTCCTTAATTCTCTCGTATCACAAGTTGGTGTTTGCACCCAGATTTATGTGCCCATCAAAGAATCTACTGGCCATTGGTATCTCATGGTTGTGTCCTTGGAAGAAGAAACTGTGTATCATTTGGATTGCTACCCCCAAGTGTTTAGGCTTAAGGAGCGAAGGGATAATATCTCAAAAGTTGTAGATTACTAAACATTTTTTAATTGTTAACAACGTATTTCTTTAATCGAGCTACGATTTCTGATTACATTAATACCCTGAACAGTGTGAGGTGCTAGGATTCTTGATGACCTCCGATTGGCTCCCAATTCCCTTTGTTAACAAACCTAAAAATATTGATACGTGGGAGATTAAAGGAATAACCCCTAAACAAGACACCACAGATAGGTAACACTTGTAAATAACCCATGTATATAGGAGAATATTTTCAAATACTAAGTACCTTAATTTGATATTTGTAACAACAACTCAGCCTTCTGGGTTCTGGATTGGATGGCAATGGACTACACTTTTCAACCAAATGTCCACGGAGTTATTAACGAAAATAGGGTTCGAATGAAGACTGCCATGTCTCTATTATTGGGTACCCATAACGAAGTGAGGAAAAATCTAGAAGCGAAAGCAGAAAACTACTATCAATTTGAAGTGCAACATGCAGAATATTAATCCTAGATATCTCCTACTTGGACGCATCAGCCATGTTTCAAGTTTGTTTCGAATTTGGTCTTCTTATGTGTTTCGTTTATGTCCTATTCGTGTCTTGCTTTGCTTTAGTAATGTCTTTCCTTTCATGTAGTTTAATGTTTCATGGAATGTGTTTCTTTCATGTCGTGTAATGTTTTACGTTTAACATGATTTGTGTCATGTCGTTTAATGTGATGTACTTGTTTTTATCAAATTATGAAACGTGATATTCCTTTGTGTGCATCACTGGAATAATTTTTTTTCCACGAGTTCAGTTCGAAATTATAAGCATCGAAATAAGACAAGATGAGATCTAATTATTATCATTATTAAAAAAATATAAACACATTTCATGTCCATTGATTTCAACGTGTCAGTAAGCAATGGTCAAATGTTATTTCATTTTTTATTGTCAAGGGAATTACAAAGCCACAAATGAAGGAACAACCACAAAGACGCAAACTAATGGCAAAGGCTCAACCAAAATGGTTAATTTTTTGGTCAAACTCATAAAACAGGCTCACACTAAATGTAATTTTTTCCCCACCTAACGACAATGTCTCAAAGTAAATGGATAATTTTATTTTTGTCCAACTAATGGCAACGACTCACACTAATAGGATATTTGTTTAAAATGTGTAAGTAAATAGACATAGTGTTCGTACAATGTTAATAGGCCCAAAAATTAAACATGGGGTTGGCCGCTTTGGTTATCATACTAATTGGCCCAGTCCGAAACTGCTAAACATGGGCCTTGTCAAAAGCCTTAGACAAGCCTAATGCTCAGCTTACAAGGCTGATTTAGAAACATTACGGTCCACTTTGGTGATGACCAAAACAAGAAAAACACCTTGCTCCTTAACGAGCAAACCGAAGACATGATCATGTTCATCCCACCCGTTAATCCACATAACAATAATCCACGAAATAATGAATAACTCATCCACATTTTTTAAAACATCACATGAAAAAAGTCAGAATAGTTTAACAACAAGTAACATAACCAGGTTCAACAGTGACGTGAATTAAATAAACCAACACATAAACATTGTCCTTTAACACAATATGTTTTCCACAAAGCAGCCCATTAATCAAAATACACAACATGATAATTCCATCCAAGCCAACCGAACACCTTCATTAATGCAATACCTGCATTCAATAATAATTTTTCAGTAAAAAAATAGCCTTGCCCAAAAAATCAGTTTATTAAAGCTACAAAAACATTATACCTCTGAGAAATAAATTCAAAGTCCATTCTCATTCCTTCTTCCCCCCTCAATGTCATTTCTTCAATTAGGACATGTCTTCTTGTTATGTCCCGGTTCTTGGCATATGCTACAACAAGTTGTTCGCCTATTTCCCTTACCGCCTGCTACAGTTGTTCTTGGTCCACAACCTTTAGTCCTAGCACGTACAGGGTTTCTCACATGGACATCTTCACCGTCATCATTGTCATTACCACCATCTGTGTTGTTTTGCATGTTAGGATCTCTCAACCGTTGCAATAATTCCCTAATGGTTCGTTTAGAGAGATCTAACTTTTGCACACACTTGCTAGACAACTTGCATACCTCATAGCAATCGGACAACAAAGATATAACTTTAGAACGCCCCACACCACAAGAATTTTCAACACTGTCCTCAACACATTGTTTAGCATTCTTTGTCCATCTTTGCATGATAAGAGATTCAGGCAAAACCTTTATCTCTAGGTGCCGCAACAAGGCAATTATATGTTCACAGGGAATCCCAACTGACTCCATTCTTAGGCACGAGCACTTGAATTCAGTGATGGACGGTATCATTGATACATACCATTTACGATCAAGATATGATCGCCTACACATAACATATATGAGGTAATTTGGTGTCTCCTCACAACCGACAACCTTAACACCACAAGCCCTATCCAACAGAGTCCTAAATAGCAAAAATACCTTCCTTGTATACACCTGCGCTGCAGACCGCTCAATATCCTCAAAAGATGTCTGCATCACAGGCTCACCAATGATTGATTCAAAATCGGCCTCTAGCTCCCATTGCCTCGTGTACCCCAAATAACGCGTGAACTGCTTTAGAAACTTCGTAAGGTTGTTACGATAGTGTACATATCTACCAACCTGAGCATGCATCCCCTCGCACCTTGATGTTGTTCTAAACCCTGCAAAAAAATTCCCCATTATGTGTGATGTAGCCCACATTTTCCTCTTCTCATAAAGTTCTTTTATCCATGAGTTGCCATGCAAATCAAACTCATCAATTAATTCATCCCACTTCACCCGAAACCTTCCCACGTCATAATCACCAAGCATACAACGACGAAATTTAGAGGTGAACTTGGAATTGCTTATGTTGGTAGTTGCATTTCTTAACAAATGCCATGCGCACAATCTATGGTGGGCATATGGAAATACAAATCTGATTATATTCTTCATTGCTAGATCACCATCAGTAATGACAGATGTAGGCAACTTACCTTTCATTGCTTTAACAAATTGCTTAAGTAGCCATACATACATTTCTTCAATTTCATTTGCAATTAACCCACTACCAAACACAACAGTTTGGTTGTGATGGTTAACACCAGCAAACACTACAAACGGGGACATGTATTTATGACGGCGATAGGTTGCATCAAATGCAACCACATCCCCAAAAACCTTGTAATCAGCTTGACTTCTACCATCACTCCAAAACAAGTGTTGTAACCTTCCTTCTGCGTCAGCAGAGTGCCTCCAAAACATTTCAGAATTTGTTGAACACAAGTGTCTTAGATAGGCAAAAGCAGCTCTAACATCACTAACAAGGATGCGCCTTTGCCTCTGATGGGTTTCTGGCAAACGAACCAAAAATCCAGTAGTATAATAGTAAGAAGAGTTATCGTATCCACAAGGAACGGTTAATTCACGTATACTTGTGATCTATTTGTCAAGGGAACTACGGGTTTTGAGAATATTGTTGTGCGAAAAACGTAAATAGCAAATTAATAATTGAATTTAGAAAGGAAGAGTTAGAGACACTTTACTTGGATTAGGATTGAACTTCATCTCATCACACCCCTCATGTATGTCGAGACTACCTACTATTTATAGGCTTTGAACTATAACACTGTAGACAAACTATATTGCTAAGACCCCGAGTTACCAGGCGCCACTCACACTCAAAGGTAATCCATGCGGGCTCTCCCAAGCGATAGACTTACCCTCGGCTTATTTTGATTTCTTTATTCCGTTTGTAAAAGAACTAATTGATAAACGAGGCCTACTCCTCTGGACGCACCTTCGCTAGAGTACTGTCACTACCCATCACTCATTAGAATACATCCACGTTTCGCTTTCTGGAATGACAATCAACTAATCCTTTGCTATCGGTCCATTAGACCATGCCTATCCTTTAGATGCCCTTCATTAGGATACTCACACTATCCATCAATCATTAGCAACACCCATGTTTCAGTCACTGGTTAACCGAGTATTCTCGTTCACTCAGAGGTTGAGTTTCCTATGTCTAGGCTCCCCCAAACTCAATCCTAGTCGTAACGTTGATTACAAACTAGCCTATAACTCCGGCGCAAGCGCGAAAGTTAGGAATTAAGCACAGAACAAGATTACCAATATTATAGTTAGGGAACTGCATAAATAAATAGATAGAATTCAACATACACTTGGGAATTTAATCGATTATATTCAATCCTAATGGAGAGTTAACTACACATGGTAGCCATACAAACCACCGAAGATGCTGTCACCATCTTCAATCCTTGTGAAGCGCTCCTCCTCTCCTACTCTAAGATTAGCTTTGGTGCATTATCACTGAAATATCACTGAATTACAATAATCGTGCACACTTGATCTGGTTCAAGAGGTTCCTATTTATAGGCTAAGGAAAGACAAAGGAAATTGGGGAGAAATCTATCTAAAAACGGCAACAGGGAACAAATCTTTGTAACCTACGCTTCAAGCTGCGCTACAGCGCAGGCTGGAGCGCAAGATCCAGAGGGCTGCGCTTCACCCTGCGCTGTAGCGTAGGTTGAAGCGCAGGATGCGTCCTGCAGCTCCAACTTTCTCTTTTTAATTTGATCTCTCCCCGAGACTGGTTTTGGCTGATTTGTCTTTCCTTGTTTCCCTTTTCTTGATGAAATCTTTACATTTATTGAGCATCTTTGATTTAATTGGGAAGATTGTCTGTAGAATCCTTGTTTAATTGGCAGTGATATCTTCATTAATTGCTCTCAAATAATCTTCATATCTTCATTAATTGCTCTCAAATAATCTTCAAATCTTCATTAATGCCTTCAATTAAACTTCAAATCTTGCAGATATCTCCCTCATTTAATGTTATCTTTCCTTCAAATCAGATCCTTGCAATATTCTGCAAAAATCAACAATATTTCTATCAAAATAGCATCAAATTCAAATCTAAGCTTAATAAATACAATTTATCAAATATTAAATAAAAAGGGATTAAACTGGGGTAAAAATACCATTTTATCCTTTGATAAGTGAACTAAAAAATGCTCTAATTTATCATACAATTTTCACTTATCAGCCTCTCAATCTCATTGTACATATCTCTTTTCCTAAACCCCAGCATGTCATACCCACCTAACTGATTTGCAGCTAACCCGTATATTTGAGTTACACCAATCCCAGCATCCCTCATGCTATTCAACTGCATTAAGTCACATTCATGCATCTTCCTATGCGGACACAACATACCAACAAACTTTTCAGCTAACATCTCGTGACTATGACTATCTGAAAGCTTTAACATGCCAACGATTTGTCTCACTTAGAAATCATACACGAAAGAAAGCTGGACATCCACACCTAGTTAACACTCTTGGTTCCCTCTTACGATTTTTCTTCATCAAATGCTTCTTCAAACAATAACCCTGCTTGAAACAAACAAATGTTTTCTGAGTCACTTGTCCATGCTTATTTTTTACAACATTCCATTTACGAGCTGCAAACTCCCTCTTCTGTGCATATGTGTTGTAAAATTCAAAAACCACATCAACATTGCTAAAGTGATACAACATAATATCATCTTCAGTTAAACTAATGAAGTCCACTTTGCTGGAATCAAAACCTTCATCAATCCTATACACATCCACGACCTCTTGACCATCACAATATGCATTCATTTCCTCACCTTGCTCACTGACATTAGAATCAGGATTTGAGTTTGGCATTACATCGTCACCCTGAAATTCATATTCCATCCATGACCATATAACTCTACACAATGACATTAAAATTCTCAGAATAACCAAGACTACATTAAAAAAGGGGTTACCTGTGGTTGTTGTTGATCATCATTGAGAATCCTAGATGCAGACATAGAATCGTCCATTAAAAGAACCATTGCATAGATATCACAGAATCCTGCATATGAAAAAACACATTACTTGCCTTTATTCGATTTTACTCTGATCCATCCACCACTATTAACTATGCCCCTATGTAACCATATGTCTCCCGACCAACAACTCACGAAATGAATGGAAAAACAATCACTGACGCAATTAATCATGTTCCCATTAATCATTAATGCATTATTTCGAAAACAAATCCCTACTGGAATATAGAACAAATCAATAGTTGTAAACAACAGATAGCCTCTTCAAATTAGATTGCAAAAACCATAAATAAAAGAGAGAATCGCAAAAACATACCGAACAAGGAACCAATGACCGCGCGTGGAGAAGGACCACTCAGGATCTCTGCTGTTTCACCGCTACAATGGAGAAAATCGGTTCCACGATTGCGATTACTACAGGTTCTAAGAAGTGAAATTCTACAGTCGACCCCTAAGAGTATCAAACAACGAGAAATAAGATTCGACTGGGAGGACGCCACAGGAGGTTCTGCTTGATACTACCACAGACGAAGAGAAAAGAGTTTAAGGATAAGGGTTAACCTAACAGAAAGGACCCCAGGGACTAAAGTGAAAATTACATTTTCATTCGCATTAAAAAAATCAAAATAGAAATGCTTAAAGTTTACTTACACGTGTCAGTATCATTTTTTATGTACTGGTACATGGCTCTCGTGTTTGTGTACCATAGAGAGACCCTGGTCTGGGATTGAAACACGGTGGATGCTAGGGTGGGTTACAAAAATTGTGCACCATCGATAATGCACATTTTTGACTTAGCATAGCCGGTTACTAGTCGGTGTCTTTTTGAAAATAATAATATAATAAAATTTGATCAAATTTTTAGAATTTGCTGTTACAAGGTCCGTACCCCCAAAGGCCCAAATGCGTTTGACGAAAATTTCTCTGTGCAATGGAATGTTGTCCTCTATTTCCAATGTAAAAAAATTGTATTATTTAAAAAAAATAGAAAAAAAGGAAGAACCTCTAGATATAGAATGGTTCCGTGAGGGTTGGAGATATCAAGTAAGTTTGTTACATTATAGCTTCTGGAGGAATTGCACACATACAGTTCACATGGTCTGGGAGTGGGAACTTTACTCCATCGTTCTTCTTTTTCCTTTTTAAAAACGTCATCATTTTCTGTGTCCAGGGATTCTTCTCCGTTAATCCCTTCTGAAACCATTGTTGCCACACAAACCTAGCTTTCCTAAGAGGAGAAGAAGAAGGTTCTAGAGTTGTAGGCAGTAGTACCAAGCATGGATACCTTGGATGCCAAAAATGAAAAACGAATCGTTTGGTTGAAGCTAGAAATTGGGGTTTGTGTTTCAAGCTCAACACTGAAGAGGAATAGAAATTTCGATTTGTGTTTCAAGCAAAAAATTTCTAGCTTTAGTGGGTTTATGTCTGGAAATAAATTGCATCTCAGAGGATCAACAACAAATTATTATAAATTCGGAGAGCTTTTAGAAGTTTAGGTAACCGGTCACTTATCTCAATTGTCCAATATTAAATGAATATATCTAACGGTCAAAGAGTTGTGTATCACCGATGGTACCCTATTTTGCTAACTCACCGTAGACGCCACCTTGAAACACAATTATTTTTAGCATTTGGAATATGTGAACACATTTCAAAGTTAAATCAAATATGCTCTTGCGCCATCTCTAATGCTAGTTGCTTAGGAGAGTTCTTAATGTGGAAGGATTTTAGGAAGGGTCGCACTTTGGTACCATCCCGTTAGAGAGGGTTTTGGTACCTTCTTATCATTTTTTTATTGAATATGCCAAAATTATATAGTAACAAGTCGTGTACTCTGTCCTAAATTATTTCAAAGACATAAAATAGATTTTAAATGAGACACATGTGTATTGCAAATGAAAATGTGAAAAAATTGGGAAATACTATAAGAAATACATGATAATGGTTATAGGGGGTCAAAAAGTCTTTTAAAAAAAAAAATACAAACTCTAATAGTTAAATACTGTCTTATAAGTATAAAAATACTAAGATCATTTAAGAAATTCGAGAGAAATTGATTAAATAATCAAAGAAGGTACCAAAACCCTCTCTATCTAGAGGAAATCCTAGAATTTCCCTTTTAGGAAACAACATGGATGTATTGGAAGAGAATGATGTGGCAATTAAAGTATTTAATTTTAAGCATCAATATTTGGCCAAACAACTATGCTTCCACACTTCTTAACATTAAAAAACAATAAAAATAACAATTTTGGATGGGTGAAACACTGAGTGTCAATTTAGTTCACAATTGAGTATAATTGATTTTGAAAATTAATGATTGAAATGAGTGATGCACGTTTCACGAAGCACGTTAGACGGAATTGATTTAAAGTCAATTCTATAAAACCATGATTTTGATTTTCTCGACGCCCAACCAAACGATCTATGAAGCAAATGAGGAAAAATAAAACCCATAATCACGGAAAATTAAGAATAGAGATAAGATGACTGAAAATTGATTAAAAAACTAAAAATAAAACAATGAATTACAGAAAAATATAGAATAATTACAAAAAATAAATATTTAAAATATTTAATCATTGTATAAAGTAAAATAAAATATAAATTTTGTTCTAAAAAATAATAAAATTATAAAAAATAAACATTTAAACCTTTAATTATTGTATGTATTTCATGTTTTAAAATTATAAAATATAATAGTATTTTAAGTTGAACTAAAATATTAAAATAATAAAAGTGGGTAACTTCTGGGGTCCATTTTGGAGTCTTTGTAGAATTGCTCTATTGTAGTGTAGAATTGTTTAAATTGTAAAAGTTGCTTAAAAAGTAAAATAGATGATGTGTATAAGTAGGACTCACGTAAAAATTAATATGACAACTTTTAAGAAATTTATGTAGAATTCCCCATTGGAGATGATACCTCAATTGGTCCACTGTAGCAAGACTGGGTCACAAATTTTATAAGTCACATATTCAAACCTCCACTACTTCTATAAGTGTTTTTTGAGCCTTGGACCTACCTCACCCTAAATTTTATCGAAAAAATAGAGTAAACTAACACTTTTGTCTTCGACTTTTACAACATCTTGTAGTTTTGTCCCTGACTTTTCCAAAATAGCACTTTAGTAACATACACTTTAGTCCTTAACTTTATTAAAAAAACATGCACTTTAGTATCTGACTTTATTAAAAAACATGCACTTTAGGGACTAAAGTGCATGTTTTTAATAAGTCATAAAGTCGGAGATTAAAGTGCTATTTTAAAATAGTCAATGACGATATTGTAAGATGTTGTAAAAGTCAAGGAGAAAAGAGTTAATTTACTAAAAAAACTCTTACGCCATGTTTGGTAGAAGAGAAGTTTGTGAGGAGAGAAGAGAAATTGGGGGAGTGGAAATAGCAATTGCGTTTGCTTGAATAGAAATTAAAGCAGATGGAAAATGACAGGTTGAGAGTTCCAGCGTTTTTTGTTTCTCCGCAAAAGTGCAAAGAGAGAGAGTTTCCGTTGAACATCACTGTGAGATAGGGATGGCAATGGGTACCCTCTGGGCAAGGTATCACAGTGTCCATCCCCATACCCGCACTTTAAAAAAAACCCATACCTACTTGGGCAGCAACTTTAATGCTTGTCTCCATACCTGTTGGCCACCTATATGTCATACCTGCGTCCGTTACCCACAATTTAGTTATGTGAAAAATTAATAATTCATTAAAAAATACCAATTAAAGAAGATTTTAACTAAATTGAAAAATTACTCCAAAATCATCTTAATATATTTATTAAATAACAATGACATAACAATCTAATTAAATCGAAACACAATACGTTAATATTCTAAAACACAACACATGATAAATGTTCAAATTTTTTATTAAATATTACTTAAGATCACACTATTTTATAAACTTGGATATCATATGTTAGCATTCTCCATGTTGTGCAAAAAATTATTATTAACACTAATTAGCCATATATTATAAAGTAAAAAACACAAATAGGTAATGATAGCCAGATAGTTGTAGGATCTAGAATTGAGCAAAAACCACCGATTAGAATTGAAAAACAAGCAATAAAAGGCGCAAAATAGGTGCAGGGCAGCAACTATTTTGGGCGAGAAAATGAAAGAAAATGAGAGAAAATGAAAGAAAAAGTGGAGAGAAAGAAATGGTAGGGACGCCACTGAAGCAGGAATCCACCCACAACAGATAAGTCCAATCGCCAGACGCCACTAATTCAGGGGAATTAGATAAGTCTCAAAGTATGGTTTGAACATCAACCACCAAGCCTCACTCAACTCACCAATGGAGGAGAAATTTGGGCATAATGCCTTTACTTAAAATTCAATTGTGTCTAATACAAGAAGAGAAGACTCCTTTATATAGGAGTGGGGGGGGGGGCAGCCACTTAAGGGAAGTAAATGAAAAAAATAAAAGATGGTAGGAAAGCTATCCTAGTGGGTCTTGAACCCATGTCCCCAAGGCTATGTGGCTAAGCTAAGACTTAAGCCATTAAACCCACAATTAGCGCCCAAAGCTAGGAGGAAAATGAAAGATGAGTAAAATTCTATCCTATGTGGGAATTGAACCCAAGACTCCTAGGCCTTTTAGCAAGGCAACCTACTAACCAATAAACCTATACAAATAGCGCCCTACTCATACAAAATACAAGAGAGAGTCCTAATTAAGGGTAGTACATAGGACCATGGGTCCTATTCTAGAATCAAGAGTGTCCTTTTGTTGGGTAGTGATGTCCTTCTGTAGGGTAGTGTCCTTAAAAATGTAGGTCACCAACTTTCCCATTTCCTCTTTAATCTTCTTAGCTCTTCCTCTAGTCATTGGTCCAGTGATATCCTTGACTGCTTCAATAGGAGGCTGTTGTGCTATGTCATCAGGTAATTTTAAAATATATATTTTTAATCTGTAATTAATATTATATATATATATCAATTTTAAATATATGTATAAATATATTAGATATTTTAATAAAATTACTATATATAATTATATATGGTGTTATTTATTAAGTAATTTAATATATATATATATATGAGTGCGGATATGGGGCGAGTTGGGCATCATAGTGCTCGTACCCACTAAAAAATGTGGGCTATTGCCCATACCCGTTTTGTGGATTTTTACTCTGCCCATTGCAGGTAATTTATACGGGTACCGATAGAGCCTGGGCTCAATTGTTATCCCTACTGTGAGACCACGAGTCAGATGCTTAAAAGACTATAGTGCCCTCCTTTCTCCTATTCTTCTCCCACCATTTTAGCTCATAAGATCTAATAGTGTTTTTCTTCTGGTGTTGCGTGCATAACTGAGCCACCACCCAGAGTTCCAAGGTTTTTGCTGAATCTAACCTCCACAGTAGGTGAGTGGGTTTTCGGTTACCCTTTATTTTCTTTTCTCTTTTCAAATACTGCTCTGATCTACCCGTTTCCGCTACTCAGATCGCGCCTCCACCTCACCGCGATGGTTTCCGGAGTTCTGTAGTTTCACAACGGTGATTCACCGTGGTTTTGCCTGGTTGCAGCTTCCTGTTACGCTCCACCTTTCTTTGATTTTTAATTTTATTTCGTTATATAATTTCATTGTCAGTTTATGCATTGGGATCCTCTCCCGTGGACATGAGGTCCGGTTTGCATCTCAACGGCCACCATCCGTGTATTCTTTTTTTTTTCTTTTTATATAAATAATTTTTTAATGGTTATGATTTTCTTCAGTTAATTTTTAACCGGAGAGAATCCTTATTCGTCAGTTTCTATTCCATACCCATTCAATCTAGAAATTAAAAATGATTCATTGTAATTTCTATGTTTTTTGACCACAAATCTTTCACTATTATGTTGGATTTGCTAGGGATGTATCGTACTTAATTTTTCTAATTAATCAAACTTATAAATTTATTACTTTTTAATATAATTTTTTGATTTTAAATAAACTACTTACATATTTTATATAGAGTTAAATATTGTAATTTTTCTATAAATTTACTTATCAATACTTTAAATTGGAATATTTTAATCTTTATATATTATAATCAAATTTCTCTCATTTTTATTTCTCTCCTACCAAATAAAAATATTATTTTTTCACCCTATTTCATCTTCATTTCTTTCCAACCAAACAACTCAATTTCTTCTCTATTTATCACTAATTTCTCTTCCCCTCATTTATGTCTACTCTGTTTCTTTCTTTCTACGGTGCCAAACATAGCTTTAGTTAACGGGAGAGGATGCGTCTCCCAGTGAACAATGATGGAAAACACGTTTTGGCGCGTGAGCTGCATGGTTAACCAACTGTCTTCTATGTTGGAATTGAAACTACTCCAAGCAACAATCACCAAAGCAGGTTTTCAATCTTATGTTCCTTTCACCTCTAAGTTAATTTTGTTTTCAGCACATTCTCCTAATGGAAACCTGTCCCATGCTGATTCTCTTTTCCAAGAATCTTCAATGGACAACTCCTTTGTTTGCAACACTATGATTCGAGCTTATGCCAACAGTCCCTCCCCTCTTCAAGCTTTATATATTTACAATCAAATGCAAAACACCAACGTTGTCTCTGATCACTTCACTTTCAATTTTGTTCTCAAGGCCTGCTCTAGAGCTTACAGGTTCATACAAGAATGTCCCACATTTGATGAGCTTGCTATTGTTTCTAAAGGTTTTGAAGTTCACTGCACAGTCCTCAAATTTGGGTTTGAACAAGACCCCTGTATTCAGAACTCCTTGCTTTACATGTACTCTCAATGCGGGTTGGTCCCAGTTGCCCAACACCTGTTTGATGAAATCAGCAACAGAAGTTTGGTTTCTTGGAATATCATGATATCTGCATATGATCGTATCAATGATTTTAAATCAGCCGATTGTCTTCTTGAATCAATGCCGCGCAAGAATATTGTTTCATGGAACACTGTGATGGCAAGGTACATTAGGTTAGGTAATGTTGAGGCAGCAAGAAGGGTGTTCCAATTTATGCCTGAGAGGGATGCTGTATCTTGGAATTCTTTGATTGCTGGTTGTGTTTCTGTGAAAGATTATTCAGGAGCATTAGCATTGTTTTCTGAGATGCAAAATGCTGAGGTAAAACCAACGGAAGTAACGCTTATATCACTTTTAGGTGCTTGTGCTGAAACGGGTGCACTGGAGATGGGTAAGAAGATTCATGAGTATCTCAAAGTGTGTGAGCATAAGATTGAAGGGTATTTAGGTAATGCCCTTCTGAATATGTACTGTAAATGTGGGAATTTGAGTTCAGCTTGGGAAGTATTTAATGTGATGAGGATAAAAACTTTGAGTTGTTGGAATGCTATAATTGTTGGTTTGGCTGTCCATGGTTACTGTGAGGAGGCTCTAGAATTGTTTTCACAGATGGAACAGAGGCTTGGTAGTATTCGGCCGAATCGGGTAACCTTTATTGGTGTTTTGGTAGCTTGTAGTCATAAGGGTTTGGTTGATAAAGCAAGATGGTATTTTGATTATATGGTAAAGCGGTACAAAATTCTGCCTGATATCAAGCATTATGGTTGTATGGTTGATCTTTTAAGCCGATGGGGTTTGTTGGAAGAGGCCCATAGATGATCAAGACTGCTCCTTTTCAAGATAGTACTGTGTTATGGAGAACATTGTTGGGTGCTTGTAGGACACAAGGTAATGTGGAGTTGGCTAAGATATCCTTCCAACAACTTGCCAAATTGGAGCATCTAACAGATGGAGATTATGTGTTGTTATCTAACATTTATGCTGAAGCTGAGAGATGGGATGAGGTTGAGCGAGTTAGGAGTGAAATGGTTGACTTGCATGTTCCTAAGCAAGTTGGCTACATCCAAATAGATATGAATGAATCTGAAGGAACATATGCTATGGGAAAAGGTCCTCATTCAGAACAATGAACAACTGGAGTTGGTTAGGGAGGAGATCCGTGTTTCATCATTGTTCAATCACTCCAATATGCTCCCACTTCTTGATCATGCAATCATTTCTGTTAAGGTAAAGCAGTTATAACATTTACTCATCTCCTTATTACATCGAGTTCAACAATTCAATTTTTTTCTATGTTGTACCCCTGAATTCAGGCCACTTTATATACTTACCTGAAAAACGTTATGTTTGAACCTGTTGAGATGAAGAGAAAACGAGAGACATATGATAGAATCCGTGTGTCTAGAATACACAGCGGAAAATAATATATATACACATAAGTGTATTTACAAATATACATAGTGATAGGCCCAAGGTCATATCTATCATATGATACACTAACAAAAACAATCTAACAAACAATCTTACACTCCCCCTCAAGCTGGAGCATATAAATCATATGCACCAAGCTTGTTACATATATAATCAATCCTAGGACCCCTCAATGATTTGGTGAAGACATCTGCCAACTGATCATTGGAATTAACAAACTGAGTAGTAATGTCTCCAGATAAAATCTTTTCCCTGATGAAATGACAATCTATCTCAATGTTTGGTCCTCTCATGGAATAATGGATTAGAGGCAATGTGAAGGGCAACTTGGTTATCACAAATGAGATACATTTGTGTAACCTCCCCAAACTCAGTTCTTCAAGTAACTGTTTGAGCCAAATAAGCTCACAAGTAGCTGAAGCCATAGCTCTATACTCTGCTTCTACACTGGATCTCGCCACCACATTTTTCTTCTTGCTTTTCCAGGAAATCAAGCTGTCACCAATAAAGACAAATATCCAAAAGTGGATCTCCTATCAGTAGGAGAACCTGCCTAATCTGCATTTGAGTATCCCACAACTCGAGTATGTTTATTGTCTTCATATAACAAACCTTTTCCTGGGGCTCCTTTAATATATTTTAGAATGCGAATGATTGCATCCCAATGACCTGCACAAGGAGAATTAAGAAACTGACTTACCACACTAACTGCAAAAGAGATGTCTGGACGAGTGACAGTGAGGTAGTTCGGTTTTCCAACCAGTCTCCTGTATCTCTCAGGATCTAAGAGTGGTTTCCCCTGACTTGGTAGAAGTTTAGCATTTGGATCCATAGGTGTGTCAACGGACTTGGAATTCATTAGCCCAGTCTCCTCTAAAACATCCAATGCATACTTTCTCCCAGAAATTACAATTCCATTCTTGGATTGTGCTACCTCAATCCCCAAGAAGTATCTCAGTCTGCCAAGGTCTTTAGTCTGAAAATGATGACAAAGGTGTTATTTTATCTGTGAAATGCCATGGTGATCACTACCTGTAATGACAATGTCGTCAACATACACTACCAAGTAAATACACCCAGCAACTGAATGACGATAAAACACAGAATGGTCAGTCTCACTCCGAGTCATACCAAACTGTTGGACTACTGTACTGAATCTACCAAAACAAGCCCTGGGAGACTGCTTAAGACCGTATAAAGACTTGCGGAGACGACACACTAAGCCTAAAGACTCCCCCTGAGCAACAAAACCAGGAGGTTGCTCCATATAAACTTCCTCCAACAGGTCACCATGAAGGAAGACATTTTTGACATCTAACTGAAAGAGGGGCCAATGACGAATAGCAGCCATGGCTAAAAATAATCTGACAGAAGCCATATTGGCGACGAGAGAAAAAGTGTCACCGTAGTCTAACCTGAATATCTGAGTATAACCTTTGGCTACTAATCGAGCTTTGAGCCGATCAGTTGTGCCATCAGGGCCAACTTTCACTGTGAATATCCACCGAAAACCAACAACAGATTTCCCAGGAGGCAAAGGAACGAGATCCCAAGTACTGTTATTCTGAAGAGCACCCTTCTCATCAATCATAGCTTGTCTCCAACCAGGGTGGGCTAAGGCATCACCTGCAGTTTTAGGAATAGACACAGAGGAAATGAAAGAGAGACAAGTATAATGGGATGGAGATAACCGGTGATAACTCAGAGTGACATAATGAGGTGAAGGATTACGAGTGGAGATACCTTTACGAAGTGCAATAGGGAGATCAGACTCAGGAGGTGAGGCCGAAGGGGCCAGAGGAGGTGGGACCAGAGGAGACAGAGGAGTTGGCTCCGGAGGAGAGTCAATAGGTGACCCGTCTGGAAGGCGCGGATGTTGCCGACGATGATAAACCTGTAGAGGTGGCTGAGATGGTGGATCTCCCTACACAATGGGCATGTCTGAGGGATCAAAGACAAAAGGGGTGGTGGTGGATACTAAGTCAGACCTAGAGGTTAAGGAATTAGACTCAAAGTAGAGAGAAGACTCAAAGAACGTGACATCAACTGAAATGAGATATTTACGAAGAGAGGGTGAGAAACACTTATACGCCTTGTGAGACCGAGTGAAGCCTAAAAAGACACACTTATGAGACTTAACAGACAATTTATCAAGACCAGGACTAAGGTTGTGAACAAAGCACGTAGACCCGAAGACTTTAGGAGGTAAGGGGCGGAGAGGCTGATAAGGGAACAATATAGAGTTAGGGACCTGGTTGTTTAGGACAGAAGAGGGCATGCGATGGATGAGATAGCACGCAGTGAGAACAACATCACCCCAAAATTGTTGAGGGACATGACCATGAAGTAAAAGGGTTCAAGTTGTTTCTATGAGATGTCTATTCTTGCGCTCTGCAACCCTATTTTGTTGTGGGGTATATGCACAAGAGGTCTGATGAAGAATACCATGGGAAGCCATAAATGTTTGAAAAGAATGGGAGAGATACTCACGAGCATTATCACTACGGAGAGCACAGAAACCCTAAAGTAGACCTAATACGACTCAGACCCCAAATATCAAAGTGAACTAAAGCAAAAGGAGACGAAGCTTTGTTATTGACACTCCTAGGAAATGGACTACGACTATGTTTTCCTAATTGACATGACTCACACGACAAAGTTGACAACTTAGACAGACTCGGGACTAGTTGTTGTAGCTTGGCAAGGCTAGGGTGACCCAACTGAGCATGGATGAGAAGGGGAGAATCCACCATCGAGCCAGCATAAGCAGAAGTACGAAGCTGATAAAGGCCATGAGACTCACATCCGGCGCCAATCATCCGTCCCGAACTCCGATCCTGTAAGAAAACAGAGTCTTTAGTAAAAGAAATGGCACAATCAAGAGAACGAGTGAGACGACTAATGGATAATAAGTAAAATGGAGACCTAGGGACATAAAGGACATTATCAATGGAGAGAGAAGGAAGAGGTTGGACACTACCAACACCATGGGATGGGGCCTGGGAGCCATTAGCTAAAGTCACTGACGGACCCAACTGAGCATGGATGAGAAGGGGAGAATCCACCATCGAGCCAGCATGAGCAGAAGTACGAAGCTGATAAAGGCCATGAGACTCACATCCGGCGCCAATCATCCGTCCCGAACTCCGATCCTGTAAGAAAACAGAGTCTTTAGTAAAAGAAATGGCACAATCAAGAGAACGAGTGAGACGACTAATGGATAATAAGTTAAATGGAGACCTAGGGACATAAAGGACATTATCAATGGAGAGAGAAGGAAGAGGTTGGACACTACCAACACCATGGGATGGGGCCTGGGAGCCATTAGCTAAAGTCACTGACAGTAAGTAACCAAAAGTGGAAAGGGTAGAGAAAAGGGATTTATTACCAGTAATATGATCGGTGGCACCATAATCAAGAACCCAAGGGCCAAGGGAGGTGGAGTGAGTGAGACCAGCAAAGGGATTACCCGTGTGCGCAACAGAAGCAGTGGAACTGGAGGCCTGACGATCCTCATACCATTTAAGGAACTCGTTGAAGATAGCCGATGGTACTGGATGATCAACGGAAGTGGATATGGGAGTATCAGACCAAGTAGCAGCAGGAGTAGCCATGTGTCAACCGTAGGAGAGAGAAACAACCACAACAGAGAGAAAAAAACGTCCAAAAGAGGAAGAACCCGCGAGTACCAGACCTGAAACTCACAAACAATGACCAGATCGAGGTAGAGGACACCAAGGCGAGTCTGGCGGCGGCAAGGGCGGCCGGAACGACGGCAGGACGCGCCTCCACGCGCGGCTGACGGCGGTTGACGAAGGAGAAACGCGCCGGTGAAGAAACGGCGCGTGAGAGCGCGTCTCTGCTCCGATGGTCACGATTCCGGCGGCGTTGGACTTGGATTGGCGGCGCGAGTCCGATGGTGGTGGCTCTGTTGGATTCACGGTTGGCGGCGGCGACAGCGGCAGAAAAGAGGGAAAAGATGCTGGAAAAATAACACGGCAACACGGGCAAACCGGAAACCGGAATGAGACACGGTTTCCGGAAAAAAAAATTTGACACCAATGGACAGTGGGTCCACTGGGAAGGTACGGACTAGGGTTATCTCTCGTTAGGCTCTAGATACCATGTTGAGATGAAGAGAAAACGAGAGACATATGATAGAGTCCGTGTGTCTAGAATACACAGCGGACAATAATATATATACACATAAGTGTATTTACAAATATACATAGTGATAGGCCCAATCCCATATCTATCATATGATACACTAACAATAACAATCTAACAAACAATCTAACAGGACCTACTTCTTGAAGTTTGAAAACATGCTATCGGGGTTTTTGAATTTAGCAGTTTGTATTCCTAAATGTTATGTATGACAGCAATAGAAAGCAAGGGTAAAGGTGATACCTTCTAGGAGCACCTAAGCTGTAACTTAAAAATGATTTAATTTTAAAGTGAAGTGTTTGGCTTTCTCGCCCAATTTTCTTGTCATTTTCACTATAAGCTTAGTCTGAGATGAAAAATAAAAAAACATGTATAGAACCTGCTTCTCCATTATTGATCCTAATGAAAATTTGCTTACAAGCTGAAGAGTTCAGTTTGTTCATTGAAGTTCCTCCTGCTAGGATGTGTTGTTGAAGAGAACAATATTTTACAATCCAATTTGATGTTTATAACATCATCTGTTTATTGTGATTAAAGAAATTTATCAGAACATTGAAATTTCTAGATAATAGAAGATACACATCAATTATTATAATTTCCTTCACTTCTCAAAGACATGTATATTCCTTTCCTATATCCACTTTGAATAAAAAGGACATGTCATATCCATTATATCTAGATTCTAGACTAGATTGAACAGCCATATACTCTGGCCAAAATGGTTTCTCTTTCTCAGTTCTACTTGTCTGTCTTAGATGGGTAAAATGATCTCATGTGATGTTTCTTGGTAAGGCTCAACGAAAATGTATTGAATGAGATGTGTGATTGTGGAGAGATTATAATGATGCACCACAACAGCTTTCAAATGTAGTTACTGGTTGATATTTTGTATATCATGGCTGAGTTGATTGCAGCCAATTATTCAGCCATTTGTAATTTGATTAATTCTGTAAGAATAAGCTTTGTGCCACTGGTATAATATCTTCTGAAAATACAATATCTCTATCAATGGTGCTGTTTTACCTGGACTTCCCTCTAATATTGCAGTGCAAAATCTTGATTCTCCAAACTTGGTAAGGAATACTATATGTTGAGTTATGTGGCATTGCTAGTGTAGTTTCTTGAGTGCTTTAATCTGGTAAAGTGATTAATCAGTCACAAGGGGAATAAAAATGTTCTCAGTGTGGGAATGTGCTACTTCTCTTTTGTTTCCATAGTCACCTTTTTGGGTTTATCTTGTTCCTTCTCCTGTTTCGATTTTTGTGCTTTTATATTTATATAGAACATGTCCTTTTTGTTAGCAGCCTACCCAAGAAACATCTTGGAACCATGAAGCATACTTGTTATTTCCAGTTCTTTTGGATGGAACATTGCTTGACAATGCCAAAACAATGAAAGCCAAGAAGGAATTCTATTCTACCTCAGATGTTCTTCAAATATTTTGGCAGGTAAAAAGAACCATCTTTCTATTTTATAACTATTTTCATGAGGCAGGGGGAACTAGGGACCTGAAGCATCACTGTTGCAATTCAAGATATTCAGCACAGATATCTTGTTTGACATATATTTTAACCTTCCTTGGCTGCCACATGCACACGTCAACCTAGCTATTCACGTGACGTAGGTTATTTGTTGTCTTAAGAATCATATTGTAGAAGAAAGAAAAATGGAGGAGCACTTTTTGCCTTAGTTTCAATGTTCTTTTGACATTTTAGGTTTTACTATTACTTAAAAATGACAAAAATTGTTTTATTCTGAGACCCTTTTAACCCTGTAAAATCAACTCAACAGCTTTGTGCAGGACTAAAGCACATGCACAGTTTAGATCCTCCATATGCACATAATGATGTCAAACCTAGTACTGTTCTCATAACACATAGGAAAGGACAGCTGCCTCTTGCCATACTGATGGACTTTGGCAGTGCTCATCCTGCCAGGAGACAAATTAGCTCCAGATCAGATGCACTCCAGTTGCAGGTGATTCTTTATTCCATTTTTTATATATGTTGTTTATAAATAGAAATTATGTATTGTTTAATGTCTCAGTACTTCCACTTCTCGCAGTACTTGTATTTTCTTTAACACAGCACAGAATATGTGATCCTTATAAGTATATCACATTCTGGGATGTTTTATTTTTATGAGTGTTCGGTTGCAAGGGGGGCATAGAACACTGGAGAGACCTCCAACATAAGGCCAAGGAGCAAACCACACAAGTGAGCTAGACACTACATCCAACCCAAAACCTTAAGGTGTTAGGTTTATGGGTCTTGTCACTTATATATTGCTCTCCTTACTCATTCCTATCCATTGTGAGACTAACACCCGATATCCCAACAATGAGGCTTTTGCTCCATTCGTAGTTTGTGAAATTGTATTGCCTAATATGATAGGTGAATATGCATCATGAGGCTATTAATGGATCTTTTTAATTTGTTACTATACATTTAAAAATACTGAATTGCTTGGCTTAGGATTTCATTTTGGCAACACTAATTCTTGTAATAGTTTTTTTAGTAGGTTTTACAAATATGAAGGAGCAAAGTTTCGTTTCAGTCATCTAGCTTGGATTTACTAACCTCCTAATTGCTACTTGTCTTCCTGTGTAGGAATGGGCATCTGAACATTGCTCTGCTCCTTTCTGAGCCCCTGAGCTGTGGGATTGTCCAAGCCATACTGATATAGATGAGAGGACTGACATTTGGTCTCTAAGATGCACATTATATGCAATAATGTGAGGATTAATCCTTCTTTTGTATGTGATGATGTTAATTTTATGTTTAGAACTTTTACTAACCGAGCCTTCATACAACATAATAACCATATTTTGGTCATTTTTAATAATTTTTTTTTCAATTTTATTTGTTTCATAAAAATGTTAGTTTTATAAGTTTCATGTGTGCAATGCATTAATGCATTTGATTCTGAACCCTTGATGTGCATATAGATCCTACAAATTAACGGATGGATTAGAATGTTTTTAGGAGCATAAAGAAGGTTGCACATTTTAAGTGGTTTACTTATCAAACCTACTCTATGACTACCCTGGCCAATACTGTAATGGATTTGGTACATGTTGTTGACATGTGTTGTGTGGGTACCTCCTAGGAATTTTTTTTGGGGGTGGATCTAGATTCAAGTTTCAACTAGTTGGAATGCACAGCCATTAGATTTCATATTAGTTTGGCTTTGCTGTTGTCTAAGGGAGTGTGGAAAAAGATGTAAGAAAGTGGAGTGTGTGAAAAATTCAAAATTGATATATTAAAAGCAAAATGTTATTTCCACACTCAAATTTTCCACACTCAAATTTTTGAGTGTGGGAAGTGTAGATAGAGAGAGAGGGAATGAAGAGAATGAAGAGAGAAAAGGTGAAAGATCTGATAATTGATGTGATGAAAAAATGAAAAGAGAGAAAGAAAGAAAAAGTGAGTGTAAAGGGCGATTGTGTAAATTTGAGTGTAGAAAATCATGATTGATATTAAAACGAGAATGCTCTCCTTAACGTAATCGATTAGTACATTTTCAAGTTCATCTTGATCTTGTCAGCAAATTCAATCACTCCACGGCAGATACTATGTTCATGTAATTATTCAACGCAAAAGAACAAGGTTAAGGTCGTATACTATCAACTTCAAAATCATATAAACTTTCCCCCGATTTACATCAAACCTTCATCCATTGAAGCATATGCACTCAATGACTCAAATTACAACTAACCCACCATATATAATTTTCTAAGTGCGTGAGGATATGTTAAAAAAATCAGAGAAATGATACCTTAATCAAAACGTAACCAATATATAATTTAGAAAATATGTTCATCTTGTCAGCAAATTCAACCACTCCACAAAGGTAACACTTGCATGTATTAAAATTAAACCCTTCCATCCATTATATATATTTTGTCCATCACGTACCATTTTTCATCTCCGACTTATATAGTTTCTAATTAATTTTCTCTCCCTGTTTCATAAACAGCTAGCAATATTCAAACATGAGTCACAATGATCAAAATCAGCCTCAAGGTAGCATTTTCCTCATACCCTCCTATGCACTATTATTAGTTTCTAATGTTGTATATATACTATTAATTAATTAATTAATTGTTTGTTTGTTTTATCGTTTGGAATTCTGGTGTAGCATATTATGAGTCAAAAGACAGTTATCCAGTTACACCGCCTGCTATTGTTACTCATGAGGGCTATTCTGATCAGAATGTTCCTCCAAGCGGGGAAACTAAATTCAAAGGATCAGGGTTCTGGAGAGGATGGTAATATCGCTCCCCTGGTGATTTTTGAATAAATTAATTATTCTCTGTGATTTCTTTCTATACAAACTATCATTGTGATTTCATTTCATATTCATATATATGTATTCACGTTAAATTAGTCTGTACTAAAAATAGCGCATTTATTTAATTCAATTAATAAATGTTTTATGTTGTTATTTCTTTGCAGCTGTGCTGGATTGTGTTGCTACTGGTGTTTGGACATTTGCTTCTGAGATTTGTGGAATACTATGCGTATGTTTACAGACTAGTACTGAACCGATCCATTATATGTTTTTGAGAATTTTTTTTACATAAAATATGTACAACAAACTCATAAGATCTAGATTGATAAGGAGGAAAAAAATATGTATTATATATACGTGTTTATTGTATAAATAACATTTCTTTATATTTTTTTAGGGATTACATAGAATGGGGTGGAAGTATGGTGATATATATATATATATATATATATGTGTGTGTATATATATATATATATATATATATGTATGTATGTAACTAGTTAGCTATGAACATATAGCGCATCTGTCCCTATAAATGCTTTTTTTTTTCAAATTAATCCTTAAAAAAGTTAAGACCATTTTTCCACTTACACTTTATAATTTTTATTATAAAAAATGCAATCAATTCATTTATATGAATGGCGGCAGTGCGTATAACAGTGCTTCTGATTCTCAGTGTTTAGTGGTTATTGCGTGCTTATAATTATTCCTAACATGAATGGTATGTGTGTTTGATTTAGCATTGAAACATATCAAATTTAAGTTTGGATTCTCTAACGTAATTATTTCTAATGTTAAAAACGTGAGTTTAGCATGTTTCAACGCTAAATCAGACGTGCTGCCATTTGGTGTGGAATTGGTATTTTGGGTGGGTTACAACCTTGTTTTCAGAATTTGTAATTTTCTAGTTTTGGTAATTTTGAAGGAGATAAAGCTGCTGAGGTGTTACGTTTTGGTGTTGGTGGAGCCTTGGTTTTGGTTATTAACTTATTATTGCTATACTGATTGTTCTACTGCTGAGGAGTTATTTGTTGATTAAAAGGGTTACAGCTTTGGTTTTGGTTTTGCAATTTGGTTTTGTTATATGCTATTACGTTGATGGCTTTGACTTTGGTTTTGGTGGTATTGTTATTTCTCTTATGGATGATGTTGGAAATCCCTCCTTAATTAATACATCCATGCATGGGAAAGAAATAATAAATTTATCCAAGGTCTTAATTCAATGACTCTTGAGAAAATGCACATTCGTCTTTGGAAAGGTGAAAAATATTTAATATCCACTATCTCTTCTTGATGGAAGTCTCACCCCTTCACTATAAATAGAGGATTTGAGAGAAGCTTGGATCATCAATCCAACTAGAGAGTTGAGAATCAAGAGTGAGAAACTGAGAGAGTTTGTAATCCTCTTTGAGAGAGTTTGAGTGATTCCACCACACTTGGTTGAGTGTTATTCTCTTGTATTGAGAGAGAATCATTGTAATCCTACTTTGATAATGGAGATCTTTACTGGCTAGTGCCCGTGGTTTTTTCTTCTCACATTGAGGAGATTTTCCACGTTAAAATTCTTGTGTGTTTGTTCTCTTTACTTTCTCTTAAGGCCTATTTTAAGTCACATAGACAGAGGGAAATTTCCCTTCCGTGAACTCTGGTCCGATTTCCCAATAATGGTATCAGAGCTCGCCCGATTCGGGGGAGCTTAAGTCTGTGTGATTTAAGATGGAAGGAGTCATTTCGCATGATGGAGATATGTTTAAGCTAACAGCGGACAATTACTCATACTGGAAGCCCATGATGGAAGACCACTTGTACTGTAAGGAGTTACATGAGCCAATAACATGTAACGAGAAGCCGCAGACAGTGATGACATCTTCCTTATTGGATGGAGAAGAAAATTACCTAAATGTTTCTTATGGTGATTGTTCATGGATTATAGATTCCGGTGCATCTTTCCATGTTAGCCCACATGATGGTTACTTCTCAAATTACAAGAGAGGAGACTTTGGTACAATTAAAATGGGGAACCATGTCACAAGCAAGATTGTTGGCATAGGAGATGTGGTCTTGACAACAGACATAGGGAGTAAGCTCGTGCTGAAGGAGGTGAGACATGTACCTGACATGCGTCTGACCTCATCTCAGTTGGGAAGTTAGACGATGTTGGACTTGTGAGCCACTTTGGCTTAGGAAAGTGGAAGCTGACAAAAGGAAGCATGGTGGTTGCCAAAGGTTCAAAGGAAGGATCTTTGTATATCATGCAGGAAAGAATCTGTAGTGGGGAAGCAAATGTATTAGACGACTCCAAAGATCTTTGGAACAGACGATTAGGCCACATGAGTGAGAAAGGATTGCAGATCCTTGCCAAAGATCATCTCCCTAGCATAAATGGACAATTGCTAGAATCATGTACTGATTATTTGGCTGGGAAGCAGTGTAGGGTCAGTTTTCATAGGTCAGACGATCCCTCAAGGAGGATGGAGGCACTTGAACTTGTGCACTCAAACGTTTGCGCACCGTCTGAAAGATCCCTTGGAGGTGTGTATTACTCTATAACCTTTATTGATGACTACTCTAGAAGAGTATGGGTATATCTGTTGAAAACTAATGACCAGGTTCTTCAACCTTTTAAGGAATTCCATGCTTTGGTAGAGCGTGAGACTGGGAAAAAGTTGAAATGCCGAAGAGCAGACAATGATGGAGAGTACTGTGGTCCATTCAAGGCTTATTGTCAGACTCATGGTATCAGATTGGAAAAGACCCCACCAAAGACTCATCAATTGAATGGAGTGGCTGAGAGGATGAATCGGACTATCAAAGAAAAATTCAGATGTATGCTAAATCATGCAAACCTCCCCAAGTCATTTTGGGGCAAAGCTGTGAAGACCGTCGTAGCGTTGATAAATCTCTCACCATCACGACCTTTGAAGGGAAAGATTCCAGAGAAAGTATGGTATGGGAAGAAAACGTCCTACAACCACCTAAAGGTTTTTGGATGCAGAGCATTCGTCCATGTACCCAAAGACGAAAGAATGAAGCTTGATGCTAAGACCAAGGAGTGCATATACCTTGGATCCTAAAAGGATGAATTTGGATATAAACTATGGGATCCTATAAACAAGAAGATTGTTAGAAGCAGAGATGTGGTGTTCTTTAAAGACTAGACCATCAAGGACTTTCAGCAGAAAAGACAGGTGAAGTCCAAGGTGAATACTCATGATGTGATAACCCATCCAACATCCAACAGTTTAGGGGGAGAAAACTCTTGATCAGATAAATACTGAGCTAATGCAACCTCAGGTGGTAGATGATCAGATGATGCCAAATGCTTAGACAAATCCAGAACCCCAAACAATGGAAGAAGATCATAAACAGCTTGAGCCAAGACGATCAACAAGAGTAAAAATACCCTCCACCAAGTACCCGCCAGACCAATATGTTACACTCACAAGCAAAGGTGAACCTCAAAGCTTTTCAGAAGCTATGGAGACAGAGGAGAAAGAAGAATAGATTAAAGCCATGAATGAGGAGATGACCTATTTGCATGAGAACTAGACATGCGATTTGGTAGAGCTTCCCAAGGGAAGACGACCTCTAAAAAACAAGTGGGTGTACAAGTTGAAATTTGAAGAAGGGAGTTCTAAGCCCCGATATAAAGCTCGAATCCTTGTGAAGGGCTGTAACCAGAAAGAAAAAGTTATAGAGTTTGGAGAGATATTCTCACCAGTGGTGAAGATGGACTCTATAAGGGTAGTCCTAGGTCTGGCAGCCTGCCTAGACTTAGAGATAGAGCAGCTTGACGTGAAGACTGCATTCTTGCATGGAGACATGGAAGAGGAGATCTATATGGAGCAATCAGAAGGGTTTGAAGAACCAGGCCAAGAACATCTTGTGTGTCAATTAAAGAAAAGTCTTTATGGTCTGAAGCAGGCCCCCAGGCAGTGGTATAAGAAATTTGAATCTTTTATGACTAAGCACAGTTTTTCGAGAACCTCATCCGATCATTGTGTTCATAAAGAAGTATGACGATGGTGATTTTATCATACTACTGCTATATGTTGATGACATGTTGATTGTGGGTCATGATAAGGGCAAGATTGCTAGTTTGAAGAAAGCCTTAAGCAAGTCTTTCGCCATGAAGGACTTAGAACCTGCAAATCAAATTCTTGGAGTGAAGATTACTAGAGGTCGTCCCAAGAGGTTGTTGTGGCCGTCACAAGAGAATTATATTGAAAAAGTCCTTAAGAAGTTCAATATGGACAAAGCAAAACCAGTAAATGTTCCACTTGTTGGGCGCATGAAGTTGAGCAAGATGCAAAGTCCAACAAGTGAAGAAGAAAAACAAGAGATGAGAAAGGTGCCTTATTTGTCTGTGGTAGGTAGCCTTATGTACACTAAGATTTGCACAAGACCAGACATTGCATATGCAGTTGGAGTTGTGAGTCGGTTTTTGTCAAATCCTGGTAAGGAACACTGGAATGCTGTAAAATGGATACTAAGGTATCTAAGAGGAACTACCGAAAGGTGTTTATGCTTTGGTAATGGTAAGCCTATACTAGAAGGGTACACTGACTCTAACATGGCTGGATATGTGGATTCTAGAAAATATACATCAAGATATATAACTACTTTTGCAGGGGGAGCTGTGTCATGGCAATCAAAACTACAGAAGTGTGTTGCCTTGTCAACCACTGAAGCAGAGTACATCGCAACAACTAAAGCCTGCAAGGAGACTCTATGGATGAAAAAATTTATGTGTGAGTTGGGTCACAAGCAAGAAAAATATGTTGTGCATTGTGACAATCAAAGTGCAATTCATCTGGCTAAGAATCAAACTTTTCATTCTCGTTCAAAGCATATCGATGTTCACTATCACTGGATAAGAGAAGCTTTGGATGATGACTTGTTTCAGCCAAGGAAAGTTCACACTGATGATAACTGGTCTGATATGATGACCAAGACAATTCCAGTCAAGAAGCTCTCAGATTGTTGCAAGGGAGTAAGACTGATAAATGCCCCTCAATTAAGTCGGGAAGGGGAGATTGTTGGAAATTCCTCCTTAATTAATACATCCATGCATGGGAAAGAAACAATGAATTTATCCAAGGTCTTAATTCAATGACTCTTGAGAAAATGCACATTCGTCTTTGGAAAGGTGAAAAGCATTTAATACCCACTATCTCTTCTTGATGGAAGTCTCACCCCTTCACTATAAATAGGGGATTTGAGAGAAACTCGGATCATCAATCCAACTAGAGAGTTGAGAATCAAAAGTGAGAAAGTGAGAGAGTTTGTAATCCTCTTTGAGAGAGTTTGAGGGATTCCACCACACTTGGTGAGATAGATTGATTTGTATTCCATCTGAGAAGGGTGATGAGGTTGAGTGTTATCCTCTTGTATTGAGAGAGAATCATTGTAATCCTACTTTGATAGTGGAGATCTTTATTGGCTAGTGTCTGTGGTTTTTTCTTCTCACATTGAGGAGATTTTCCACGTTAAAATTCTTGTGTGTTTGTTCTCTTTACTTTCTCTTAAGCCTATTTTAAGTCACACAGACGAAGGGAAATTTCCCTTCCGAGAACTCTGGTCCGATTTCCCAACAGATGTATCATGTGAAATAAGGCATTTTTAGTTCGGTTTGGATTAATTTTGATGAAAAAAATTATTTGATTTTATCATTGTGGTTTTATCATTTAATCATCCAATCGATTTTGATATTTTTTCCAAATCCAATCCAATTTAAATTAGATTGGATTTGATTGGTTTTCTTTTTTTAAAATAGAAAATAAATATTAGATAAAAGTGATAAAATTATGAAATAGTAGTAAGCATTTTTATTGAAACTTATATTTATTAAAATAAATATAAAATTATATAAAAAGAAGAACATAAGACATGAAAACTAATTTAAAATTAGTTTTAAATTGATATATTTATAGAAATATAACATGAGATGATGATTGAAGTAGGGCAGTCATGATTGATACTCCCTCCATTTTTTAACTGTTGTTATAGGATTTCAAATTTATTTTTAAATAAGTGTCATTTTTAGATATCAAGGTAATAATAAATGCTATTTTTTTCAATTTTACCCTTATTCTTATCTGATTTTTTTAAATATTTATTATAAAGATATATCATAAATGTTTTAAAAGTTTAAAGTCTTATTAATAAATATATTTTTTATATCTTTAACAAAAAATTGATTAAAAAAATAGAGATATTAAATGCATTCATGAAATAAAAGAGAAAGGAAATCTTCGAAAAAATGGAGACAGTAATTAACTCTAGTTGTAAGGGTACGACTCAGAATGAAGGATAAGGGTGGGCATCGGGCAGGTTTGGTCGGATTCGGGCCCAAATATCCCAATCCGACACAAACCGCCCACTATAAATATGGGCCCATTTCCGACCATTTAATGTATCGGATTGGACGGGTCGATGGTTTAGCGGGTTACGGGTTGGGCGGGTGGATACAATCGGGTTATAATATGTATTGTCCAGTATTATTTAAGCCTTAACAATTTTTGTGTAGGGTTTTTTGCCTTTCATTAATTAAAAAAAAATTTAAAACAAATGGACTAATTCATTAGTTGGGCCATTTAAAGATACATATAGAATAAATTTCATAAAAAAATTGCCAAATATTAAAAAAGGCTAAAAATACAATCAGCCCAAATTGAAAAAAAAAAAACAAAAAATTACAATGTGTCACATTCAGAAACCCTAGCCCCCAAGTGTGCAGTCCATGGCTGCATGCCGCAACAATGGCGGGATCCTCACTACCAAGTAACTCCACAGCTCAACCTCCATAGAAAAAAGAAGAAAACCTGCACAGAAAAAAAAACAAGACAAACGTTAAGAACCCAGAAGCTACCAGCAACCACAAAAAATTAAAATATAAGATTTCATGAAAGAAAAAAATAAACCAGAAGCTATCAACAACCACAAAAAAATTGAAAAAGTTTCCAACTTTAGTGCAAAAAAAATAAACCCAGTTTAAAACAATCGGGAACAGAGGAGGCAGTTGTCCTGAATGGGGGTTGTCCATCACACACCACCTGAGAAAGAAAAGGAAGAGTAAGATAAAAAAAAAAAGAGGGGTGAAAAACAGCATGAACAGAGAAGAAAATATGAAGAAGAAAAGAACCAGAAAAAAAAAACAAAACAGAGGCAGCGGCAGCGGCAACGGCGACGATGGGCGGTGCGTAGCGGCGGTGGTGGTCCGTTTCAATCTTTGTTTTTTTTTGTGCCTTCACCAATGAAATGTTCTTCACTTTCGTTTTGAACATTTTCACGGGTGAAGCCATTTAAAAAAAAAAGATTGGTGTGGGCGGTATAGGTCACTATGCACGGTGCGTCCAGGACGGTGTGGGAGGGACGCGTGCGCGGCCAGGACAGTAAGGCAGGGACGGCGTGCGCAGCCAGCGACGGTGGGAAGTGAAAAGGTTGAGGGTGGGTCTCTTCGCTGTTGAAAGAAAAACTGATGAAGGAAGAAAGAGAAGTGGGAGGGAGAAGGAGGATGGGCATGTGAGAGAGAAGAATGATTTTGAAGAGAAGATGGAAGAGCAAGGGTCTGGGTGGTTGGGAAAGTAGGATGGGAAATCGTGAAAGTGAAATAATTATGGATGGGGAGAATACATTTGCACAGTAGGATTAAGAGATCTGAATGATCTTAGCCGTTGAGGAGAAGCACAATCCGTGTGCTTTCCATCAAGCCTCTGCTTCTACCACGTGTCTCGGTCGGGTCGGTCACCAACATTTTTTTTCTCTCACCCGTGACCGACCGCAACAAACCGTCCAGACCCTGTTTTTTTAAACCCGCCAACCCGTTGACCCGCTCGTACCCACCCAATTGATCAGTTTGTCTCACGGTTAGTGCGGGTCCGGGTCGAGTGTTAGATATCTGTCCACCCCTAATGAAGGAATTGATTCCATGTAGAAGACATTGACCATTGGATAAGTGGTGGTACATTATTGATGGTGGTGATGTGTTTTTGCACCGGATATTAGAGATTATAATAAGGGGGCACATATCTGGGTTTCAAAATTAATAGTGCGTTTGATGTGGATCCGGACAGAAGCTACTCTAAACATGTGTTTAGTTTGACGTTGAAACTGGCCAAACTCAAGTTTAGATTACCCAAAGTAACTATTTCTAATATTGGAAACGTAAGTTTACTACGTTTTAATACTAAATCAAATATGCACCTATTTGCGTGGATACATGTTTAAAACTTGATTTTGGGATAAATCAAATACACACTGAGAGTGTCGGATCTCAATCCCCAAACAAATCGTCCTAATCGAGAATGTCCGATAGAACCAATGGTCTTATGTGTTTTCTCCTATTATAGATATTAAATTTAAAGAATTTTCCTGAATGCATAATAATGTACAACTAATAATGGGTAGAATAATTATACACACTCAATTTTAGGGAGCGAAATTAAAGTGTACAAGGAGAGGAGAGTGATAGAAAAGAAAAAGATAAAAAAGAAAAGGTTAAAAGATATAATAAGTTATGTGATAGAAAATTAAGAGAAACAATAAAAAAAAATGGGAGGGCATATAAGAGGATATGAGAGAGTGAAAAAAGAATCAGGATTGTATGAGTATATGATACATCCATTTGTAATTGGCACACGATAAGAGCCAAGTATGAAAATATCATTTCTACGTGAAACCGAAAGGTTGCACATAATTTACAGCTTCCACAAAGATGCCTCTACAATCTAAAATCTAAGAGCCCAAAATCACCTGGATATTGAACTAGTAGTGAGAAATTAATATGAATTAATAATTTGTATGAGATTATAGATTTAAATCAGACTCCTTGCCACAGTTGTACATAATCTAAGAGCTTAAAGTTCCATTTGGAACTCAAATTAAGTAAAATTAAAAGGGAACAAAAGAAACACACTCATATATAACTTATAAAGAATCAACTATGCAACAGGACAGGTATTTTTATACAAATTCATCAAATCATATATATAATTATATATAACAGAATTGGTTAAATATTTAATTAAGAAAGGGGCTTTGCCAAATGAGTTGGGTGGTCTGCACCAGCTACAATTACCAATATGTTAGGTTGATGATCAACTTGATGATGAGAAGGAGTACTAGTAGTGACAGTGTTATTGGTAGCGATTGAGTGAGGCCTGCAACGCCTAGAACATGCTGCCATCAGCAACGCAAACCCAATCACTATAAAAATGGGTGCAAGCCCACCGTACAGGAATGAAGCTGGGGAATTCCAGTTCCACTTAAATGTGACATTATTAATGCTACCTGCAGGTGTCTGATTCATGTATACCCAGAAATGAATTATTCTCTTGTACTTGCAGCTGCTGTACCAATGGATATGCATTTATAGGGGAAGGGGACCCATATATGTTATTAATTGATCTTTAATACAACTGGTGATGAAAATATATATTAATTCAATATGGTAAGTTTTTATTAAAAAGAAAAATATTTATTTTATCATAAATAAATATAAATGTATAATAAATAATTTCTTTATTTTAAATCAAATCTTACCTTTTTAATTATTTTTGCCTCTTAAAACTGATATTTAAAGCGGAAAGATTTATTTTACATTTTTTAAGGGTTGTGTTGTGTGTATAGAGTAATTTCAAGCGAAAAGAGTATATATTTATCCTAAACTTTCATCCTTTTATAAAATATTAAAAATTTGATATTTATTATATTAATTATTTAACTTCATAATAATGAAGTGACTTATTGCAATAATGATAAAAATTTAAAGATTAATTGTGACAAATTGAAAGTTCATGATACCTATTTACAAGAGATCAAAAGTTTAGGGATGGTTTTATATTCTTTTCCCTTTTTAAATATATAGAATTAATGTTAATTAGTAATAAATTTGTTGTGACAAGATTGATTCATTCTGATACCGATTTTGTCTGGAATTTTAGAACAAAATAAATTAAGGTAAATTAAAACAACAGAATAAATCTCGATACTTTTCTTCATGTCTATAATTAAGTAATTGGATGATGTGATCTTGGCATTAGCCTTACCACAGATACAAGAGACATTGATTTGAATATTTCATGACTCAAGGTGATACAAATAAATAATATTCAATTTTAAATTATTACGACATATGAACACCGCAACTCTGTTCCCTTCAAAGCCACTGTCTATAGATTATTCTGTCATTCTGTGATGAATGAAATTCAATGATATATCACTTAAATCTGGATTTTAACTGTAATTTTTCTCCGTCCTTAATCTTTAGCTAGTTACAATTATATTCTTTTTTATGTGAATCGCTGGTATTCTTTATGAAAAATAAGTTGATAGAATTTACATTATAATTGAGCTAATTCTTTTAATGGAGATTTTTTTATATGTAAGACTCAAATTCAAGGATTTAAAGGAGAAAAAATAAAGTGAAACTTTTAATTTAAATTTTAGGGTTAAGTATGTTTTTAGTCCTTCAAAATTAGAGTTGTCAAAGTGAGCCAACCCGGCTCACGCGGGTTGGCTCACCACAGGTTAGGTTAAAAGTGAGCCGAGTCGGGTTGGCTCACTTTTCTGGTGAGCTGAAAAAATACCAACCCGGCTCGACCCACCGCGAGTTGGTGGGTTAAGCGGGTTGGCTCACCTAACTTAAAAAATTATAAAAATAATAAAAAAGTTCAAAAAAATTAGAAAAAAATATAAAAAATTATAAAAATGCCTTAAAAATATAAAAATTAAATAAAAATTAAAAAGTGAGCCAACCCACCTCAACCCGGCTCGAACCCACCTTGGCTCGCGAGTTAAGTGGGTTGACCCACTTATGACCCGCGAAAATGTGAGCCTATATTTTGCCAACCCAACCTACCGGTGAGCCATGTTGGGCCGAGTTGGCTCACCGAGCTCAACCCAAATTGACAGCTCTACTCAAAATATAGCGAAATTTGGTTTTGGTCCCTCATTTATTTTTTCATAGGTTTTGGTCCTCCATTTTTCAAAATCGCATGATTTTAGTCCTTGTTGTTAGTTATATTCCGCTGAGTGGTAACATAGTAAATTTTCTTATAGATTTTTCCATGAATTTACATTCAAATTTTTCTACAGATTTCAAAATTCAAAGGAAATTTTATTTAAATTCTAAAATTTGAGGTAAATTTATTATAGATTTTTTTACATCAAAGCAAAGAAATTTTATAACAACATTTTTATGTAAAAAAAATGAGGTTTTTTTTAGAAATTTACTGCACATGAATTTTCTAGAGAAAAAATCGCAAGAAATATTTTGTAAATTTTTACCCAGGAACGTCGTAGTGAAATTGTGAAAGTGACTTAACTGAGTACAATTAATAAAGAGGACTAAAAATATGCGATTTTAAAATATGGAGAATCAAAACCAATAAAAAAATAAATGAGAAACTAAAACCAAATTTCATCATATTTTGAGGGACAAAAACATATTTAACCTAAATTTTATATCAGTTGTTTGTGATTGTAAGAAGTAACTATATATGATCTTTTTCTAAATGATATACTTATATAAGGCGGTGTGGGAGAATTCTAAATCCAAACCTCTCTAAAGTCATATTATGGGACATTAAAACGAACAGGAGACCCTAATCGGGTTGGTTAAAGTGATATCTAGTAAGTTCTCGAGTTTGAATTGGTGGATGAAAAAAATTCACGAGTTAGTCCATTCTGTGGATGTTTGAACAAGAAGATTTAATTCATCATTATGTGAATGTTTCTTATTCGAACATGATTATTTACTGAAGCATATATATATTTTGTTAAACAAAAAAAAAAACAATCAGAAGACAGTAATAATTCTGTTCTTCAAAACAAATTCTATGAATTAGCAAGAATAAAAAAAAATATTTTAAATCTTGTATTATTATTAAGTGTCACAAATAATTAAATAACACAAGCCTTTTTTTCACCGATCGAGTTCCATTTGGAACTAAAAAATAAAACAAAGAAAGAAATAATTAGCACTTACAAGACATCGAGAATGAAATTAAGAGACCATTACTGTTGAATATATATATTTATGTACAACATGGATGGATGATTTGATTTGCAAGAAATTAGTGTAATTAAGAGAGGGGCTTTGCCAAATGAGTTGGATGGTGTTCTCCTGCGACGATTACCAATATGTTTGGCTCGCCATCAAGTTGAGGGCTTGTTCTCTCTATGGACCTGTTGGCCTCAAAGTTTCCCAATGAGGCTGCACTTTCAGGTCTGCGACGCCGAGAACAAGTTACCGTTAACAACGCTAACCCGATCACTATAAAAATTGGTGCAAGCCCACCGTACACGAATGAGTTCCAGTTCCACTTAAACCCATTATTGCTACTTGACGTCTGGTTCATGTATCCACTCATCCAACCTAGCTACCTCTCAATCTTTAATTAATTTGTTCCTTCTTGCACTACTGCCACTGTAATTTGCATTTTTATATATAAGTATTATTTAATTAATTTTGAGCAACAGGATGTAAAGATTCTTTTAATGTTCTTTAAAGGTCGTGTATTGATTAATTTTTAATACATGGAATGGAATGTTAATTTATTTATAAATTTGTTGTGACAAATTTCTGATAAGACTTTCTCTGAATTTAGAAGCTAAATGAAGGTAAAGAAAATGAATCTGTGTGTAAAGAATAATAAAACTCGATACTTTTCTTCATATTTATAAGTTGGGTGATGTGATGTTGGCCTTACCACAAATCCAAGAGACATAGATTTGAACATTTCATGGCTCAAGGTAAATAATACAAATGAAGTATAAGGTAATTATTAGGGATTATAATGTCTAATTGAGTTTGGGGATATTCGTGGGGATTGCCCTATTTGGGGACCCAAGAATGGGAAATTTTTTCCTGTAGGGATGGTGATCAGGATAAAAATTCCCCTGAAGTACATTTGGGATGGGGGTGGGGATCATTTCTTCCCCCCGTGGGGTCCCTGCCCCACCTCTAACACATGTAAAATAATTAATATATATGTGTAAGATTGACAATTAGCCCTATGATTTTAGGATTGTTATATGACCTACCTCATTTATAATTTTGTATTTGGATATTTTCCCACTATAGGGATAGGTATAAGTATGGAAAATTGCTCCAAGTATATTTGGGGATAGGATGAGATCAGTAACAGCCCGCATATTAGACTTTATAAGTCATAAGATTTTAACTAAAAATACTAGTGAATAATTGAGGAAAGGGAAGTAAAAGAATTAAGGAATCACAATGTAAGTTTAAAAAAAAAAACTAAGTTAATATTTTCACTTAAGCAAATCTAAGAAATTTTGTTACTGGTAATCGATTACAACTCTGTTGGTGATCGATTACCAAAGAGCTGAACCTGTGGTAATCGATTACGTCATCGATTACCTGAGAGCAGATTTTGTGTAATCGATTACTCACAGGGTAGTCATCGATTACCTGAGAGCAGTTTTTTGTGTAATTGATTACTTACAGGGTTGTAATCGATTACCTGATGACTGAGTTTTTGGTAATCGATTACCAAGGGGTGTAATTGATTACCAGTTTCCCAGAAACGCTTTCTAGTGTAAAATTCTACCTCTGGTAATCGATTACAACATTACCGTAATCGATTACCAGTTGTTCTATATAAAAGACCGGACATGCAAAATTCAGAACACATCATTTTTCTTCTTCCCTCTTTCAACCCTAGAGAGAGAAAGTGAGAGTTCTAGAGAGAGGAAGCTAATTTTGGAGCCTTGGAAGGAGATTGAAGCTAGAATCGACGATTGGATTACTTCAAGCTCTCAATTCCTCCCTTAATTTCATAGATTGGTGAGTATAACAAACATTTATGGTAGAATCTTTTGGTCTCAATGCATGCTCCCACCCCTTTCTCTTCCCTTTCTTGATGCTGGCTAGTTGATTTATAGATTGATGAATGTTTGGTTGTTTGGAGTGATTATTGATAGATTGAGCATAGGAGTTTAGAATCGAGCGTTGAATTCTTTAGTTACGAAACTATCGAAACCCTTGATTTTAACTCATATGAACATTCTAATCGATTATATCCCTTTATATAGTACTATTATGGATTGGAAAGGCTAATTCGATGTTTGGACTCAAAAATTGAATGTTGACTTATAGGGGTCGAAACGTCGAAATAGTCTAAACTAGTTTAATTGTTTGTAATTGCTAGGAATGAGCCATAGTGTAATTATGATATCAAATTATATGATTAAAGTGAATTCAAGGCGGCTTAATGTCGTAAGTAAAAGATTAATGTTATTGAAAACATGGCTTTGGCCCAGTTTGGGTGGGATTTATCCCCGGGAAAGCCGGTTCCCGTAGTTTGAGCTCAGGTCTAACTCTAGAAAGTGATAATATCATGCCTACTGGGCACAGTAGTGAGTGCATCATGTTGCATTATACTCATTTGATAATTGTGTTGAATTTCTATAGCTTCTAAATTGACATAACTATATTTTCCCTGTATACATGCATATGAGTTATATTCACTGAGATTTTTATCTCACCACGTGTTATGTGGATTTTGTTTAGCTAAACAGGTACCTCCGTCGTCGGATTCCCAATCCGGGAAGTGAAGATCATGGGGGATAGATATTTGTCTTATTCCTTGTTTGTTTTGACTGAATCGACATGCTTAGTTGTATATATGGACTAGTAGAACTTGGTGTCATGTAGTATGTGTACTTTGTATTTCTTAGTGGATTTGGAAAAGTGTTCTATATGAAGGTTGTACCTAATACTGGACTGTTTTTTATTAGTTAGTATGTTCATTAAATTGTTGGATTTTCGTTGGATTTCTTACAATTTCGTGATACTTTTGGATATTCAAAACGTTGCGCTCCATATTCTAAGTTAAGAATTTAGTTTCCAACGGACTAGGTTCTTACCTTGGAATTTAAGGTGTTACAATGCTCTTTGTCTCACAAGATCCATAAAGAATTAAAATAACAAAATTATCTTTAATTATATATATAAAATTGAATTTTAGCATTTTTCTTCCATAATTAATCTAGCTATGGGGATCCCCGTGGGGACCTGTGGAGTTATGGAGAATGGGGATGGGGAAATATGGCCCTAGATGGGGAATAGGGGTGGGGATGGGGAGATAATTGAGGGGTGGGGACGGGAAGTGGGGAGGTACTCCCCGCCCCCGCCCCAAAGAGGTGTCATCCCTAGTAATTATAACCAAAACAACGTGCAAAATCAATATATGTATGAACAATGTTTTCAGATTCGGAACTAACTAGAATTAGTATGTCTATATACAATTAAAACAAGGTGAACAATGGGCATTCATGCCCATTGACTCTCATCCAATAAATTTGAGACATTTGTACACTCTGATTTTTGAGGCAGACCATTTTAAATGCCTTTTTTTATTCTTATTTCTGACACATTATTTTTATAAATTATACTCAGACACTTTAATGTCAACATTCACTCATATACCCAAAAATTTTTCTTTTTTTTACTGACCCTAAAATTTTAATATTCACTAAATTAAAATCAAAATTTCTGAACTCTCCTAACTCAATCTGGGCTAGGTTTTCTTTCCTCTACCCACACCACACTTTCTCCCTCTTTCCTCCATCTCGTCGTCCCCTTCATCTACGGATCTGCGCCTTCAATCTGCATTTCTCCTTTTCAAGCGTCTCATCTCTTTCCTGCGACGGTGATTTCATTGAGGAGGCGCTGCCTTCTGAGAACCAGCAACAGCTACACGACCGGAGTAGTCGGACTGCGGCAGTGATCTCCATGCGAGGCAGTGGAGATTTCCGGTGGTGATTCTCCGAAGCTGCATGGACGATTACGTTCTCGAGCGACTCCCTTTCGTTTTCGAGTGGTGATTCTTGTAGGCGGAGATGATTTACGGTTGCTCTTTCCGAAGGTGATTCTGCCAAACACGATTTTGCGCTCATTTTCAACCCTTTGCGCGGCTGCCGTCTTCAATTTTTGATTTGTTGGACTGCACACGCAAACCCCCAGGTTACAGGTAACTAAGTTCAGCCCCTCTTTCAGAACTACTGTTAGAATGAGAGAGATTTGGGTTTGTGTTTACAGGTTCAAAATGTATCTTTTGATTTCCCCTAATACTGCATGTGTTAAGGCATTTTCCTTCTTGATTATTTTGAAGCTTCTTTTTGTCCTTTTTTTTACTTTAAACGTGTTGAGGCTTATAGACAAGTTGTTGCTTTTAGTATTGGCATAACCAACTGAAATCTACTGCACAACTAACAATAATAAAACTTGCATATTTATAGCGGTAGAGGTCAAATTAAATGGTGGAATGTTGAACTTGGCAAAGTAAAGACATAGAAGAATTGGAACCTGTCATTTTTCCACTTATGAATTGTTACCTAGTCAGACAGAACATAGGCTTTAAACTTGTTAAGATTTAGTCAGACATTTGCTTACTTAATCATGATTCACAAACTGAATTGTTAATTTTGGTGTAGAAGTTTCTTAGCTTTAAGGATGATAGCGAATTATATAATTTTAGGGCATTCTTTTGTATCCTGTGTGTGAGAACGAAACAAGGATAGCATCATCGATTTCATCTCTTCAGGTATCATTTGGGAAGCTTGAAAGGTTTCAAAATAAATTCCGTTTATTTTTGTGCAAGTACGTTGTGTTTATTTCACATGTTCTTCTCTCTGCCATTTTTGTTTACCTATGCTCTTTGTTCTTGATGTTTTTTTACATTTGAACTTTGATTAGGAAGCTTGTTAGTTAAGGATTACAAATATGGCAGACACTATGGAAACTAAGTCAAGATATGGTGTAGTGGTTGTATTATGATTTGTAGGAAATGGATTGGGTTAAATGCTTAGGACTTATGTTATGCTTTATTGCTTATGACTTATGTGATATACCATTAATTTGGCCGCTTTTTATTGGTCAAGCCTAGTCTATTGTGCTGTGATTTGGTCTACTGGTATCTCTAGATTAAGCTAATGTGGCACAAATTTATTGTAAGAGAATTGTCTTACCTTATTATATGTAGTGTACCAAAAGCTCTTAATTCTTATTAGTTAAGGTAGCATGATAAGTTAATTTAGACTTGGCACTACGGTTGATGGAAGTATCTGTTAAAATCAATGGTTGTGTTGTTGCTGGATGTCAGAGAGTCCAATGGGGAGGGTTATAAGGGTATGTTTTTCATGTAGTTTTGCAGAACTGCAGGGATTTTAATTAAAGTGATTGTAAATATTGTATGATGTGATGGGTAAACTAACATATCTGTTTATCTATCTTAAAGGATTTTAAAGGATTTTAAATATTTTAAAGGATTGTAAATATTTTAAAGGATTTTAATTGTATGATTTTAATTAAGATTGAAGTATCATTTACCTATCTGCTATATGTAAACTAACATATCTATTATAGCAATTTTGCTTCATGAATTAACAATGTGCTGCATGAATTTGATTGCTGTGGAATATTTGATAAAGTGGTTCTTGGATAAGAAAATAGAATAATCATGAGAGAACAATTATAGCTTGATTGCCCCTAGCTATTAGAGTCTGGTACATTGTTAAATGTGTATATCCATATGAACAATAATGCTTTGAGTTTAAGTTTGATGCAGCACATTGTTAAATATACTCAGCATTTAATATACTAAAGTAGAATCTGATCAATAGGAATTAAAATACTGTATTAATTTTCTAATTCCTCTTTGATTCTGTTATAATTTTTAGAATCTAACTATGTCATTATTATTTACTTATAATAATACACACCCTCTTCACAATAATTTCTGTACATTGTCTACATACTTATAACCACTTATAACCAGATAAATTTGGTTATACATATAAGCTGGTGTTTGAGCTTGTTATACATATATCTATCTTTCCTTTTATCTTTGCTGAAATAAATTTGGTGTCACTGGTATTTGTTTAAGTGGGCATAAACAAATAACCTTTGAAATTTCAAGCATCCAAATCAATTATATTGTTCCTGGTTAGGTAGAAATGTAAGGTGCTGTAACATACATCTCGACATTGAAACTACAAGTAATAGAAACTGTTTGAAACATACATCTCAGCACCCCCTAATTTTAACTACAAGTAATCCTTGAATTTGAAGAAAGACACCGGTTTAAAACCGGTTCAGTTAAAGTCCAAACTGGTTCGGGAAGTCAAACCAGTTTACTCTAAATAAGTTGACCCATAAACCTGGTTTACATTTGGAAATGGTTTGGGTTTTAGAAAAACCACCCCATGCACAGCCCTAATACAAATTAAGGTGTGAAATCCATTTACTTACACTAGTTAACTAGGTGTGATTTGATAATTTTTTTGTTTGAGTTTGCTCTTAATAATTAGTCAGGTTTCATTTCATCCTTCCATTTGTTACTTTTAATATTTGGCATGTAATGAAGTCATCTTATTGAAGCAGTTGGAGTGGAAAATTTGTAGTTGAAGAGACTTATTATTTGGTTCACATTAAAAAAGTGGAGAGAGACTTTTTGTGTAGTGATATCTGGTTCGTTGGTAACAATTTTGTTGTGTACCTTGTTTTTATCATGTTTCTAAAATTCGCTCCAAAGAAGGGCTTGACAAAAGTCTATTACAATGTTGAATCGACTGAGACTGCTGTGAAGTGACTGCTATATGAGCCCCATGGTGATGATCACTCTTGGATAACCTGTTTTGCTTGTGACTAGCTAAATATGTATTGTGCTTAGTCACTTAAGGACAAATCTATTTGTCAGGGATGGTTTTCACACCACCACAGTGGCTGTCATAACTAGTGATAACCTCTTAGGCAAACTTAGAGAGATAGTGAGGTTTGAAAAGAACTATTATTCAATGGCATGAGGATTGTAATTTTGTTAGGTTTGATATTTACCACATAAATATTCCTTACATGTTCTTCTATTCCAAATCCTGGATGTGGAATAAAACTCATTAATCACCCTTTGATTTTGCTGAAGCCAATTCATACTGCAAGTACTAAGCAGATGCAACCTATGTTCTGTATATATTTTAAATGGTGGGAATGCCTTTTATTTAGACAAATTGATTGTTTATTATATATGCTGAAATTTGGTTGTATTAGGAGCTAATTTGCTTGGCTTATATAAGAAATGCCACAATTTTCAATGATTTTATTGATAATAGGGCTGGGGGGCTATGTAACATCCTAAATTTTATTAGGATAAATATTAATTAAATTAAATAGATTAATTAAGAAAATAATTAATTTAATGGGAAATAAATAATAGGAGTATTGCTATTATTAGTTTTATTTCGTAAAGATAATTTTAATTGTAAATAGAATAATGGGGGGTGAGAATGGGCCCAAGCCCAATTAGTTATTTCAGTAAGGAGGGGTTAATAAAGCTCCCTAATCCTTATTCGTATCATTCGTCAGTAAGCGAAACGCTAAGGAGGGGAGAAACGGAGTCTCAAGAGAGAGCTGCTGTGGAGTGAACGCCAAGAATCCAAGAAAGGACTTCCTTGCTGTGATCAAGTTTCGCTTAAGGTACGGTGGGGGAGAGGGTATTGCCTGTATATGCATGTAGGGGATGTTTGGGTAGTAATCTAAGCGTATAATTTTGAATTGATGAATTTATAACTTAGAATGAAGATATAATCTGTTGGTTGATGATTGATTGTATGTAAAGTGTTGGATAAGATTAAAGATGATATTGAGAATAATGGAAAAAGAGGTGATTAGGGATTGAGAAATTGGGGGTTTTGATGAATTGATGGTATAATCTGTAATTGGTTGTTGATTTACGGAGTATTGGATGCTAATAATGATTATGTATGATGTTTAGACGTAAAAGATTGATTAGAGATTGATTGGATGAGTTTAGAGAGGTTTGAAATCGTGAATTCTGCGATCTGTGTCGCGGGTAATCGATTACCAACCAGAGTGTTCTGGACAACACAGAAGCACTGTTGGCTTGCTGGTAATCGATTACGGGGGTGCTGTAATCGATTACCAGAGAGTTTGTTTGCGTGTAATCGATTACAGGGGTGTTATAATCGATTACCAGAGAGCTTGCTTGCAGGTAATCGATTACTCTGGTAATCGATTACAAGGTGGTTGTAATCGATTACCAGAAACCTTGTTTGCAGGTAATCGATTACTAGAGGTTGGTAATCGATTACCAGAGTGGATTTTGAGATCCTAACTGTTTGATGATGATTGACGTTGTTTGTGAGTACTTTATAATGAGTATGGTGTTGATGATTAATGATGTTTGATGAGGATTGCGATGCTTATGATGATGAATAATGATGATATTTGATGATGAGTGTGATGATGTATTATGATGATAATTGATGATGAGTGTGATGATGATAATGACGTCGGTGTATATCACCTTATTATGATGATGTTTAATGATGAGCATATTGATGTATGATGATGATGATAAATGTATATCACTTTATAATGATGATGTTTGATGATGAGCATGTTAATGCATGATAATGATGATTTATGATGATGGTGTATATCACCTTTTGATGATGATGTTATCTAAGTTGTGCGGGCCCATAGAGGGGGTACAACTTAGGAGAGATGCCTTGAGCATATGTGATGAGACCTGAATTGTGCGGGCCCATGGAGGGGGTACAATTTGGGAGGTGAACTGAGTTGTGCGGACCCATAGAGGGGGTACAACTCAGGGGATCAAGATGGGGCGTTCGATGCACGGGCCCATAGAGGGGGTGCAACCTAGGAGTGATTGTACGGGCCCATAGAGGGGGTACAACCTAGGGTCGAATGTCGTTGTGCGGGCCCATAGAGGGGGTACAACCTATCGGATAGTGTGTGGTAACACCGGTAGACCACCTTGGTACTAACTAGAGTGATTGACGAGGTGCGCCCATTGTGTGGAGTTCCAAGTTATGATCTTTGGGTAGATGATGAGAGGAGTATTGGTGTGTGATATATGATGACGAAATTGTGTTATTAAATAATGATTGAGGATGATGAGTATTATGTGTGAGAATAGAATATATGATTATTTGGGTGAATGATGGTATGAGAACTATATGATGATATATGAATGAGGTTATGATGATGATGAGCTTGATGAATGTATAAAGGATATATTTATGTGTTGTGAATAGGAATGATGGTATGACATGTATATGTTGATATAGATGATTAAATATATGTTGAGTTTTAGATGAATGCTATTCATTGGTGATTTAATGTATTGATGGAATGATGTAATGATGTTGTGGGTGAGGATGGGTATTCTCTATGTGTATGTATAGGTAGTATTCCTTTTCCTCACCGTATTCTGTGGATATATTTTACAGGTGTTGAGGAGGACACGACTGGTGTCGACTATGATTAAAAGGGTATGCTCTGATAGATGTGACATCAGGGTGTATTCGGGATGTTTTAATATGTTTCTAGATTATGAGTATTTTGTGAACTTTTGGATGCCTTGTATGGCAGTAGACTAATAGTAGTTCTTTTTATGAATTGGAGATTCCGCTGCTTATTATTTAAATTATATTTGAAAGTTTAATTTCTTTTAATAAAGTCGTTTTCGAACTATGAGATATATAAGAGTAATTGTGAACCTTTTTACCTAACGTGGGATTTTCCCTTTTATAAACTACAATTTCTTAAATATATAAGAGTATGGGGTAGATGGGTGTCACAGGCTACATTTTTTTCATCTTAGTAGTGCAATCTTAGCCATTTCTTCTATTTTTTTTTTATAAAATTCCTTCTGATTGGGTTCAACTTTTTTGCACTTATTCATCATCCTAAAACTAATAGGTGTAGGATTTTAACTTGTGCGATAAACTATGGAAAACCAATTTCCTGTAACTTCTATCCAAGGGCTAGCTGTTTCCATCCAACTTATTTTGGTTAGAATATAATTGACTGAATTGGTTAGCAAAGGTGGTGTCAAGATTTTTAGGTGTTAATAGCTTGGTATTTTAGTAGTAGTGTTGTGAATGAGTGAATTTATCTACTAGTTATTACTAATCCTTGCGTCAGGATTCTTAGTTGGTTAATACCTTGATATTCTTTATGTTAAATACCAAATACTAGCTTGGAATTAATGTTACTCTTATCTAACTATCTGTACAAATTAAAAAGCTGAACTTTTTGGCTTTATGAAAAAAAAATTCAAAACAAATTGTTAATACCTTGATATTCTTCATGATGTTAAACTTTTTCACGTTGTAGGCATAAGACTACGACAATTGGTGAATGATAACATCAACGATATGTAAGCAAGCTAGGGACATTGATCATCATGCCCGAGTTAATGTAAGTTTGAACTTTTATCTTGTGACATATCTATATATGCAAAATAAATTGTATGGCCTCAATTTTTTATTGATGTAGTTTTGGAATAATTATACTCATCTTCAAATTTAACCTTTTTTATAAAATTAATATTTGTTTTAAACTACTTTAATAGGTATATGATTTTAACTTGTGCGATAAACTAAGTAAACATTGTAGGACACAATGGCATATAAAAACAAGTTCAAGGTAAATTTCAGAAAATTAACTTCAAAATTGTCCAAGTTACGAAATGGAAATCATAACAAAAAACCAAAGCAATAATAGATAGTTATTGAAAGTGAAGTCATGTAATTCCTAGTAAATAGGAAATTCCGATCCCAATAGATAACTAAATTTGCAAACTTCTATTGATTTCCTCAACTTTTTTCATGTTTTCAGCAGCAAGTTTGACAACTTCATTCTTCTTCATATTGTATGAATTGATCACCAAGTTCAATGCAAGCCTGAACCGTGATTCTGTGTCAACCTGTATGTTACATTATATTAGAATTTAAGATAAATAAAATCTTGTAATTGAATATTTTGTTAATGAGAGTTAGAAGTTACTTACTTTGATTAAGTAGTTTGTTGACCACATGCATTCAATCATCCATTTTACCACCCATATACCGTAATCATTGCTGTCACCATTAATATTGTTAACAAACATGCAGAAAAAGTAATTACATAAATAATATCATAACTAAAAAAGGTTGTAGTTTGATCCCTTACGATTCAGGAGCTTGTTTGCCAATGTTTGGTTGCTCTATAATTATAAAATCAGTAATGGCAGGTTTAATTGCAGTAGGAATTTGGTAGAATGAATCTCATCCACAAACATCTCCTCTAGGAAAATAGCCTAAAATTTTTTTTATGTTAGTTAATAAAAAATCCTTAAAGGAAAATTTCTGGGATTAGATGTTGGATTACCAGTTTTTTGACATATCTCTGTCTTAATTCTCTTCTTGTTGGATCAGGCATGGAATCCAAAATGATCATTTTTCTTTCTTTCATGTGCACGCAAGTATAAATTTATGGGCCTTAAAAAATGATTAATTGCAAAGATATTTTTAAAAGGAAAAATTCATTAAGAAAGAGCACTAGGGGTGCTTACAAAAATAACAAACCTACCAACAGACTACCTAAACCAAAAACCCACGCCAATACCAATCCATATCATAAAAACTAATTACAAACCAAGAAAATTAAAACCGTGCCATATTCCTACCTACAAAAACCCAACTAGATTCATATTCCAAATAAAGTGTGCACCCTAGAACACACAACCAGTAAATGTAAGCAAAGTATGCCCACACCAAGACAAAAGACAAGTGTATTGAAAACACACCAAGTCTCGCACCAACCTATAATGTAAACTAGCAAATAGTACTGTATTAGCGCACATAGTGCAATATCCCACCATTTAATAATAGCAAAACTGCAAACCAAAAAAGACAATTAAAAGTCACCATCACAGCAAATTAGTTAACCAAAAATATGGGCCTTCAAAGAAAATGTATTAAATTTTCCACTTCTGTAATGCTTAATACAATTCAGAAAAAACACAAGACAAAAAGAGGACCAAAACTATGAAGCCTCCACCTCCAGGAGCCCTGGGTCAAAATAAAAAGCACACCAAAAAGAACCAGCAACCACCAATTACATTCCAATCAGAAACCACACCAAAAAGACAAGCTCCACCAATAAAGAATTATGCTCCAATTATCCAACGTTGACCCATCCAAAACTTTACCAACAACATTCAGCAAAAACTTTAACCAGTACCTAAACAAAATCATCATTTTGTAATTTGCACCACCCTCAGAATTGCCCAGACTTCCAAAATTCAGGCAAGAACCTGGACCTGCTGAACATAGCAGAAAAGGAAAAGTGAAAGAATGGTCCTTAGCTTTTAATCAACTCCAAGAACTAATTTTAACCATAATCTAATAAGACACAAGCTGAGTTTAAGATTTAAGAACAGAAACGGAGACACCCATACCTATAGACACTTATATGTACATAGCTCTACCAAAAATTACTGAGGGTGGTCAGGCTTTCCACCTTGAACAAAAGCAAGAGTAGTTTGTTTATTAAGAAATCAATATCAATTCGTGATTGACGAAGAGAGATCAATCTAAACACACCTTGAAATAGCGTACTAAATAATAATGCTTACCTGTTCCACTTCCATTATTTATGAATTGCTGAAGCAGATGAGACAAATTTCGGTCACTGTTCAAATTAGGGACTCCATTAAAATTCTGCAGCAATAAGAGCACTTCTTTACTAAAGATGACATATTGATCACACTTATCCAAATTGTATCACCTTATATAAAATAACAACTAACCTGCCCAAATTGCGATGGAAATGGAGCTTGGGGATAATGTAGATACCAAGGAACCACTCCAAAATAAGGAGGCATTCTCCCTAAACCAGGTGTTGTACTATGTTGTGGGGGTAACACGACCACCCCTTCACGAATTTCTTCATTACCCATACTGCCTGATACAACAGGTTTCATTTCCTGTATTACACTCACCCTTAAATTAGCTATACACTACCCAAAATAATAAAAGCAAAAAATGCAGCATTCAAACAATTGTATAGCATATTAGAAATCATCATTTACTTACACAGTCCTCCCTTGAATTTTGCATCACAGTCTTTTTATTATTGTCAATCTCGTCAGTAATTGCCACTTTCTTTTTCTGCAATAATATTACCCTATTAATTTAAATGAAAAATCAAAACCCAGTAGCAAGCAAATATTAATGATCAAATCCTTACATAGTCCTCCCTTGAATTTTGCATAGAGGAATTCACAATCTTTTCATTATTGTCAATCTCATCAATAAATGCCACTTTCTTTTTCTGCAATAATATTACCCTATTAATTTGAATGAAAAATCAAAACCCAGTAGCAAGCAAATAATAATGATCATGTCCTTACACAGTCCTCCTTTAAATTTTTCATAGAGGACTTCACAATCTTTTCATTATTGTCAATCTCATCAGTAAATGCCATTTTCCTTTTCTGCAATAATATTAAGCAATTAGATTGAAATGAAACCCAAAGACAAACATGAACAAATTGAAACCTAACCCATCCTATTTGTACTTACATTTTGATTACTCCCAACACTGTGAGGAACATGGTTGCTGCCCTGTACCCTAAACCCTTCATTACATCTCATTTTATCCAAATTCTAGAACACAATTCAAGCATATTGAAGGAATAAATAAAAAACAAAACAGAGTGGACAGAAAAAATTACTTTTTCAGTTGTAGGAAAATCATGTGCTTACACAGTCATTAGTGGTTTTCTGTGTCAAGTTCTTAACTCTCTTTTCCTTCATGTTACTGCAACCACTATGTTTAACTTGCCTTTTCTACAAACAATGTAAAGACAATTACTCAATTCGACCTCATAAAAAAAACCTATAATTTAGAACAAAAAGCTAAACAATTACACATTACATATTCATTAGATCCAGTAATTTGGCGCTCTTGTTCAATGTTTTGCACATCTTTTTCATCAGATGACACACCTTTATCCTGCAATACAATGACACTAATAAGAAACTTCATTCTAGCATTGAAAATTAAATTCAACATAAAAAAAACAAATAATAGTTATGAAAAACTAAACTCTCTTCTTCTCTTATAATCCCCTCAGATTCTGAACCCGATGAACCATTATGCATACTAAGATCATCATCGTTAGCAACAATCCTAGGACATGTCCTGACCATATGTCCAGTCTTGCTACAGTTTGAACACTTCCTGGCTTTTCTCCTTCTATTTTTCTTAGTAGGAGCACCTTTTGTCCGAACAACATTGGGATCACCGACATCATTTTCAGAAACATTATGCTCGGTGACTGAATAGCCTTGTTTCTGAAAATTGTCTATTAGCTTCAATATTTCAATTCTGACGGTATTAAACAGCTCACGCTTTTTGGAACCAATATCACAAAGTTTGTTACATAATGCTGATAAAAACCCAAATCGAGCCACTGTCATCATATCATTATCCATTTCCTCAGCAGGGAGCGATGAAATATAAGCACCTTTAGCATCTTTTGTCCAACGTGTACATACCAAACTCTTAGGAGTTGATTGCATATGCTCAAGTCTCATAGAACATATGATATGGGAACAAGGAATACCACATGACTCAAAAAGCATACAATCACATGAAAATTTACTATTAACTTTGTCATAAAGTACAGGCCTTTGCCTATTTGGTTGACCATACTTGTTCATATTGAACTTGACTATCTCACCACATTCTACTCTCTCAATCACATTCATTGCTCCAGCCTTCTCAATCTCAATTCTGACTTCTTTAAAAATATCCAAGGTGAAAATTTTTGAAGCCTCGCGCTCAATCTTGTGTAGAGATGTTGTCAACACAGGTTCAAAATAAAAGGACTTAAAATCAGAAATCATCTCATTGTACCTATATTCTCTTAAACAATGCTCAAAGTTATGCAAGAACTCAATAATTGAATCTTTGCTTCTAATATATGCCTTAATGAAAGAATGAACACCTTCACATTGTGATGTTGTCCTTATGCGAGCAAAGAACTTATCACGTAAATAAGCAGTGACCCACATATACTTGTTCTCATATGTTTTGGACACCCATCGGTTTCCTTCAAGCCCATGTTTTGCAACTACTTCCTCCCAATATTGTTCAAATTCTTCTGGAGTAATATTAGCATACATTGCTTTTTGAAAATCCTCCAAAAAGAACCTTTTCTTCACGTTCTCACATGCATTCTTCTGCAAGTGCCATGCACAAAGTCGGTGTGAAGCATTAGGAAACACCGACTTGATGGCTTCCCTCATTGCAAAATCACCATCCATTACTACTGCCGTTGGATGCTTATGGCACATTGCATCCAGAAAGGTTTGTAAAACCCACTTGTATGTTTCAGTTGATTCATCAGCTACAAGAGCACATGCAAATACAATAGTCTGGGAGTGATGATTTTTACCAGAGAAGATGACAAGAGGGTGATTATACTTATTTTTCTTGTATGTGGAGTCAAATGCAACCACACCTCCAAAACACTGATAATAAACTCTACTAGTTCCATCAGCCCAAAATAGATGCTTTAGATTGCCATCCTTTGTAAGTAAGAATCTTGAGAAAAACATTGGATCATTGTCTGCGTTCCCGCCTAGATAACTTTAGTCAGCCACTGCATCCCCATCTTTGATCTTCGAAGCCTTTAACTCACGAATACAGTTATATAAGTCTGTCTTGGGAAAACCTAAATTACCATATCCTCCTTTTTGGGCCAACATGTACCCCAAAATTTGACACGGTCTAACACCATGGGAATGCAAGACTTCCACCTGAGCTTTGTCTGCGTCATTTAAGCCGCGATAGGTAGAAATACATGGCACCAATTTCGAAGGGGTTAAAGCATGGTTATGAGCCGGATCAAATGCCACCACTTTCCATTTTGATGTACTATAGTCAAGGCGAACCCGCAACCTAGCATTGCATTTTGTACGAGTGAGAGGTTTGTGATCTCTTTTCCTATCATGTTTCATCAGGTACTTTCGGTCCCTCAATCTAGCCCTATTGCATAAAAACTGTCGCCATACCATTCTATTGTTCTTATCGCGACCTAAATCATCTCTCCTAATAACGAAGCCATGACACTTTGCATAAGCAAAATAAAATTTGTATGCATTTTCTTCACTGCAAAACTCCATATTAGAAATTTCATCCGCTGTTAAGTCTGCTATATTTTCCAACTCATCATGTGACACATCTTCATTAGCAACATCATGTGACACACTGGCATCAACAACATCATTTGGCTCATCACTTTCACCTCCATCGGAGCTAACACTATAGCTAAAACGAATGTCCATATCGTCATCTAGGTTAACATGTGAGTCCTCAAAACCACTATCCATCTGCAAAACAGTGACAAACTAAAAAACGCATATAACAACTTCACCTAATATAGGCAACACAAGCTAATTCTATATGATGTTTTCATTATTTGGCAATTTATAAAATACAAAAATGGGAATCCTATAAAAATAGCAACGTGACAAGGTTTTAGATTTGGCAATTAAAAAATCATATAATGGACAATAATAAGATAAATAATATTGAATTCGAAGAAACAAGGAAATGAAAAAAATAAATAAATTAAAGATTCTTTGCTAAATTTCAAGCAAATAGAAAGACTCCTAGGCACATTAACCATATTTTTTTAAAATATAAATTTTAATGCACTATTTCTACTTACCCTAATAATATCAAATTAGTAATGTTCACCAAGCATAACTTTCTAATCAATTGTGTTTTTCTATTTTCTACTATAACGCAGGTCTCACAACTAACTATGTTTAAGCCATTATTGAAAATGATATAGAGATAGCGAGATATTAAGCCTATTTTGATCATTTCTAATCCTTTTCAATTATATAAAATGATAAAGCCTTTTCCATCTTTCTACCATACCGCAAAGATTTCAGAGATGAAAACTTTTCTCAACCTCCACTTGGTTCTCACCATTCTACAGATTTTCTTCAAATGGATACTACTAGTTCTAGAAAAAATAGGAGATGACAACAACTATAAATTTGTCTCTGCATAATCAAATTCATATCTGAAATTTGTACATTGATTGCTCACATATTCAACACATGCCTAATACTTCTGAAATTTGTCTCTGCATAATCACATGTTCATTGATTAGCTCTAATGATACGTTAGTGACAAACTTTTCAGTGCTATATTATGGTCTTCCTACAAAATTACCTTTTGTAAGATTAACAAGAATCATGGGATTCAATCACTTTAATAATTTCTTAAATTGACGGTTTACTTTTAATTAAAGAACAGAATTGTTAGTTCCGAAAGCCTTTGAACAAATTCTTCCTATTCGGTTTAAGGTATATTGAAAATTTTAGCCCAATGCTTTAAGTTTTCTCATGCAGATTTTTCTAATGAGGATTTTTCTCTGCCTAAGTTTTATCCAGTAAAAATCAAGATGAGAAATCCATTGACAACTTCAAAAAATTAATCCCAATAGCAACTGGAACTTATGAAAGGACACATCCAACATGATGAAGATTAAAGAAGTCGCAAAGAAAATATTAAAAGTCTAGAAGACTAGAAGAAAGTTATCAAAAAGTGTCACGAAGAACCTTCTCAGGTAAAAACATGACAATTTGTACTTGCATTCAAATTTTCTACAGCTTTTGCAACAAGTACCTTTTGCCTAGAGGCTAACAATCTGATCCAAAGCTCCAACCCCTATATTGCAAAGGTTATAAAAGATCTCAGCTTAGACTATGCAAAAGCACTCTTCTCGAATATTTTTCAACTACTACTTGAATCTGCCTTAGCAAAAATCTTTCTATACATGTTTATAGTGCTTCGGTTCTTGCATAAATTCAAAAACTGAATCACACAGATCAAATTTTACCGGGGGGAACCTTAATTGCTTTGTTAAAGTTTAAGCTTTTCTGTTTATAATGATTTGGTTTGGTTATGAAATCCCTACTTCGAATAACTGGGCAGCAAGAACAAGGAGGAAGTGCAAGACAAGTGCACTTCTTTAACAGAATTGTTCATAGATGCACACCCGCCTAATCCCCAAATGAAAATGAAAATAAAACAAAATTATTTGAGGTTGTGAGCAAAATCTTAAGGCAAGATGCCAACTAATTAGGTAGAACTCAGTTTTAGTTCAAGCATTCAATAACTTCAATGAAGATGTTCTTTAAGAAAGATCAGAAGAGTTATGTTCTTATGTTCTGTTCTTACTGTCTCACATTTCCTTCCTTAACAAGGCAACATTTTCATTTCATTTGCAGGCAACAAAACAACTAAATCTCAAACACCTAAGTCATAACACATATTATATCAAGCAATAATAACCAGCAGGTGGTTTAATTCTTATCAATATTGCTTTCCAACTCCCGTCTCAGCTGAACAGAGAAATCATCACTAACATCATGAATATCAGAACCCAGAGGTAGGCTCTAGTGAGGACAAAATACAATGCAGGGTTCCTTCCACCTCATTCTATAAGCAGTATATCAGTTTTTGTGACCAAATAGCAATTTTTAAAATTCTGCAGTATTAGGGGAAATCTTCCGATACATTTCGAGGCCATTAACAGAAACCCAAATCTCTCTCATTAGCAATTAAAATTTGTACAGTATTAGGGCTATAAACAGAAACCTAAATCTCTCTCATTCTAACCATAGATCAGAAAAGATGGGTTGAACTTAATTACCTGGAACCTGGGGGTTCTCGTTTGCAGTCTAACGAATCGTGCGTGAGGACCCAAAAATTGAAGACGGCAGCCGCGTGAAGGGTTGAAGATGAAGGCGGGATCGTGCTTGGCAAAATCACCGCTGGAAAGAGGAACTGGAAATCGTCTCCGCCTCGCAGAATTAACGCTAGAAATCGCAATCGCAATCGAAATCGTCCGTGCATCTTGGGAGTATCACCACCGGAAATGGCCACCGCCGCTTAGTAGAGAGATCACCGTCGCTGTCACCGCCTTGCAAACAGATCACCGTCGCAGCCTCGCAAAGCCTCGCCGAGGAAGGGAATCACCGTAGCAGGAAATGAGAAGAGACACGGGACGCTCAACAACGAAAACGTAAACATGGAAGGTGGCAATCCATAGGTGAATGGGACGATGGGGAAAAGGAAAGAGGAAGAAAGTGTGGTGATGGGGAGGAAGGAAAAACCTAGTTCAAATAGATTGAGTTAGGAGAGTTCAGAAATTTTGATTTTAATTTAGTGAATATTAAAATTTTAGGGTCAATAAAAAAAAGAAAATTTTTTGGGTATACCAGTGAATGTTGAGATTAAGGTGTCTTGAGTATAATTTATAAAAATAATGGGTCAGAAGTAAGAATTAAAAAAACATTTAAAATGGTCTACCTAAAAAATTAAGAGTGAACAGATGTATCAAATTTATTGGATGAGAGTCAATGGGCATGAATGCCCATTTTGGCTAATGGGCATCACAAGGTTCACCTTATATATAATGGTTTGTAGCAGTTGAAAAATGGGAAACATAAAATTTTGATGTGGTTGCAATTTTAACACATTAGAAAATACTTATGCACTCATAATTATGAGTAGGAATGCATGGAAAACTAATTTTACAAAAATATATGGGATATAATTCAAAGCCCGTAAGATGACTTTATGCTCCTTCTTTGTGCCATAGATGTTTGCTATTGTGTTTTTACCTTTGTGTTCCTTCCTTCCTTTATGGAATACATGAAGAATTATTATCTTTTGTTTGTTTCCATGGTCTGATTTATTTTTCCTATGCTCTTTTAAAACAGGTGTTGGATTCTACTTTTTATAGGCTGTCACTTTTTGGTAAGTGATTAATTCTTTTTGTTCATTGTTCTATTTTCTTGATGTTGTATTTGTGAATCATTCTTGCTGTTCAGTTTCATACTCAATTGCAGTCTTGGCTTTATATATTCAGTTTGTTGTTCATACTTCTGGTGACTAACTTCCATTTTTGAAAAGTTTATGAAATTTAAACTTAAGGTCTGTTGCCTCTTCACACAAATATATTTGTATTTTTGTTTGGAAAAATAAAATTCGACAAAAAGATATTTATATTATGAAATTCAGAATCAATAAAGTTATCATATCTTTTATTTATTTGTAGTTTATACTGTACTCACTTTTTCCTTTCCTAACCAAAACTGATTTACTTTGTTGTTTTTCTTGCCTCTATAGTAATTTAGAGCTCATTGTTGCGCGGAGGCGTGGAATGGTGCTCAGGTCAAAATTGTTATAGCATGGTTGTATTAGGATAGGCATGACATGTAAGTTCAAGTAATTTATATACTTATGTGCATGGAAATTTGACATATAAATGGTAGTTTATGAATAAGGAGAGGAACATAGTAAAAAATAGAGTGTAAGTGTCTTTATTAGAAAATGAAACACTCATGTACCTCTAACTTGGGACACTTTATATAATAACTTAAGCATTAATTAATTTTACAGCAGATTTTATCTGTTATAGCTGACATGTGTGTCTCAAGCCATTGATGAAATCTTCCTTGAGAATATACCAACTGGTGAATTTTCTACCACAAAAACATTGACTAAGAAAATCATCAATACAGATTAAGCAAATAAATCTTTTTTTTAAGTCAATATCAACTATACCAAATGTTAACAATATATGACTGTTAAATTTGGTGTCATTTGTGGTTTGTATTAGGTGATTTATCTTAGTGATAGTGATTTACGTATAGATTACTAATGTAAATAAGAAGTACTCTTTAGTTGGACATGAACATGTTTATAAGCTCAGTGTCAAACTATACTCATACCAATGCTGATGCTTATGAGAAAGTGAGTCAATCACACAAAGTTGGTGTGGCATGACAACATAAAAGCCTAATTTGTTCTCTTTTTGAGAAGTTTGTGTACTTTAAACATAAGGTCCGTTGCCTCTTCACACAAAGATATTTGTATTTGTGTTTGGAAAATAAAATTTAACAGAATTGTTGTGGCATGACAACATAAAAGCCTTTTTTTTGTTCTGTTTTTTTAGAAGTTTATGTATTTTAAACATAAGGTCTGCTGACTCTTCACACAAAGATATTTATATTTGTGTTTGGAAAATAAAATTTAACAAAAAAATATTTGTATTATGAAATTCAGAATCAGTCAATTTATCATATTTTTTTTTATTTATTTGTAGTTTATATTGTACTCACTTTGTCCTTTCCTAACCAAAACTGATTTACATTGTTGCTTTTCTTGCATCCGTAGAAATTTAGAGCTCATTGTTCCGCTGAGGCGTGGAATGGTGCTCAAGTCAAATTTGTGATAGCATGTTTGTATTAGGATAAACATGACATGTAACTTCAAGTAATACATACATAAGTGCAGTGGAAATTTGACATAGAAATGGTAGTTCATGAATAAGGAGAGGAACATAGTAAAAAATATTGTATGTGTCTTTATTCGAGAATGAAATATTCATATGCCTATAATTTGGGACACTGTATATAATAATTTAAGGATTAATTAATTTTGCAGCAGATTTTATCCGTTATAGCTGACCTGTGTGTCTCCAGCCATTGATGAAATCTCCCTTGAGAATATACCAAGTGGTGAATTTTCTACCACAAAAACATTGACTAAGAAAATCATCAATACTGAGTAAGCAAAAAATGTTATTTTTTTAAGTCAATAACAACTATTGAACCCAATGTTAAATGTAGTATATAACTATTAAATTTAGTATCATTTGTGGTTTGGATTAGATGATTTATCTTAGTGATAGTGATTTACGTATAGATTACTAATGTAAATAGAAAGTACTCTTTATTAGGACATGATCACAGAAGCGACATGTTTATAAGCTCATTGTCAAACTATACTCATACCAATGTTGGTGCTTATGAGAAAGTGAGTCAATTACAAAGTTGGTGTGGCATGACAACATAAAAGCCTTTTTTGTTCTCTTTTTTGAGAAGTTATGTATTTTAAACATAAGCTTGCTGCCTCTTCATACAAACATATTTGTATTTGTGTTTGAAAAATAAAATTTAATAGAATTGGTGTGGCATCATAACATAAAAGCCTTTTTTTTTCTCTTTTTGAGAAGTTTATGTATGTTAAACACAAGGTCTGCTAACTCTTCACACAAAGATATTTGTATTTGTGTTTAGAAAATAAAATTTAACAGATAGATATTTCTATTATGAAATTCAGAATCGGTAAATTTATCATATTTTTTTATTTATTTGTAGCTTATATTGTACTCACTTTTTTCTTTCCTAACCAAAACTGATTTACTTTGTTGCTTTTCTTGCATCTGTAGAAATTTAGAGCTCATTGTTCCGTGGAGGTGTGAAATGGTGCTTTGGTCAAAATTGTTATAGCATGTTTGTATTAGGATAGGCATGACATGTAACTTCAAGTAATATATATACATATGTGCAGTAGAAATTTGACATAGAAATGGTAGTTTATGAATAAGGAGAGGAACACAGTAAAAAAAGAGTGTAAGTGTCTTTATTAGAAAATAAAACACTCATATTCCTCTAACTTGGGACAGTGTATGTAATAACTTTAGCATTAATTAATTTTGCAGCGGATTTTATCTGTTAAAGCTGACCTGTGGCATTGATGTCCCTTTATTTTCTTCTCCTTTTGAAAAGTTTATGCATTTTAAATATAAGGTCTGCTGCCTCTTCACCCAAAGATATTTGTATTTGTGTTTGGAAAATAAAATTTAACAGAATTGGTGTGACATGACAACACAAAAGCTGTTTTTTTTTTCTCTTTTTGAGAGATTTGTGTATTTTAAACATAAGGTTTGTTGACTTTTCACACAAAGAATTTGTATTTGTGTTTGGAAAAAAAAATTTAACAGGAAGATATTTGTATTATGAAATTCAGAATCAATACATTTATCATATTATTTATTTATTTATTTGAAGTTTATACTTTACTCACTTTTCCTTTGGTAATCAAAATTGATTTACTTTGTTGCTTTTCTTGCATTTGTAGAAATTGAGAGACTGGTACTCAAGTCAAAATTGTGATAGGATGAATGTATTTTGATAGACATAACATGTAATTTCAAGTAATATATATACACAGTTGCAGTCATTATATACTGGTATGGGTCTGGAGCGTAAGATGGTGTCGTGCAAGGATTAAATAATTTTGCAGCAGATTTTATCTACTGTAGCTGACTTTGACCCTGTGTTTCAAGACTTTGATGAAAACTCCCTTGAGAACTTATTGAGTGGTCAATTTTTTACCGCAAAAATATTGAGTCAATACCAACTATTGAACCCAATGTTAACTGTAGTAAGTAAATGTTAAATTTGGTGTCATTTGCGATTTGGATCATATGATTCATCTTAGTGATAGTGATAGTGATTTACATGTAGATTACAATGTAAATAGAAAGTACTCTTTAGTAGGACATGATCACATCGTTGATAAGTGATGTTTAGTTTTGATGTTTTATGTTGTGCATAAATTTGTAACAATAACATGTTTAAAGTTGGTGTATGTTATGTTTTTAAATTTTATCTAATGTGATGTATATCAATTGTTGAAGATCAAATACCACGTTTAGCTCACATAGCTTGATGATGAAAATTGTTACAATGTTTTTGAGTGCTTCTTATTTACAATGCATAATATGTACTGCTATTTCCTGAAATCTAATGCATACCACTAGCTTGCACTTCTATATCTATATAACAAAGGAAAACCTTTAAGTATCATTCTTAAAACCTACTTTCTTAGTTTTATTAAAAAAATAATTGAGAGAAAAGATTGCAAAAGTGAGAATGGTTTTCTTCATTTAGTGTTGATTTTTATATAAATGTCTTTTTAAATGATTGTAAAACACAACACTCATGTCTGTACCAAAGAAACAAAAAAACTCATGCAATTTTTGTTTTCATTTATGTAACCTTGATATAATTAAATATATATTTTATAAAATGGATTAATATTTAAATTTAAATTATAGGGGGTAAATGCTTATAATAAGTAAATAAAATTTTTGAATGAAAACACACCAATGTTATGATCATTGACCTTTTAAATTTTAACATTGATCATTGATAGGGGTAATAATTTAACTTACATGCTGAAATATAGAAAAAAGTCTTAATAATAATTAATTTATGTGATAAAATCAAATTAAATTAGAATAAAAGTTTTACTAGATAACTTATTAATATTTGAATTATAGCGTAAAAATAAATCATACATAATGAAAATTTACATAAAAATGCATTAATATTTTAATGGGTAAATTAAACTCTTCACTCTTGAAAAAAACTTAAATTTCTAAAAATATTTAAATTCGAAACATATATAGAAAATTGTTCAATTTATCAGTCGAATTGTTTAAACAATATTTTAATAAATTTTAATATAAAATCATATTTGTATATTTTATGTTAAGAAATTTATAAATCTAGCATGTTTACTATTAGTAGTAAAATATTCAAATGACTAACTCTTAAAAATGTTTCTTTTCCCCTTTTCTTTTTTCATTTTAAATTAAACCATTATTAAGTATATTGAGCATTTTTTAAAATATTAAAAACACTTCTTAACTAATTGAGGTAAGTTCCTCAATTTTTTACTTAATTTCATAATTATTGTCAAATTTAATTATTATATTATTCTTTATATATATTTAATAGGAGTTTCAATAACTTTATTATTTAACCATTCAAGTTTTCCACTTATATGAGATGAATATAAAAGTTATAATGTTAATACATTTACTTTTTTTCATTTTAATTTTTTATGCATACATGTTTTAACAATTCAATATTAGATAGTTTTGAGATTTCTCATGATTTTTCTTTATTATAACATGTCTTGAAGCAATTCATTCGAGAAGTTCCTTTTGTAAATTTTCATATTCTTTAAGTGTCAGTTTGATTTACAGACGAGTAGATTTGATTCTAGAATCAATGGTGAAAAATGAGTGATGCACGCTTTATAAAACACGTTAGACGGGAGTGATTTATACTGTGTCAAACCAAGAACCAAACGAGCATTAAAGAGATACATATATGTGTTACATATTATGCATACGATAAAACAATATACTAAGAATCAAATAATATGTTCATATGTTACTTTTTTTGTTTTTAATATATACTTTTGTTTTTTTATTTTTAGTTGTAATAATATTTAGAAATTAATTAATACACATAATAAATTTTTAAATTGAATTGTAATAATATTGAACAAAATATGCATGATGCATCATTCTTTTAACATCGAGCTATTTTAGTTCCAACAAATGATATTGTGTTCAACTTGAATGAATATATGTTGTCATTGTTACCTAGTGAAGAAAGAACATACCTAAGTTTTTTATAGCCCCTGTACACAAAGTGTCCATTTAAATAATCCTGATGATATTCACACTCCAGAATTTTTTAATACAATTAATTCATCTGAGCTTTCAAATCATGTCTTAAAATTGAAAATTGGTGCACAAGTAATGTTGTTGGGAATGAGAAATATTGATCAGTGTTCAGGTCTCTGCAATGGTACTAGACTCACTATTACTCAGTAAAGTCATTTCTAGAGTAAATGTGGGGCACAAAGTATTCATTACAAGACTGTCATTGACTCCTTCATATAAAAGATTTCCTTTTAAGTTTCAGAGAAGGCAATTCCCTATTGTTATATCCTTTGCAATGATTATCAATAAAAATCAAGGATAATCTTTGAAGCATGTCGGAATTTACTTGCCAAAGTCTGTCTTCTCCCATGGGCAATTATATGTTGAAGTATCCAGAGTGACAAACAGAGGAGGATTGAAATTACTCATAACAGATGATGAATCGCATATTTCAAACACAACTTCAAATGTTGTATACAAATAAGTCTTCCAAAATTTAAATTAGGTTGCTTCTCATATCTTTTAATTAAGTTTTATCATTGTTTGTCATTATTATTAATAAAATCATGCTTATTCTAGATGTGTTCAATCAATGAAAGACATATACTGACATTCTTTATTATATTTCCACATTTTTTAGGTTATTCAAGAAACTTCTTTGTGGATGCTTATTAAATTTTCATATAGTGATTTTACTTAAAATTTCAAGCCCAATACTATTTTGTATGAACAAATTTTGTAGTACACGGTTTTACATGTTTTTCCTAGCTAAATTTAATATTCGACTCTATCATTTCCCTCATTTTCCTGTCCCGTGCAACGCACGGGTATCCGACTAGTTACATTAATATATCATAATCTATACTAAATTAACATTTACATTTTAATAATTTAAATAGAAAGATTTACTACTTTAGGATGTATGAACAATTATTATAAGAAAAATTAAAAAGAAAATTTTTATCAATAAAAACACGATTCAATTTTAAAAAGTTTTTCAATTGTATTAATTAGTTACTTTTTTTATATTCTTACAACTAAAGACGCTAAAAAAATAAAATATTTACAATCAACTCAAAATTATATTTTAAATTTAGATAATTATGAGATTTTATGTAAGATATTTATTTTCATGTGATATATCTTTACATTATAATTTTTCATATAGATATAATCAACGCAAATTTTAATACTCATATTTAATTTTATATCAGTTATCCAATAATTTAAATATTAATTTATTTATATATATATTTTTTATCACCTGTGATTAATTTTTTCCCTATAATTAAATTATTATTAAGTTTTTTATTTAAATGTATGCTCATAGTAATTCGAGTAGAGATAATTAGTGAGCTTTAAATATAATTTTAGTTAGTGGAGAGTCACATTATTACCTATTGGTTAGTTACTTTTTCTTTTATATTCTTACAACTAAAGATGCTAAAAAAAAATATTTATAATCGACTCAAAATTATATTAAAAATTAAATTAAATCATACTTTAAATTTAAATAATTATGAGATTTTATGTAAGATGTTTATTTTCATGTGATATATTTTTACATTATATTTTTCATATAGATATAATCAACGCAAATTTTAATACTCATATTTTATTTTAATATTAGTTATCCAATAATTTAAATATTACTAATTTATTTTTATATATTTTTTTATCATGTGTGATTAATTTTTCCCTATGATTAAATTATTATTAAGTTTTTTATTTAAATGTATGTTTTAAATTTTAGTGAGTGGAGAATCACATTATTACCTATAGCCTATTAGTTAGTGAGCAACAATTAAAACACACTACTCAAATCCCTCAAATTAAAGAACTCAATTAATACTTAACTTAAATACCTTTATGTTAGATAGGAAAGTTGAGTTTACAAATTTACCCTTTGTTCCTTCCTTTATTTATATATATATATATATATATATATATATATATGATATGATATGATATGATGATATGATACACCCCTCGGACACTGAGATCAAATTTAAGTTCTCTCTCCAAAATCATGCCCACCATTCACTCACACATCGCTTCTTACTAATTCATCCCAAATTCCCAATACATGCAACGACCCAAGCCCATATGCTGCCTTTTCAATCATCCTTTCTTTTCATACCAAGGCCTCACTTTTCATGTTTAAACTTTTCCACCCATTTTTATGCTTTTCCCACCACCACAACTTCTGCCCGCTAAAAAACAATATGTCACGTAGGCCCAATTTCTGGGCCTCTTATCCACCTCCCACTAAAAAATTATCATCGGCCCATTCTCTAAACAAAAACAGAGCTTCATCTTCTTCCTTTAATGACGCTTTTCCACCAACTGCATCCTTTCACAGGCCTGCATCTTGTACATGGTGTTCTAATTAACATTGCCAATGGTTAATGAATATACACCATCTAATCTAATCTAAATATATACACCATTTAAATAGTTTTTTAAACAAAATAATATTAAATAGCTTATAATTTCTAGGTTGTTAGAGAATAGGTGGCACTCCTTTTAATGCATCTTTCAATAACTAAATGTTTTTTTCTAACCAAAGAGTTGTGGCTGTTGGCAACGCAAGCTAAGATTGTGAGAATAGCTCTCGGGTTCGATCCCCACTAAACACATTCTTCGGGAGGAGTGATGAGCATTAACTGTGACTAAACCCCGAATAGAATTGCCCTTGGTAATAGGGGATACCTATAATTTACACAAAAAAAATGTTTTTCTAACTTAAATTGTTAAAATTAATGTTGGAGAAAATGAAAAACAAAGAGAATTTATTTTTAATTCAAAACTAAATTGTTGAATTATTTTTTCAAAATATTAATAATAAAATAGAGAGATAAATGATCAATTAAAAAATATATTAAATTTAATATTTATCAACACATTTATTGTATTTTTTTATTTGTGTTTTAATGTAATGAAGTAGGTTAATAAAAACGAATATTGAGAGAAAAGTTTCATCTAAAATTTTACAATGCAATAGGTTTTTAATTACTTAAAATCACTATTCATTACCACTAATAGTACGTTTGTGTTGTTTTTAATAATTGTTTAATCTATGATAGGGTTTTTTTTTTTTTAAATTATTGGGTTTAAATTTTTTGGCGGGATTATTAAAGGTGTGGTACATTTACTTTTTCCTGATAAGTACCAACGTCAGCACATACATTTGCTTATTCCTTACGAGATAGAATTTTTTTCGCTTATTTTATAGTCATTTAATAATTAATTGTTTTATGTTTAGGTTAGGTCCTTGTGTCTGTGTTATTAAAATATTACGTACACATATATTATTGTAGGGAAAAATATGTTTTTCGTCCCTATAGTTTCAGTCAACTTCAGTCTTTGTCCATATACTTTAAATCCTTTGTTTTTAGTCCTTGAACTTTCTAAATCCCCAAACCACCGTCCCTGGCCGTTAGTGAGATCTGTTAACCTGATGAGGTAGGTAACAAAAGTTACATATTAGCCTCAATAGTGAGCCTCAAATAGCTGTCTCATCTAATTAATCTTTTTTATTAATTTTTTAATTATTAAAATAATCATAATTATAAATTTAGGTTTTTTATTGGGTAAAATTGCTCAGATGAAAACCCTAATTTAGCAATTAGAATTATTTTAATAATTAAAAATTATTAAAAAAAGTTAATTAGATTATCATTTAGTTATTTGGGACTCACTATTGAGGCTAACATGTAATTTTTGTTAGCAAGCACATCAGGTTAACGGATCTCACTGACGGGACAATAATATATGTGTACATAAAATAACTTATTATTTCTAGGTTGTTAGAGAATAGGTGGCACTCCTTTTAATGCATCCTTCAATTACTAAATGTTTTTTTTCTAACAAAAGAGTTGTGGCTCAGTTGGCAACACAAGCTGAGATTGTGGGAAGAGTTCTCGGGTTCGATCCCCACTAAACACATTCTTCGGGAGGGGTGATGAGCATTAACTGTGACTAAGCCCCGAATAGGATTGCCCCTGGTAATAGGGGATACCTATGGTTTACAAAAAAATGTTTTTCTAACTTAAATTGTTAAAATTAATGTTGGAGAAAATGAAAAACAAAGAGAATTTATTTTTAATTCAAAACTCAATTGTTGAATTATTTTTTCAAAATATTAATAATAAAATAGCGAGATAAATGATCAATTAAAAAAATATATTACATTTAATATTTATCAACACATTTATTGTATTTTTTAATTTGTGTTTTAATATAATGGAGTAGGTTAATAAAAATGAATATTGAGAGAAAAGTATCATCTAAAATTTTACAATGCAATAGGTTTTTAATGACTTAAAATCACTATTCATTACCACTGACAGTACATTTGTGTTGTTTTTAGTAATTGTTTAATCTATGATAGTTTTTTTTTTTAAATTATTGGGTTTAAATTTTTTCGCGGGATTATTAAAGGTGTTGTACATTTGCTTTTTCCTGATAAGTTTCTAACCAAAAAGTTGTGGTTCAGTTGGCAATGCAAGCTGAGATTGTGGGAAGAGCTCTCGGGTTCGATCTTCACTAAACACATTCTTCGGGAGGGGTGATGAGCCTTAATTGTGACTAAGCCCTGAATAGGATTGCCCTTGGTAATAGGGGATACCTATGATTTACAAAAAAAAAATGTTTTTCTAACTTAACTTGTTAAAATTAATGTTGGAGAAAATGAAAAACAAAGAGAATTTATTTTTAATTCAAAACTCAATTGTTGAATTATTTTTTCAAAATATTAATAATAAAATAGAGAGATAAATGATCAATTAAAAAAATATATTAAATTTAATATTTATCAACACATTTATTGTATTTTTTTTATTTGTGTTTTAATGTAATGAAGTAGGTTAATAAAAATGAATATTGAGAGAAAAGTATCATCTAAAATTTTACTATGCAATAGGTTTTTAATTACTTAAAATCACTATTCATTACCACTGATAGTACATTTGTGTTGTTTTTAATAATTGTTTAATCTATGATAGGTTTTTTTTTTAAATTATTGGGTTTAAATTTTTTGGCGGGATTATTATAAGTGTGGTACATTTGCTTTTTTCCCGATAAGTACGAACGTCAGCACGTACATTTGCTTATTCCTTACAAGATAGAATTTTTTTTCGCTTATTTTGTAGTCATTTAATAATTAATTGTTTTATGTTTAGGTGAGGTCCTTGTGTTTGTGTTATTAAAATATTATGTACACATATATTATTGTAGGGAAAAATATGTTTTTCGTCCCTATAGTTTTGGTCAACTTTGGTCTTTGTCCCTATATTTTAAATAATTTGTTTTTTGTACTTGAACTTTCTAAATCCCCAAACCCAATAACCCCTGGCCGTTAGTGAGATCTGTTAACCTGATGAGCTAGGTAACAAAAGTTACATATTAGCCTCAATAGTGGGTCCCAAATAGCTGCCTCATCTAATTAATCTTTTTTATTAATTTTTTAATTATTAAAATAATCATAATTATGAATTTAGGTGAGCACAAGTCTGGTGGCCGTAATAGACTATGATGATGCAGGGGAAGGAATCAGATGACTCCCCAGATGAGATTTTGAGTTTTCTTGGGAAGGACTTTCTATTCGAAATAGAGAAGAAGAAGAATGCTTTCTTCACTTTTATATAAAAGTATATTTGCTGACTGTATTGTGTGTCTAATGCAGACCACACAATATGTATTTATACTAATTTACAGAATCAAATACAATTAATTTCCACCTAATAATCAGGAATCAATCAGCCTAATTTCCTAGAATATGTAACTGTTAATTTCCTACAAATCTGTAACGGCTAATTATATTCTAACAAATCTGTAACAACTAATTACATTCTAACACTCCCCCTCAAGCTGGAGCATATATGTCATATGCACCAAGCTTGTTACAAATGTACTCAACCCGAGGGCCTCTAAGGGACTTGGTGAACATGTCAGCCAACTGATCGCTAGAATTGACGAAATCAGTAGTGATTTCTCCAAAGAGCACCTTTTCTCTCACAAAGTGACAATCAATCTCTATGTGTTTGGTTCTTTCATGGAAGACCGGGTTTGATGCAATGTGAAGTGCAGCTTGATTGTCACAAATAAGCTTTGTTTCATGGATGTCCCCTATTTTTAGCTGTAGTAGTAGTTGCCTAAGCCACGTAAGCTCACAAGTGGCTGCTGCCATAGCACGATATTCTGCTTCTGCACTGGATCTGGCAACTATATTTTGCTTCTTGCTTCTCCATGAGATAAGGCTTCCTCCGATAAGAACACAGTACCCAGAAGTGGATCTTCTATCTGATGGTGATCCTGCCCAATCCGCATCAGAGTAACAAGTGATCTTAGTATTGCCTTTGTCTTCATACAATAATCCTCGTCCTGGAGCATTTTTTATGTATCGAAGAATACGTGTCACAACATCCCAATGGCTATCACAAGGGGCATTTAGAAATTGGCTTACCACACTAACCGCGAAAGTGATGTCGGGTCTGGTGATGGTGAGATAGTTGAGTCTGCCTACCAGGCGGCGATATCTTTCCGGGTCTTTCAATGGCTCCCCCTGACCCGGAAGAAGTTTGATATTGGGATCCATAGGAGTATCACAAGGACGACAGTCAAGCATACCAGTTTCCGTAAGAATTTCCAGGGCATACTTACGTTGATTAATGACAATTCCAGAAGAAGGTTGAGCAACTTCAATGCCTAAGAAATATTTGAGAGGGCCCAAATCTTTAGTATGAAATTGCTGTGAAAGGTGCTCTTTGAGTTGTCGAATTCCAGTCTCATCATCACCAGTGATGACAATGTCATCAACATAAACAACAAGGTAAATGCACTTGCCGGAAGAAGAATGAAAGGAGAAGACAGAATGATCAGCCTCACACCTAGTCATGCCAAACTGTATCAAGGCAGAACTGAAACGACCAAACCAAGCCCGAGGAGATTGCTTCAAACCATAGAGAGACCGATGAAGCTTACAAACAAGACGAGAATCGCCAGGAGCAAGAAAACCAGGGGGCTGATCCATATAAACTTCTTCCTGCAATTCACCATGTAAGAAGGCATTTTTAATATCTAACTGATGAAGAGGCCAATGATGAATAGCAGCATAGCCAGAAAGAGACGAACATAAGTTATTTTGGCCACAGGGGAAAAGGTGTCCCCATAATCTAGACCAAAAATCTGTGTATATCCTTTGACGACCAATCGAGCTTTTAACCGATCAACATGACCATCAGGTCCAATCTTCACTGTATAAACCCAACGACAGCCAACAGTTTTCTTGCCAGGAGGTAAAGGAACAAGTTCCCAAGTGCCACTGGAATGTAAGGCTGCCATCTCCTCTACCATTGCCTGGCGCCAGCCGGGATCAGCCATGGCTTCACCTGTAGTCTTAGGAATAGACACAAAATCCAAAGAAAAAACAAAGGAGAAATAGGATGGAGACAAACGATCATAATTAATGGTAAAAGCATAGAGAGGGTTAGGATTACGAGAGGAACAAATACCTTTTCGTATCGCAATAGGAAGTTCAGGTGCAAGAGGCGTGGATGGAGGGGCGGTTGGAGCAGGAGATGATGCTTGAGGATTAGTGGAGTGAGTCACAACCGGAGTTTCAAACCGTCTGTCGTATTGAAGCAATGGAGGTTGAGGAGAAGCAATTACCTGAGCCGGAACAGGCGAGACTTCTGAAGATTCTGCTGCAAAATTGGCATCCAATATAGTGGAAGTGTAGAAGGGAGTAGTCTCGAAAAAGGTGACATCAGCAGAAACTATATATCGTTGAAGTTGAGGACAAAAACAACGATAGACCTTCTGAAGACGTGAGTAACCAAGGAAAATACACTTGAGAGACTTGGCAGAAAGTTTATCTTTACCTGGAGTAAGGTCATGGACAAAGCATGTGCAACCAAAGACACGAAGAGGGATGGAGTAAAGATCTTGTGTAGGATATAAGAGAGAGTGAGGAACCTGATTATTAAGGACAAAGGAAGGCATGCGGTTGATCAGATAACATGCTGTCAGAATGGCATCTCCCCAGAAGCGAAGAGGAACATTGTGGTGAAGAAGAAGGGTACGGGCAGTTTCAACCCAGTGTCGATTCTTTCTTTCGGCGACACCATTCTGTTGTGGTGTGTAAGAGCAAGATGTTTGATGAAGAATACCCTGTGAACTCAGAAAAGACTAAAACTGGGAAGACATATATTCACGAGCATTGTCAGTGCGTAAAATTTTAATAGAGGTGCCAAATTGATTTTGAATTTCAGTCGAGAAACCTTGGAATATAGAAAAAACATCAGAACGATTTTTCATTAAGAATAACCAAGTACATCGGGAAAAATCGTCAATGAAAGTAACGAAATAATAAAAACCCAAAGTTGAACGGACACGACTAGGACCCCAAATATCGGAATGAACCAAGGCAAAAGGTGACGAAGCACTTTTATTAACTCGAGTACCATAGGTATGACGAGTGTGTTTTCCTAACTGAAAAGACGCGCATTGAAAAGATGAACTGTGAGAAAAACTTGGAAGCATTAGACGCATTTTGGTAGGACTAGGATGACCTAAGCGTTGATGCTCAAGAGCTTGAGACACAGTGGAGATACAAGCAACCGATTGTGACAGATAGTATAATCCTCGAGACTCATGTCCTGCTCCAATCGTCTGTCCGGTACGCCGATCCTGAACAAGAACAAAATTATTAAGAAAAAGAACAGAGTAATTTTGGGTGCGAGTGAGCTTGCTTATGGAGATTAAATTAAAAGGACACCCGGGAATATAAAGCACAGAATCTAGGGTAAGATTAGAAGAAGGTCGTGTTTGACCAATGCCATGAACTTTTATTTGAGAGCCATCTGCCACGGTAACAGAGGGTAAAGAATCCAAATAAGTCAGTTGAGAGAAAAGGGACTTGTTACCAGACATATGATCAGAGGCACCAGAGTCAAGAATCCAAGGTCCAAGGGAAGAAGACTGAGAAATACAGGCTACAGGATTACCAAACTGAGCAACGACGGCGACAGGTTGTGTATGCTGCATGGCTGCCTTATATTGGAGAAACTCATTGTAGGCATCAACTGAAATTGAAACCTCATCTGATGCTCTCGGAGAAATGACCTGAGCAATATTAGCTGTCTTGGGTTGTTGTCGTGCCTTTGTACGACATTCTGCCTCAGTATGGCCATACCGTTGACAAAAATTGCAACGAGGGCGTTGACCACGATATCCACCATGAATTCCACCTCGTCCACCCCGATAGGAAGAGTGGGAGTAAAAGGCAGATGAATTAGTCGGAGGTACAGGAGAATGGCCAAACATGTGAGGAACTGAAAGGCGAAGTAATTGTTCACTAACGGTGTCATAAGATGGAACAACAGTGCTGGATAATATTTGATTGCGGACAGAGTCAAACTCAGGAGGAAGTCCAGCAAGTGCAAGAACCATAAAAAACTTTCCACGTTGTTCAACATGTTTGTCTGCATCATTAGTGAAAGGCATGAGTGCATCAAAATCAGCAATTAAGCGATCGAGCTTACCAAGATATGTCTGTATATCATGATTTTCCAGCTTCACAGTGATAAGGTTGGAGACAACATTGTAAAGGCAATGAACATCATTGGAGTATACTTTCTTGGCTTTGTTCCAAACATCATAACAGGTAGTAAAAGCTTGGTATTGAGGCTGCAATTTGACATCAATGGAGAACCAGAGAACGCTACACAAAGAGGCATCAATTTGCTTCCATCGGGCTTGATCATTGCGGGGAATGTATTTGGCCTGTTTGGTCAAGTGGTCGGAACGACCTTGACCCTGAAACCACAGCTGGACAGCAGCAGCCCATGAGCTGTAGTTGCTCGTCCCGGTCAGTTTTTCACATGGAATCAGCGGAACAGTGGTAAAAGTCACTGCAGAGGTGGTATTTGAGTGTGAGCTGTCGGAAGCCATGGGAAATGAACCTGAAATGAGGCTAAAAAGAGGCGCCTGGGTGTGAGGAAGGAGGCAGAGGGCGCGCCGGCAAGTGGGTAGTGCCGGAAATCGGAAAAAAATTGCAATCTGTGACGGGCGCGTGAAACGCACGCGCCGCGTGTGTGGGCGCGTGCGGTGGCGGATCGGAGCGTCGAACGGAGCTTGGTGGTCGCCGGGGGAAGGCGGTTCTTGTCGCAGTGGTCACCGGAGGAAAGGAACGCTCGGTGACGGAGAAAAGGGGCACACAGTGGCCGCGGGTACTGTTCACCCGAAAATTTAAAAAAGAAAAAAAAAGCTACTGCAGATGAAAAAAAACCTAAACTACTGATACCATATAGAAAAGTATATTTGCTGAATGTATTGTGTGTCTAATGCAGACCACACAGTATGTATTTATACTAATTTACAGAATCAAATACAATTAATTTCCACCTAATAATCAGGAATCAATCAGCCTAATTTCCTAGAATATGTGACTGTTAATTTCCTACAAATCTGTAACGGCTAATTATATTCTAACAAATCTGTAACAACTAATTACATTCTAACAACTTTTGATGGCTGTTTTAGAGTGAAGAGGGTTTGTTTGGACTTGGGTATAGTAGAAGCATTTATGCAAGAAGTAGATGATGAAACTCCACTAAAACTGTCTCACTGAGTGCTTCCTTAATCTTTTTAAAATGAATTACTTCCTCTATTGCCTCTTAAATGTGCTAATGGTCATTGCTACAAAATTTATTTGTTTTCCCTTCATCCAGCGAAAGTTCGCACCTGCATTCATCAAGTTATCTGGAACTGGTGCCCACGAATCTATCATAGAATTCTCACCTCAATGCAATTATGAGGGTAACTGAGAATGACATTGGCCCATTCTCATGTGGTGCTTCCTCATCTAATGGTGAAGTCAATAGAATCATAGGAAAAAGGGAGATAGGCAAGTGCATTGAAACTCCAGCCAAGAGAAAGAAGAGAGAAAAGTTGAAGGTTGTGAAGATGAAGAGGACTTGATCTTCAGTGTGATGGAGCATACATGTATATGGTTTTTTGGGTTGTATAAGAAGACTATCAATAAACTAAGTTTGGCAAAAATGTGTGTTACACTAATGCATGAACAACATGTTCTGTACTTGATCTTGGAGATGTTTAGTTATTAAAACAAAGATTTCCTCTATAAATCAGTGACGTTCGTTATTATAATGTGATATGTGGAATTCCCTATCAAATGTGTTTTGTTACCAAATGTGTGTCAGCCCCGTGCATTGCACGGGCTACACACTAGTTACAAACAACCTCTTAATTTCAATATCTATTACCCCATAAAACCATTCTTTCTCAACTCATGGCTTCAACTAACAACAAAAAAACAATGAACAACAAATTAAAAATTTGCTGTACTTCACCCACCACAAATTTCATGTACCTTGTTTCAATTGGTTTCCATGTACTCATGCGCGTAAATTATATTAAGATCACAATTGGATTAACGACTTTCCATACCTTAAAACTACTATTTTGGAAACCCTTCTCACTGGGTCATGCCTTTCCTTAATGACCATTTTACAAGTTCCTCAAGAAACAAAACCCACAAAGAAAACACTTTTCAAGGATGGTCATCGGAACTACTAGCTGAAAATTAATCAAAACACTTCCACCGCAATTTTCCACCCACCACGCTACAGCTCTATTCTTTTCGCTGTTTATTTATTTTTGGTCTACCAGCCTTTTCACTCGTCAATTGTCATATATGTAACATCCCGCAAATTAGAAACTTTAAACAACTTATTAGGCTGAAAATAAGAGGGTTAAGTATTAGTAATTAAATGAAAATAAGTTAAGAGACTAAGGTTAATTGAGGAGCTATGATTTAAAACTCAAGTATAAAACCAAGTGTTAGCCTTAACCAGAAGTTTTAATAACTCATCAGGTTAAAGAATAATAAGATTATTGTGTTTGGTAATTAGAGGTTGAGTGGGGATTATGGAAATTAACTTAGAATTCTATTTCAGGTTAAAATGAAGAGTTTTGGGTTCTGGTAATCGATTACAGGGAGTCTGTAATCGATTACCTGAGAACTAGTTTTTAAGTAATCGATTACTCACAGGTTGTAATCGATTACCCGAGAGCTGAATTTTGTGTAATCGATTACCTAAGGGTTGAGTTTTTGGTAATCGATTACCAGATTCCCAGAAACGTTTTCTAGTGTAATTTTTACTTCTGGTAATCGATTACAACACTATTGTAATCGATTACCAGCTGTCCAGTATAAATACTCGGACATGCAACCTGGTTTCGTTTTGTCATTCTCATCTTCTTCCTTCGAATCCTAGAGAGAGAGAGAGAGAGATTCTAGAGAGAGAAAGTGAATTTTGAAGAGGTTAAGGAGAATCAAAGCTAGGATTCATCAAAGGAGCTTCCAATCCATCAATTCCTCTTGAGAATTTCAAGAAAATTGGAGAGTATAACTCACACACCAACTTTTCTATTTGGGTTTGATTTCTCCCCAATGTATGAACCCTACTCTTTAATCCCTTTTTTATATGATAATTGTGGTTAGATTAGTAATGTATGCATGAATTTGAGTAGTTTGGTTGGTTATTTCATTGAAAAACCTTAGGGTAGCGAGATTTACGAAAGTAGCGAGATTACGAAATTGACGAAATGTTCAATGCATGAACCCTACCCTTCGATTTCCCTTTCTATTTAGTTAATTTGATTGGATTTATGAAGTTTATACTAGAATTGAGTAATTTATGTTAGGAATTGATTATAAATCCCTTGAATTTTGAAGTTACGAAACTTACGAAAGTTTTGAAACACTCGAATTGCTTGAAATTCTAGTTTTGGGTTATCAATTCATGTTTACCGGTTTCGACCGTGAGTTAAATAAGTCGGCCTTTGTGCTGTGAGTTAAAAATTAAGTAATTATGTGAAAACTTGACTTCGGTCCAGTAATGGGTGGGATTCGTCCCCGGGAAAGACGTTTCCCGTAGTCTGAGCTCAGTTCTAACTCCAGTTTAAGTGATAAGATCATGCCTGCAGGGCACAACAGTGAGTTGCACCATTATTGCATTATAATGATTTGAGTATTAAGTTTATGAATATGTTATGTTAATTATCTTTATTTGATATGAATATGAGTATGATATTTGACTTCTTATTAGTTAGTTAAGTTGATCCCCCTCACACTTTATGCATGTTTAGTTATACTCGTTGAGATTATTATCTCACCCCATGTTTCGGGGATTTATTTTAGTTGTGCAGGAAATTCCAAGTGATATGATGGAAAATGGTGTTGAAGGAGCTGGGTTGTATTCCGCAATGGAAGTTCTTTGTAATAGAAATTAGTTTAATTGTATTTGTGGATAATTGATGTGATGATGTATAAATGAATGATAATGTTTTTAGCCATGGTGGCTTAATTATGAGTTTTAAAGTATTCCTGTTATTAGATTGTACTGGTTTTGCTGAATTTCAGGTTAACCTTGGATTTGGTAACATCCGAATTTTAGGGGAGACTCTGCCGGATTTCCTGTATGAGTTCATTGAACCACACTTCTTCAAGTGTGGATTCTTCCCTAACATTAAGTAAGATCTACTATTATTTAGAGATATTGATGTTGTAATGTAATTGCTTAAACTAATTGTTGGATAGTTTTAAGTGAATGTTTAACGATATTGAAAATTTAACGTAATGATTTCAGGAACTTCAGGAATAGTGTCTCCAACGGACAATATTTCTGAGTTTAGAAATTAGGGCGTTACATTTTGGTATCAGAGCAGTTCAATCCATTTGGACTGTGGTTAGGCTAGTTGCCCCTAACTTATTATGATCTTGCAGTGCATGTACTCATTATAGGAATTGATCACTACTATGGTGTGTGCATTGTACATGGAGATTATGGTTAGTTATGTGAGTAGGTTACCTTGGTCGAGGAGTTAGAATACTTCCTTAACAAGGGTAGAGCCACCCATCTTGTATTAGAAAGAGAGTAACTTAAGTTTATTCCTAAGAACATTATACTCACCATAAAAGCTTTATAGAATGTGACCCTGGAATCCTAGTGAACATTAGGCACCTTTGAGGTAGTTAGTTAAAATAGATTCTTTACTTGTGGATGTTGATTTGTTGTTTGACTTATTATGTGGTATTCATTGTGTGACTTGTATAATTTGAATGTTTTGTGTGTGTCTTGTTGTTTGAATTGTAATGTTGGTTGTTTGAATGGTTTTGTGGCACATTATGTTAGAATGTGTGTGTACACGTTAGGTAGTAATTCACATAGTTAGAGTTTCTTTTGAGACAAACTTTTGTGAGGCCATGTTAGAAGGAATGCGGGACTATAGTCCAAGTTAAGATAGAAACTCTACGTAGGGTAAACCAGTGATCGCAGAGACACCTAAGAGGACTTTAACTTAAGTAGGCTTAAGACCTTACCTAAAGTCAGCAAACTTAGCAGGGACATATAGACATTTAAACCTAAACTTACAAGGGTTAGGAAATTGAGGTTTCTTTTGGGTTGATGTAGGAGTAGGCATATTTCCTAGGCTGCCTTGAGGGTAGTCGGGAGACAGTCAGGCGAGTGCGGATTCTTTCAGCCACCTTGCCCTTTTGCTTTGTCCATGGATTACATGGACAGATCTTTAGACTCTACCAGACGGGTAGGTAGTCATGACGACTACCATTTCCTCACCTTTACATCTCACATTTAGAGAACACTTAGTGGCCCTAGAGACAGAGTCTTACGACTCTAATATTTTAGAAACCCTTAGGAGAGATCACCATACTTGTACCTTAAAAATACAACATTAATTGTTAGCCACCGAGAGTTGGGGGCATGTTTAGGAGATGAATAAGCTAGAGATCCCTAGTAAAGATAGTGAGATTTCGATTATCTATTGTTAGTACCATTCCAGAACTTACCCTTAGTAATATCTTTAACCCTAACGAGTGGGTAAGTTGTCGTGAGAAAACAATACTTCTGCTCTTTCTTTTCATCCTTAGGAAATACTGAAGAATATTAGGAAGTGATGCCTTGAATATCTGAAATTTAGAAATCATCAAATAAGAACACTTCACCCATACCTTAAGTCTAACCATATCGGTTTTAACTTCGAGGACTCGGAGAAGTACTCGGGAAAGGAATTTGGTAGAGGATTTTAGTCAGGATAGTTGGTATGAACCAAATTTTTCTCGGAAATCCAACTTAGTAGTTCCACCATCCTAGATCACCTAATTCAACTTATTACCACCAGTAGAAAGAAACCTTGGCCATAACTCTTCTAAGGGAGAGGAACCTTAATCAAGAAAGTTAAGAATTCTAGTATAGATTACGTAAGGAGTGTAGATTTACCTACAACTCAGGTAAGGATAGGAAGTTCACAATAAGCTATATTAAGGGTAGTCCTGTAGAAAGGGGTTAGGAATCACCTGAGAGAATTGTTAGAGAGAAAGTGAGTGAACCTAATACCTTAGTTAAAGATAAAAAAGTAGCGGGAATAACATAGACTTTTAGAATTTAATAGAAATGGGGAGGAAACTGTAATTGAGGTCCTAATGGGAAGTGAATAGAATAAGTAGATTAGTAGACAACTCTAGAGTTAACCAAAAATTTATGAAGTAGCGGTAGATGTTCTCCCAGCCACCCAAATACTTAGCCTTCTCTATGAATTCCATGAGGGAAAAACAAATTAGTTTAGATATCTGGATGTAGGTTTGGTAACTCCAAGAGAGAAATCAAGATTTTAAACACTGAGAAATATTAGGGAGAGCCTGAACCCTTAAGGGGGGTGGTTTTATAGTCAGACCATGAGAATCCATAGAAGGCACTCAGTACTTGAACCCAACTAAGTTTCACCTAACCTGAAAGTTAGATTTGATTGTGTATAGTTAGGCCTAGTCAGAGTGTTAGGAAAGGATTGAGATATTGTTAGGCACACTCACTAGGTCAAAACTCTAAAGTATTTAGAAATCCTTACTTATAGGAGGACTAGGGTGTGGATGACATTATGTCACTCTCCATTTCAATAAAACTTAGAACCAAATTAAGTACAAGCCCTGACCAGTAGGGTAAGATAGAGAAAGATCCCATTATGGGAAGATAGGAGACTACAAGAGTTTACCATGTTCATGCTGTAACCGGTAGGTATTATACCTACGATTATTGCATGAGTGTTGTTAGGATTCTGTTATTCTCTTGAAAGAATGAGTGACTTTCCTTCCACTTGGGTGTGATGTGTAACACCCGCAAATTTTCTTACTGGTGTATAAATAGAATAAAGAAAATTTTAAAATAGTAATAATCATTTAATTATAAAGTATTTAGTAGCTTTTAATAGACAGCCAAATTTATAATACCCAGCCACAATTATGAGTAAATTTCTTTAGAGAGGTGTTTGAGAAAATAACCTAAGATACCTTTAGTAATTATACAGTTAAGGAAAATACAGATTTAATTATTAAAAATAGCTAAAACTCTAAGGTATCTATACCTTTATTCAAAATACTCTTAATATAATTAGTGATGAGTTTTAGAAAATAATTTAGAATTTTTCTAGCACTTCTGGGCAAAAAGATCAAAATGCCCCCAGTTAACAGTATAACCATAGCCAGCAAAAAAAAAAAAATTGTAGAAAAATATGGAAAATATATTTTGAACCTTAAAAGATGATTTAAAATGATATTTATAATTCTATACAATCTTTGTAATTAAAACCTTAATTTTCTCTCTCCGTTTACTGTAACGCCCGCTTCTTACCGTTTTACCGCATTTCGTGTTTTATTGAATGGTTAAAATTATTTTTAATCACCAAAATTTATATTTTTGGATTTAGAATTTAATTTCCTATTTTTAGGGAATTTCTGGGAATTTTTGGGGTTTTTCCTGTGAAAATGACCTTTTTGCCCCTCCTGTCCCTTGAACCGGGCCCGAATACTCTTGATCCGGGCCAGAAAAATTTGCACAACTCTTCCTTTCCTCCTTCTAGAAGCCGTGCATGTGTAGGCATGGTGCATGAGAGACACTTGTATTTTTCCTTCCTTTTCACAAGACATGTGTCAAGTGTAGGCATTTATGGCATTTTAACACTAAAACCACTTATTCTTCCTTTTCTTCCACACATGCAAACTTGAAATTTTTCTCTCATTTCTCTCTTTCTCTTCCTCTTGAAGCCGTGAACTCTCCATCATTTTTCTCCCAAAAATTTTCATCCTTCCTTAAACACAATCAAGCCAAGGTTCCATCTTTGAACCAAAGCTTCCATTTCTAAGCCTTCTAGCCTTGAAAAATCCTTGTTGGTGACTAAAGGAGGCATCTTTGGGGGCTGTTTTGGGACCAGAATTCTGCACTCATTTTCTTGGAAATTTGAGGTAAAGGGGGGGAGAACTTGAACTCTAGTAGGATTGGTAACTAGAGTCAAGGATTTTCCCTTAAAATCCTTGTTTTTACTCTTGTTCTCCTTGAAAAAAATCACTTTTTGAGCTTTTCTTTGAGCAAACGTTTTGGATTCTTGGAGCTGGGTTGTTTACATGTTTTTAAGATTGTTTTGATGCTTGGAATGTGCTTGGATTGTGATTGTTGGTGCATGCAAGCCAAGAAACAATTTTGGAAAAACTTTCCCCTTTTTCCTTTAATAGCTCTCGGCCTTGAGGGATTTTGGGGCTGCATGTGTTTCAAAATTTTTTGGTGCTTGGAATGTGTTTGTATGATGAATCTATGAACATGCATGAAGTTGGTTGAAGGTATACAATTGTTTTGGATGATTGATCTTTGAAAAATAGTGTTTATGAGCTTGAAAATGGAGTTATGAACTTTAATGTGTATTTTGATGATTTTGAGTGGATTGGTATGATATTTGGCATTTAGATTGTTTGTTGATGAATGTGTGAAGTTTTGGTGAAGATTGGATGTTGTGAAAAATTTGAAGTTTTGATGAACATTCAAGTTGTTCTTGATGTTCATGAGTTGTTCTTGATGAAACTCATCAAGAATACCTTTTTGATCTTAAAAAGGTCAAGGGTATGTTGAAAACATGTTTATGGGCTTTGGTGGTCCAAAAGGACTAAGAAGCAATTTTACAAGTAAAAGGACTAAAGTGCAATTAAGAATAAGTCTTTAAAAATAAATAAAACAAATTCGGATTCTCAATTCCAACTAAGTAAAAGTCAACTTAAAGGTCAATATTTTAGGTTACCATGACTAAAAATAAGTTCCTAAGTGTTATAAAACCTTTAGGCTTTTAATTTAAGTCTAAAAACCTTTAAGAAAAGGAGTTAAAGACTCATTAAAAGTCAATCAAGATTAGATTATGAAAACCTTCATAGTATCGCATTCACCAGTGAGCTAAGAGCTCTAATTAGGGAGGCTCAGAGTTTGGACTCTAGCCTCCAAGAGGGAAGGCAACCATAGGGTTTTCTGGATCAGAAAATGGGATAATTCTCTTCCAAGGGAGAGTCAGTGTCCCTAAAAGGGGTAACCTCAGGCAGCAGGTGTTAGAGTAAGCTAATAGAGGTAAGTTTCTCGTACATCCTGGCTCTACCAAGATGTATCAGGATGTGGAAAGAAATATAGTAGGTTAGGTTTTTGAGTGTTTAGTGTGTCAGCAGGTCTATATAGAACATCGAAACCATTAGGAACCCTTTTACCATTAGTAATCTCTGAGTGGAAGTGGGAGAGTATAGTTAGGGACGTTGTAATAGGTTTGCCCGAGTCCAAGCTGTTGGTGATGCCATCTGGGTGAATGAGGACCGACTGGCCAAGCCAGCTCACCTCCTACCAGTTAGGAGTACCTTTTCCCTTAGCAATTAGCAGGTTTGTATGTTAGAGAGATCGTCAGACTCCATGGCATTTCCTCTAACCTCATATCAAATAGGGACTCTAGGCTCACTTTTAGGTTCCGGGATACTCTTCACCAGGTTACGGAAACGATTTCCGGAACTTTTTAGTTGAGGTAAATTTAAATTTTGTTTCTTATACAATTTTGAGGGCAAAATTGCTAGAAGGGGGGTAGAATGTAACATCCCGCAAATTAGAAACTTTAAACAACTTATTAGGCTGAAAATAAGAGGGTTAAGTATTAGTAATTAAAGGAAAATAAGTTAAGAGACTAAGGTTAATTGAGGAGCAATGATTTAAAACTCAAGTATAAAACCAAGTGTTAGCCTTAACCAAAAGTTTTAATAACTCATTAGGTTAAAAAATAATAAGATTATTGTGTTTGGTAATTAGAGGTTGAGTGGGGATTATGGAAATTAACTTAGAATTCTATTTCAGGTTAAAATGAAGAGTTTTGGGTTCTGGTAATCGATTACAGGGAGTCTGTAATCGATTACCCGAGAGCTAGTTTTAAAGTAATCGATTACTCACAGGTTGTAATCGATTACCCGAGAGCTGAATTTTGTGTAATCGATTACGTAATCAATTACCTGAGGGTTGAATTTTTGGTAATCGATTACCAAGGGTTGTAATCGATTACCAGATTCCCAGAAACGTTTTCTAGTGTAATTTTTACTTCTGGTAATCGATTATAGCACTATGGTAATCGATTACCATCTGTCCAGTATAAATACTCGGACATGCAACCTGGTTTCTTTTTGTCATTCTCATCTTCTTCCTTCGAATCCTAGAGAGAGAAAGTGAATTTTGAAGAGGTTAAGGAGAATCAAAGCTAGGATTCATCAAAGGAGCTTTCAATCCATTAATTCCTCTTGAGAATTTCAAGAAAATTGGAGAGTATAACTCACACACCAACTATTCTCTTTGAGTTTGATTTCTCCCCAATGTATGAACCCTACTCTTTAATCCCTTTTTTTATATGATAATTGTGGTTAGATTAGTAATGTATGCATGAATTTGAGTAGTTTGGTTGGTTATTTCGTTGAAAAACCTTAGGGTAGCGAGATTTACGAAAGTAGCGAGATTACGAAATTGACGAAATGTTCAATGCATGAACCCTACCCTTCGATTTCCCTTTCTATTTAGTTAATTTGATTGGATTTATGAAGTTTATACTAGAATTGAGTAATTTATGTTAGGAATTGATTATAAATCCCTTGAATTTCGAAGTTACGAAACTTACGAAACTTACGAAAGTTTCGAAACACTCGAATTGCTTGAAATTCTAGTTTTGGGTTATCAATTCATGTTTACCGGTTTCGACTATGAGTTAAATAAGCCGGCCTTTGCGTTGTGAGTTAAAAATTAAGTAATTATGTGAAAACTTGACTTCGGTGCAGTAATGGGTGGGATTCATCCCTGGGAAAGATGTTTCCCGTAGTCTGAGCTCAGTTCTAACTCCAGTTTAAGTGATAAGATCATGCCTTCTGGGCACAACAGTGAGTTGCATCATTATTGCATTATAATGATTTGAGTATTAAGTTTATGAATATGTTATGTTAATTATCTTTATTTGATATGAATATGAGTATGATATTTGGCTTCTTATTAGTTAGTTAAGTTGATCTCCCCCACATTTTATGCATGTTTAGTTATACTCGCTGAGATTATTATCTCACCCCACGTTTCGGGGATTTATTTTAGTTGTGCAGGAAATTCCAAGTGATATGACAGAAAAAGGTGTTGAAGGAGCTGAGTTGTATTCCGCAATGGAAGTTCCTTGTAATAGAAATTAGTTTAATTGTATTTGTGGATAATTGATCTAATGACGTATAAACGCATGATCATGTTTTTAGCCATGGAGGCTTAATTATGAGTTTTAAAGTATTCATGTTATTAGATTGTACTGGTTTTGCTGAATTTCAGGTTAACCTTGGATTTGGTAACATCCGGATTTTAGGGGAGACTCTGCTGGATTTCCGGTATGAGTTCATTGAACCACACTTCTTCAAGTGTGGATTCTTCCCTAACATTAAGTAAGATCTACTATTATTTAGAGATATTGATGTTGTAAAGTAATTGCTTAAACTAATCGTTGGATAGTTTTAAGCGAATGTTTGACGATATTGAAAATTTAACGTAATGATTTCAGGAACTTCAGGAATAGTGTCTCCAACGGACAATATTTCTGAGTTTAGAAATTAGGGCGTTACATTTTGGTATCAGAGCAGTTCAATCCATTTGGACTGTGGTTAGGCTAGTTGCCCCTAACTTATTATGATCTTGCAGTGCATTTACTCATTATAGGAATTGATCACTACTATGGTGTATGCATTGTACATGGAGATTATGGTTAGTTATGTGAGTAGGTTACCTTGGTCGAGGAGTTAGAATACTTCCTTAATAAGGGTAGAGCCATCCATCTTGTATTAGAAAGAGAGTAACTTAAGTTTATTCCTAAGAACATTATACTCACCATAGAAGCTTTATAGAATGTGACCCTGGAATCCTAGTGAACATTAGTCACCTCTGAGGTAGTTAGTTAAAATAGATTCTTTACTTGTGGATGTTGATTTGTTGTTTGACTTATAATATGGTATTCATTGTGTGACTTGTATAATTTGAATGTTTTGTGTGTGTCTTGTTGTTTGAATTGTAATGTTGGTTGTTTGAATGGTTTTGTGGCACATTATGTTAGAATGTGTGTGTACACGTTAGGTAGTAATTCACATAGTTAGAGTTTCTTTTGAGACAAACTTTTGTGAGGCCATGTTAGAAGGAATGCGGGGACTATAGTCCAAGTTAAGATAGAAACTCTACGTAGGGTAAACCAGTGATCGCAGAGACACCTAAGAGGACTTTAACTTAAGTAGGCTTAAGAACTTACCTAAAGTCAGCAAACTTAGCAGGGACATATAGACATTTAGACCTAAACTTACAAGGGTTAGGAAATTGAGGTTTCTTTTGAGTCGATGTAGGAGTAGGCATATTTCCTAGGCCGCCTTGAGGGTAGTCGGAAGATGGTCAGGCGAGTGGGGATTCTTTCAGCCACCTTGCCCTTTTACTTTGTCCATGGATTACATGGACAGATCTTTAGACTCTACCAGATGGGTAGGTAGTCATGACGACTACCATTTTCTCACCTTTACATCTCACATTTAGAGAACACTTAGTGGCCCTAGAGACAGAGTCTTACGACCCTAATATTTTAGAAACCCTTAGGAGAGATCACCATACTTGTACCTTAAAACTACAACATTAATTGTTAGCCACTGAGAGTTGGGGGCATGTTTAGGAGATGAATAAGCTAGAGATCCCTAGTAAAGATAGTGAGATTTCGATTATCTAATGTTAGTACCATTCCAGAACTTACCCTTAGTAATATCTTTAACCCTAACGAGTGGGTAAGCTGTCGTGAGAAAACAATACTTCTGCTCTTTCTTTTCACCCTTAGGAAATACTTAAGAATATTAGGAAGTGATGCCTTGATTATCTGAAATTTAGAAATCATCAAATAAGAACACTTCACCCATACCTTAAGTCTAGGATTCAAAGAGCTATATTGCTAAAATAATTTTTTTAAGTAATTACTAACTTTTTACTAGGATTCAAAGAGCTATATTGCTTAATTTATGTCAAATTTGCTTCTCCACAGAACTTAAATATGATTTTAGTTTCTATATTTTAATGATTTTTATTTTATTTTAATCCCTTTGAACTTTTATTTTAAGTGTTTTGATAAAGAATTTTAACTAGATAAAAGTTGAAATTAATAGTTAACATAATTTCATCAGTGTTTGCTAAAATAATTTTTTTAAGTAATTACTAACTTTTTACTAGGATTCAAAGAGCTATATTGCTTAAATTTATGTCAAATTTGCTTCTCCACGTTCAGGAGATAGGTTCTCTATTTGTCCACTCCAAAACATTGAGTTTCTATTTCCTAGGCCTGTTTGGTTTGTATTTTCATTTTATGTTTTCATTTTCTGTTTTCTGTTTTCTGGAATTTTACAAAGGAAAAACTGGAAATGCTGAAAACAAAAATTTGCTGTTTTCAACATTTCCAGTTTTTCCTTTGTAAAATTTCAGAAAACGGGAAACAAAATGAAAATAGGAAATGGAAACAGGAAATGAAAATGTAAACCAAACATGCCCCTAGATTCTTATAGAATGGTTTAGTTGCTCAAATCCATAAAGGTTTTCCACTCCATGAATGTTATTTAAGTCACATGTCAAAAACTTATTCTATTATTGAAAAGAGTTTGTAATCTCTCATTCTAAATAGTGAGAGTTAGTGTTAATTGAGAATGTTTTGAGCCTGCATAGGCTTAGGAAAGAATATTGGTTTTGAACCTACAAAGGCAACTGGGAAAGAATATTGGTATTAAACCTGTGAAGGCTAGGGAAAAGAATACTTGTAATCAAGTTTGATTAATTGTGAAAATCCTATTGAGGTAGGGGCTAGACTAAAGCAGACGATTCGGGCTATCCAACCTGGTTTGATACGGGTAGCGGGTTTTTGCGGGTCGTGCTAAAAAAGTGTGGAAGTTAATTGATCTTCTAAAATAAAAGCCCAAGTCATACATTTTTATGGATTTTTTTTTGCGAATATCCCGATTTTTTTGTGGGTTTTACAGGTTACTTGGGAATGACAATTGAGCCCAAGCACTATGTGTACTTGCAAAATTTACCAACAATGGATAATGTAAAAACACACTAATGCTATTAAGAGGTATAAGATTAAAAATATTTGATGATTCAATAATACTGTTATGGAAAGTAATCTTCACGATGGACCTGTTTTCTTTAATTATTATCCAAAATTTTCAATGAATATAAAAAATGAATATACAACTAATGCAGTAAAGTTATTTAATAAAGCACCTGAAGAAATATTAAATGAAAGAACCGACCCTTTTTATATAATTTATAGAATTTACTATAAGGTAACCAAAAAATTACTCCCTTCGATCCTTTTTATAAGGCATAATTAACCAGATTACACATACCAATAAAAGTGGTTAAAATTAGTTAATTTTACTGGAGTTTGAAAAAATAGTTTAACTTTATAGTTTTACCCCTATTTAATATCACTAACTAATTCCACTACTATTTGATAGTTGGAAAGACACTAAAGTTAATAAGGGCAAATGAGGAAAATAATAATAGATGTTTCTTGAAATTATAGGGTGCCTTATAAAAAGGACCACAAAAACTTGTAAGAAGTACCTTATAAAAAGGACCGAAGGGAGTATGATTTTAGAGACATAAGATCATTACCAAAAAATAAAACAATGCTAGTATAAGCCAACCTTAGAAAATATTCTGTTCAAGTTCCTAAAAAATTAAGCCATCAAGAAGTTATGAAAAGAATACCAGAAGAATGCCAATGCGGGTTAGCACAAATGGTTAAGGACCTGGAGGAAAACCTTCGTCTTCCCATGGACGTGGGTTCGAATCCCCCTAAAGTCATCCAAAATCCTGCTTGGTGGGCATCCCTCCCCGGGGAGATCCCCTGGTGCCCAGGGGCTAGTTGAGTAGTTGTGATTGGGTAAAACTGCTTACGATTTAGGCTTATCCAGTAATTCTCTGGGTTGGGCCTCTGCTGGTCTCCCCAACATGCTAGTGGTGCCTTGCCTGGTAGGAATGGAGGTGTCATCTCATTTCTACCATTTTTTCACACAAAAAAAAAAAAATACTAGAAGAATGGGTATTTGAAGAAATGTTAGAACAAGAAAAAAAAATACAATACACAAATAAGAGAAATAATGCAAGAAAGTCCTAATATTATATTAAGAATGAATATATCATCCTCTCTAAAAGTATTAGAACCACAAAATTTATATAAGCTAGAAACCTCAAGACATTTAGTAGACGGATCGACTTTAGATATAAAATGATTAGATAATAGCATACCTAGAATATCTAAAACCTTATACCAAGAAAGTAATATAGAATCTCCTCAACATTCTCTTACAACCTCACAAATTTTAAACACCTTAACTAAAGAGCAACCTTTTTAAATAGATAAAGAATTGATTAGAGAAGATTTTGAAGCTTGATATTATAAATATAGAAGAGATTGGTTTTTCTCAACATTTGAAAAACAAAAAACTGAACAATTTAAAAAATTATTTTATCAACATTTAAGAGAAAATGAAATTAATATGTATTTCTTTGACTAGTTTTCAAGTAATTGTGAGGAAAATAATTTAGAATATTCATTTAAATACAAAAGAAAATTAAATCCTTCTGAAAAGAACACAACCTCATGGAAAACTTTAAGTAACAAAATAATACAATCTGATTATCCCCTCTAGAAGGAATAAAAGTTCAAGTAAATGATTTAGAAATGTAAAGGCAAATCCTTATAAAGATGTAAATATAGAAGAAAAATGAGTATATTCATATACAATTAATTTTTCCAATATAATTTTAGAAACCATGTCAAAACAGTTAATTAGAATAGAAAATGAAAATAATATAAACACATCAAGTACTTCAAATTAACCCAAATATAATAACATAATCTCCTGTAAAACCACTATATCAATCAAAAAATGTATCTCAAAAGTAATTACACGCAATAAGATTTAGAAGCGATATAAAATTAGATACAGAAAGCATAAAAAATTAGAAAAATTAAGTACAGAAATTCCATTAGCAAATACTTTAGAAAAAACAACTTTAGATATAAATAAAATAAATTTTCAAGATAGAAGTTATCATAAATTGATAAATTATTATCCAAGACCTATATATCCTAATATCCAAGTAGAAGAAAGGGGAGAATTTTTTTCAAAACTCTTATAGTGGGTCAGATATTGTAGAATGGAACTTAGATGGATTAAGTGAACACGGTATATTAGATTTAACTTGTCAAATGTCAATGATAGCAACCGCATACAAAACAAAAAGATGTTCAGATAGAGAATCATCAATAGCAATAATTCAGGGCTTTACTGGTCATTTAAAAGGTCGGTGGGATAATTTATGTACTGTAGAAGAAAAAGAATTCATAATAAATAGTGTAAAAGTCGAAACCCAAGAACAAGATGCAGTGGCAACTTCAATATATACCATAATTTAAAATTTTATAGTAGATCCAAATATATTTAAAAAAATGGTTGTAAGTCAATTATCTAATTTATATTTTCTTACCAATGTCTAATTATAGATTATATAAAGATACATTTTTTTCAAAGGTAAACTCAAGGAAGATAGATTGACAGGATTTTGGAAAGAAAAATTTATTGTTGGACTCCCAAAATTGTTCTCTGATAAAGTTGAGGTGAATTTACAAAGAGTATATGGAAATCCAATATCCTTTAATAGTTTAACTTATGGACAAATATGTAATACCCTTACTTCATATTCAAGATTTTAAAAGGAAATTGAAGATGGTATATATAAAAGTTCTTGAATAATATATGAAAGTCAACATTTATAAATAACAAATTACAGTACCAAATCCAAAGTTACCTCAAGGATAATACAATTGTCATTACAAAAATAACCAAAATTAACTAAACATAAAGTCTCTACAAACATATGGAGTTATACTTAGTTAAAAGAAAAATAGCAACTTCTCAGTTATGACGGACTAAAAGTATATCGCTAGTCTCTAACTACCGGGGTATCATACACAAGTGAAATATGGAATGGGGTTAGACTTACGGGTCTCAGTGAGCATAACTGTCATGCAGTGAGTGCAGGAACACGAATGCTTCAACTAACAAATGACAGGAAGAATTTAACATTTCAAGCATAAAACTTTGGTAATCCATAGTGTACCAAATAATTTTCCCACATAGTATGGTTGGCAATACAACCCAAGCAACATAGTTGGCACACAACTCAAACAACAAAGTGGAACACAACCTTTTTTAACCTAGCACACAACCCTTTGAAGTTTAATGGCACATAACCCTTGAAACTTAGTGGCACACAACCCTTTATACATGGTGGCACACATCCCCTTATAACATGGTGGCACACAACCCTTACAACTTGGTGGCACACAACCCATATAACTTAGTGGCACACGACCCATATAACTTGGTGGCACACAACCCATACAAGTTTATTGTATCAAATGAACATTTTATTTTAGTTATTCATCTGACCAGGTTCACACGCTAAATAATGGCAGAGCTATAACTCTCTTTACAAAATTTCTCATGTATAAAATTTCACAAATAGTTAACCTGCCTCATATCCAACAATACATCAAGATCATACATGTATAATTATTCATATCCCCATAGTATTATAATTGCCTCATGTAACGTCCTAATTCCGTAAACCTAGAAACATGCCCGTTAGAAACATATTCCTAAATTTACAGAATTATTTTGTGACATTACTGATATCGTTTATGAACACATCTGAAACACTCATGTAGTTCCAAAGATTACATAAACTCAAACCATAATTACATATACATAAATTGACAATTTAAATGCCAACTAGTGACCAGGATTATAACACTAACAATTCATGTTATATTCAACATACAATTAACCATTTACAAATCTAAAAGCCTTCTAACAAGGCAAACCAAAAGCCAAGTGGATTAATCCACTATTAAGCTCCCAAGCTATTTAGCGATGTTTCCGATTGAGAATCATACACATCTAAAATGAAAGCCACAACGTGTGGTGAGACTTACGTCCCAATGAATGTGATCATGCATACAGTGTAGGGTGATAGGCAAATGAAAATTCATCATTCAACACCTATATAAATACATATTCATGTAGATCACAGTCAAACCATGAAATCATTCAAGTACACGATAAACTCTAGTGTTAATCCCACACCGAGGGTGTCTTTTCATTTATCCCCTTAAGAACCGAGCGCTCAGAACCTGAAACCAAGGACCTGTTGAGACAAGCTCACCTCCAAGAAGTTTTTAATATGACAAACTGACTAAGTTTAAATATGCATATGAGATGCATCTTGTGTTACTAACTGTGTGCTCAAGTGTGGCAGAGACTTTCTGTATCTAAGTTATTGCAGGAATACATGAAGACAGAAAGGATCTTTAAACCACTAAGATCAGCTATAACATAAGTAACAGTGGCACAAGAACAGAAGCTATAAAGAGCTTTACAACAGTTGTGTGCTTCAAAGATCAGACTAGAGCTCAAGCAAGTCAATTTACACATACAACACGTGTGTTTGAATTAGAACAAAAATTATACAACCAAGCTCATCACTAAGTCTATGAAGAAACACTCCAACAAGATTCAGATAAAAGCACAGCTTGAGATGCAAGCCTATGTTCAGAAGCTATCATAGTTCAAGCAAGCATAAGCATGAAGCCATAAACAGATGCAAGCTCAGCTTGAGATGCAAGCCATGAACAGATGCAAGTTCAGCTTGAGATGCAAGAACAGCTTGACACGCTGTCTCATGGACAGACGTGAACAGACGAGATCTCATCAGAGATACAAGTAAAATATAAATGACTCTGGACAGAAGCAAGACTGCATGCTCAATGATAGAAGACAGCAAGTGAGGTCAGCATAAAGTCAAACAAGGACACAAGGACACTGACACAATGACTTAGCCTGAAAAGCTGCTGTACACCTACCTGAAAAGCCTGTCTCCTTGCAGTGCACTCCAACAGCTAGAAACAACCATATAACGGCTAGTTTTCTAACTGAAGATATAAAAGAGACAAGGTCAAACAGTTGGAAGTGAGAGAGACTGCCTGCATCACTGCAAAACCATTAAGCATCTTATCATATCTCAACTGACATCTCAAGTGCACATCTCAGCTGTCTGTGAACAGACTTATCTCATCTCGAGATCACCTGTCTCTTCTCATCTCTCTTCTGTGCATCACTATTATATTGTATCTTAAGTAGAGAGATTACCTAGCTTACTCATCTCCATATCCATACTGTGTATGCTTGTAAGCTAGACTCATCATAAACATTTACTGTAACCTGTCTCATCTAAGATAGGAGGATTCCTAGTCTTAGAGTGAGGTGTTTGCGTCCTGAAGAGGCTGTAAGAATACTTTTGGCTCAGCTAAGATAGGAGTGCCTAGGCTTAGTGTGAGTGAGATTTCCTGAAGAGGCTGTAAGAATACTTGTATTGGCGGGTTTGTCAATAGTGGAAAATCTCACGTGTTGTGAGGACTGGACGTAGCCCAAGGAGTGGGTGAACCAGGATAAGATCTCTGCCCCCTGTCTCTTATCTTGTCTTTACTAAGCTTATCTTGAAAGAACTAAAACAACTTAGTAACAAAAGCAATAACTGAACCAATATTCAAGATAAGATTCTGAATTAATCTAGGAATATAAATCATCACTAAAATTGTATTTATTTATATATCCTGTCTTTACAGAGACTCCAAGTCAACGAACTTGAGAGCACATCTCAACAATCAATTTTAGTGTGAAATAGCAGGAACAGATTTGAAAAGTCTCTATTCAACCCCCCCTTCTAGAGACCTTCAGCCAACTTCAGGACCGTCGTCCTTGGGGCCATAAATACCTGAGAGTCATTTTATTAGCAAATAAGGATGTAATGCATGAGTCATTTCTTTTTCCTCTTTGTTTCGAAGACCCATAAAATCATTTCCTCTTTCCTCTATGGTCTAAAGACCCATGAATTTCCTCTTTTCAAAATACAAGAATTTCGTGATACAGTTGGCATCATGCCATCATGATGCATATATGTTTCGAGATAAACTACTTCAGTCCAAAACAAGGATTACAGCCTAATCATGCACTTGCTATACTTTCCACATGTCAAACCCCTAGGATAGAACATCCATTCAAAGCATACAAACACAATATACACATGATTCCAAGGGCAAACATGTAAACTCTTCAATCAAGCTAAACATCAAGTAAAACACAAGCAAAAGAGAAAGGGAAAGGAGAATAGGGATCATTTAGGTCTTCATACGAAAATGAAAGTGAATAGGTGAAGCACACTCACCTCTAGAGTAGAAAATGGAGATCTTAAGGGAATGAGATAAGCCTCCTTGGTCTCCTTCCTCCTTGATTCCTCACTCCCAAGTTCTCCTTTTTTTCTCTTCTCCACGTTTCTCCTTTAGGGCACAAAGGGGCTGAGTAAAAGAATGGCAAAAATGAGCCTTAATGGCTCAAAGACAATTTTTAAACTGAAATCGTGAATTTTCGCTCAAGCGAAACATTTTCACTTGAGCAAAAATCATACAATGAGCTTTTGTCTAATTCTCGCTTGAGCGAAAACTAGGCAGAAACCCCTCTACTCTTTGCCTTTTTTTCGCTTGAGCGAGGAGACTCTCGCTCAGGCAAAAATATCAGCAGAATACTACCTCATTTTGTCTGATATTTTCACTCAAGCAAAAATGCTCTCGCTTGAGAGAAAATCTCAAAGAAGGGAAACTCCAAATTTCCATTTCTACTCTCTCATGCGAGCCAGTTCTCGCTTGAGCAAAAAGGGGATAGAGTTATGCCCTTATTAACAGTTTTAAACCCTTATTAACCTAATTCCCTTAATCAAAACCTTTTCCTATTATTTCCTCTTTTCTTTTAACTTTAAATCTTCATATCCTAGCTTAATTTCTCCTAAGTTCCACAAAAAATGATATTTGGGATTAACACTTGACTTTTCCCTTAAATTCCCTCTAAAACCCTAAACTCCCATTAGATTCCTGACCTCCTTTCATAACAGGGCCCTTAACTTATGATTTCTTCTATACTTCCTAAAGTTCTAATTTTTTGGATGTTATACCTCACATATAGTCGTATTTCATGAAGTTGGTTGAACATCTCTAGGAGGGGGTTGAATAGAGACTTGCAAATATTGTAACTGAAAAACTCAGATTCAATTAGAGGTGAATCTCAAGTCTGTGACTTGGAACTCAGATTGAATCTTAACTCAGCAGAAGGTTAAGATTTAGAAAGCTTTGCTCAGCAAAAGGTTAAGCTTAATTCAGATCGAATCTTAACTCAGAATTGAGCATAACTCTTAAGATTCGTTAAGTCCAGTCTCAGATAAATGGGGTTAGATGAATCAGATATAAAGGCATACTAAGATCTGAGTTATACAGAGACTAATCTGAGTTATGCAGAGACTGATCTGATTTATGTAGAAACTGATCTAAGTTATGCAGAGACTACTCTGAGTTATGCAGAGACTGATCTAAGTTATGTAGAGACTGATAATAAGAGATAGAGAGAGCACACTCAGATACTGGTTCACCCAAACCTTAAGCTACGTCCAGTGCTCACAACCTTGTGAGATTTTCCACTATAACAACTATCAATTACAAGTGTTATTTCCTCTCCCTCTTCAGGCTCACGCTTGAGTATTCTTGTTACAGTGCCTCTCCAGGCTTACACTTACTCACCCTAATCTTAGGCACCTCCTAACTTTGCTGAGATTCAAGTATTCTTTCCTCTGCCTCTTCAGGCTCACGGTTACTCACACTAAGCTCAAGCACCTCCTGACTTAGCAGAGACTAGGTGAGATTTGATGAGATTGATTTGGTCTAGCTTAGACTACGTGCAAAGTACGGATACGCAATTAGCTTAGCTAGGTATAATCACTCTTTTGAGTTACAATCAGAAATAGATGAAAGAGATTATTGGATACGGATAGAAAATCAAGTATGAGAGTTGAGATTCACTGAGACCTGTATTTTTCAGCTTGTGCAGCAGCGTCTCACCATCCTCAGCATAAATGAGGCTTCCTTTATAGTCTTCAGAAAACTAGCCATTGTATTAGTCGTTACAGGTGAGAGAGTTGTACTTTCCTGCGCTGCAGTGGTTCAGCGTGTCAGCGCAGTGGTTCAATGTGTCAGCGTACTTGCATTGACTTGATGCTGGTTCTGAGTCTCAGTCTGAGTCTCAATATGTCTCTCAGTTTGAGTTTGAGTCTCACCTATGAGTCTAAGCTTGGTCAGTCTTAGCTTGACTCTTGCTTTGTCTTGTGCTTAGCTTTATACTTCCTTAGACTGAGTCTGACCTTGCAATCTGAGTCCGAGTCTGTCTTAGTATGACCTTGCAATCTGAGTCCGAGTCTGTCTCAATCTGACCTTGCAATCTAAGTTAGTTGAGTCTTGTTTCATTCTTTCCTTTTGATTGTAGTCTTTTGTAAATCTTGAATCCACAAGCAGTGTAGCAGTTTCAAACCATAAAGACAATCTTTATGTTGAATCAACTTAGATTTATTCATTGTAAACTCAACTTGATATTGGTGTTTCTAATAAACACCCTTTCTGACTATAGCTAAGATTGCATTCTAATTTGCACCATTCTCAACTCAGGTTATCTTTAGATTCAGCCATTCTAAGCTTTTGAAAGCTATCTAATAAAGGATCTGTCTAAGGCTTTCTTCTAAAATTATCTTCAGCATATAGAACACTGTAAGCTTTGCCCATTCTTCATAAAACATTATGAAGTCTGTGTAAGGTCTAAGAATCCTCCTAAAATGGTTTTAATAATGACAACTATCAAAATTAACTTTCCATAATTCTGATTTATAAGGAACTAATCATTTCTCTTGAGAATGTGTCAAAGAAGATATAGGTGACTTTCTGCAGAAGATATAAGACATGTTTAGAAGAAAGAAACTAGTCTTGATTGCTATATCAACCTTGGAAAGATGTTTCAAACTATTTAAGAATATTAAATTAATGGATGAAAGCAAGAAAGCCGTTGAGACAATCAAAACAAATCTTCTGTAACTTAACTTCAGAAGATAACAAGTTCTCCAGAAGATACAATCAACACTTCCACAGAAGGAATATTCATTTTTAATAAAATGGGAAAGAAGAAACATTTTTAAGGTTCTTGAGGTTTCCAAGGAATAAAATAAATAAAATAAAGATGAGGAGACTCTCACAAGTTCATAAAAGTCATGAAAACCATCTGCAGAAGAAAAAAGAACTCTGCAGATGAAACTTGGTAGCAGACCTTCTGCAGAAGATACAAAATCTATCAAAACTTGTTTGTTTGTGTTGAGAGGCTGCAACAGAGACAAATAAGCTTAAATTAAGTTTTATCCATCCACTGAATGTTATCAGTATGCTTACAGAAGAAAGAGCCTCAGAAAGTACAAGAATTGTATTCTACAGAAGATAGGTCTCCAGAAGGAGACACCAGTCAAAATGACAGCTGCACCTGCATGTGACAGCTGCTGTGTGACAGAGACAACTCATGGAATGATAGCTGGAGATGCAAGCAACCTCTCCAACGGCTAGTTGCTATTCATTCCTATAAAAGGATGTGTTCTCTTCACATTTTGGGACTCACCTCTCTCCAGAAGATAAAAAGTGCTCAGATCACAGTCTCAATCTTCTGGAACAATTTCTCTCTCTTCAGATTCATAAGTTTCTGCTTCTACAAGTCATTGAGGGGGAGCTGGCTCATTACTCATCTTATGTTGTGCTATATATGTACTTATTTTGAGCCTTGTACTTGCTTTATTCTTCTATTTCATCTTGTAAAGTCAAAAGGGGGCTTAAAACTGATTGTGCCTCTTGTGGTAATGAGGTGTAAGTATTTACAGAGAGGATTGTCAAGTTAGGTTGATCTGAGTTGATCACAGTTTCTGTAGAAGGAGTTCTGCAGCATTCTGTATTGGCTGAATCTTCTGCAGAAGGTTCTGCAGTAAGCATAAAGCCTGAAAACAGTGTTGAGTAAAACCGTGTAAAGCCTGAAGAGGCTAGAGAAAGAATACTAGTGGTAGTGAGTACCCAAGGAAGTTGTAATTTGTTTATTGAGTGAGAAAATCCTACTTGGACTAGGGACTGGACGTAGCCTCAGGTTGAAAGAGGTGAACCAGTATAAAAATCTATATGCAATCTTCCCTTCCCTATTATCCTTTATTATTGCATGTGCATGAAACTATTTTGAAAACTATCTAATACCTAAGTAAGTGTTACTCACTAAAATTCCAAGAAGGAATTATATCTTCTGCATATTGCATTATACCAAACTTCTATCTTTTGGTGGATAATCTTTTAGTACTAAGCCAGTTTAACTTGAGCAGACAAAGTATTAAAATAATTTGCAGAAAATTTTAATCAATCATAATTCAACTCCCCTTCTTGTGATTGAAACTTCAACTTCAACTGGTATCAGAGCTTGCCTCTTGGGTTGAACTCACTTAACAGTGAGAGAGGAAAAGATCAAGGGAAATGGCCAATCATGGAGCTGCAATGTTCATTCCAGAAGGATCTTCTACAAACAGACCACCAGCATTTGATGGGAAAGATTATTACTATTGGAAGGATAGAATGAAATTGTTTCTAGAATTCCAAGACATTGACCTTTGGGATATTATTGAAAAAGGAAATTTCATTCCAGTAGTAAGAAGAACAAGGATTCTGGGTCAAACTAAAGAAGGAGAATCAGAAGTTCAAGAAGAAGCTCCTCAACCTAAAGCCAGGGAAGAATGGACCTTAGAAGATAAGCAACGATATCTTCTGAACTCCAAGGCCAAGTTTTTTCTTCTCTGTGCCCTTAGCAGAGGAGAATATGACAAGGTTGTTGGGTGTTCAACAATAAAAGAGATATGGGACACTCTCAAAATTGCACATGAAGGTACTGATCAAGTAAAAGAGTCAAAAATCAATATTTTAATTCACTCGTATGAAATGTTCAACATGATTAAACAAGAAACCATTGATGAGATGTTTAGCAGATTTACTGTTATCATCAATGAACAAAAGTCTCTTGGTAAAAGCTATACCAATCAAGAACAAGTCACAGAAAAATCCTCAGAAGTCTTCTAAAAATTTGGAGACCAAAAGTGACAGCAATATAGGAAGCCAAAGACCTTGCTGTCCTAAAATTAGATGAACTCCTTGGATCACTAAAATTTCATGAGCAAGAACTTATGGATGAGCTGCCAAGAAGAGGAAAGTCCATTGCACTAAAAGCCAACACCTCCAGAAGAAACAACACAAACTCAACTGAAGAAAAGGGTTCTGATGGAGAGGAAATTTTATCTGAAAATGATGATGAACTTGCCTTCATCTCCAAATGGATCCAGAAAATGATCAGAAGGAAAGGAAAAGGTAGAAGGCATTTCAACTTCAAGAAGGATGGAAAAAAAATCTAATGGTACAAAAAATCAGATCATCTGCTATTAGTGTAACAAACCTGGACACATCAATGCTGAATATCCTCAATTAAAGAAGGACCCAAAGTCATTCCAAAAGAAGAAAGCAATGATGGCTACATGGGATGATTCAGAAAGCTCCTTAGAAGAAGATTCTGAAGAAGAAACAACAAACCTTTGCCTCATGGCTGGAAGTGATGATGAAGATAATGAGGTAATCACTTACAATCCCTCTGCATATAGAGAACTAGAAGATGCATTTGAAAACTTATTATCTGACTCTGACACACTAGCTCCAAAATGTGCACTTCTTAAGGAACAACTTATTAAAACTAAAGAAGAAAATGAGAAACTTAAAGAAGATAATGATAGATTAATCAAGACTAATCAATGTCTTCAACAATCTCATTTTAAACTGTCAGAGCAAATAAAACTGATTAAAGCTGACTCTGCAGAAGATACCAAGTGTGCATCACTGCAGAAGGAAAACTATCTGCAGAAGAAAATTGATGAATTACAAACAGATTTAAGTTTGTTAATAGCACACACAACTTGAATAAATTAATTGGAAATAGCAGAGAAATTTCTGATAAAAGAGGACTAGGCTTTAATCAAGATCCATCTTCAAAGATTCAAAAAACTATTTTTGTCCCTGCCAAAAGGCAACCTCCCAAATGTTCTTGGTGTAACAAAATTGAACACACCTTCCACAACTATTACAAAAGAAAAGGAAGCTTCAGAAGGAAGGTATCTAACCACTCAGGACCCAAGAAGATATGGGTACCTAAATCCTTACTATCTTCTGATGTAGGAACAAGTGAGACTCTTCAAGAAGAAAAACAATGGTTCTTGGACAGTGGTTGCTCAAGACATATGACTGGAGACAAAAGCAAATTCATTCAACTGCACAAAATGGAAGGTGGAACAGTAACCTTTGGAGACAACAACAAGACACATATCAAAGGTATTGGAAAGATATGTATGAAAAATTCTACTCAAATTAATAATGTATATTATGTGAAAGGGTTAAAACATAACCTTCTTAGCATAATTCAACTTTGTGACGGTGGCTATGAAGTTATGTTTCAACCCACATTCTGTGAAATTAGAGAATCATCTACTAAGAAAGTATTGTTCTCAGGGATTAGAAGCAAAAACCTATATATCACCTGTTTAGAAGAATTATCTGATCATACATGCTTTGCCTCTTTTGAAAAATGGACCTGGCATAGAAAAGTTGGTCACTTAAATATGAAAAGCATTTCAAAACTCTTAAAGTTAGATCTAGTTAAGGGATTACCCAAGATTAAATTTGAAAAGGATAAAATATGTGATGCATGAGTTAAAGGAAAACATACTCAATCAAGTTTCCATCCTAAAAATGTAATCACCACCAAAAGAATTTTAGAACTGTTGCATATTGATCTATTTGGTCATAGTAAAACACCAAGTTTAGGAGAGAAAAAGTATGGTCTGGTTATAGTAGATGATTACTCTAGATTCACATGGGTTTTATTTCTCACCACCAAAGATGAATCTTTTGATGCTTTCAAAATCTTCTCCAAAAAGATACAAAATGAGAGTGGCCAATTGATTGCTTCTATAAGAAGTGATCATGGAGGGGATTTGAAAATTTCTCCTTTAAAAAGTTTTTTGATGAAAATGGAATTTCACTTAATTTCTCTTGTCCCAGAACTCCACAACAAAATGGAGTTGTAGAAAGAAAAAATAGAACCCTCCAAGAAATGGCCAGAACCATGTTAAGTGATAGTGGAATTCAAAAATATTTTTGGGCTGAGGCTGTATCCACTTCCTGCTATATACTTAACAGTGTTTCCATCAGAAGCATTCTGAATAAAACTCCATATAAGATATGGAAAGGAAGAAAACCCAACATTGCATATTTCCATGTTTTTTGTTGTGATTGTTACATTTTAAACAACAAGGAAAATCTTGAGAAGTTTGATGCCAAATCTAAAAAAGGTATTTTTCTTGGTTATTCTACCACTTCAAAAGCATATAGAGTTTATAACATTAAGAATCAAACCATTGAAGAAAGCATGCATGTTGTTTTTAAAGATACTAACCCTCCTTCTCAAAGAAAGTACAAAAAGGAATCAGATGATGAGTCTGAACAACTGCAGAAGGTATCTTCTGACAGTAAAAACCCTCCAGAAGATACTACAGATCAAGGAAATCCTGCAGAAGATACATATGTACAAAAAGAGGATCTTCCTAAGAGATGGAAGCCGATCACTGATTATCCTCATGAACAAATAATTGGAAACACTACAGAAGGAGTAAAAACCAGAGCTCAACTGAGAAATGAAAACAGTTCAGCCTTCTTATCCCAAATTGAACCAAAAAATATAAATGAAGCTCTTGAAGATGATTCATGGGTCAAAGCCATGAAAGAGGAGCTTGATCAATTTGAAAAGAACAAAGTCTGGACCATTGTTCCTCCTCCATAAGATCACTCCATAATTGGAACAAAGTGGGTTTACAGAACCAAAATGGATAAAGAAGGTAATGTGGTCAGAAACAAAGCAAGGTTAGTAGCTCAAGGCTATAACCAACAAGAAGGTATTGATTTTGATGAGACTTTTGCACCTGTAGCTAGATTAGAAGCAATTAGAATCCTTCTTGCATTTGCTGCATACAAAAATTTCATACTATATCAAATGGATGTGAAAAGTGCTTTTCTAAATGGTTACATAAATGAGGAAGTGTATGTACACCAACCTCCAGGTTTTGAAAATTAAAAGCATCCAAATCATGTTTTCAAATTAACCAAAGCTTTATATGGTTTGAAGCAAGCACCAAGAGCTTGGTATGAAAGATTAAGTAACTTTATTCTCAAAATGAGTTTACTAGAGGAAAGATTAACACTACTTTGTTTAGAAAATCTTTTAGAAAAGATCTACTAATTGTACAGATTTATGTTGATGATATCATTTTTGGATCAACTAATTTAAAAATGTGTGAAGAATTTTCAGAATTAATGAAAGGAGAATTTGAAATGAGTCTCATGGGAGAACTCAAATTCTTCCTTGGACTGCAAATCAAACAGGAAGAGTCTAGTATTTTCATTAATCAAGAAAAATATACTAAGGATCTTCTCAGAAAATACAAAACGGATGGTTCAAAACCCATGGGAACACCAATGCATCCTTCTACAACTTTTAACTTAGAAGAAAATGGAAAATCTGTTTCTGAAAAGGAATATAGGGAATAGGGGAATGATAGGATCCTTGTTATACTTGATTGCTAGTAGACCTGACATTTTGTTCTCAGTAGGACTATGTGCTAGATTTCAATCTTCTCCAAAAGAATCTCATGTTGCAGCTGTAAAAAGAATATTTAGATATCTTATTGGAACCACTAATCTTGGTCTTTGGTACAAGAAATGTACAAATTTTGAGCTTACATGATACTGTGATGCTGACTATGCTGGAGACAGATTAGATAGAAAAAACACTAGTGGTGGATGTCAATTCCTTGGAGAATCACTGATATCCTGGTCTTGTAAGAAGTATCCTACCATAGCTTTATCTATTACAGAAGCTGACTATGTTTTTGCTGCAAGTTGTTGCTCACAAATGCTATGGATAAAACATCAGATGGAGGATTATTGCTTAAGGTACTAAAAAATTTGTTGAGACAAACTCACTCCTGAAAGTTTTTAATATGCCAAATGTAACATCCCACATTTTAGGCTATCATAATTTATAAGGTTTAAAAAAGGTGATCTGTGTATGTTTAATTGAGAAACTGGAAATAATAAGAATTAGGGATAAAAATCTAAAGTTTAGGAATCTTAGTTAAGTAATTTTTTAGAAGTTTAAGTTGTTGGTAATCGATTACTAGCATGTTGTAATCGATTACCTGAGAGCTATGTTTATGGTAATCGATTACTAACAGTCTGTAATCGATTACCCGAGAGCAGGATTTTTGGTAATCGATTACTAGGAATTGGTAATCGATTACCAGAGAGATGAATTTTGGGGAATTGCCTGTCAGGAGTGTGTAATTGATTACCTGAGAGCTGAAGTTTTAGTAATCGATTACCAGGGTTTGGTAATCGATTACCAGGGTTTGGTAATCGATTACCAGAAATCTGGGCTTCTAGTAATCGATTACCAGGAGTGGTAATCGATTACCAGATTACCAGAACGGGTTTTCAAGAGTCTTTTTAGCCTATGGTAATCGATTACAGTAAGTCTGTAATTGATTACCATCACTTAATATATATAGACTGGTGCGAAATTAAACCAGATTTTCTCATTTCTTCTTTCCCTTCACCGTCTTAGAGAGAGAGTGTAACCCTAGAGAGAGAAACTTCGAGTCGGAGCTTGGGAACAGATTCGGAGCAAGGAAACATCAAGGAATTCACCCACAAACATCTTTCTCCTCTTGAATCTCTAGGATTGGTGAGTACAACTCACTTCCTTGTTAGGATCTAGAGAACCCTTTTTATGCATGCTCCCTCTTCCTAACCCCTTTTCTTTAATTTTTGTCGATTATGGATTCTAGTGGTAGATTCTATCTATATTGATGTGATAATTGATGGTTCGAAAGTATGGATTGGAAATCGAGTAACGGAATCCTTAGTTTCGAAGTTTTCAAACTATCGAAATTATCGAAACTATCAAAACTAACGAAACCGCTCGATTCCCCTTGTACTTATATCCAAATTGATTGCATTTCCTTGATTACTTATAGTTCTTGGATGCTATTGCTTGAATTGACGATTGAAATGAAGCTTGGAATTTACATTCGTAAGGGTCGAAATTTCGGAATAGTTGAAACTAGTTTAATTGTTGGCAATTGTTATGAATAAGACGTTGCATTACTATTCTATCACGGATATGATTAGTTTGAAGTAAAATTCAAGTCGGCCTTGTGCTGTGAGTAAAAATAAAAGAATAATTGTATTGAAAACATGAATTCGGTCCAGTTTGGGTGGGATTCGTCCCCGGGAAAGCCGGTTCCCGTAGTCTGTGTAGGAACACAGGGAAACACTAGAAGGGGGTTGAATCGTGTTTCTAAATATTTTAGAAAGCTTTTCGTAAACAGGTACTAAAAACACGATTTCAGACAGGCTTTTAAGGGGCTGTCTGAAGTTTTCAGACGGCTTGTAAAAACTAATTTTAAAAGATGTTTTGTGCCTTTATAAAATATCAGATTAATTATTCTGACCCCTTGATTAGTATAAAAAGAATTAATAAGAGATAAGGGTAAGAAAACTTAGCCAAGGAATTTATCCTGGTTCACTCACTACCACTGTGAGCTACGTCCAGTCCCAATGCCAACTAGCAATTGGATTTTCTCTTAATCTTTCTAGATTACAAGTATTCTTTTACAGTCAAGCCTCTTCAGGCTCTACAACCAAGTATTCTTTTACAGTCAAGCCTCTCCAGGCTCTACAACCAAGTATTCTTTTACAGTCAAGCCTCTCCAGGCTCAAACCAACAAGTATTCTTTTTTAGACAAGCCTCTCCAGGCTCAACAAATAAATACAGAGAAGGTAAGATGCTTAAGCTTACAAACTATATCAGTCTTGAAGCTTAAACAATTACAAATGTACAGAAAAACTAAGGTATGCTCAAGATAATACAATATGTGTACAAAGATAAAGATTATCAGAGTTGTTGCAGCGAAAACTTTTCAAGTTTTTTTTGTTCTTGTTAAAAAAAATTCTTCTCTCTGATGGTCTTCAAAGGAGGGGTATTTATACCCAATCTTTAATCCGTTGAAATACCACCGTTAAGAGATAGCATTAAATGCTATTTAATCCGTTGTGAGACATGCTTCTGAGAGCTCTAATTTTTCTGACACGGTACAAGGTTGCTCCTGCCATAAAGCTGCTACAAATGTTGCTGTAGAGGCTGCGTTGCAGAGATTTCCTCAGTGGTGTATGAAATTAAAAAACACCAGGAAAGGTCTCTGTGTTCCTTGCTATAAATGTGTTTGGAAAGATACGTGCAGCAGAGGTTCAGAAAAGTCTTCACAAACTTCAGCAGAGGGTTCCACGTCATAAAAGAGACTTCAGACGGCACTGATACCTCAGACGGGTTGAACTACTTCAGACAGCTTCAACTCTTCAGACGAGTTCTGCTTCTTCAGACAGCTTCAACACTTAGTCTTTTTATGTAGGCTCATAGTGACTCTTGCTGAAATCATAGATAAAACATTAAAGCATATGTGTATCTATGATAAATACTTTAAGTCAAATTTGTCAACCATTAAAACTTGGGAATCTAGTTGTCTTAAAACATCATAAACAATCTTATGATATTTTTGAGACTCAACAGTCTGAGCTCAGGTCTAACTCTAGAAAGTGATAAGAACATGCCTGTTGGGCACAACAGTGAGTGCATCATATTGCATTTTATTTGATTGTGGATGGTTTGGTTGATATGATGAATTAAACTATGACATGAATTTCTTATCCTCTTGCATTCATGCATGTGTTTTGTAATCACTGAGATTTTATCTCACCACGCGTTATGTGGTTTTATAGATGAGCAGGTACCACCATCCTCGGATTCTCAGACTAGAAATTGAAGTGCTCCTCGGATCTATATATATATATATATATAGATGTATATGCTTAGTTTTTAGTTCATTACCAGCATGGTTCCTTGTATATATATTTCTTGAATGTTATGTAGACAACAAGAACACTATGTATTTTGGAGTTGAGTTTTTTTTTTTTATAATGGCTATGATGTATAAGTTGGACTCTATTATGTATATAAGTTAGTCTTATTCATGAACTATTGGTTATTCGTTGGATTACTTACAATTTCGTGAATGAGTTGATATTCGAAACAATATACTTTAAATTTTAAGCCAGGGATTTTGGTTTCCAACAGACTAAGTTCTGGTTTAGAAATATAAGGTGTTACATTTTGGTATCAGAGCAGTTCAATCTAACTGGATTGTGAAATTAGGATATTCTTTGGTTTGTTAATGATTTCATATGTATTATTTTGTGAATTGAGAGACTGATCACCTCGAAATTTTCTTGATGATATGTAGGGAATTATGGCAGGCGGCAGGAAAGGTCGTCCAAGGGTCAATTGTCCTCCTTCATTATCATCATCTTCTTAGGGTCCTACTCAGGATCCTGTGGCGGCAGCCCTTCAAGCCTTGACTCAAATGATGGGATAACAAATGAATGCGAATCGAGTTCAAGCGGAAGTGGCACGAGAGCAAGCTGCCACCAATGCAGCCATGCTTCAAGAATTGGCTAGGAGGCACACAGAGCCACCACCACCTCCTGTTGTGGATTCTTTTGCTGCGGGATTATTAGAATTTAGAAAGCACACTCCTCCGCAGTTCAACGGAGTTTACGACCCTGACGTTGCTGCCAATTGGCTGCGGGACTTGAATCAGATTTTTGACGTGATGAAGTGTACGGATGAGGCTAAGGTTGGTTTTGCAGTATATATGTTGACAAGGGAGGCTGAAGACTGGTGGAAGACTGCTAAGGTTCGAGCTGCAGAGCCGAAGGCTCCTATGACTTGGGACGTCTTTCAGAACCTATTTTTGGGAAAGTACTTTCCAGCCACCATCAAGAGGCAAAAGGAGACTGAATTTCTGCAACTCAGGCAAGGAGACATGTCAGTGGGTCAGTACGTGGCGAAATTTGAAGAGTTAGCAAAGTATTCTCGTTATCTTCAAGCAATGACTGATGAGGAGTAGAGGTGCACTCAATTTGAGGGAGGGCTAAGACCTGAACTGTTGAACCGGATTGGGATATTAGAGATCAGAGACTTTTCGTTGTTGGTTAGCAAGTGCTACATTGCGGAGAAAAATTTCAAGGGAACTACTCCATCACCTACACCAATGGAAAAAAAGGGAAAAAGAAGTTTGAGGTGCCCCTCCAGGGTAAGGGTTCCAAGCCTAAGTGGCAAGGCAAACCAGTCTTGCCCAGTCAGCAAACCCAACGCCAAGGAGGACCTAAGTGCAACAAGTGTGGAAAGGAGCATGCTGGGGAGTGTATGATGGGGAAGAACTTGTGTTATTCTTGTAAGCAGCCGGGTCACATAAAGAGAGACTGTCCAAAACTAAAGAATTCCCAAAAACCTCAAACCACTGGAAGGGTTTTCACCCTCAATGGGCAAGTAGCAGCTTCTGCAGATAATCTGTTGCGAGGTATGTGCACCCTAGGAGAGAAGACCTTGATTGTATTGTTTGATTCTGGGGCAACCCATTCCTTCATTTCTTCTGAATGTATTGATCAGTTAAAATTGCCTGTGGATTCTTTACCTTATGTTCTTAATGTAATCACTCCAGCCAAAAAGGCTATATCCACTTCCCTAATGTGTTCTAAGTGTTCTATTGTTATACAGGGTAGGGTTTTTGTAGTTGATTTGATTTGTCTACCTTTGAGGGGTATGGATATTATTTTGGGAATGAACTGGTTATCTTCCAATCAGGTTACACTAGACTGTTTCAATAAAAAGGTTATATTTCCTCCTTTTCCTCCTCCTCTGAGGGAGAGACCCCCTATGCTTTTGTCTAGTGTCACCCAAGTTAACCAATGTCTCAGTGATGGGAGTGAATGTTTTATTTTGTTACTTTCCTCAACTTTAGAATCCAAAGAAGATTTAAGCAGCGTAGCTACGGTTCGGGAGTTTCAAGATGTCTTTCCTAGTGAAGTTTTAACCTTACCACCGGACCGAGAGTTAGAGTTTACCATAGACTTAGTGCCAGGTGCGGGACCCATCTCTAAGGCTCCATATAGAATGTCCCCACTAGAACTTAACGAACTTAAAACTCAACTAGAGGATCTTATAGATAAAGGGTTCATTAGACCTAGTGTGTCACCCTGGGGAGCTCCAGTGTTGTTAGTGAAGAAGAAAAATGGGAGTATGAGATTGTGTGTAGATTATAGACAATTAAATAAGGTTACCATTAAAAACAAGTACCCTCTTCCTAGGATAGATGATCTTCTAGACCAACTTAGGGGTGCCTCAGTGTTTTCTAAGATAGATCTTAGGTCGGGTTACCACCAGATTAAGATCAGGAAGAAAGATATCCCTAAGACAACTTTTAGGACTAGGTATGGGCATTATGAGTATTTAGTGATGCCATTTGGTGTTACTAATGTTCCTACTGTATTCATGGACTACATGAATCGAATCTTCCGGCCCTTTTTGGATCAGTTTGTTGTTGTATTCATTGATGACATCCTGATCTATTCTTGTAGTCTAGAAGAACATGAGAATCACCTTAGGATTGTTTTAGAGATTCTGAGAGAAAAGAGACTGTTTGCTAATCCTGAGAAGTGTGAGTTTTGGATGGACCGGGTCCATTTCCTAGGGCATGTTATCTCTAGTGAAGGGGTATCAGTTGATCCTAGTAAGGTAGAAAACGTTCTTGAGTGGGAAAGACCTAAGACCGTCACGAAAATTAGGAGTTTCCTAGGATTGGCCGGCTACTACCGGAGATTCATTAATGGATTCTCCCGTTTAGCTTTGCCTCTTACAAGATTGACTCGAAAGGGTCAAGCCTTTGTATAGGACAAGAAGTGTGAGCAGAGCTTTCTAGAACTCAAGGATAAGTTGACCACCGCTCCGGTACTTGTTAGAACCACAGGAAACACTAGAAGGGGGGTTGAATAGTGTTTTAAGCTTTTTGTGTCAATCTTGAAAATCTTTTGTTTAAATCATGAAGATTAATAATGTTTAAAATGAGTCTTAAGATCAGATATAATTAAAACGTGCGGAAGATAAGAAAAAATAAAGTTTCTTTTAGGTCTTAAGATTATTTTAAACAGATACTTCTCAAGATATCTTTTGAAGATTATTACATTGAATGTTTTTCAAAACTGTTTCTGAAATACTTCAGATGACTATAGGTTGTCTGAAGTCTGTTCCAGATTTCTGAACTGAGGTCTTTCCATACTCACTTCAGATAATAGTTTCAGAAGTAATTCAAAAGACATTCTTTGTAATGCTTCAAGTGATGTGAGAAACATCTCATGTTTTGTTCTTATGAAAGATCATTTTATTGAAATCGTTGTGTTAAGTTTGTTATGAAAATAACTTTTCAATCCCTAACATAAATAAGAAAACTGTAAATAGAGAAGTTAAGGGAAAGAAGACTTAGGCACAAAGTTTATCCTGGTTCACCCACAAATATGTGAGCTACATCTAGTCCCAGAGTCAAACAACCACTGGATTTTCCACTATCTGAATATTCAGATTACAAACTTGAATATGAGTACAATCTCTCCAGACACAACGAGTACAGTCTCTCCAGACACCACGAGTACATTCTCTCCAGACACAACGAGTACAGTCTCTCCAGACACAACGAGTACAGTCTCTCCAGACACAAGGAGTACAGTCTTTCCAGACATCACGAGTACAGTCTCTCCAGACATCACGAGTACAGTCTCTCCAGACATCACGAGTACAGTCTCTCCAGACATCACGAGTACAGTCTCTCCAGACATCATGAGTACAGTCTCTCCAGACATCACCAAGTATTCTTTCTTCCACCAAGCCTCTCCAGGCTCTCAGACACATAAAGTGTTGAGTAGTTTCACTACTCAATCCAAGTTAGATGTTCGCCAGAACCTCTAAACTTAGATTCTACTTGTACATAGAGATTATTGAGTACACACTCAGGATACAGACATTACAAACTAAGTGCAACGATAGACAGTGATACAAGTGTTTAAATTAAGTACAATCCCTGTCTTTATATGAGGAATACATCCTCTGAGAGTAGGCTAACTAAGATGTGAAATGATGCTCCACCGGGAAAACTTGAGTTAAAAATTAAGTAATTATGTGAAAACTTGACTTCGGTCCAGTAATGGGTGGGATTCGTCCCCGGGAAAGACGTTTCCCGTAGTCTGAGCTCAGTTCTAACTCCAGTTTAAGTGATAAGATCATGCCTGCAGGGCACAACAGTGAGTTGCACCATTATTGCATTATAATGATTTGAGTATTAAGTTTATGAATATGTTATGTTAATTATCTTTATTTGATATGAATATGAGTATGATATTTGACTTCTTATTAGTTAGTTAAGTTGATCCCCCTCACACTTTATGCATGTTTAGTTATACTCGTTGAGATTATTATCTCACCCCATGTTTCGGGGATTTATTTTAGTTGTGCAGGAAATTCCAAGTGATATGATGGAAAATGGTGTTGAAGGAGCTGGGTTGTATTCCGCAATGGAAGTTCTTTGTAATAGAAATTAGTTTAATTGTATTTGTGGATAATTGATGTGATGATGTATAAATGAATGATAATGTTTTTAGCCATGGTGGCTTAATTATGAGTTTTAAAGTATTCCTGTTATTAGATTGTACTGGTTTTGCTGAATTTCAGGTTAACCTTGGATTTGGTAACATCCGAATTTTAGGGGAGACTCTGCCGGATTTCCTGTATGAGTTCATTGAACCACACTTCTTCAAGTGTGGATTCTTCCCTAACATTAAGTAAGATCTACTATTATTTAGAGATATTGATGTTGTAATGTAATTGCTTAAACTAATTGTTGGATAGTTTTAAGTGAATGTTTAACGATATTGAAAATTTAACGTAATGATTTCAGGAACTTCAGGAATAGTGTCTCCAACGGACAATATTTCTGAGTTTAGAAATTAGGGCGTTACATTTTGGTATCAGAGCAGTTCAATCCATTTGGACTGTGGTTAGGCTAGTTGCCCCTAACTTATTATGATCTTGCAGTGCATGTACTCATTATAGGAATTGATCACTACTATGGTGTGTGCATTGTACATGGAGATTATGGTTAGTTATGTGAGTAGGTTACCTTGGTCGAGGAGTTAGAATACTTCCTTAACAAGGGTAGAGCCACCCATCTTGTATTAGAAAGAGAGTAACTTAAGTTTATTCCTAAGAACATTATACTCACCATAAAAGCTTTATAGAATGTGACCCTGGAATCCTAGTGAACATTAGGCACCTTTGAGGTAGTTAGTTAAAATAGATTCTTTACTTGTGGATGTTGATTTGTTGTTTGACTTATTATGTGGTATTCATTGTGTGACTTGTATAATTTGAATGTTTTGTGTGTGTCTTGTTGTTTGAATTGTAATGTTGGTTGTTTGAATGGTTTTGTGGCACATTATGTTAGAATGTGTGTGTACACGTTAGGTAGTAATTCACATAGTTAGAGTTTCTTTTGAGACAAACTTTTGTGAGGCCATGTTAGAAGGAATGCGGGACTATAGTCCAAGTTAAGATAGAAACTCTACGTAGGGTAAACCAGTGATCGCAGAGACACCTAAGAGGACTTTAACTTAAGTAGGCTTAAGACCTTACCTAAAGTCAGCAAACTTAGCAGGGACATATAGACATTTAAACCTAAACTTACAAGGGTTAGGAAATTGAGGTTTCTTTTGGGTTGATGTAGGAGTAGGCATATTTCCTAGGCTGCCTTGAGGGTAGTCGGGAGACAGTCAGGCGAGTGCGGATTCTTTCAGCCACCTTGCCCTTTTGCTTTGTCCATGGATTACATGGACAGATCTTTAGACTCTACCAGACGGGTAGGTAGTCATGACGACTACCATTTCCTCACCTTTACATCTCACATTTAGAGAACACTTAGTGGCCCTAGAGACAGAGTCTTACGACTCTAATATTTTAGAAACCCTTAGGAGAGATCACCATACTTGTACCTTAAAAATACAACATTAATTGTTAGCCACCGAGAGTTGGGGGCATGTTTAGGAGATGAATAAGCTAGAGATCCCTAGTAAAGATAGTGAGATTTCGATTATCTATTGTTAGTACCATTCCAGAACTTACCCTTAGTAATATCTTTAACCCTAACGAGTGGGTAAGTTGTCGTGAGAAAACAATACTTCTGCTCTTTCTTTTCATCCTTAGGAAATACTGAAGAATATTAGGAAGTGATGCCTTGAATATCTGAAATTTAGAAATCATCAAATAAGAACACTTCACCCATACCTTAAGTCTAACCATATCGGTTTTAACTTCGAGGACTCGGAGAAGTACTCGGGAAAGGAATTTGGTAGAGGATTTTAGTCAGGATAGTTGGTATGAACCAAATTTTTCTCGGAAATCCAACTTAGTAGTTCCACCATCCTAGATCACCTAATTCAACTTATTACCACCAGTAGAAAGAAACCTTGGCCATAACTCTTCTAAGGGAGAGGAACCTTAATCAAGAAAGTTAAGAATTCTAGTATAGATTACGTAAGGAGTGTAGATTTACCTACAACTCAGGTAAGGATAGGAAGTTCACAATAAGCTATATTAAGGGTAGTCCTGTAGAAAGGGGTTAGGAATCACCTGAGAGAATTGTTAGAGAGAAAGTGAGTGAACCTAATACCTTAGTTAAAGATAAAAAAGTAGCGGGAATAACATAGACTTTTAGAATTTAATAGAAATGGGGAGGAAACTGTAATTGAGGTCCTAATGGGAAGTGAATAGAATAAGTAGATTAGTAGACAACTCTAGAGTTAACCAAAAATTTATGAAGTAGCGGTAGATGTTCTCCCAGCCACCCAAATACTTAGCCTTCTCTATGAATTCCATGAGGGAAAAACAAATTAGTTTAGATATCTGGATGTAGGTTTGGTAACTCCAAGAGAGAAATCAAGATTTTAAACACTGAGAAATATTAGGGAGAGCCTGAACCCTTAAGGGGGGTGGTTTTATAGTCAGACCATGAGAATCCATAGAAGGCACTCAGTACTTGAACCCAACTAAGTTTCACCTAACCTGAAAGTTAGATTTGATTGTGTATAGTTAGGCCTAGTCAGAGTGTTAGGAAAGGATTGAGATATTGTTAGGCACACTCACTAGGTCAAAACTCTAAAGTATTTAGAAATCCTTACTTATAGGAGGACTAGGGTGTGGATGACATTATGTCACTCTCCATTTCAATAAAACTTAGAACCAAATTAAGTACAAGCCCTGACCAGTAGGGTAAGATAGAGAAAGATCCCATTATGGGAAGATAGGAGACTACAAGAGTTTACCATGTTCATGCTGTAACCGGTAGGTATTATACCTACGATTATTGCATGAGTGTTGTTAGGATTCTGTTATTCTCTTGAAAGAATGAGTGACTTTCCTTCCACTTGGGTGTGATGTGTAACACCCGCAAATTTTCTTACTGGTGTATAAATAGAATAAAGAAAATTTTAAAATAGTAATAATCATTTAATTATAAAGTATTTAGTAGCTTTTAATAGACAGCCAAATTTATAATACCCAGCCACAATTATGAGTAAATTTCTTTAGAGAGGTGTTTGAGAAAATAACCTAAGATACCTTTAGTAATTATACAGTTAAGGAAAATACAGATTTAATTATTAAAAATAGCTAAAACTCTAAGGTATCTATACCTTTATTCAAAATACTCTTAATATAATTAGTGATGAGTTTTAGAAAATAATTTAGAATTTTTCTAGCACTTCTGGGCAAAAAGATCAAAATGCCCCCAGTTAACAGTATAACCATAGCCAGCAAAAAAAAAAAAATTGTAGAAAAATATGGAAAATATATTTTGAACCTTAAAAGATGATTTAAAATGATATTTATAATTCTATACAATCTTTGTAATTAAAACCTTAATTTTCTCTCTCCGTTTACTGTAACGCCCGCTTCTTACCGTTTTACCGCATTTCGTGTTTTATTGAATGGTTAAAATTATTTTTAATCACCAAAATTTATATTTTTGGATTTAGAATTTAATTTCCTATTTTTAGGGAATTTCTGGGAATTTTTGGGGTTTTTCCTGTGAAAATGACCTTTTTGCCCCTCCTGTCCCTTGAACCGGGCCCGAATACTCTTGATCCGGGCCAGAAAAATTTGCACAACTCTTCCTTTCCTCCTTCTAGAAGCCGTGCATGTGTAGGCATGGTGCATGAGAGACACTTGTATTTTTCCTTCCTTTTCACAAGACATGTGTCAAGTGTAGGCATTTATGGCATTTTAACACTAAAACCACTTATTCTTCCTTTTCTTCCACACATGCAAACTTGAAATTTTTCTCTCATTTCTCTCTTTCTCTTCCTCTTGAAGCCGTGAACTCTCCATCATTTTTCTCCCAAAAATTTTCATCCTTCCTTAAACACAATCAAGCCAAGGTTCCATCTTTGAACCAAAGCTTCCATTTCTAAGCCTTCTAGCCTTGAAAAATCCTTGTTGGTGACTAAAGGAGGCATCTTTGGGGGCTGTTTTGGGACCAGAATTCTGCACTCATTTTCTTGGAAATTTGAGGTAAAGGGGGGGAGAACTTGAACTCTAGTAGGATTGGTAACTAGAGTCAAGGATTTTCCCTTAAAATCCTTGTTTTTACTCTTGTTCTCCTTGAAAAAAATCACTTTTTGAGCTTTTCTTTGAGCAAACGTTTTGGATTCTTGGAGCTGGGTTGTTTGCATGTTTTTAAGATTGTTTTGATGCTTGGAATGTGCTTGGATTGTGATTGTTGGTGCATGCAAGCCAAGAAACAATTTTGGAAAAACTTTCCCCTTTTTCCTTTAATAGCTCTCGGCCTTGAGGGATTTTGGGGCTGCATGTGTTTCAAAATTTTTTGGTGCTTGGAATGTGTTTGTATGATGAATCTATGAACATGCATGAAGTTGGTTGAAGGTATACAATTGTTTTGGATGATTGATCTTTGAAAAATAGTGTTTATGAGCTTGAAAATGGAGTTATGAACTTTAATGTGTATTTTGATGATTTTGAGTGGATTGGTATGATATTTGGCATTTAGATTGTTTGTTGATGAATGTGTGAAGTTTTGGTGAAGATTGGATGTTGTGAAAAATTTGAAGTTTTGATGAACATTCAAGTTGTTCTTGATGTTCATGAGTTGTTCTTGATGAAACTCATCAAGAATACCTTTTTGATCTTAAAAAGGTCAAGGGTATGTTGAAAACATGTTTATGGGCTTTGGTGGTCCAAAAGGACTAAGAAGCAATTTTACAAGTAAAAGGACTAAAGTGCAATTAAGAATAAGTCTTTAAAAATAAATAAAACAAATTCGGATTCTCAATTCCAACTAAGTAAAAGTCAACTTAAAGGTCAATATTTTAGGTTACCATGACTAAAAATAAGTTCCTAAGTGTTATAAAACCTTTAGGCTTTTAATTTAAGTCTAAAAACCTTTAAGAAAAGGAGTTAAAGACTCATTAAAAGTCAATCAAGATTAGATTATGAAAACCTTCATAGTATCGCATTCACCAGTGAGCTAAGAGCTCTAATTAGGGAGGCTCAGAGTTTGGACTCTAGCCTCCAAGAGGGAAGGCAACCATAGGGTTTTCTGGATCAGAAAATGGGATAATTCTCTTCCAAGGGAGAGTCAGTGTCCCTAAAAGGGGTAACCTCAGGCAGCAGGTGTTAGAGTAAGCTAATAGAGGTAAGTTTCTCGTACATCCTGGCTCTACCAAGATGTATCAGGATGTGGAAAGAAATATAGTAGGTTAGGTTTTTGAGTGTTTAGTGTGTCAGCAGGTCTATATAGAACATCGAAACCATTAGGAACCCTTTTACCATTAGTAATCTCTGAGTGGAAGTGGGAGAGTATAGTTAGGGACGTTGTAATAGGTTTGCCCGAGTCCAAGCTGTTGGTGATGCCATCTGGGTGAATGAGGACCGACTGGCCAAGCCAGCTCACCTCCTACCAGTTAGGAGTACCTTTTCCCTTAGCAATTAGCAGGTTTGTATGTTAGAGAGATCGTCAGACTCCATGGCATTTCCTCTAACCTCATATCAAATAGGGACTCTAGGCTCACTTTTAGGTTCCGGGATACTCTTCACCAGGTTACGGAAACGATTTCCGGAACTTTTTAGTTGAGGTAAATTTAAATTTTGTTTCTTATACAATTTTGAGGGCAAAATTGCTAGAAGGGGGGTAGAATGTAACATCCCGCAAATTAGAAACTTTAAACAACTTATTAGGCTGAAAATAAGAGGGTTAAGTATTAGTAATTAAAGGAAAATAAGTTAAGAGACTAAGGTTAATTGAGGAGCAATGATTTAAAACTCAAGTATAAAACCAAGTGTTAGCCTTAACCAAAAGTTTTAATAACTCATTAGGTTAAAAAATAATAAGATTATTGTGTTTGGTAATTAGAGGTTGAGTGGGGATTATGGAAATTAACTTAGAATTCTATTTCAGGTTAAAATGAAGAGTTTTGGGTTCTGGTAATCGATTACAGGGAGTCTGTAATCGATTACCCGAGAGCTAGTTTTAAAGTAATCGATTACTCACAGGTTGTAATCGATTACCCGAGAGCTGAATTTTGTGTAATCGATTACGTAATCAATTACCTGAGGGTTGAATTTTTGGTAATCGATTACCAAGGGTTGTAATCGATTACCAGATTCCCAGAAACGTTTTCTAGTGTAATTTTTACTTCTGGTAATCGATTATAGCACTATGGTAATCGATTACCATCTGTCCAGTATAAATACTCGGACATGCAACCTGGTTTCTTTTTGTCATTCTCATCTTCTTCCTTCGAATCCTAGAGAGAGAAAGTGAATTTTGAAGAGGTTAAGGAGAATCAAAGCTAGGATTCATCAAAGGAGCTTTCAATCCATTAATTCCTCTTGAGAATTTCAAGAAAATTGGAGAGTATAACTCACACACCAACTATTCTCTTTGAGTTTGATTTCTCCCCAATGTATGAACCCTACTCTTTAATCCCTTTTTTTATATGATAATTGTGGTTAGATTAGTAATGTATGCATGAATTTGAGTAGTTTGGTTGGTTATTTCGTTGAAAAACCTTAGGGTAGCGAGATTTACGAAAGTAGCGAGATTACGAAATTGACGAAATGTTCAATGCATGAACCCTACCCTTCGATTTCCCTTTCTATTTAGTTAATTTGATTGGATTTATGAAGTTTATACTAGAATTGAGTAATTTATGTTAGGAATTGATTATAAATCCCTTGAATTTCGAAGTTACGAAACTTACGAAACTTACGAAAGTTTCGAAACACTCGAATTGCTTGAAATTCTAGTTTTGGGTTATCAATTCATGTTTACCGGTTTCGACTATGAGTTAAATAAGCCGGCCTTTGCGTTGTGAGTTAAAAATTAAGTAATTATGTGAAAACTTGACTTCGGTGCAGTAATGGGTGGGATTCATCCCTGGGAAAGATGTTTCCCGTAGTCTGAGCTCAGTTCTAACTCCAGTTTAAGTGATAAGATCATGCCTTCTGGGCACAACAGTGAGTTGCATCATTATTGCATTATAATGATTTGAGTATTAAGTTTATGAATATGTTATGTTAATTATCTTTATTTGATATGAATATGAGTATGATATTTGGCTTCTTATTAGTTAGTTAAGTTGATCTCCCCCACATTTTATGCATGTTTAGTTATACTCGCTGAGATTATTATCTCACCCCACGTTTCGGGGATTTATTTTAGTTGTGCAGGAAATTCCAAGTGATATGACAGAAAAAGGTGTTGAAGGAGCTGAGTTGTATTCCGCAATGGAAGTTCCTTGTAATAGAAATTAGTTTAATTGTATTTGTGGATAATTGATCTAATGACGTATAAACGCATGATCATGTTTTTAGCCATGGAGGCTTAATTATGAGTTTTAAAGTATTCATGTTATTAGATTGTACTGGTTTTGCTGAATTTCAGGTTAACCTTGGATTTGGTAACATCCGGATTTTAGGGGAGACTCTGCTGGATTTCCGGTATGAGTTCATTGAACCACACTTCTTCAAGTGTGGATTCTTCCCTAACATTAAGTAAGATCTACTATTATTTAGAGATATTGATGTTGTAAAGTAATTGCTTAAACTAATCGTTGGATAGTTTTAAGCGAATGTTTGACGATATTGAAAATTTAACGTAATGATTTCAGGAACTTCAGGAATAGTGTCTCCAACGGACAATATTTCTGAGTTTAGAAATTAGGGCGTTACATTTTGGTATCAGAGCAGTTCAATCCATTTGGACTGTGGTTAGGCTAGTTGCCCCTAACTTATTATGATCTTGCAGTGCATTTACTCATTATAGGAATTGATCACTACTATGGTGTATGCATTGTACATGGAGATTATGGTTAGTTATGTGAGTAGGTTACCTTGGTCGAGGAGTTAGAATACTTCCTTAATAAGGGTAGAGCCATCCATCTTGTATTAGAAAGAGAGTAACTTAAGTTTATTCCTAAGAACATTATACTCACCATAGAAGCTTTATAGAATGTGACCCTGGAATCCTAGTGAACATTAGTCACCTCTGAGGTAGTTAGTTAAAATAGATTCTTTACTTGTGGATGTTGATTTGTTGTTTGACTTATAATATGGTATTCATTGTGTGACTTGTATAATTTGAATGTTTTGTGTGTGTCTTGTTGTTTGAATTGTAATGTTGGTTGTTTGAATGGTTTTGTGGCACATTATGTTAGAATGTGTGTGTACACGTTAGGTAGTAATTCACATAGTTAGAGTTTCTTTTGAGACAAACTTTTGTGAGGCCATGTTAGAAGGAATGCGGGACTATAGTCCAAGTTAAGATAGAAACTCTACGTAGGGTAAACCAGTGATCGCAGAGACACCTAAGAGGACTTTAACTTAAGTAGGCTTAAGAACTTACCTAAAGTCAGCAAACTTAGCAGGGACATATAGACATTTAGACCTAAACTTACAAGGGTTAGGAAATTGAGGTTTCTTTTGAGTCGATGTAGGAGTAGGCATATTTCCTAGGCCGCCTTGAGGGTAGTCGGAAGATGGTCAGGCGAGTGGGGATTCTTTCAGCCACCTTGCCCTTTTACTTTGTCCATGGATTACATGGACAGATCTTTAGACTCTACCAGATGGGTAGGTAGTCATGACGACTACCATTTTCTCACCTTTACATCTCACATTTAGAGAACACTTAGTGGCCCTAGAGACAGAGTCTTACGACCCTAATATTTTAGAAACCCTTAGGAGAGATCACCATACTTGTACCTTAAAACTACAACATTAATTGTTAGCCACTGAGAGTTGGGGGCATGTTTAGGAGATGAATAAGCTAGAGATCCCTAGTAAAGATAGTGAGATTTCGATTATCTAATGTTAGTACCATTCCAGAACTTACCCTTAGTAATATCTTTAACCCTAACGAGTGGGTAAGCTGTCGTGAGAAAACAATACTTCTGCTCTTTCTTTTCACCCTTAGGAAATACTTAAGAATATTAGGAAGTGATGCCTTGATTATCTGAAATTTAGAAATCATCAAATAAGAACACTTCACCCATACCTTAAGTCTAGGATTCAAAGAGCTATATTGCTAAAATAATTTTTTTAAGTAATTACTAACTTTTTACTAGGATTCAAAGAGCTATATTGCTTAATTTATGTCAAATTTGCTTCTCCACAGAACTTAAATATGATTTTAGTTTCTATATTTTAATGATTTTTATTTTATTTTAATCCCTTTGAACTTTTATTTTAAGTGTTTTGATAAAGAATTTTAACTAGATAAAAGTTGAAATTAATAGTTAACATAATTTCATCAGTGTTTGCTAAAATAATTTTTTTAAGTAATTACTAACTTTTTACTAGGATTCAAAGAGCTATATTGCTTAAATTTATGTCAAATTTGCTTCTCCACGTTCAGGAGATAGGTTCTCTATTTGTCCACTCCAAAACATTGAGTTTCTATTTCCTAGGCCTGTTTGGTTTGTATTTTCATTTTATGTTTTCATTTTCTGTTTTCTGTTTTCTGGAATTTTACAAAGGAAAAACTGGAAATGCTGAAAACAAAAATTTGCTGTTTTCAACATTTCCAGTTTTTCCTTTGTAAAATTTCAGAAAACGGGAAACAAAATGAAAATAGGAAATGGAAACAGGAAATGAAAATGTAAACCAAACATGCCCCTAGATTCTTATAGAATGGTTTAGTTGCTCAAATCCATAAAGGTTTTCCACTCCATGAATGTTATTTAAGTCACATGTCAAAAACTTATTCTATTATTGAAAAGAGTTTGTAATCTCTCATTCTAAATAGTGAGAGTTAGTGTTAATTGAGAATGTTTTGAGCCTGCATAGGCTTAGGAAAGAATATTGGTTTTGAACCTACAAAGGCAACTGGGAAAGAATATTGGTATTAAACCTGTGAAGGCTAGGGAAAAGAATACTTGTAATCAAGTTTGATTAATTGTGAAAATCCTATTGAGGTAGGGGCTAGACTAAAGCAGACGATTCGGGCTATCCAACCTGGTTTGATACGGGTAGCGGGTTTTTGCGGGTCGTGCTAAAAAAGTGTGGAAGTTAATTGATCTTCTAAAATAAAAGCCCAAGTCATACATTTTTATGGATTTTTTTTTGCGAATATCCCGATTTTTTTGTGGGTTTTACAGGTTACTTGGGAATGACAATTGAGCCCAAGCACTATGTGTACTTGCAAAATTTACCAACAATGGATAATGTAAAAACACACTAATGCTATTAAGAGGTATAAGATTAAAAATATTTGATGATTCAATAATACTGTTATGGAAAGTAATCTTCACGATGGACCTGTTTTCTTTAATTATTATCCAAAATTTTCAATGAATATAAAAAATGAATATACAACTAATGCAGTAAAGTTATTTAATAAAGCACCTGAAGAAATATTAAATGAAAGAACCGACCCTTTTTATATAATTTATAGAATTTACTATAAGGTAACCAAAAAATTACTCCCTTCGATCCTTTTTATAAGGCATAATTAACCAGATTACACATACCAATAAAAGTGGTTAAAATTAGTTAATTTTACTGGAGTTTGAAAAAATAGTTTAACTTTATAGTTTTACCCCTATTTAATATCACTAACTAATTCCACTACTATTTGATAGTTGGAAAGACACTAAAGTTAATAAGGGCAAATGAGGAAAATAATAATAGATGTTTCTTGAAATTATAGGGTGCCTTATAAAAAGGACCACAAAAACTTGTAAGAAGTACCTTATAAAAAGGACCGAAGGGAGTATGATTTTAGAGACATAAGATCATTACCAAAAAATAAAACAATGCTAGTATAAGCCAACCTTAGAAAATATTCTGTTCAAGTTCCTAAAAAATTAAGCCATCAAGAAGTTATGAAAAGAATACCAGAAGAATGCCAATGCGGGTTAGCACAAATGGTTAAGGACCTGGAGGAAAACCTTCGTCTTCCCATGGACGTGGGTTCGAATCCCCCTAAAGTCATCCAAAATCCTGCTTGGTGGGCATCCCTCCCCGGGGAGATCCCCTGGTGCCCAGGGGCTAGTTGAGTAGTTGTGATTGGGTAAAACTGCTTACGATTTAGGCTTATCCAGTAATTCTCTGGGTTGGGCCTCTGCTGGTCTCCCCAACATGCTAGTGGTGCCTTGCCTGGTAGGAATGGAGGTGTCATCTCATTTCTACCATTTTTTCACACACAAAAAAAAAATACTAGAAGAATGGGTATTTGAAGAAATGTTAGAACAAGAAAAAAAAATACAATACACAAATAAGAGAAATAATGCAAGAAAGTCCTAATATTATATTAAGAATGAATATATCATCCTCTCTAAAAGTATTAGAACCACAAAATTTATATAAGCTAGAAACCTCAAGACATTTAGTAGACGGATCGACTTTAGATATAAAATGATTAGATAATAGCATACCTAGAATATCTAAAACCTTATACCAAGAAAGTAATATAGAATCTCCTCAACATTCTCTTACAACCTCACAAATTTTAAACACCTTAACTAAAGAGCAACCTTTTTAAATAGATAAAGAATTGATTAGAGAAGATTTTGAAGCTTGATATTATAAATATAGAAGAGATTGGTTTTTCTCAACATTTGAAAAACAAAAAACTGAACAATTTAAAAAATTATTTTATCAACATTTAAGAGAAAATGAAATTAATATGTATTTCTTTGACTAGTTTTCAAGTAATTGTGAGGAAAATAATTTAGAATATTCATTTAAATACAAAAGAAAATTAAATCCTTCTGAAAAGAACACAACCTCATGGAAAACTTTAAGTAACAAAATAATACAATCTGATTATCCCCTCTAGAAGGAATAAAAGTTCAAGTAAATGATTTAGAAATGTAAAGGCAAATCCTTATAAAGATGTAAATATAGAAGAAAAATGAGTATATTCATATACAATTAATTTTTCCAATATAATTTTAGAAACCATGTCAAAACAGTTAATTAGAATAGAAAATGAAAATAATATAAACACATCAAGTACTTCAAATTAACCCAAATATAATAACATAATCTCCTGTAAAACCACTATATCAATCAAAAAATGTATCTCAAAAGTAATTACACGCAATAAGATTTAGAAGCGATATAAAATTAGATACAGAAAGCATAAAAAATTAGAAAAATTAAGTACAGAAATTCCATTAGCAAATACTTTAGAAAAAACAACTTTAGATATAAATAAAATAAATTTTCAAGATAGAAGTTATCATAAATTGATAAATTATTATCCAAGACCTATATATCCTAATATCCAAGTAGAAGAAAGGGGAGAATTTTTTTCAAAACTCTTATAGTGGGTCAGATATTGTAGAATGGAACTTAGATGGATTAAGTGAACACGGTATATTAGATTTAACTTGTCAAATGTCAATGATAGCAACCGCATACAAAACAAAAAGATGTTCAGATAGAGAATCATCAATAGCAATAATTCAGGGCTTTACTGGTCATTTAAAAGGTCGGTGGGATAATTTATGTACTGTAGAAGAAAAAGAATTCATAATAAATAGTGTAAAAGTCGAAACCCAAGAACAAGATGCAGTGGCAACTTCAATATATACCATAATTTAAAATTTTATAGTAGATCCAAATATATTTAAAAAAATGGTTGTAAGTCAATTATCTAATTTATATTTTCTTACCATGTCTAATTATAGATTATATAAAGATACATTTTTTTCAAAGGTAAACTCAAGGAAGATAGATTGACAGGATTTTGGAAAGAAAAATTTATTGTTGGACTCCCAAAATTGTTCTCTGATAAAGTTGAGGTGAATTTACAAAGAGTATATGGAAATCCAATATCCTTTAATAGTTTAACTTATGGACAAATATGTAATACCCTTACTTCATATTCAAGATTTTAAAAGGAAATTGAAGATGGTATATATAAAAGTTCTTGAATAATATATGAAAGTCAACATTTATAAATAACAAATTACAGTACCAAATCCAAAGTTACCTCAAGGATAATACAATTGTCATTACAAAAATAACCAAAATTAACTAAACATAAAGTCTCTACAAACATATGGAGTTATACTTAGTTAAAAGAAAAATAGCAACTTCTCAGTTATGACGGACTAAAAGTATATCGCTAGTCTCTAACTACCGGGGTATCATACACAAGTGAAATATGGAATGGGGTTAGACTTACGGGTCTCAGTGAGCATAACTGTCATGCAGTGAGTGCAGGAACACGAATGCTTCAACTAACAAATGACAGGAAGAATTTAACATTTCAAGCATAAAACTTTGGTAATCCATAGTGTACCAAATAATTTTCCCACATAGTATGGTTGGCAATACAACCCAAGCAACATAGTTGGCACACAACTCAAACAACAAAGTGGAACACAACCTTTTTTAACCTAGCACACAACCCTTTGAAGTTTAATGGCACATAACCCTTGAAACTTAGTGGCACACAACCCTTTATACATGGTGGCACACATCCCCTTATAACATGGTGGCACACAACCCTTACAACTTGGTGGCACACAACCCATATAACTTAGTGGCACACGACCCATATAACTTGGTGGCACACAACCCATACAAGTTTATTGTATCAAATGAACATTTTATTTTAGTTATTCATCTGACCAGGTTCACACGCTAAATAATGGCAGAGCTATAACTCTCTTTACAAAATTTCTCATGTATAAAATTTCACAAATAGTTAACCTGCCTCATATCCAACAATACATCAAGATCATACATGTATAATTATTCATATCCCCATAGTATTATAATTGCCTCATGTAACGTCCTAATTCCGTAAACCTAGAAACATGCCCGTTAGAAACATATTCCTAAATTTACAGAATTATTTTGTGACATTACTGATATCGTTTATGAACACATCTGAAACACTCATGTAGTTCCAAAGATTACATAAACTCAAACCATAATTACATATACATAAATTGACAATTTAAATGCCAACTAGTGACCAGGATTATAACACTAACAATTCATGTTATATTCAACATACAATTAACCATTTACAAATCTAAAAGCCTTCTAACAAGGCAAACCAAAAGCCAAGTGGATTAATCCACTATTAAGCTCCCAAGCTATTTAGCGATGTTTCCGATTGAGAATCATACACATCTAAAATGAAAGCCACAACGTGTGGTGAGACTTACGTCCCAATGAATGTGATCATGCATACAGTGTAGGGTGATAGGCAAATGAAAATTCATCATTCAACACCTATATAAATACATATTCATGTAGATCACAGTCAAACCATGAAATCATTCAAGTACACGATAAACTCTAGTGTTAATCCCACACCGAGGGTGTCTTTTCATTTATCCCCTTAAGAACCGAGCGCTCAGAACCTGAAACCAAGGACCTGTTGAGACAAGCTCACCTCCAAGAAGTTTTTAATATGACAAACTGACTAAGTTTAAATATGCATATGAGATGCATCTTGTGTTACTAACTGTGTGCTCAAGTGTGGCAGAGACTTTCTGTATCTAAGTTATTGCAGGAATACATGAAGACAGAAAGGATCTTTAAACCACTAAGATCAGCTATAACATAAGTAACAGTGGCACAAGAACAGAAGCTATAAAGAGCTTTACAACAGTTGTGTGCTTCAAAGATCAGACTAGAGCTCAAGCAAGTCAATTTACACATACAACACGTGTGTTTGAATTAGAACAAAAATTATACAACCAAGCTCATCACTAAGTCTATGAAGAAACACTCCAACAAGATTCAGATAAAAGCACAGCTTGAGATGCAAGCCTATGTTCAGAAGCTATCATAGTTCAAGCAAGCATAAGCATGAAGCCATAAACAGATGCAAGCTCAGCTTGAGATGCAAGCCATGAACAGATGCAAGTTCAGCTTGAGATGCAAGAACAGCTTGACACGCTGTCTCATGGACAGACGTGAACAGACGAGATCTCATCAGAGATACAAGTAAAATATAAATGACTCTGGACAGAAGCAAGACTGCATGCTCAATGATAGAAGACAGCAAGTGAGGTCAGCATAAAGTCAAACAAGGACACAAGGACACTGACACAATGACTTAGCCTGAAAAGCTGCTGTACACCTACCTGAAAAGCCTGTCTCCTTGCAGTGCACTCCAACAGCTAGAAACAACCATATAACGGCTAGTTTTCTAACTGAAGATATAAAAGAGACAAGGTCAAACAGTTGGAAGTGAGAGAGACTGCCTGCATCACTGCAAAACCATTAAGCATCTTATCATATCTCAACTGACATCTCAAGTGCACATCTCAGCTGTCTGTGAACAGACTTATCTCATCTCGAGATCACCTGTCTCTTCTCATCTCTCTTCTGTGCATCACTATTATATTGTATCTTAAGTAGAGAGATTACCTAGCTTACTCATCTCCATATCCATACTGTGTATGCTTGTAAGCTAGACTCATCATAAACATTTACTGTAACCTGTCTCATCTAAGATAGGAGGATTCCTAGTCTTAGAGTGAGGTGTTTGCGTCCTGAAGAGGCTGTAAGAATACTTTTGGCTCAGCTAAGATAGGAGTGCCTAGGCTTAGTGTGAGTGAGATTTCCTGAAGAGGCTGTAAGAATACTTGTATTGGCGGGTTTGTCAATAGTGGAAAATCTCACGTGTTGTGAGGACTGGACGTAGCCCAAGGAGTGGGTGAACCAGGATAAGATCTCTGCCCCCTGTCTCTTATCTTGTCTTTACTAAGCTTATCTTGAAAGAACTAAAACAACTTAGTAACAAAAGCAATAACTGAACCAATATTCAAGATAAGATTCTGAATTAATCTAGGAATATAAATCATCACTAAAATTGTATTTATTTATATATCCTGTCTTTACAGAGACTCCAAGTCAACGAACTTGAGAGCACATCTCAACAATCAATTTTAGTGTGAAATAGCAGGAACAGATTTGAAAAGTCTCTATTCAACCCCCCCTTCTAGAGACCTTCAGCCAACTTCAGGACCGTCGTCCTTGGGGCCATAAATACCTGAGAGTCATTTTATTAGCAAATAAGGATGTAATGCATGAGTCATTTCTTTTTCCTCTTTGTTTCGAAGACCCATAAAATCATTTCCTCTTTCCTCTATGGTCTAAAGACCCATGAATTTCCTCTTTTCAAAATACAAGAATTTCGTGATACAGTTGGCATCATGCCATCATGATGCATATATGTTTCGAGATAAACTACTTCAGTCCAAAACAAGGATTACAGCCTAATCATGCACTTGCTATACTTTCCACATGTCAAACCCCTAGGATAGAACATCCATTCAAAGCATACAAACACAATATACACATGATTCCAAGGGCAAACATGTAAACTCTTCAATCAAGCTAAACATCAAGTAAAACACAAGCAAAAGAGAAAGGGAAAGGAGAATAGGGATCATTTAGGTCTTCATACGAAAATGAAAGTGAATAGGTGAAGCACACTCACCTCTAGAGTAGAAAATGGAGATCTTAAGGGAATGAGATAAGCCTCCTTGGTCTCCTTCCTCCTTGATTCCTCACTCCCAAGTTCTCCTTTTTTTCTCTTCTCCACGTTTCTCCTTTAGGGCACAAAGGGGCTGAGTAAAAGAATGGCAAAAATGAGCCTTAATGGCTCAAAGACAATTTTTAAACTGAAATCGTGAATTTTCGCTCAAGCGAAACATTTTCACTTGAGCAAAAATCATACAATGAGCTTTTGTCTAATTCTCGCTTGAGCGAAAACTAGGCAGAAACCCCTCTACTCTTTGCCTTTTTTTCGCTTGAGCGAGGAGACTCTCGCTCAGGCAAAAATATCAGCAGAATACTACCTCATTTTGTCTGATATTTTCACTCAAGCAAAAATGCTCTCGCTTGAGAGAAAATCTCAAAGAAGGGAAACTCCAAATTTCCATTTCTACTCTCTCATGCGAGCCAGTTCTCGCTTGAGCAAAAAGGGGATAGAGTTATGCCCTTATTAACAGTTTTAAACCCTTATTAACCTAATTCCCTTAATCAAAACCTTTTCCTATTATTTCCTCTTTTCTTTTAACTTTAAATCTTCATATCCTAGCTTAATTTCTCCTAAGTTCCACAAAAAATGATATTTGGGATTAACACTTGACTTTTCCCTTAAATTCCCTCTAAAACCCTAAACTCCCATTAGATTCCTGACCTCCTTTCATAACAGGGCCCTTAACTTATGATTTCTTCTATACTTCCTAAAGTTCTAATTTTTTGGATGTTATACCTCACATATAGTCGTATTTCATGAAGTTGGTTGAACATCTCTAGGAGGGGGTTGAATAGAGACTTGCAAATATTGTAACTGAAAAACTCAGATTCAATTAGAGGTGAATCTCAAGTCTGTGACTTGGAACTCAGATTGAATCTTAACTCAGCAGAAGGTTAAGATTTAGAAAGCTTTGCTCAGCAAAAGGTTAAGCTTAATTCAGATCGAATCTTAACTCAGAATTGAGCATAACTCTTAAGATTCGTTAAGTCCAGTCTCAGATAAATGGGGTTAGATGAATCAGATATAAAGGCATACTAAGATCTGAGTTATACAGAGACTAATCTGAGTTATGCAGAGACTGATCTGATTTATGTAGAAACTGATCTAAGTTATGCAGAGACTACTCTGAGTTATGCAGAGACTGATCTAAGTTATGTAGAGACTGATAATAAGAGATAGAGAGAGCACACTCAGATACTGGTTCACCCAAACCTTAAGCTACGTCCAGTGCTCACAACCTTGTGAGATTTTCCACTATAACAACTATCAATTACAAGTGTTATTTCCTCTCCCTCTTCAGGCTCACGCTTGAGTATTCTTGTTACAGTGCCTCTCCAGGCTTACACTTACTCACCCTAATCTTAGGCACCTCCTAACTTTGCTGAGATTCAAGTATTCTTTCCTCTGCCTCTTCAGGCTCACGGTTACTCACACTAAGCTCAAGCACCTCCTGACTTAGCAGAGACTAGGTGAGATTTGATGAGATTGATTTGGTCTAGCTTAGACTACGTGCAAAGTACGGATACGCAATTAGCTTAGCTAGGTATAATCACTCTTTTGAGTTACAATCAGAAATAGATGAAAGAGATTATTGGATACGGATAGAAAATCAAGTATGAGAGTTGAGATTCACTGAGACCTGTATTTTTCAGCTTGTGCAGCAGCGTCTCACCATCCTCAGCATAAATGAGGCTTCCTTTATAGTCTTCAGAAAACTAGCCATTGTATTAGTCGTTACAGGTGAGAGAGTTGTACTTTCCTGCGCTGCAGTGGTTCAGCGTGTCAGCGCAGTGGTTCAATGTGTCAGCGTACTTGCATTGACTTGATGCTGGTTCTGAGTCTCAGTCTGAGTCTCAATATGTCTCTCAGTTTGAGTTTGAGTCTCACCTATGAGTCTAAGCTTGGTCAGTCTTAGCTTGACTCTTGCTTTGTCTTGTGCTTAGCTTTATACTTCCTTAGACTGAGTCTGACCTTGCAATCTGAGTCCGAGTCTGTCTTAGTATGACCTTGCAATCTGAGTCCGAGTCTGTCTCAATCTGACCTTGCAATCTAAGTTAGTTGAGTCTTGTTTCATTCTTTCCTTTTGATTGTAGTCTTTTGTAAATCTTGAATCCACAAGCAGTGTAGCAGTTTCAAACCATAAAGACAATCTTTATGTTGAATCAACTTAGATTTATTCATTGTAAACTCAACTTGATATTGGTGTTTCTAATAAACACCCTTTCTGACTATAGCTAAGATTGCATTCTAATTTGCACCATTCTCAACTCAGGTTATCTTTAGATTCAGCCATTCTAAGCTTTTGAAAGCTATCTAATAAAGGATCTGTCTAAGGCTTTCTTCTAAAATTATCTTCAGCATATAGAACACTGTAAGCTTTGCCCATTCTTCATAAAACATTATGAAGTCTGTGTAAGGTCTAAGAATCCTCCTAAAATGGTTTTAATAATGACAACTATCAAAATTAACTTTCCATAATTCTGATTTATAAGGAACTAATCATTTCTCTTGAGAATGTGTCAAAGAAGATATAGGTGACTTTCTGCAGAAGATATAAGACATGTTTAGAAGAAAGAAACTAGTCTTGATTGCTATATCAACCTTGGAAAGATGTTTCAAACTATTTAAGAATATTAAATTAATGGATGAAAGCAAGAAAGCCGTTGAGACAATCAAAACAAATCTTCTGTAACTTAACTTCAGAAGATAACAAGTTCTCCAGAAGATACAATCAACACTTCCACAGAAGGAATATTCATTTTTAATAAAATGGGAAAGAAGAAACATTTTTAAGGTTCTTGAGGTTTCCAAGGAATAAAATAAATAAAATAAAGATGAGGAGACTCTCACAAGTTCATAAAAGTCATGAAAACCATCTGCAGAAGAAAAAAGAACTCTGCAGATGAAACTTGGTAGCAGACCTTCTGCAGAAGATACAAAATCTATCAAAACTTGTTTGTTTGTGTTGAGAGGCTGCAACAGAGACAAATAAGCTTAAATTAAGTTTTATCCATCCACTGAATGTTATCAGTATGCTTACAGAAGAAAGAGCCTCAGAAAGTACAAGAATTGTATTCTACAGAAGATAGGTCTCCAGAAGGAGACACCAGTCAAAATGACAGCTGCACCTGCATGTGACAGCTGCTGTGTGACAGAGACAACTCATGGAATGATAGCTGGAGATGCAAGCAACCTCTCCAACGGCTAGTTGCTATTCATTCCTATAAAAGGATGTGTTCTCTTCACATTTTGGGACTCACCTCTCTCCAGAAGATAAAAAGTGCTCAGATCACAGTCTCAATCTTCTGGAACAATTTCTCTCTCTTCAGATTCATAAGTTTCTGCTTCTACAAGTCATTGAGGGGGAGCTGGCTCATTACTCATCTTATGTTGTGCTATATATGTACTTATTTTGAGCCTTGTACTTGCTTTATTCTTCTATTTCATCTTGTAAAGTCAAAAGGGGGCTTAAAACTGATTGTGCCTCTTGTGGTAATGAGGTGTAAGTATTTACAGAGAGGATTGTCAAGTTAGGTTGATCTGAGTTGATCACAGTTTCTGTAGAAGGAGTTCTGCAGCATTCTGTATTGGCTGAATCTTCTGCAGAAGGTTCTGCAGTAAGCATAAAGCCTGAAAACAGTGTTGAGTAAAACCGTGTAAAGCCTGAAGAGGCTAGAGAAAGAATACTAGTGGTAGTGAGTACCCAAGGAAGTTGTAATTTGTTTATTGAGTGAGAAAATCCTACTTGGACTAGGGACTGGACGTAGCCTCAGGTTGAAAGAGGTGAACCAGTATAAAAATCTATATGCAATCTTCCCTTCCCTATTATCCTTTATTATTGCATGTGCATGAAACTATTTTGAAAACTATCTAATACCTAAGTAAGTGTTACTCACTAAAATTCCAAGAAGGAATTATATCTTCTGCATATTGCATTATACCAAACTTCTATCTTTTGGTGGATAATCTTTTAGTACTAAGCCAGTTTAACTTGAGCAGACAAAGTATTAAAATAATTTGCAGAAAATTTTAATCAATCATAATTCAACTCCCCTTCTTGTGATTGAAACTTCAACTTCAACTGGTATCAGAGCTTGCCTCTTGGGTTGAACTCACTTAACAGTGAGAGAGGAAAAGATCAAGGGAAATGGCCAATCATGGAGCTGCAATGTTCATTCCAGAAGGATCTTCTACAAACAGACCACCAGCATTTGATGGGAAAGATTATTACTATTGGAAGGATAGAATGAAATTGTTTCTAGAATTCCAAGACATTGACCTTTGGGATATTATTGAAAAAGGAAATTTCATTCCAGTAGTAAGAAGAACAAGGATTCTGGGTCAAACTAAAGAAGGAGAATCAGAAGTTCAAGAAGAAGCTCCTCAACCTAAAGCCAGGGAAGAATGGACCTTAGAAGATAAGCAACGATATCTTCTGAACTCCAAGGCCAAGTTTTTTCTTCTCTGTGCCCTTAGCAGAGGAGAATATGACAAGGTTGTTGGGTGTTCAACAATAAAAGAGATATGGGACACTCTCAAAATTGCACATGAAGGTACTGATCAAGTAAAAGAGTCAAAAATCAATATTTTAATTCACTCGTATGAAATGTTCAACATGATTAAACAAGAAACCATTGATGAGATGTTTAGCAGATTTACTGTTATCATCAATGAACAAAGTCTCTTGGTAAAAGCTATACCAATCAAGAACAAGTCACAGAAAAATCCTCAGAAGTCTTCTAAAAATTTGGAGACCAAAAGTGACAGCAATATAGGAAGCCAAAGACCTTGCTGTCCTAAAATTAGATGAACTCCTTGGATCACTAAAATTTCATGAGCAAGAACTTATGGATGAGCTGCCAAGAAGAGGAAAGTCCATTGCACTAAAAGCCAACACCTCCAGAAGAAACAACACAAACTCAACTGAAGAAAAGGGTTCTGATGGAGAGGAAATTTTATCTGAAAATGATGATGAACTTGCCTTCATCTCCAAATGGATCCAGAAAATGATCAGAAGGAAAGGAAAAGGTAGAAGGCATTTCAACTTCAAGAAGGATGGAAAAAAAATCTAATGGTACAAAAAATCAGATCATCTGCTATTAGTGTAACAAACCTGGACACATCAATGCTGAATATCCTCAATTAAAGAAGGACCCAAAGTCATTCCAAAAGAAGAAAGCAATGATGGCTACATGGGATGATTCAGAAAGCTCCTTAGAAGAAGATTCTGAAGAAGAAACAACAAACCTTTGCCTCATGGCTGGAAGTGATGATGAAGATAATGAGGTAATCACTTACAATCCCTCTGCATATAGAGAACTAGAAGATGCATTTGAAAACTTATTATCTGACTCTGACACACTAGCTCCAAAATGTGCACTTCTTAAGGAACAACTTATTAAAACTAAAGAAGAAAATGAGAAACTTAAAGAAGATAATGATAGATTAATCAAGACTAATCAATGTCTTCAACAATCTCATTTTAAACTGTCAGAGCAAATAAAACTGATTAAAGCTGACTCTGCAGAAGATACCAAGTGTGCATCACTGCAGAAGGAAAACTATCTGCAGAAGAAAATTGATGAATTACAAACAGATTTAAGTTTGTTAATAGCACACACAACTTGAATAAATTAATTGGAAATAGCAGAGAAATTTCTGATAAAAGAGGACTAGGCTTTAATCAAGATCCATCTTCAAAGATTCAAAAAACTATTTTTGTCCCTGCCAAAAGGCAACCTCCCAAATGTTCTTGGTTGTAACAAAATTGAACACACCTTCCACAACTATTACAAAAGAAAAGGAAGCTTCAGAAGGAAGGTATCTAACCACTCAGGACCCAAGAAGATATGGGTACCTAAATCCTTACTATCTTCTGATGTAGGAACAAGTGAGACTCTTCAAGAAGAAAAACAATGGTTCTTGGACAGTGGTTGCTCAAGACATATGACTGGAGACAAAAGCAAATTCATTCAACTGCACAAAATGGAAGGTGGAACAGTAACCTTTGGAGACAACAACAAGACACATATCAAAGGTATTGGAAAGATATGTATGAAAAATTCTACTCAAATTAATAATGTATATTATGTGAAAGGGTTAAAACATAACCTTCTTAGCATAATTCAACTTTGTGACGGTGGCTATGAAGTTATGTTTCAACCCACATTCTGTGAAATTAGAGAATCATCTACTAAGAAAGTATTGTTCTCAGGGATTAGAAGCAAAAACCTATATATCACCTGTTTAGAAGAATTATCTGATCATACATGCTTTGCCTCTTTTGAAAAATGGACCTGGCATAGAAAAGTTGGTCACTTAAATATGAAAAGCATTTCAAAACTCTTAAAGTTAGATCTAGTTAAGGGATTACCCAAGATTAAATTTGAAAAGGATAAAATATGTGATGCATGAGTTAAAGGAAAACATACTCAATCAAGTTTCCATCCTAAAAATGTAATCACCACCAAAAGAATTTTAGAACTGTTGCATATTGATCTATTTGGTCATAGTAAAACACCAAGTTTAGGAGAGAAAAAGTATGGTCTGGTTATAGTAGATGATTACTCTAGATTCACATGGGTTTTATTTCTCACCACCAAAGATGAATCTTTTGATGCTTTCAAAATCTTCTCCAAAAAGATACAAAATGAGAGTGGCCAATTGATTGCTTCTATAAGAAGTGATCATGGAGGGGATTTGAAAATTTCTCCTTTAAAAAGTTTTTTGATGAAAATGGAATTTCACTTAATTTCTCTTGTCCCAGAACTCCACAACAAAATGGAGTTGTAGAAAGAAAAAATAGAACCCTCCAAGAAATGGCCAGAACCATGTTAAGTGATAGTGGAATTCAAAAATATTTTTGGGCTGAGGCTGTATCCACTTCCTGCTATATACTTAACAGTGTTTCCATCAGAAGCATTCTGAATAAAACTCCATATAAGATATGGAAAGGAAGAAAACCCAACATTGCATATTTCCATGTTTTTTGTTGTGATTGTTACATTTTAAACAACAAGGAAAATCTTGAGAAGTTTGATGCCAAATCTAAAAAAGGTATTTTTCTTGGTTATTCTACCACTTCAAAAGCATATAGAGTTTATAACATTAAGAATCAAACCATTGAAGAAAGCATGCATGTTGTTTTTAAAGATACTAACCCTCCTTCTCAAAGAAAGTACAAAAAGGAATCAGATGATGAGTCTGAACAACTGCAGAAGGTATCTTCTGACAGTAAAAACCCTCCAGAAGATACTACAGATCAAGGAAATCCTGCAGAAGATACATATGTACAAAAAGAGGATCTTCCTAAGAGATGGAAGCCGATCACTGATTATCCTCATGAACAAATAATTGGAAACACTACAGAAGGAGTAAAAACCAGAGCTCAACTGAGAAATGAAAACAGTTCAGCCTTCTTATCCCAAATTGAACCAAAAAATATAAATGAAGCTCTTGAAGATGATTCATGGGTCAAAGCCATGAAAGAGGAGCTTGATCAATTTGAAAAGAACAAAGTCTGGACCATTGTTCCTCCTCCATAAGATCACTCCATAATTGGAACAAAGTGGGTTTACAGAACCAAAATGGATAAAGAAGGTAATGTGGTCAGAAACAAAGCAAGGTTAGTAGCTCAAGGCTATAACCAACAAGAAGGTATTGATTTTGATGAGACTTTTGCACCTGTAGCTAGATTAGAAGCAATTAGAATCCTTCTTGCATTTGCTGCATACAAAAATTTCATACTATATCAAATGGATGTGAAAAGTGCTTTTCTAAATGGTTACATAAATGAGGAAGTGTATGTACACCAACCTCCAGGTTTTGAAAATTAAAAGCATCCAAATCATGTTTTCAAATTAACCAAAGCTTTATATGGTTTGAAGCAAGCACCAAGAGCTTGGTATGAAAGATTAAGTAACTTTATTCTCAAAATGAGTTTACTAGAGGAAAGATTAACACTACTTTGTTTAGAAAATCTTTTAGAAAAGATCTACTAATTGTACAGATTTATGTTGATGATATCATTTTTGGATCAACTAATTTAAAAATGTGTGAAGAATTTTCAGAATTAATGAAAGGAGAATTTGAAATGAGTCTCATGGGAGAACTCAAATTCTTCCTTGGACTGCAAATCAAACAGGAAGAGTCTAGTATTTTCATTAATCAAGAAAAATATACTAAGGATCTTCTCAGAAAATACAAAACGGATGGTTCAAAACCCATGGGAACACCAATGCATCCTTCTACAACTTTTAACTTAGAAGAAAATGGAAAATCTGTTTCTGAAAAGGAATATAGGGAATAGGGGAATGATAGGATCCTTGTTATACTTGATTGCTAGTAGACCTGACATTTTGTTCTCAGTAGGACTATGTGCTAGATTTCAATCTTCTCCAAAAGAATCTCATGTTGCAGCTGTAAAAAGAATATTTAGATATCTTATTGGAACCACTAATCTTGGTCTTTGGTACAAGAAATGTACAAATTTTGAGCTTACATGATACTGTGATGCTGACTATGCTGGAGACAGATTAGATAGAAAAAACACTAGTGGTGGATGTCAATTCCTTGGAGAATCACTGATATCCTGGTCTTGTAAGAAGTATCCTACCATAGCTTTATCTATTACAGAAGCTGACTATGTTTTTGCTGCAAGTTGTTGCTCACAAATGCTATGGATAAACATCAGATGGAGGATTATTGCTTAAGGTACTAAAAAATTTGTTGAGACAAACTCACTCCTGAAAGTTTTTAATATGCCAAATGTAACATCCCACATTTTAGGCTATCATAATTTATAAGGTTTAAAAAAGGTGATCTGTGTATGTTTAATTGAGAAACTGGAAATAATAAGAATTAGGGATAAAAATCTAAAGTTTAGGAATCTTAGTTAAGTAATTTTTTAGAAGTTTAAGTTGTTGGTAATCGATTACTAGCATGTTGTAATCGATTACCTGAGAGCTATGTTTATGGTAATCGATTACTAACAGTCTGTAATCGATTACCCGAGAGCAGGATTTTTGGTAATCGATTACTAGGAATTGGTAATCGATTACCAGAGAGATGAATTTTGGGGAATTGCCTGTCAGGAGTGTGTAATTGATTACCTGAGAGCTGAAGTTTTAGTAATCGATTACCAGGGTTTGGTAATCGATTACCAGGGTTTGGTAATCGATTACCAGAAATCTGGGCTTCTAGTAATCGATTACCAGGAGTGGTAATCGATTACCAGATTACCAGAACGGGTTTTCAAGAGTCTTTTTAGCCTATGGTAATCGATTACAGTAAGTCTGTAATTGATTACCATCACTTAATATATATAGACTGGTGCGAAATTAAACCAGATTTTCTCATTTCTTCTTTCCCTTCACCGTCTTAGAGAGAGAGTGTAACCCTAGAGAGAGAAACTTCGAGTCGGAGCTTGGGAACAGATTCGGAGCAAGGAAACATCAAGGAATTCACCCACAAACATCTTTCTCCTCTTGAATCTCTAGGATTGGTGAGTACAACTCACTTCCTTGTTAGGATCTAGAGAACCCTTTTTATGCATGCTCCCTCTTCCTAACCCCTTTTCTTTAATTTTTGTCGATTATGGATTCTAGTGGTAGATTCTATCTATATTGATGTGATAATTGATGGTTCGAAAGTATGGATTGGAAATCGAGTAACGGAATCCTTAGTTTCGAAGTTTTCAAACTATCGAAATTATCGAAACTATCAAAACTAACGAAACCGCTCGATTCCCCTTGTACTTATATCCAAATTGATTGCATTTCCTTGATTACTTATAGTTCTTGGATGCTATTGCTTGAATTGACGATTGAAATGAAGCTTGGAATTTACATTCGTAAGGGTCGAAATTTCGGAATAGTTGAAACTAGTTTAATTGTTGGCAATTGTTATGAATAAGACGTTGCATTACTATTCTATCACGGATATGATTAGTTTGAAGTAAAATTCAAGTCGGCCTTGTGCTGTGAGTAAAAATAAAAGAATAATTGTATTGAAAACATGAATTCGGTCCAGTTTGGGTGGGATTCGTCCCCGGGAAAGCCGGTTCCCGTAGTCTGTGTAGGAACACAGGGAAACACTAGAAGGGGGTTGAATCGTGTTTCTAAATATTTTAGAAAGCTTTTCGTAAACAGGTACTAAAAACACGATTTCAGACAGGCTTTTAAGGGGCTGTCTGAAGTTTTCAGACGGCTTGTAAAAACTAATTTTAAAAGATGTTTTGTGCCTTTATAAAATATCAGATTAATTATTCTGACCCCTTGATTAGTATAAAAAGAATTAATAAGAGATAAGGGTAAGAAAACTTAGCCAAGGAATTTATCCTGGTTCACTCACTACCACTGTGAGCTACGTCCAGTCCCAATGCCAACTAGCAATTGGATTTTCTCTTAATCTTTCTAGATTACAAGTATTCTTTTACAGTCAAGCCTCTTCAGGCTCTACAACCAAGTATTCTTTTACAGTCAAGCCTCTCCAGGCTCTACAACCAAGTATTCTTTTACAGTCAAGCCTCTCCAGGCTCAAACCAACAAGTATTCTTTTTTAGACAAGCCTCTCCAGGCTCAACAAATAAATACAGAGAAGGTAAGATGCTTAAGCTTACAAACTATATCAGTCTTGAAGCTTAAACAATTACAAATGTACAGAAAAACTAAGGTATGCTCAAGATAATACAATATGTGTACAAAGATAAAGATTATCAGAGTTGTTGCAGCGAAAACTTTTCAAGTTTTTTTTGTTCTTGTTAAAAAAAATTCTTCTCTCTGATGGTCTTCAAAGGAGGGGTATTTATACCCAATCTTTAATCCGTTGAAATACCACCGTTAAGAGATAGCATTAAATGCTATTTAATCCGTTGTGAGACATGCTTCTGAGAGCTCTAATTTTTCTGACACGGTACAAGGTTGCTCCTGCCATAAAGCTGCTACAAATGTTGCTGTAGAGGCTGCGTTGCAGAGATTTCCTCAGTGGTGTATGAAATTAAAAAACACCAGGAAAGGTCTCTGTGTTCCTTGCTATAAATGTGTTTGGAAAGATACGTGCAGCAGAGGTTCAGAAAAGTCTTCACAAACTTCAGCAGAGGGTTCCACGTCATAAAAGAGACTTCAGACGGCACTGATACCTCAGACGGGTTGAACTACTTCAGACAGCTTCAACTCTTCAGACGAGTTCTGCTTCTTCAGACAGCTTCAACACTTAGTCTTTTTATGTAGGCTCATAGTGACTCTTGCTGAAATCATAGATAAAACATTAAAGCATATGTGTATCTATGATAAATACTTTAAGTCAAATTTGTCAACCATTAAAACTTGGGAATCTAGTTGTCTTAAAACATCATAAACAATCTTATGATATTTTTGAGACTCAACAGTCTGAGCTCAGGTCTAACTCTAGAAAGTGATAAGAACATGCCTGTTGGGCACAACAGTGAGTGCATCATATTGCATTTTATTTGATTGTGGATGGTTTGGTTGATATGATGAATTAAACTATGACATGAATTTCTTATCCTCTTGCATTCATGCATGTGTTTTGTAATCACTGAGATTTTATCTCACCACGCGTTATGTGGTTTTATAGATGAGCAGGTACCACCATCCTCGGATTCTCAGACTAGAAATTGAAGTGCTCCTCGGATCTATATATATATATATATAGATGTATATGCTTAGTTTTTAGTTCATTACCAGCATGGTTCCTTGTATATATATTTCTTGAATGTTATGTAGACAACAAGAACACTATGTATTTTGGAGTTGAGTTTTTTTTTTTTATAATGGCTATGATGTATAAGTTGGACTCTATTATGTATATAAGTTAGTCTTATTCATGAACTATTGGTTATTCGTTGGATTACTTACAATTTCGTGAATGAGTTGATATTCGAAACAATATACTTTAAATTTTAAGCCAGGGATTTTGGTTTCCAACAGACTAAGTTCTGGTTTAGAAATATAAGGTGTTACATTTTGGTATCAGAGCAGTTCAATCTAACTGGATTGTGAAATTAGGATATTCTTTGGTTTGTTAATGATTTCATATGTATTATTTTGTGAATTGAGAGACTGATCACCTCGAAATTTTCTTGATGATATGTAGGGAATTATGGCAGGCGGCAGGAAAGGTCGTCCAAGGGTCAATTGTCCTCCTTCATTATCATCATCTTCTTAGGGTCCTACTCAGGATCCTGTGGCGGCAGCCCTTCAAGCCTTGACTCAAATGATGGGATAACAAATGAATGCGAATCGAGTTCAAGCGGAAGTGGCACGAGAGCAAGCTGCCACCAATGCAGCCATGCTTCAAGAATTGGCTAGGAGGCACACAGAGCCACCACCACCTCCTGTTGTGGATTCTTTTGCTGCGGGATTATTAGAATTTAGAAAGCACACTCCTCCGCAGTTCAACGGAGTTTACGACCCTGACGTTGCTGCCAATTGGCTGCGGGACTTGAATCAGATTTTTGACGTGATGAAGTGTACGGATGAGGCTAAGGTTGGTTTTGCAGTATATATGTTGACAAGGGAGGCTGAAGACTGGTGGAAGACTGCTAAGGTTCGAGCTGCAGAGCCGAAGGCTCCTATGACTTGGGACGTCTTTCAGAACCTATTTTTGGGAAAGTACTTTCCAGCCACCATCAAGAGGCAAAAGGAGACTGAATTTCTGCAACTCAGGCAAGGAGACATGTCAGTGGGTCAGTACGTGGCGAAATTTGAAGAGTTAGCAAAGTATTCTCGTTATCTTCAAGCAATGACTGATGAGGAGTAGAGGTGCACTCAATTTGAGGGAGGGCTAAGACCTGAACTGTTGAACCGGATTGGGATATTAGAGATCAGAGACTTTTCGTTGTTGGTTAGCAAGTGCTACATTGCGGAGAAAAATTTCAAGGGAACTACTCCATCACCTACACCAATGGAAAAAAAGGGAAAAAGAAGTTTGAGGTGCCCCTCCAGGGTAAGGGTTCCAAGCCTAAGTGGCAAGGCAAACCAGTCTTGCCCAGTCAGCAAACCCAACGCCAAGGAGGACCTAAGTGCAACAAGTGTGGAAAGGAGCATGCTGGGGAGTGTATGATGGGGAAGAACTTGTGTTATTCTTGTAAGCAGCCGGGGTCACATAAAGAGAGACTGTCCAAAACTAAAGAATTCCCAAAAACCTCAAACCACTGGAAGGGTTTTCACCCTCAATGGGCAAGTAGCAGCTTCTGCAGATAATCTGTTGCGAGGTATGTGCACCCTAGGAGAGAAGACCTTGATTGTATTGTTTGATTCTGGGGCAACCCATTCCTTCATTTCTTCTGAATGTATTGATCAGTTAAAATTGCCTGTGGATTCTTTACCTTATGTTCTTAATGTAATCACTCCAGCCAAAAAGGCTATATCCACTTCCCTAATGTGTTCTAAGTGTTCTATTGTTATACAGGGTAGGGTTTTTGTAGTTGATTTGATTTGTCTACCTTTGAGGGGTATGGATATTATTTTGGGAATGAACTGGTTATCTTCCAATCAGGTTACACTAGATTGTTTCAATAAAAAGGTTATATTTCCTCCTTTTCCTCCTCCTCTGAGGGAGAGACCCCCTATGCTTTTGTCTAGTGTCACCCAAGTTAACCAATGTCTCAGTGATGGGAGTGAATGTTTTATTTTGTTACTTTCCTCAACTTTAGAATCCAAAGAAGATTTAAGCAGCGTAGCTACGGTTCGGGAGTTTCAAGATGTCTTTCCTAGTGAAGTTTTAACCTTACCACCGGACCGAGAGTTAGAGTTTACCATAGACTTAGTGCCAGGTGCGGGACCCATCTCTAAGGCTCCATATAGAATGTCCCCACTAGAACTTAACGAACTTAAAACTCAACTAGAGGATCTTATAGATAAAGGGTTCATTAGACCTAGTGTGTCACCCTGGGGAGCTCCAGTGTTGTTAGTGAAGAAGAAAAATGGGAGTATGAGATTGTGTGTAGATTATAGACAATTAAATAAGGTTACCATTAAAAACAAGTACCCTCTTCCTAGGATAGATGATCTTCTAGACCAACTTAGGGGTGCCTCAGTGTTTTCTAAGATAGATCTTAGGTCGGGTTACCACCAGATTAAGATCAGGAAGAAAGATATCCCTAAGACAACTTTTAGGACTAGGTATGGGCATTATGAGTATTTAGTGATGCCATTTGGTGTTACTAATGTTCCTACTGTATTCATGGACTACATGAATCGAATCTTCCGGCCCTTTTTGGATCAGTTTGTTGTTGTATTCATTGATGACATCCTGATCTATTCTTGTAGTCTAGAAGAACATGAGAATCACCTTAGGATTGTTTTAGAGATTCTGAGAGAAAAGAGACTGTTTGCTAATCCTGAGAAGTGTGAGTTTTGGATGGACCGGGTCCATTTCCTAGGGCATGTTATCTCTAGTGAAGGGGTATCAGTTGATCCTAGTAAGGTAGAAAACGTTCTTGAGTGGGAAAGACCTAAGACCGTCACGAAAATTAGGAGTTTCCTAGGATTGGCCGGCTACTACCGGAGATTCATTAATGGATTCTCCCGTTTAGCTTTGCCTCTTACAAGATTGACTCGAAAGGGTCAAGCCTTTGTATAGGACAAGAAGTGTGAGCAGAGCTTTCTAGAACTCAAGGATAAGTTGACCACCGCTCCGGTACTTGTTAGAACCACAGGAAACACTAGAAGGGGGGTTTGAATAGTGTTTTAAGCTTTTTGTGTCAATCTTGAAAATCTTTTGTTTAAATCATGAAGATTAATAATGTTTAAAATGAGTCTTAAGATCAGATATAATTAAAACGTGCGGAAGATAAGAAAAAATAAAGTTTCTTTTAGGTCTTAAGATTATTTTAAACAGATACTTCTCAAGATATCTTTTGAAGATTATTACATTGAATGTTTTTCAAAACTGTTTCTGAAATACTTCAGATGACTATAGGTTGTCTGAAGTCTGTTCCAGATTTCTGAACTGAGGTCTTTCCATACTCACTTCAGATAATAGTTTCAGAAGTAATTCAAAAGACATTCTTTGTAATGCTTCAAGTGATGTGAGAAACATCTCATGTTTTGTTCTTATGAAAGATCATTTTATTGAAATCGTTGTGTTAAGTTTGTTATGAAAATAACTTTTCAATCCCTAACATAAATAAGAAAACTGTAAATAGAGAAGTTAAGGGAAAGAAGACTTAGGCACAAAGTTTATCCTGGTTCACCCACAAATATGTGAGCTACATCTAGTCCCAGAGTCAAACAACCACTGGATTTTCCACTATCTGAATATTCAGATTACAAACTTGAATATGAGTACAATCTCTCCAGACACAACGAGTACAGTCTCTCCAGACACCACGAGTACATTCTCTCCAGACACAACGAGTACAGTCTCTCCAGACACAACGAGTACAGTCTCTCCAGACACAAGGAGTACAGTCTTTCCAGACATCACGAGTACAGTCTCTCCAGACATCACGAGTACAGTCTCTCCAGACATCACGAGTACAGTCTCTCCAGACATCACGAGTACAGTCTCTCCAGACATCACCAAGTATTCTTTCTTCCACCAAGCCTCTCCAGGCTCTCAGACACATAAAGTGTTGAGTAGTTTCACTACTCAATCCAAGTTAGATGTTCGCCAGAACCTCTAAACTTAGATTCTACTTGTACATAGAGATTATTGAGTACACACTCAGGATACAGACATTACAAACTAAGTGCAACGATAGACAGTGATACAAGTGTTTAAATTAAGTACAATCCCTGTCTTTATATGAGGAATACATCCTCTGAGAGTAGGCTAACTAAGATGTGAAATGATGCTCCAGCCTTGTTCTCAAACCATTAGTTTCCATGGGCTACATTCTCACCCATATCATAGGAACACCAAGGTATATCAAAGCTTCAAACCGTACCCAGTTTGATAGTCATTTGTTCAGCATGATTGCCTTTCGAACAATCAACTCACTTGATCAAACAGACCAACTGAATAACCTAACTAACTGACCAGCTAGTCAGTAGCCTGATTGAGAACCAACTCTCTGATCAAACTTAGTTGACATCTTCATGATCCACTTAAGCTCAAGTCAACTCTTGTTAACCATAAGGCATTCAGCCTGATTAACTAGTTTGATTCTGTTGATAAACAATTTTGTCTGACTGACCAATAGGTCGGCAACATCTTCAAATTCAATCTTGAGGCTATTTATATGTTCTGATGAAATATAGTCGTTTGAAGATGATTCATAATACCGTTGAGATGTTGATGATGTGGCTCATATAGCCGTTGTGTAATAGCTTCTCAAACGGTTGCTTCTCCTTAAGCGAATGAGTGTTCAGACAATCCCGTTCTGACACTTGATATTTTCTTCTTCATGAGAGATGTTTCTTGATATAATTCTGCGAATACTCTCTCTTGAATCTGCTTCTTTCTGCTTTCATCTGTTTTCTTCTGCTTTCCTCTATTTTCTTTTAGGAGTGTCTCTTTAGGAGATATCCGTTGAATTTATCCTTTTGCCGATTCTGTATATACTCCTTTTTAATTTGCTCCTGACATCATATCTTCTTTGGGTGTGATGTCTTGTTCAATGGCTGTTGCTTGCAGATGATAAAATATGTTTGAATTAAAATATTTCATTCAAACATTTTTCTTTGTTGCTTCTGCTTAGTCTCCTGAGCTTTTCTTCTGCTTTCTTTCAGATTGGTGATGATGATATTTCCGTTGTGATACCACCGTTTAGAGATAGCATTGAATGCTATTCAATCCGTTGTGAGACACGTTTCTGGGTGTTCTGACAATTCTGACAAAGTACAACGTTGGTGCTGCTATAAAGCTGCCACCGTTGTTGCTGCAATTTCTATATTGCAGAGATTTCCTCAGTGGTGTATGAACTTCAAAGGTACCAAGAAAGGTCTCTGTGACTTTGCCAATTTAAGCTTTGAAAGTGTTGCATGTTTGTAGAGAATGACTTTTCTTCAGCATACTTCAGAGAGCAAAAGTCTTCGTTGTCTTCAGTGAGTGTGCCACGTCGGATCTCAGACGGCTTCAATATTTCAGACGAATATTGACACTTCAGATAGCTTCTAGTCTTTCAGACAGCTCCGTTGCTTCAGACAGCTTCTTTGCTTCAGACAGCTTCTTTGCTTCAGACAGCTTCTTTGCTTCAGACATCTTCTTTGCTTCAGACAGCTTCTTTGCTTTAGACAGCTTCTTTTGCTTTTGCCAAGATGAAACTTCAAAGTACTTCTTTCTGCTGATAAGAAGATTGTAGTTTCTTTCTTCTTAGTATTTCTTCTTCTTCTTTCTTCTTCATCTTCTTCTTTTTCTTGTAGATAAAGATGTTGAATTGTATGTTCTTTATTCAATCATCTTTCTTGCTTGCTTCTGTTCGGTCTTCTATCATTTTCTGATTGGCAGCAGGTGTAGATGCAGTGGGTCTGCTTATACAAATCCTTTTGTTGCAGGCATTGTGGAAAGTCTTTGCAATATTTCCTTATTTATGCAAGACTTTAATCGAGGTAGAAAAGCATGTCTAGCTTTATCTACTGAGTGAGTGATCTTCATGTACTTTACACTTTGCAATGTCTTCAAGAGGTCATTTCTTGATTCTGATATGTTCAATCTTCAGACTGCTTCATGTTGTCTTCATTTCTTCGAGTCTTTAAGTAGTCTTCTATTCTTCAACTCTTTTCAGATAGCCTTCGAGTCTTCAACTTGGTTGTGGATTACTCTTCTTCGGATTCTGCACTTTGTTCTTTTGATTCTGATCCCCTGATTCAGATTCTTCTTTTGATGTGTTCTTCTACTCTTCTTCTTCAGATAGTGAATATTCCATCCTGAAACATAATCAACAAACCAATACCTTTCTCAGTAGAACCTGTTAATATAATATAATCTTATTTGTTAATCATTAACATAATCTTATAATCTTATTTGTTAATCATTAAAACTTAAGGATGCTAAGTCTTATAATCATGTTTAAATACTTAAACCGATTTATAGACTTCACAATCTCCCCCTTTTTAATGATGACAAATAAATTATATATTACTTACAAATATGTACAAAATTGAAAATATTACTCCCCCTATTTATATTACTCCCCCTGAGTCAAGCATTGATTCTTTTAGTTATCTGCTGAGACAATTAGATCTTTTCTATGTCAATTGTTGGTTAGATAGCTTTTCTATACCAATTGTTAAATTATTATTATTTTAGATACCGATTGTTAAATATTCAATAGTTAAATAACTATACCATTGTTACAGATAGTATTAACATCATTTTGTGAGATTTGTATTTCTCCCCCTTATTTAACATCATTTTGTGAGTTTATCATTTTGTGAGTTTGTATTTCTCCCCCTTTTTGTCATTAATTAAAAAGGTTTGGTGATTAGAGTTCTTACTTATTTCGTGAAATTTATCCCCCTTTTCTCCCCTTTTGTTAGTTAGTTAAATAATATATTTCTTCCTATTTACTTGTTTTTACCAATTGATATTTTTACTTGAATTTGTTTACTATTTATATTTCTCCTCCTTTTTATAATTAACTTTCCTGTGTATCTTGGATTAGACAGGGTAAAGTCTTAAAGCTGATTAAAAAGATAAACATAATATTAGTATATAGCGACTGAAGAAAAACCAACCATGGTTACAACATCTAAAGAGAAATGACATCTAAGATTAGCAACAGATAGGCAAAGACATAAAGGCAGACAAGAGAAAAATATTGACAGAGGTTGATAAGCAAAGATATTAAAGGATCTTTTCTCCTTTTGGCTTCTTTAAACTCCCAGACCGCCTGTAATTTTGAACACAATCCTCCTTATCTTCTTTAACTTATGATGGAGTTGAGCGTTCTCCATCCTTAGTCTTTGAACCTCAGAGATGTCATTAGTTTCCTCTGTGTTCCGATGATTAACCTTAAGAAGACCGGGGTTTTTGTGATTATACAAATGATCAATGACCACATTGTTTACCATAAGAATCTTCATGATCACAGTATTGTGAGGTAGAATAGTAGAGTCTCCCAGTTTTCTTCTTGCCATATCGAATAGAATGATCCACAGAAGATTAATCTTCTTCTTTTGCAGAAGATTGATAACACAGAACCTTTCCATCTCAAGGTTCTGGTTATCCTCAATTCGTGGGATCACACAATATTTTAGAATGTTGAAAAGAACTTTGGGGATAACTTTCATTCCTCGCCTGTTGTAGATCAGATGGTTAGATTCTTCAGTACAATGATGTAGGTCATTCCAGCCTGTTGAGAACAGTTCCCCTTCTGCTTTTACTCCTAGAGCTCTTTCAAGAATATCTGTAGTCACAATCACCTTTTGATTCATTACTTGGGCTTTGAGGCAAGTCTCTTCTGCTGAGTTTTCCAGAGATAATGTGTTCCAGAATTGGTACACACTTTCTTCATGCCATTGACTATCAATGGCTTCAAAGAAGGGAAACCAACCGGCGGCTTCGAAATAGGCAGTTACATTAGGACCATCTTTAGAGAGATTGGGAAAGTCTATAGTTTGGGTTTGAAAAATGGACTGAGAGGAGGACATTTCTAGAGATGAAAAAGAGAAGACTTTTGATGGTTTCTTAGAGAGACTTTGAAGATTGAGATGAAGCGAACAGATATACTGAAGATAGAGATTTAGTAGGAATATATATATATATATATACACAAAAGGCACTTAAGAGGTATTAATGATGACACTGACAGCGCCTCTTTTGGGAAGAGTGCGTTGATTGACAGACAAGTGAAACGTCGTGACCTTTGCTTTCTCAAGATTTGTGACGCTATAGATGCATGAAACCCTCCCCGTTTTAAATGACTTATCTTATCAAAGAATTTAGTAATTAAGTAAAAAAAATTATAATAGATAAAAGAGAGATATTACCCACAACTTTTATTGTTTTGTGATTTGAGAGATGCATTTCCTTTTCTGAAGACTTTCTTCTTCTGAATTTCCTTGATGCTCTCCACGATTGAGTTGGATTTAAGTGACCATCCCTTCAGCATTCTTGGCTCATAATTTCAGCAGGTCCATAGGAAGCTTTCTTATTAGAAGATGTTAATCAACAATCTTCTTAAAGTCTATTTCCTGAAATAAGAGCAACTAAAGATACCTTTCAGTAGCATCTGATGTTTAATCATTATACCAATTGTCTTAAATTCCTGATTATAATTTAAAGGATTAATTAATCATTAAAACAAATGGTTTAGGTTTATGGTTTTAATTTTATTATATTCCAGTAATCAACTATCTTATGTTAAGGATATGACTAACTATGCACAAATAGAAACACATATAAACAAGTAGAGGGTAAAGAAATCAAACAAAATAAAAATATTTATATTATAAGAGACATAAAAACAGATTTTTAAAAGACATGGACACAATGATTCTGAAACAAAACACAAGTTTATCATTGATCATTTGATTGGTTCTCGTTTGCACTGACTTTCTTCTTTTGTTCTTTCAGCATTGTCAACTCTCTTTGATAAAACTTGAGTGTGTCTTCCAATCGTCCAATCCGTTCTTCCAATCTCCTTAATTTGCATTTTCTGAATATTTCTTTTAAAGAACCAGATGATTCCTCTTTGTTCTGAGAAGATAAGGAAGTATTGTCAATGTGAATATGACCTTTAATTTTCTCAGCTGTTATTTCCTTGATTTGCTCATATTCGCTCATAGTGAAAGAGGATGAGGAGTCTTGATCAAAGAGTCTTTCAATAGGAAATCCTTCATGTTGTAGGATTTTCATTATCAGTGTAGTATGGGGAAAATCCTTGACTTCTTCTAATTTTCTTCTCATTATATGATAGAGGATGATTCTGGGAAGGTTTAGTCTTTTTCTTTGAAGAAGATGAATCAGCACGAATCTTTCGATATCTGAGATGATGACTGCATCTTTCCTTTTAGGGAGAATACAACAATTAATAATTGCCAGCAAAATTATGGGAATTTCCAGTAACTGTGAGCACACTGGTATTTCAAGAATTCTGCGACCAAATAACATTTGATCATGCATCTCTTTCTCTCTATCATTGATTTCCCAATCTGAAGAGAATTGTTCTCCAGTTGCTTCAACATCAATGACCTCCCTCAGAACTTTGAAGTCCACTTGAGAGACATACCCATTACAGATGAGTTCAAACCACAAGTCTCTTCAATGAACACCTCTGAATTGTTCCAGAAATCCAGAACACTCTGTTCATGCCAGGGAAATGATGCCTTTTCTAGATAGGGAATCCAGCCAGCAGTTATGAAGTACTCAGAGATTTTGAGTTCTCCTTTGTCAAAGTCACTACGTCTTACCCCTCTTGTGGGAATAATTCTTTCATCGTACACACATGAACTTTGAACACATGAGACTGTCTGAACTTGTCAAGGCTAAGATTCAAGTTCATGATGAGCAGGAACTAAAAAATCTATTTGAAGAAAACCAGAAGCTCAAAAGACAAAATAGAATTCTCATAGATGATCTAGCAAAATTTGTAAATGGTACTAACAACCTTGAGAGACTAATTAAGTCTCAAAAAGGAATTTTGATAGAGATGGATTAGGCTATGAAAAATCTTCAAGTGAGATCTGGTATAAAGACTTCTTTATTCCTGCAAGAAAAAGGAAGAAGGAAATATGCTCTTGCTGTAGTAAATTTGGCCACAAGACCACAGATTGCTACATGAGACAAGTAGAATCCAAGAGAGGGTAACTAACCATGAAGGACCCAAATATAAATGGGTACCTATTAATGAATTTCTGGCAAGCGCACCAAAAATCAACAGTATAATAGTAAGTATAAGATATCGTATCCACAAGGAGCGGTTTAATTCGTAAGATTTTAGTGATCGACTTATCAAGTGAGCAACTATTTGAGAGAATAATTGAGTGCAGAATGTAAATAACAAAAGAAAAGTGGGCAATAGAATTGAGATGAGATAGAATTACTTGGATTAGGATTGGACTTCGCTTCTTCGTACCCCTTATGTATGTGAATCCCTTATTTTAATTATGAATTTATTAATAAAATACCTTAGCATTTTCTAATATATTATCTATAGGTCCCCTATGGTGTGGATATACCCCCAATCGTTAGGAACATTCCCCTATATTACTATACTGACGCTATCGATTTAATCGTATTTTCATATAAAGCACCTATGAAGGGGTGTGTCACTCAGTGAACCTTCAATCGTTAGAATACAATCCTTATATTACGATATGACTAAAACGACTATTCTTAGCAATTGGAGGTTAGGTTCCCTATGTCTAGGCTCCCCTAAACTCTAATACTAGCCGGAACTTCACACTCTCGCTTTATCCAAAGCACTAGCCTACTACTACTCCGGCGCACGCGCGGAAGTAATGCATTTCCCTTTTTTTCATGAAATCTTGCATTTATTGAGCATCTTGAATTTAAATGGGAAGATTATCTGCAAAATCTTTATTTAATTGCAGCTGATATCTTCATTAATTGTCTTCAATTAAACTTTAAATCTTGTAAATATCTCCCTTATTTAATGCTATCTTTCCTCCATATCAAATCTTCACAATAATCTGCAAAAATCAGCATAATTTATATTAAAATAGCATCAAATTCAAATTTAAGGCTAATAAATACAATTTACACAATTATTAATAAAAATGGATAAATTAGGGGCATAAAATACCATTTTACCCTTGATAAGTGCACTAAAAAGTGTGAATACCCAATTTTATCCGGGCTAACTTTTATTTTAATTTTAATTTTGAATTTTGTTAAATTTAGTTTATAAATAAATCTCAAAATTAAAAATTCAAAAATTAAAAAAAAATAATAAAAATAAAGATTTTAGAAATTACTTTGATATTTAGAAAAAAAATCTAAAAAAATAAAAAAATAAAAAAATAAATATAAATAAAATAAGTAAAAATACTTCAAAAATAGAAAAAATATTAAATACGAAAAAAATCATTAAATTAATCCGAGAAAAAATAATAAAGATCAGAAAAATAAAAAGAAAAAAATCAGAAAAAATATATGGTTTAACCCTTTGGTTTGTTGCTAAAATTTTGGAGAAAGGGGGGAGTTATTGGGATAATGGGTTCATGGAGAGAAGTAGGAGTTTGTTTCATATATTAAGGAAATGGTGGTTATCTCATAGCAGTATAAAAAGGGGTAAAATTACACTGTTGAGGGGAGGACACGGTTACACAACAAAATCAAAGTTCTCAAATTCACAGTAACTGAGAAAGGCACAAAGCAGAGGAGAAGCAAAAGAGTGAAAAGAATAGAGGTTTAACGGACTGGAGGATTTGAGAAGAATAAAGAAGAGTAAAGAAAGTGCAAGGATAGAATCGCATAAAAAGCATAAACAGTGAGAATAATTGATTCTATTTCAGGTTCTATTTTTCTTTCATTCTTTCTCTACTATTTTATTCAATGTATATTGATGAATGATTGATTCTGTTAAATAAACACAAATATCATCTTGTGCATATAATTGAATTAATCAGTTGTGAGAAATTAACAGAGAAATTAACAGGATTCAACAGTCCAATCTACAGTCTCATATAAAGTCCAATATACAGTCAGAAAAAAATAGGAAAAGAAAGAAGAAAGAGCTAAAGCTCATCCACAAATCATAACCACTCATCCCTCCCCATAAGCATAAACCTGAAAATCATAATGAGAGATTAGAGGGTAGCGCAGGGGATAGTAGAATCGAATTAGGGTAACAGAGATGTAGCAAACAAAGTAGGGGAAATAGAGGAAATCTACTCTGGCACTGTTCATCACTCCACCACTGTCGTGCCTCTGTCCTTGCAACCCGCGCCTCTGTGCACCTCCAGCCGCCACCACCGTCATCCCAGTAGCAGATAACATCTCCCCTATCAGCCAGCCGTGAGCCACCGTGCATATCCCCACCGCAGCCGCACTGGACTGTAGCGCCCAGCCCCTCGCGGCCGCTGCGCGTCCTCCTGCTAACAGCCATCACCACTGCGCCGTCGCGAAGCCTCTGCAGGAGCTTGCTTCTCCGGTCCGCTGCGCGCAGCTAGCACCGCGGCCATGGCCGCTTCTCCTCCAGCTACCGTCGAGCTCCCTTGGCCGTCGTCCCTCTTCTTCCTCTCTCTCTCTCTGCCGCCACACACCCCTTTCTTTCTTCCCCCTTCTATTCTTCTTTCTTTTCTAAAATCTAATTCTAATTGTGTGTGTGTGTTTAGGAAGGGGCGTAAGGGTTTCTAAGGAAACCTGATCCCTTCCTCTTTCTTTTTTAAAAATAAAAAAATAATAAAAACAATAAAAATATATATAATAAAAATAATAAATAAAATAAATTTTACATAAATGTAAATTTGCTTTGGTTTCTTTGTTTTGAGTATGTGTTTTATGTTTTAGAATATTATGTATTTGATTGTACATATTTGTTTATTTTATATCTCTTTGTGAATAATATTAATTCAAATGATTTAATAAATTTAGGAGTGTTTTATTTTAATCTATGCAATGACTAAATGGGTTAATTGAGCAGTGGATACTGACTTTAACTTTATTTAGATCATAAGGGTTTATTGAGCAAACCAAGTATTTGACTTGAGCCCCATGCAAAAATGGGTTAAAATAAAATATTCCTTATTAAAATAAAAAAATTCTTTTCAAAAATATAAAAAGCAAAAATTTCTTTTTCAAAATTAAAAATTCCTTTTATTAAAATATTCCCTTTCAAAATTAAAGATTTTCTTTTCAAAAATAAAGACTTCTTTTCAAAATTAAAACAAAAAAGATTTTCTTTTCAAATTTTGAAAGTTCTTCTCAAGAATTTTTTTTTTGCAACGACTAATAATATTAATTGAGCAGTGGATGCCGACTTTAATATTATTAAGATCGTGTGTTTGATTTGAACCTCGTGCAAACAAAAATCTTTAAATTTATCTTTTCAAAATATAAACCAAAAATATTTCTCAATATTACTTTCCAAAAAAAAACGAAAAGAAATCAAAATATTTTTCAATCTTCTCTTTCAAATAAAACCAATCTTTCCAAAACAAAAAAATCAAACCCAAATCAATCAAACCTTTCAGAACTACGTGGCTTTGATTTCCCATTGCAGCTGGGGATACGTAGGAGCGGGAACCGGCCCCGTCAAGCCCAAATAAATCTTTTACCAAATTTTTTCCAATAATTAAAAAAATAAAAAATGTAATTTTATTTGTAAATAAAATGTAAATAAACCTGTAAATAAAAATAAAAATATTTTTCTAAGGGGTAAAATAAATATTTTTTTTCAAAAGTTATTGAATTTGCACAATTAATTAGAGGTAACCGTCATAGGACGGATGTCATAGGGTGCTAATACCTTCCCTACGCATAATCGACTCCCGAATCCAAATCTGGTTTTAAAGACCATTTTTCTTTAAAAGGGTTTTTCTGATATTTTCCCTCAAAATAAATATTGGTGGCGACTCCATTGAAAACCAAAATTTTTTCACCGTCTCGTTGTGACCCCGGTTCCGACAGATGGCGACTCCACTGGGGACAACTAGGAGAGTCAAGCCTAACATGATTAATTGTGCAAAATTGTTAACTTTTGTATTTATTTTTCCCCTTTTTGTTTTGTTTGATTTTGCTTTTCTTGTTTATGTTGTTGTAAATATTTTTATTCATAACATTGTAAATATTCTCTTTCTCTTCTGCCTTGTACATTATTTGTTGTATATATTTTATACTGTAAATATTTCTGCTTCAACCTTAGGGTAGAAGACTTTATCTTTGTATATATGTGTGTTTCTTGCTTTGTTTTGCAGATGGGGTAGTGGTTAGGACTACAGGTTTGTATGCTCCTACACACACCTCACATTCACTTAACTCACACACATTTTGGGGCTCTATACCCGAGCCTGTGCGAGCCTAGGAGGTACCTCAACGACTGCTATTGAGGGGCTTGATGCTCACTTGGTGGTTGTTGAGTACCACTCAGATTGTTACCAATTTCGTGCATCAATCATATTGAGAGGGCAAAATCCCTACTTATGATTTGATTCATAAATTGGGTCTTTATCCTTGTTGATAAGGGCAATCTGGGGACCATAATAGCTTTTGGAGTCTAGATCTGTCCATGGAAACTATGCACTGTAAATAAGCTTAATGACCACCAAAGTTAAAGTCATGATCTTAGGGGTACCTTGTCATAGGGTTTTACCTAATTTAGGACACATGGGGAGCATGTTCCTTCTTCTCCTTTCATTCTTCATTGTGCACGCTTGCTGTAACATTTATCAGTAGGACATAACTTTGCATTGACATAAACTTTTTAAAAAAAAATAAAAAAGGAGTGGATAATAATTTTTTAAAAAAAAATAATTAAAAAAAGAGACATTTTCCTCTCCACCTTGCTCTCATGCATATCATGATTATCCTTAGTTAGGCATTTCATCATTTTAAAAAAAAAAAATCATGCATATGAAGTTACCTCTTTCATTCTTTGGTCTATGTTCAATATGACATTTAACAATAAAGCACATCCATGCATGAAAGTCCTTTTTTTTTAAAAACAACAAAATATAAATAATTAAAATAAGTATCTTTTTACTAGCATTGTCATGCATCTTATACATTTTGCATGTCATGGTAAGATTCATTCATCCATTAACATAACGTTTCTTTTTAGAAAAAAAATAAAATAATAAAATAATAAAAAAATAAAAAAATAATAAAAGAAAAAAATTGATGATAAAAATATTTCTTTTACAAAAAAAACAAGAAAAAAACAAAAAAATTATTCATTAACATTATCATACATCACATACATCTTTCATTCATATGATAATTATCCTCAGCCATTTCATTATTGTGTCATCTCATATCGCACAAAAAAAAAAACAGACAAAAAATCAATTCTCTTTTGAAATTGTCATGCACATCATGCATTTTTTGGGCACATCATGATCATTTTCGGTTAGCTAGTTTTCTCATGTCTGAAAAATAAAATTCAAAAAAGAAAAATAAAATCATGCATGTTCATGTGATCATGGTTACATTTGTCCACAATTTTATCAAAAAGAAAAGTCAGATTTAATTTTTTAGAAAACAAATAAATTGATGGTGAAAATCTTTCTTTTTCCAAAAAAATGAAATAAAAGAAAAGCAAAAAAAGTTCTCCACTAGCATCCCATGCATCTTATCTTCAGTTATATCATTATTGTGTTATCTCATATCGCACAAGAAAAAAAAATTCAAATCAATTCTCTTTTAATAAAGTCATGCACTCCATGCATCTTTCATGTATATAATAATCATCCTTAGTTTGTCATGTTCTCTTATATCTCATAAAAAAAAGAAAAAAAAAAATCATATTTTCACTTGATAATGGTTATTAACCATAATAATCATTAAAAAGTGTTGTATATGCATAAATTTTAAAGGCATGGTAGGTTGCATTCCTCTTGCATGATAATATTTTCATCCTAATAATATGTTTTTGCCTTTATCGAAAAAAAAAATTCATCAAGTGATTGTTTTCTCATCACCCTTACAAGACTTGTGCTAAGCAAGAATTATGGATGAACTTGAACACAATCAAGAGAAATTGTGAGGTGACATCAACAAGATGAAGGGGCAGAGGACAAGATTTTGCTAATTCACTGAGCTTCACCTTTGTGCCCATCCAGTTTCACACATTGAATCCTCAAGGGACAATGGTTCCATTGGCAATGCATCCATCCATCCAACCCAACCCAAATACCCATCACTAATCCTCAAGGAATCCAACATCCACCACATGAACTTCCACTTAGCTATACATCACCTCAGTCCACAAGTCCACAAGATGACAAATCCACAAGATGATAGCCCACCAGTTTTAACTTCCAAACCTAAAGCCCAAACCCAGCCCAACCACCAGAGTCTGACCCAAACCCATGAAGAAGTCTCACATACCATCATTTCCTATCTTCCCACCATGTCAATTCCACCCAACCATGCACCTGTTCTTAACACCAACCCCCCAAGAGACCGATGCGTCAGTCATGATTCTAATGTCCAAGCCACAAAATACCCCTCAGCCACACCATTACCCACCTACATGACCATGGAGGGAGCGCTAATCCTCACGAACATGGATGGCAAGGATCTCCAGTATCCCATGAATTTTGATGAAATACTATGCTCAAAAGAAAAAAGAAGAAAGAAAAGCTCGCAAGGTTGAAAATCCCAAAAGATGACCTAGGCAAAAGTTAGAGCGACTCGCTGAGCTGAAAACTCGCAAGAGTGGCTCAGGCAAAAGTTAGGGTCAAACAAGAGGCGTTGAGATCATCAACCGGGGCAAACGATGTGTGGAGAATGTGCACTGGGGCAAAAGGTGTGCCAAGATTATCAGTTAAGAAGAAGTGATATGCCAAAATCACAAACTGGGGGCAATTGCAAACCAGTGGTATATGCTTGTGCAGCATAGTCATGTTCTTCTTTGCAAAGAAAGCTCAAAACTCAGTGGAGACGGTCATTACAAGGAAGTCCTTTTTGGAAACAAGGAAAAGGAGGCTAAGGCCTTAACATTTGATCATGAGCAATCCGCCCAAACAGTACCACATCATATCCCTAATCACACCCTCAAATGATGCTTGGTTACCCTCCACTTCCCACCCAATCACAACCATCCATCTCCACACCACCTCAACCCAATCAATCATGAAATCAAAAGCCAACCCAAGCTCAAACCAAAGAAGGCCAAACAACAAAAAAAAAAAGAGTTGTCTAGTTTGACCCATGACTCACATTGAGTCGGTATCCCACCTTACCCGCAACTCATTGATTATCCTTCACCTATTACCCCTAGATGGTTTGTTGCATCCAAAGGTCATGACCCAAATGTCAAATGTGACTATCCTGTTGGCACAAGGAATGTTATGTTGTGAAGCTTCAAGAAAGAGGATCTCAATCCTCCGCCAAATCCAGAAAGTCTCGTGGTTAATGCCATCAAAGCTCAACAATTGAGAGTTTTCCAAATTTCCTATGGTTTCAAGGGTATGTCAAAATAATGTTGTAATACTGCTCCTGTTGCTTTGCCCAAGGCTTTAGGATGACTTTTGTACATAGGGCGCGCATTTTTTTTCAGCATATGTTTCTAAAGATGCATTTTGAATTTTCTAGTTACTTCCGGCCTTAATCTCATTTCTTCCTTGTGCCATTGTAATAATGTAAATCTGCATGTGTTCCTCTCATGAAGGTGTTAATGTCTCATCTTTCAATTTTGATAGTCCATCAATCATGTCAATAAGGATGATGAGAAGATCCATTCAATTGTTGCCTAGATTTGACAACAACAAAGAAAAGGTCCCCCTGAATTTTGAGGGATAAAGACCATGATGTGTATCAAAGTTATGTATCCTTGAGATGATTTATCTCGTAGTCTAAGGAAGAAATTGCTTGGAGGAATAGAAGATAAGTCTGGGGTTTTGGTCTCAAAGTTAAAGTCTAAAAATGGGCAATCATGAGTTGAGATGATGATGGCCATCTTTCTCTACCCAAAAAAAAAAGAATCAAATCAATATCCCTAGTTGTCCCTCTTGAGCCTAAAATTTCCTTTCAAATAACCCTGGACAAGGATCACCCCACATTGGGGTTGGTACAAAGTTGAAGTTAACTTTTGTCAATGATATGTTAAGTAAAAAAAAGAATAAAAAGGAAAATAGAAAAAGAAAAAGCAAAAGCATAAAAGAAAATAATGAGAAAAAAAATGAAAAGAACCATTAACTTCAAGAATCTCAGTTAAACACTCACCTTCTTGAAAAAAAAGAAGTTGTTGATCCTTGATCCCTTGAACCCTTAAACACTTGTTGGGCCTACTATATCCTTTCTTTCATAGCCATTAGCCCTTACCACATTACAAAGCCTTGTAAAGTCCATTCTGATCAATGAAATGATTGCTTTCATTTTCATGCCTGTAATTTTAAGATCAAGATGTTAAAGATTGGTGGTTAATGGCAAAAAAAGAAGAGAAAAAAAATGAAAGAAGAAGAAAGTGAAAAAAAAAATAAAAAAAATCAAGAAGATATAAGGGCCCATTAGGTTGAAAACCCACAAGGGCAACCTAAGCAGAATTTAGGGCAAGAAGAGAGTGCAATGGTGACAAAACTGGGCAAGTAGGTTGTGGAAGTACACAAAACTGGGGCAAACAAACGGCCGAAACCCAAAAGATTGAAGTCATCTTGGAGTACACTGGGGCAAATGCAATGTTTGAAGCATATGATGCTGGGGCAACTTGGAGTACACTGGGGCAAATGCAATGTTTGAAGCACATAAAACTGGGGCAACCCCAATCTCTGGCAGTTGGTTAATGGATTTTCAAAATTCAAACATGAGGCACTAACACTTTTCATCAGAGAGAAGAAGAGCCTTTACCTCTGTCACCACCTTTTGTAAATCCTCTGACATTGTAAATATTATCCCTTTTGTAAATATGACAATCTCATTTTTGCTTTCACCCTTTTAGTTAATTCAATTTGCCATTTTATGGTAACATATACTAAAAGAAAATTTGTGTTCGCACTTCAAAAGTATTACATTTGTTTTGACAATTCTAAAAATCATGAGCAAATTTGATGAATTCTCAAAATTGTGAGATCCCTAACTCAGTGATAAAGGCCCATAGCAGCTCACTTCAGAAGGTGTCTAGTCAGAGGCTAAGGCGCGATTTGAATTAAAGGCCCATAACATATCAGAAGAAAAATTCTTAATCATCCACGAATCTTGGGGCACTGGCCACTGTAAGGGTTGAGGATTCAAACAATCAATCAAGTTCAAATCAAGTGAAAATAATGAACAAAGGTGAGATGTTCATTATGCATTTTGCATCAATAACATGACATCAATTGTCAACCGTTCATCTACATACATACTTGTATTGTCATCCTGTCATTACTTTCTCCATGCATCTCGCGTCATCTAACTTCTATGTGCATCTCGGATCATCTAATCTCTTTGTGCATCTCGCATCATCATCATTCTCATCATGCATTTGCTATCGCAATATCATCATTGCATTGAGTTTTACTCTTTGTGCATCTCACACTCTTCACATCATGCATACCATTGCACAGTTTGAACCTGCATTCTTTGGGTCCCCAACACCCATCTCATTCCAATACTTTGGGTCCTAATACCCAAGCCATCCCTTTGGGATCACATACCCAATACATCCTCAGGGTCCAAGTACCCATCAAGTTCAATCCTTTGGGTTCACGTACCCAATGCATCCTCAGGGTCCACGTACCCGTCAGCTTCAATCCTTTGGGTTCACATGCCCATTAAATCATCAGGGTCCACGTACCCATCAAGTTATATTCTTTGGGTTCACATGCCCATTGAATCATGAGGGTCTGCGTACCCATCAAGTCTATTCTTGGGATCACATGCTCATTGAATCATCAGGGTCCAAGTACCCATCAAGTTCTATTCTCTGGGATCGCATGCCCATTGAATCCTCAAGGTCCAAGTACCCGTCAACTTCAATCCTTTGGGTTCACATACCCAATGCATTCTCAGGGTCCACGTACCCGCCAGCTTTATTCTTTGGGTTCACATACCCATTGAATCCTCAGGGTCCACATACCCGTCAAGTTCTATTCTTTGGGTTCACATACCCATTGAATTCTCAGGGTTCACCAACCCATTGCATCTTAGGGTCCAAGTACCCATTGTGTTTTATTCTTTGGGTTCACATACCCATTGAATCCTCAGGGTCCACGTACCCGTCATCTGCAAATCTTTGGGTTCATATACCATTGAATCCTCAGGGTCCACGTACCCGTCAAGTTCTATTCATTGGGTTCACAGACCCATTGAATCCTCAGGGTTCATATGCCCATTGCATCATTAGGGTCCTCGTGCCTGTGGCTCCTGTCTACTTTTTTTCACTCAAAACCCAGTATCGGCTTGGGACCCTTTTTACTTTTTTGTTTCAAAGCCCAGTATCGACCTGGCACCCTTTTTACTTTTTTGTTTCAAAGCCCAGTATCGGCCTGACACCCTTTTTACTTTTTTGTTTCAAAGCCCAGTATCGGCCTGGCACCCATTTTACTTTCCTATTTCAAAGCCCGATATCGGCCCGACACCCATTTTACTTTCCTATTTCAAAGCCCGGTATCGGCCCGACACCCTTTTTACTTTTTGTTTCAAAGCCCGGTATCGGCCTGGCACCCATTTTACTTTCCTGTTTCAAAGCCCCGGTATCGGCCCGACACCCTTTTTACTTTCCTGTTTCAAAGCCCAGTATCGGCCTGGCACCCTTTTTACTTTTCAGTCTCAAAGCCCAGTATCGGCCTGGCACCCTTTTACTTTTCAGTCTCAAAGCCCAGTATCGGCCTGGCACCCTTTTACTTTTCAGTCTCAAAGCCCAGTATCGGCCTGGCACCCTTTTACATTTCAGTCTCAAAGCCCAGTATCGGCCTGACACCCTTTTTACTTTTCAGTCTCAAAGCCCAGTATCGGCCTGACACCCTTTTACTTTTCAGTCTCAAAGCCCAGTATCGGCCTGACACCCTTTTTACTTTTCAGTCTCAAAGCTCAGTATCGGCCTGGCACCCTTTTTACATTTCAGTCTGAAAACCCAGTATCCGGCCTGGCACCCTTTTTACTTTTCAGTCTCAAAGCCCAGTATCGGCCTGACACCCTTTTACATTTCAGTTTGGAATCTTGTCTTTTCATCATCACTTTGGATATTTCAGTCCACAGTGTTGATTCTTTTTCTTGTCAAGGCCTTTGCGTCTTTGTGTTAGCCCTCAAATAAAATTGATTCACTTCTTTACCTATTTCTCATTATCATAATCTAAAAAACTTTGTTCTTTAGATTACTTATAAGAAATATGTAAAGAGGGGCAACTGTGAATACCCAATTTTATCCGGGCTACTTTTATTTAATTTTAATTTTGAATTTGTTAAATTTAGTTTATAAATAAATCTAAAAATTCAAAATTCAAAAAGTCAAAAAAAAATAATAAAAATAAATATTTTAGAAATACTTTGATATTTAGAAAAAAAAAATCTAAAAAAAATAATAAAATAAATATAAATAAAATAAGTAAAAATACTTCAAAAAATAGAAAAAATATTAAATACGAAAAAAAATCATTAAATTAATCCGAGAAAAAATAATAAAGATCAGAAAAATAAAAAGAAAAAAATCAGAAAAAATATATGGTTAACCCTTTGGTTTGTTGCTAAAATTTTGGAGAAAGGGGGGAGTTATTGGATAATGGGTCATGGAGAGAAAGTAGGAGTTTGTTTCATATATTAAGGAAATGGTGGTTATCTCATAGCAGTATAAAAAGGGGTAAAATTACACTGTTGAGGGGAGGACACGGTTACACAACAAAAATCAAATTTCTCAAATTCACAATAACTGAAAAGGGCACAAAGCAGAGGAGAAGCAAAAGAGTGAAAAGAATAGAGGTTTAACGGGAGTGGAGGATTTTGAGAAGAATAAAGAAGAGTAAAGAAAGTGCAAGGATAGAATCGCATAAGAAGCATAAACAGTGAGAATAATTGATTCTATTTCAGGTTCTGTTTTTCTTTCATTCTTTCTCTACTATTTTATTCAATGTATATTGATGAATGATTGATTCTGTTAGATAAACACAAATATCATCTTGTGCATATAATTGAATTAATCAGTTGTGAGAAATTAACAGAGAAATTAACAGGATTCAACAGTCCAATCTACAGTCTCATATAAAGTCCAATATACAGTCAGAAAAATAGGAAAAGAAAGAAAGAAAGAAAGAGCTAAAGCTCATCCACAGATCATAACCACTCATCCCTCCCCATAAGCATAAACCTGAAAATCATAATGAGAGATTAGAGGGTAGCGCAGGGGATAGTAGAATCGAATTAGGATAACAGAGATGTAGCAAACAAAGTAGGGAAAATAGAGGAAATCTACTTTGGCACTGTTCACCACTCCCACCACTGCCGTGCCTCTGTCCTTGCAACCGCGCCTCTGTGCACCTCCAGCCGCACCACCGTCATCCCAGCAGCAGATAACATCTCCCCTATCAGCCAGCCGTGAGCCACCGTGCATATCCCTACCGCAGCCGCACTGGACTGCACCGCCCAGCCCCTCGCGGCCGCTCCCCGTCCTCCTGCTAACAGCCATCACCACCGCGCCCGTCGCGAAGCCTCTGCAGGAGCTTGCTTCTCCGGTCCGCTGCGCGCAGCTAGCACCGCGGCCATGGCCGCTTCTCCTCCAGCTACCGTCGAGCTCCCTTGGCCGTCGTCCCTTTTCTTCCTCTCTCTCTCTCTCTGCCGCCACACCCCTTTCTTTCTTCCCCCTTCTATTCTTTCTTTCTTTTCTAAAAATCTAATTCTAATTGTGTGTGGTGTGTTTAGGAAGGGGCGTGAGGGTTTCTAAGGAAACCTGATCCCTTCCTCTTTCTTTTTTAAAAATAAAAAAAATAATAAAAACAATAAAAATATATATAATAAAATAAAAATAATAAATAAAATAAATTTTACATAAATGTAATTTGCTTTGGTTTCTTTATTTTGAGCATGTGTTTTATGCTTTAGAATATTATGTATTTGATTGTACATATTTGTTTATTTTATATCTCTTTGTGAATAAATATTAATTCAAATGCTTTAATAAATTTAGGAGTGTTTTATTTTAATCTATGCAATGACTAAATGGGTTAATTGAGTAGTGGATACTGACTTTAACTTTATTTAGATCATAAGGGTTTATTGAGCAAACCAAGTGTTTGACTTGAGCCCCATGCAAAAATGGGTTAAAATAAAATATTCCTTATTAAATAAAAAAAATTCTTTTCAAAAATATAAAAAGCAAAAATTTCTTTTTCAAAATTAAAAATTCCTTTTATTAAATATTCCCTTTCAAAATTAAAGATTTTCTTTTCAAAATAAATACTTCTTTTCAAAATTAAAAAGAAAAAAGATTTTCTTTTCAAATTTTGAAAGTTCTTCTCAAGAATTAATTTTTTTTTGCAACGACTAATAATATTAATTGAGCAGTGGATGCCGACTTTAATATTATTAAGATCGTGTGTTTGATTTGAACCTCGAGCAAACAAAAATCTTTAAATTTATCTTTTCAAAATATAAACCAAAAATATTTCTCAATATTACTTTCCAAAAAAAAAACGAAAAGAAATCAAAATATTTTCCAATCTTCTCTTTCAAATAAAACCAATCTTTCCAAAACAAAAAAATCAAACCCAAATCAATCAAACTTTTCAGAACTACGTGGCTTTGATTTCCCCATTGCAGTTGGGGATACGTAGGAGCGGGAACCGGCCCCGTCAAGCCCAAATAAATCTTTTACCAAATTTTTTCCAATAATTAAAAAAATAAAAAATGTAATTTTATTTGTAAATAAAATGTAAATAAACCTGTAAATAAAATAAAAGATTTTTCTAAGGGGTAAAATAAATATTCTTTTTCAAAAGTTATTGAATTTGCACAATTAATTAGAGGTAACCGTCCCGTTGTGACCCCCCGGTTCCGACAAAAAGTACTCTAATTTATCATATATTTTTCACTTATCAAATACCCCCCAACTTGAATTCTTGCTCGTCCTCAAGCAAGAGACCTCCTTGTAATCAAAAAATCAATTCAATCCCCTGTATAACTTAAAAACAAAACAAATTCAAGGAAAATTTTCCATCATCTCCTTGTTAAGCAGCAGTCACTTTCCAAATGTCAGAAAAAATCAAGATTAAGAGATTTTACCAATCCTTACTTAGAATAGAACACAATCATCAGTTAAACTTCTCAAAAATAGAAATTAAAGCAATAAGTTATAAACCAAGGAATTCTCTCATTCTCACGGCTAAGTGTTTCCCTCAATCTTTTTCACCACCGTTGAGCAACTAGAATTGATAGTCGTTTACAACTTCTACACCTGTGATAAGCGTAAAATATGCGTTATTTTCCTATATCTTTTATACACTTATCAAGGTCAAAATAGTAATTTATGCCCAAATTATCCCTTTTTGTTAATATTTATAATATCTGTAATTATTTGGTTTAAATTTGAATATGATGCTATTTTAAATAGAAATCTGCTATTTTATGCAAGTTTTCAGAAGATCTAAAATGAAAGAGAAAATAGCATCAGAAAGGAGGTTGTTGGCAGATTCAAAGTTTAATAAAGAGCGGATAAAGAGGAGATCAACAACTATTTAAACAGAGATTCCTGAGGATAACTTCCCAATTCAAATCCAAAGCTAATTAAATACAAAATCAATCCAGAAAAAGGGAAAGAAGAAAACCAATCAGATAAAGGCAAGAACAGAAAGAGATCAAGTGGTTAGATCAAGATCTGAAGGAAGTCTGCAACGCATAACACGCTTCACCTGCCACGGATCGACCCACACTCCACTTGCGCTAAGCCTAGGTGGAGCGCAGCCTCGGATCGACCCAGGCTTCATGTGCGCTTAGCGCATGTGAAGCCCAGTACGCGCATCAGCTTTTTAACCTAGATTTAGATTGATCTCTTGGAGGAAAATTAGGGTTTTCCCACTCTATAAATAGGACCCTTTTTGCACAAATCACAAAACAATAATACACACAGTAACATAGTGAGAGAGGCTCTAGGATTGAAGAAGGTGACAGATTCTTCAGTGGTTGTAATGGCTACCATGAGTAGCTAAGCTCTCCAGTAGGATTTGATGTAGTGGATTCAATCCCCAAGTGTATGAGAATTCTCTTATTTTAATTATGATTCCCTATTTGTAATTTATCGGTATCTTTATGCTGTTTGTAATGCATTACCTCCGCGCGTGCGCCGGGGTGATAGGCTAGTGTTCTGGATACACAGAGTGGAACTCCGGCTAGTATTAGAGTTAGGTGAGCATAGAGCTGTCTATGAAGCTTAGTCTCTGATTGCTATAGGTACTCGTTTTAGTCATATCGTAGTATAAGGATTATATTCTAACGATTGAAGGTTCAGTGAGTGACACACCCCTTCATAGGTGCTTTATATGAAAATATGATTAAAAGGATAGTGTCAGTTACAAAATACGAGGCTATGTTCGGGGTCACCAAGCCACTTGAATGCCTGTAGAGAATAGTTTCTGATGTTTAATTATGGTGTTATAGGGGAATTTGCTAGGTACAATTGCTGTCAGTGCATGCCTTATAATTATTGTAGTTAGACAATACTAAGGTAAGTATAAGTATAATCATAATTAAAATAAGGAATTCGCATGCATAAGGGGGGGAGATGAAACAAAGTCAAATCCTAATCCAAGTAACCTTTTCTCATCTCAGTTATTTGTTGTTTATTGTTTTGTTTTCCAATTATTCTCATAATTGTTCAATCTCTTGAAAATTCGATTACTAAAACTTTACAAATTAAACCGCTCCCTGTGGATACGATATTTTACTTACTACTATTACTGCTGAACTTTTGGTACACTTTCCAGGATTTCATCAAGTAATTTTTGGCGTCGTTGTCGGGTGCGGTGTTTCAATTTGTATAGACTTAGGAAGTCAAATTTTCAAGATTTTACTTTTTGTATTTTTGTATTTTTTAATTAGAAAAGAAAAAAAATATTTAATCTGTTATCTTATCCTATTTCTAGATTTTTTTGTTTATGCTTTTAAGAAGTCAGGTGTCTCCAAAACAATTGCATTTTGATCCAGAAATCGAGAGGACAGCCAAGAAGAATAGAAGCCAAAACAAAAGAAGAAGTAGGAGGATAATAGCAGACGAACCTCAAGACATGGCAGGAATACAACCAAGAAGGACTTTAGGGGATTATGTCAGAAATCAAGGCACTCGCTATCATTCTAGCATTGTGCTACCCACAACAGCAAAAACTTTGGAGTTGAAAGCTGCTCATCTCAACCTCATAAATGCAAATCAATTCGCAGGATTGGATCATAAGGATCCATATAATCATCTTTCTAATTTTTATGAATTGATATGCACTATGGGATTTGATGAAGGAGACTTAGAATCTGTATACTTACGTCTTTTTCCTTTCTCTTTGATAGGTAAAGCAAAGGAATGGTTGAAGTCTCATCCAAATCAAAGCTTACATGCTTGGGGAATTGTGGAAGAAAAGTTCTTAAATAGATTCTTTCCAGCAGGAAAGCACATCCAAGCAAAAGCAGAGATATCCACCTTCAGGCAAGGAATAGATGAACCACTTTGTGAAGCCTGGGAAAGATACAAGACCCTGCTGAGAAAATGCCCGAATCTTGGTTACGATGATATTTCCCAGTTGAATATCTTTTGCAATGGACTCAGACCAGATTCCAAATCCTTCATTGACGCTTCAGCAGGAGGGACTATCTTGTCCGTGGAACCAGAAAGAGCTGTTATAATCATTGAAAACATGGCTCATAATGACCAACAGGCTCAACATGGAAGGCAACCAGTACAGATGCAGGCAAAGGGAATGCTAGAGCTCAATTCTAATGATGCCATCTTAGCTGAACAAAAATTGCTTAAAAGGCAATTAGAGGCAATCACAAAATCCTTAGAAGCACTCCCTCAGTAACTCAAAGTTGTTCATACTCAACCAATTCAGACCCAACCAATAAACTGTGACTTCTATGGAGGAGGACCATCCAAATGGTCAATGTTCTTTTCAAGAGACACAAACAGAACAGGTCAACTTCATGGGAAATCAGAGACGGCAAGGAGGTTTCTCCAATAACAACAATTATTATTCTCAAGGATGGAGGAACAACCAAACCAATTCTGGATGGGGTCAGAATGGTGGGAATAGACAGACTCCTTATCAGCAGCAACAACCTTCAGTGAATGACAAGATTTCTAGGTTAGAGGAGAAGATGGATGCACTCATATAAGGTTTTGAAGGATATTAAAAGAACAATGATGCATCACTCAAGGCGTTGAACATCAAGTAGGCCAATTAGCACAATACATGGGAGAATTCAAGAAGAGCCACTTTTCAGCGCATACTCTTACCAACCCCAAGGAACAATGTAACTTGATTGCCACTGATGGCAACAAGTCAAAAGAAAGTAAGGTGGATGAGGACATTGTCCTAGAGGAATCGTCATCCCAAGAAGAACAAGTCCATAAAACAGAGGAAAGCCAAGAGGAAGTGACAGATGAAGAAGAGAAGAAGGTACCCAAGGAAGTCTTTGTTACATAAAAAGCACTTGACCCAGGTAAGTTTACTATACCCTTGATTATTGAAAATTTACCTACCACTCATGCTTTATTAGATCTTGGAGTAAGCATCAATTTGATGTCGCTTACGTATTTTAACAAGATGAGTGATGTGAAGGTCAAGCCTGCGAATGTAGAGCTATTGTTTGAAAATAAGTCTACTCAAAGCCCTTATGGGATAATAGAGAATTTGCCTGTTCGAGTGGACAAGTTTGTTTATTCAGTAGATTTTATTGTTACAAAGACAGAAAAGGCGGATGTTGATGTTCCCCTCATATTGGGAAGACCATTTATGAAATCTGCCAAATTAATTGTTGATATTGATAAAGGGGAATACCAGGTAAGCTCCAATGATGAAAGTATCACCTTTCATATTGATAAAGGAAGCCCCAAGATCTTGCAAACTCCACAACAAATTGAAATAGATCCTACTGATGGGATCTATCAATTCCAAGCAAAGCTACAGAAAGACAAAAAGAAAGGGATTTTTATAGAAGATCAAGAGTCAAAGAAGAAAAGAATGTTTCTAAATTTCTGAGGAAACCAAGAATGAGAGTGAAGCAGCCAAAAAATATTTGGGAGTTCAAGTTCAAGAAAAGAAAAAGATCAATATCAGGCACTGAAGGGGAAGGTAGTGAAAAAAGAGATGAAACAATAAACAAATGGCATAGAGGATGGGAGTTTACAGGAAGGAATGGCACAGAATCAACCATCATCCTCCAATTGAGGCCACCATAAAAAAATAAAAGAACCAGGCGTCGAGCTAGAAGACGTTAAACAAGCGCTTTCTGGGAGGCAACCCAGCAAATTTTTTTTTTTATTTTGTTTTGGTTTATTTTTGTTTTTGTTTTTTGTTAAGTCTGTACCTGTATAGATTAGGAAAAGGTTGAATAAAGGGTAAAAATTTGAAAAAGAATGAATGAAAACAGTAAAAGGAAGAAAAAATTGGGTGCCTGCACTTTAAATACGCTTAGCGCATTTAAAGCGCAGGAGAGCAATTGCTCTCTGGAACTCACGCTCCATATGCGCTAAGCGCATAATGAAGCGTGTGCGCAACATTTGGTCTCCCTGGAGACACGCACTGCACCTATGCTAAGCGCAGGTGCAGCGCATTTGCGCGCTCAACACGTTAAAAGGAAGAATTTGGTTAAAATTTTCAAATTCAAAATCCTTTCCAAATTCTCTGTGATTCTAACTGCCATTTTTGCTGTTTTTTGCTCACATACCCTTGTTTTCTTCATTTCTGAGGCTATACCAGGTATGTTTTTAGTATTTTAAATCTTTTGCACCGATTGAAATTTTGATTTGAGTCCTTATTTGTTCAGAAACTCTAGGGTAGAAAACTTAGGCTTTTAGGACACTTTAGGATAGAAATATTTGTTTAAAAAGCCTTAAGTTTAGTCTGCATGCTGCTAGGAACTTATTTAGAACATATTTGGCATGTTAGGTGGTAGTTTTTAGAATGCTCAATGATTTCTTGCAAATTATTTATTTTTGGTGCATGGTTGCTTAAATAAAATGTATGATATTTTTGCATGACCAAAATAAAAATAATTGTGCTTTTATGCATGTTTTCTAAAAAACATGATTTTTGAGCATTAATATTTGTTACCTACTCTTGTTGTTAAATAATTAATTAAAGCTTGGTTTAATTGATGTTTTTGGCATGTTCTTAATAAATTAATTAATAAATGAAGAGGTAATTTTAAAATCAAAAATATTTTTGCAAGTGCTTGATTTGATGATTATTTTAATTGTTGAATTAAATTGGCCATTTATTTAAATAAATTTTGAATAATCTATTATTAATGCATAAATAATTTTGGTAACAAATATTGCAGATGGCTCACACCAAGATTGTTAGGAGAGCCGGTACATCTAGCAGTGGTGCCTAAAAGGGCAAGAGACCTTGCCAGGCACCACAGGAGGATGCTGATTTTGATCCCCATAGGTTCAGAGACGCCAAAGCTGCAGAAGCTTAGAGTGTCATTCAGGACTATAACTTCATTTTGGAGAGACCTGTCAGACTCATGCCAGATGAGTTTGAGGAGTTCAGATCAGAGATCCACAGGAGGAACTGGGTGCGCCTCAGCAGCCCAGACAGCCACTTTGATCCTACAGTGGTGAGGGAGTTCTAAGCCAATGCCCATGGACCAGACAGAGTATCTTTTGTGAGGGGCGTGGAGATCAGGTTTGATTGCGATGCAATCAATGCCCTACTGCAGTACCCGGCACCCATGGACAGAGATCAGATGGAGTGCCAGTATCACCTCCGGATGAGAGAGGTAGGGATCAGTGGCTACGAGCCCATGGACTTGGGGGCTGCTCAGACGTTGTGCTTACCAGGGCATTCCTTCGAGAGGAATGCATCAGGACAGGTTGCCCGCATCTACAGGCAACACATGAGGTCCATTGCGAGGATGTGGACTGTGCTGATCCTCGCCAACGTCTGCCCCACCAACCATGTCTCTGATATCCAGATGCCAGTGGCTCACCTCATTCATACCATCCTCACAGGCGGCGACATAGATATCTCCAGGGTTATCACCCAGAAGATAGCGAACTTCATTACCACCACCACCACCAGCACCAGCAGCAGACCCTACTACCCACCAGTATCATCAACACCTTTTTGCCCAGCTCTCTTCTATTCAGAGAGGACAGGTTCATCTGCAGGAGTATTTATACTCCATTAGGCCTGATCCATACCCAGGCATGACACCTGAGCAGTACAGAGAGTATCTTTAGTGGCCTGGGGACAGGCTTATTCCTCTAGGGGGTGGAGCAGCAGCTGCTGATGATCATATGGACCAGGACCATTGATTTTTTTTATTTGGTGCTTTTCTTTTCTTTATTTTTCTTATTTTCTTTTATTTTTTCTTTTGGCATGTACTGTATATATTCACTAACATATTTATGCAGCAGTACATTCTCTTTTTATTATTTTTTAGGATTTTTAGAAATTTTTAGGATTTAGGATAATTAGGAAATAAAAGGAAATTTTAAAAAATTTCTGAAATTAGGTAGTTTAACTAACTAAATTAGGAAAGAAAAAAGGGTCTTGCGATTAATTCCATAATCAGTTAGGATTAGGATGTTTCAACAGGAGGACCTATCAGGGTAATTAATTAAAATAAGTAAGATCTTTATCAAGTAATTTAGCCAAGAAATCGGTGAGTTGAGAGCACAAACACTGAATTGAGAGGATTTATCAAGTAATTTATGCTTATGAAAAATATGGAAGTGACAAAGGCAAAAATTTTGTTTTTAATGTATTTGCTCAGTGCCAAAAAGCCAACCCATGATATAATTTTTCCATTTTTTTTGGTAACCCATTTGAACCTTATTGATTATTCTTGTTCACCAAAGCCAAAATAAATATTCACATCCTGTACCTTACACATTTGGGATAGAGAGCAAGGTTCAAGCAAAGACAGTGGGAAGAAAGGTTGGTTAATTAAAAATCCAAAGAGCAGGTACAGAGAAACAAAAAGAAGATCACTCCCCTAAAATCAAAAAGAAAAAGTAATGAATTAAATAAGTTGGGGGGAGTGCATCTTCAAACAAAGAAAGAGGCCTGAAAAGAAGTGAAATAAATCAAGAAAGAGATGGTGGAAGGGAGAAATTCAGGAAAAGCAACATCAGGAGATGCTCTCTTTTCCAAGTGTTTATTGATTATCCAAGAAAAACCATGAATTCTTGATAGCCCAGCCTCATTACAACCTTGAAAAAGACCTTTTGATCCATATTGACCATAAGCATGTCTAGGAACTAGAAACGACTATCAATCTTAGTTGTTCAACTGTGGTGAAAACATTGAGGGAAACAGTACCCGTGAGTACGAGTGGAATTCCTTGATTTACCATTTATTGTTTTAATTGTTACTTCTGAGAAGTCTAACTGTTGGTAATATTTTGGTTCTAATTGAGCAATTGGTAATATCTCTTGATCCTAATTTTTTGCTGTTAATTGGAAAGTGACTTCTGCCTAATAAAGAGATAATGAAAATTTTTCCTTATAGTTGTTTTGAGAATTGTACACAAGGGTGATTGGAAATTTGATTTTATAAGGTATCTTGCTTGAGGACAAGCAAGAAGTTAAGTTGGGGGGTATTTGATAAGTGTAAAGTATGCGTTATTTTCCTATATCTTTTATTACACTTATCAAGGTCAAAATAGTAATTTATGCCCAAAATTATCCCTTTTTGTTAATATTTATAATATATGTAATTATTTGGTTTAAATTTGAATATGATACTATTTTAAATAGAAATCTGTTATTTTATGCAGGTTTTCGGAAGATCTGAAATGAGAGAAAATAGCATAAAAAATGAGGTTGTTGGTAGATTCAAAGTTTAAATAAAGAGCATATAAAGAGGAGATCAACAGCTATTTAAACAGAAAATCCTGAGGATAACTTCCCAATTCAAATCCAAAGCCAATTAAATACAAAATCAATCCAGAAAAAGGGAAAGAGGAAAACCAATCAGATAAAGGCAAGAACAGAAAGAGATCAAGTGGTTAGATCAAGATATGAAGGAAGTCTGCAATGCATAACACGCTTCATCTGCGCTTAGCACAGGTGAAGCTCAGCCACGGATCGACCCACGCTCCACCTGCTCTAAGCCTATGTGGAGCGCATCCTCGGATCGACCCAGGCTTCATGTGCGCTTAGCGCATGTGAAGCCAAGTACGCACAACAGCTTTTTAACCTAGATTTAGATTGATCTCTTGGAGGAAAATTAGGGTTTTCCCACTCTATAAATAGGACCCTTTTGCACAGATCACAAAACAATAATACACACAGTAACACAGTGAGAGAGGCTCTAGGATTGAAGAAGGTGACAGATTCTTCAGTGGTTTGTAATGGCTACCATGAGTAGCTAAGCTCTCCAGTAGGATTTGATGTAGTGGATTCAATCCCCAAGTGTATGAGAATTCTCTTGTTTTAATTATGATTCCCTATTTGTAATTTATCGGTATCTTTATGCTGTTTGTAATGCATTACCTCTGCGCGTGCGCCGGGGTGATAGGCTAGTGTTCTGGATACACAGAGTGGAACTCCGTCTAGTATTAGAGTTAGGTGAGCATAGAGTTGTCTATGAAGCTTAGTCTCCGATTGCTAAAGGTACTCGTTTTAGTCATATCGTAGTATAAGGATTATATTCTAACGATTGAAGGTTCAGTGAGTGACACACCCCTTCATAGGTGCTTTATATGAAAATATGATTAAAAGGATAGTGTCAGTTACAAAATACGGGGCTATGTTCGGGGTCGCCAAGCCACTTTGAATGCCTGTAGAGAATAGTTTCTGACGTTTAATTATGGTGTTATAGGGGAATTTGCTAGGTACAATTGCTGTCAGTGCATGCCTTATAATTATTGTAGTTAGACAATACTAAGGTAAGTATAAGTATAATCATAATTAAAATAAGGAATTCGCATGCATAAGGGGGGAGATGAAACAAAGTCAAATCCTAATCCAAGTAACCTTTTCTCATCTCAGTTATTTGTTGTTTATTGTTTTGTTTTCCAATTATTCTCATAATTGTTCAATCTCTTGAAAATTCGATTACTAAAACTTTACAAATTAAACCGCTCCCTGTGGATACGATATCTTACTTACTACTATTATTGCTGAACTTTTGGTACGCTTGCCAAGATTTCATCAACCTGCAAATAGTCAATATGGATCAAAAGGTCTTTTCTTTGGTTGTAATGAGGCTGGGCTATCAAGAAATTATGGTTTTTCTGGATATGCAAAGAACACTTTGAATAGAGAGCATCTTGTGATTGTGCTTGGGACTTCTCTCCATCTACCATGCCATTCTTGAATTGTCACCCTTTTTCAGTTGTCCTCTTTGTTTGAAGATGTACCCCCCAACTTATTTAATTTGTACACTTTTTGTGCAGATATTTTTTATGAGGGAGTTCTCTTCTTTTTGAATTCTTGTGCCTGCTCTTTGAATTTTTTTGATCTTTCAATTCACCAACCTTTTGTCCCATTTTGTTGTGTTGCACCTTGCTCTCTATCCCAAGTGTGAAAGGACAGGATATAATTATTGAGTATGGCTAGGGTGCATTAAAAGAAAACATTAAAGGCTCAAATGGGCAAAAAAAAAATTGGAATAATGTAATCAAGGTTGGCTGTTTGGCACTAAGCAAAATATTATAATCACAAAATATGCCTTTGTCACTTACATATTTTCCACTAGCAAGATAAAACTCAGAAACTCAAGCAATAACAGTTGACAAGCAGCGGTGAAAAGCTCTCAATTTCAATGTTTGGGCTCTCAGCTCATTGGTTTTTGGCTAAAATTCCTTGATAAAGCACTTACTGGTTTTAATTAACTATCCTGATAGGTTTTCCTGAGAAGTGTCCTAATTCTAACTGATTATGGAGTTAATCACAGAACCCTATCATCTTTCCTAATTTGGTTAGTTAAACTACCTAATTACAGAGAATTCGAAAAAATTTACCTTAAATTTTGATTCCTAAAGTCCTAAAAAATTTTAAAATTCCTAAATAAAATTTTAAATTTAACAGAAAACTCAAAATATAACTGAATATGCACTGCATAGTATAAATGATGTATCAGTGGGGCAAAAATATACAGTACATATCAAAAGAAAAATAAGAGAAAATAAGAAGAAAAGAAAAAATAAGAGAAAATAAAAATGAAAAAGAAAAAGAAAAAGGAGGAAAAGCACCAAATAGGAAAATCAATCGTCCTGGTCATCAATATGATCAACTCCATCCTCAGCTCCGACACCAGCTGCTCCATCCCCCCTGGAAAAATAAGCCTGTCCCCAGGCCACCGTAAATATGCCTGAAACTGCTCAGGGGTCATGCCTAAGTAGGGGTCCACGCGAGCTTGGTAGTGCATATCCTGAAAGTGAACAGCTACTCGGTGAAGAGTGGACAACTGTGCCATCATGTGAGTGTTCTGGGCCGAGAGTCGTTGGGCCCAGACAGGAGCATCCATGTCTGTTGTTGCTGGTGGTGGTGGTGGTGGTGGTGCCTGCTGCTGCTGCTTATCCTCATCATGTAACTCCGCAGCTGGAATACAGTTGGCTTTAATGTATGCTCTAGTCATGGGATGTGCGATGAGAACCCTGGGGTTTACCTCCACACCCCTAGACCTGCAAAGTGCGGTGATGAGAGAGGGAAAGCTAAGTCGTATCTGGGAGTTAGCACTCCGACGCGCTAAAGCAGATGCAAAGTCAGATATCTTCTGGGTGATAACCCGTGAGATATCAATGTCTGCGCCGGTGAGGATGGTGTAGATGAGGTGGGGCATGGGCATAACAACATCAGAAACATGCCCTGTAGGATGGGTGTTGGCCAGTATCAGCACTGTCCACATCTTAGCGATGCCCCTCATATGCTGCATGTAGATGCGAGCAGCCTCTCCATATGCATTCCTCTCAAAGGAATGCCCAGGCAAGCAAATTGCAGTAGCTGCCTCAAGATCCAAGGGATCATTGCCATGGATCCCTACAGCTTCCATCCTCTCGTGGTACTGGCACTCCACGAGATCCCTGTCCTCCTGGATGGGGTAGTCCAAAAGTGCATTGATTGCATCGCAATCAAATCTGATCACCCATCCTCGAACATAGGACTCCCTCTTGTAGTTAACGTCGTGATCTCCAATGGCGTTGGCGTAAAACTCCCTGACTATGTCTGGATCAAAGTAAGTGCCAGGGCGGCTGAGGCGTCTCCATCGCCTCCTATGGATCTCAGCTCTGAACTCCTCATATTCATCCTCCTGAAGGATGACTGGGCGCTCTAAAATAAAGTTACACTCCTCAATGGTAGTGTATGCTTCAAAGGACTTGACGTCCTTGAAGCGATGAGGGTCAAACTCAGTGGCCTCTTGGGGTGCTTGCCTTTTCTTTGCACCCCCTGCACCTCTCCTAGATGTACATGCAGTACTAACTGTCTTGGTACGTGCCATCTGAAAATCAGAAGAGTAACCAATAATTATCCATGCAAAATAATAAGATATTATTCCTAATTAATGAAATAAATGGCCAATAAATTTCAAAGATTAGGATAATCATTAAATCACATAATTTTGCATAGAAAATTTAATTTTAATAATTACCAATAATTGCCAATTAATTAATTAATTAATTAATTAATTAGAGATATGTTAAAGTGATCAGTTAAAGTAATCCTAAACATTTCTAAACAGACAAAAATTGATAATGAAAATGATACTAAAAAGTCATGTCATCAGTAACATGCAATAGGGAACAATCATTTATGCATGGGCATGCAAAAAATAAATAGCAAGTAATTTAGCACACATGCACCAACAAAATAATTTGCAGAAATTATTGAGCACTAAAAATACCACCAAAGCAAACCAAAAATGTCCAAAATCCTTTCTAAGCAGCATGCAATATAAACTAAAGCATTTATGGACAATCATTTCTATCCTAAAGGTTCCTAAAATCCTAAGTTTTCTATCCTAAGGTTTTTGCTCAAATAAAATTAAAAATCAAAATTTAATCGGTTAAAAAGAAAGAAAATTATAAAAACATACCTGGTGTAAGCTCAGAAATATGAAAAGGAAGCTAAAAGAGTGAGAAATGGAAAGCAAAGGGTTAGAAGCTTAGAGAAAATGGGAGTGAGGGAATGAATGGAAGTTCAAAATGAACTTCTTCGCTGCAGCGCGGGCCTTTTATATCCCGTGCTCTGTGCTACAACTTACGTTACAACGCAGGTTGGGGCGCGTGTCCCTAGAATGTGAAGCGTGCTGCTGCGCTTCACCATGCTCTACAGCGCAGGTGAAGCGCAGAAGTCAGAAACAATTTTTATTTTTGCGCTTTACCTGCGCTACAGCGCAGGTGAAGCGCAGGTACAAAGTTAAATTTTTCTGTTTCTGCTACTTACCACTCCTAACTGTTTACATGCATTCCTATTAGATTAAATTTTTCACTTAACAATTTCCTAATTACACAGGTATTTACTAAAAATAGAAATTGAAATTGAAAGAAAAATTAAGACTTATAATGGCTGACTTAAACTAAAATTAACAGAATCAGAAGAACTAAAAACTTACAATGGCTGGGTTGCCTCCCAGTAAGCGCTTGTTTAACGTCTTCTAGCTCGACGCCTGGTTACTCAAACCTTTTTATGGTGGCCTCAGGTGGAGGATGATGTTTGGCTCCATTCCGGTTCTTCCTTTAAGCTCCCATCCTCCATGCCAATTTGCAGTCCTTCCATCACTATCACTATGTTCCTCAGTATTGGATGTTGATCTTTTTCTTTTCTTGAACTTGAACTCTCATATATCTTCTGGCTGCTTTACTTTCATTCTAGGCTTCCTCAGAAATCCCAGAACCTGGAAGCTTTGCTTGAAATTTGAAAATCCCATCAGTAGGATTTTTAGGAGTTTGTTGTAACTTAGGGATTCCTCTGTCTATATGAAACACAATCGTTTCATCCTTTGAACTTAATTCGTACTTCCCCCGATCAACATCAATGATCATCCTTGCAGCTTTCATGAAGGTCTTCCTAGAATTAGGGGGACATCAGTATCCTCCTCTGTTGTCTCTGCAATAAAAGTCTACCAAATATACAAACTTGTCCACTTTGATTTGTATATCCTCTATTATCCCATAAGGGTGTTGAGTGGATTTATTTGCAAGAAGCAGCTTTACCATTGTAGGCTTGACCTTCACATTACTCAACTTGTTAAAATACAACAGCGGCATCAAGTTGATGCTCGCTCCAAGATCTAATAAAGATTGAGTAGGGGGTAAGTTACTAATAGAGATAGGTATAGTAAACTTACCTGGGTCATGTGACTTACTTGTAATATAGACCTCTTCTTCATGATACTCTTCTCCTTGAGCTGCCTCTTCCTTATCTTGATGAACAATTTCTTTGGATAGTTCTTCTTGGGGCAATTGTTCTTCAAAGATGATTTCCTCCTCCTCATCAAGTTCCTCCTCTTCTGACTTGTTGCCATCAGTAGCAACCAAGCTGCATTGTTCCTTAGGATTGGTTTGGGTTACAACTGAGAAGTGTTGTTGCTTGCTTGCTTCCAAATCATTTGATAGCTGTCCCAATTGATTCTCTAAGGTTTTGATTGATGCCTCTGCATTCTTTTTGAATCCGTCAAATCCTTGTATGAGACCATCAATCTTCTCCTCCAATCTATTTAATCTGTCATATGTTGAAGGTTGCTGCTAATAAGGTGTTTGTCTAGCTCATCCATTCTGACCCCAATTAGAGTTGGTTTGGTTATTCCTCCATCCTTGTGAGTATTGGTTGTTGTTATTGGAGAAATTCCCTTGTCTTCCCTGGTTGCCCATGAAATTGACTTGTTTGGTTGGCGTCTCTTGATTAGCACATTGTCCATTAGGATGGTTGCCTCCGCAGAAGTCGCATATCAAGGGTTGGGTTTGGATGGGTTGAGAATTGACAGCTTTTAGTTGTTGAGGAAGTGCTTTCATTGTCTCTGTGAGTGCTTCTATTTGTCTTTTAAGGAGCTTTTGTTCTGCTAACAGAGCATCACTGTGACTGAGTTCCAACATCCCTTTCTTTTGTAATTGAGCAGGTTGTCTTCCACATTGAGCTTATTGATCATTTTTGTGCAAAGTTGTCTATGATAGCTATTGCTCGATCAACATCTACGGATAAGATGGTTCCTCCCGCTGCAGTATCTATAAATGATCTTGAATCTGATCTGAGTCCCTTGCAGAATATATTGAGCTGGGCTATATCGTCATAGCCATGATTGGGACATTTGCGCAGCAAGGACTTATATCTTTCCCATGCTTCACATAGTGGCTCATCCATCCCTTGTCTGAATGTAGAAATATCTATTTTGGCTTAAATATGCTTCCCCGGTGGGATGAATCTTGTCAAGAATTTATCCTCAACCACACTCCAACTGGTTAGACTTTGATTGGGGTGTGATTGCAGCCATTCCTTAGCTTTACCTATAAAAGAGAAAGGAAACAAGCGTAAGTAAACAGATTCTAGATTATCTTCCTCGAATACCATAGTGTCAATTAATTCGTAAAAGTTAGAGAGATGATTATTTGGATCCTCATGATCCAATCCAGCAAATTGAAGTGCACTAATAAGGTTGAGGTGAGCAGGTTTCAACTCTAAGGCTCTTGCAGTTGTAGGTAACACAATGCCTGAGAAGTGACGTGGTCCTTGATGAGTAACATATTCCCCTAGAGTTCTCTTTCTAGGCGGTTCTTCGGCCATGTTTTTGTTTTCTTCTACAATTATCCTTCTTCTTCTTCTTCTTCCGTTTCTGCCTCTATTCCTCCTGGATGTCCTCTCTATTTTCGGGTCGAAGTGTAATTGATTAGGGGACACCTGGCCTCTCAAAAGCATAAACAAAGAAACTTGAAAAAGGTAAGTGTGGAAGAAGATTTTATAATAATAGAAAAATAATAAATTTCCTAAAAATTCCTAAAATAAAATTTCCTAAAATAATAAGAATAATAAATAAAGAAATCATAAGATAAAAACACTTGATAACTAGACCTCCAAGTTTACACGAATTAAAACACCGCTCCCCGACAACGGCGCCAAAAATACTTGATGAATTTCTGGCAAGCGCACCAAAAAATCAGCAGTATAATAGTAAGTATAAGATATCATATCCATAGGGAGCGGTTTAATTCGTAAGATTTTAGTGATTGACTTATCAAGTGAGCAACTATTTGAGAGAATAATTGAGTGCAGAATGTAAATAACAAAAGAAAAAGTGGGCAATAGAATTGAGATGAGATAGAATTACTTGGATTAGGATTGGACTTCGCTTCTTCGCACCCCTTATGTATGTGAATCCCTTCTTTTAATTATGAATTTATTAATAAAATACCGTAGCATTTGTCAATATATTATCTATAGGTCCCCTATGGTGTGGATATACCCCCAATCGTTAGGAACATTCCCCTATATTACTATACTGATGCTATCGATTTAATCGTATTTTCATATAAAGCACCTATGAAGGGGTGTGTCACTCACTGAACCTTCAATCGTTAGAATACAATCCTTATATTACGATATGACTAAAACGAGTATTCTTAGCAATCGGAGGTTAGGTTCCCTATGTCTAGGCTCCCCTAAACTCTAATACTAGTCGGAACTTCACACTCTCGTTTTATCCAGAGCACTAGCCTACTACTCCAGCGCATTCGCGGAAGTAATGCATTAAGAACAGCATAAGAATACCGATATAATTAAAAATAAATATTCATAATTAAAATACGAGAATTCACATACACTTGGGGATTGAATCCACTACATCTAATCCTACTGGAGAGCTTAGCTACTCATGGTAGCCATTACAAACCACTGAAGAATCTGTCACCTTCTTCAACCCTTGTGCCTCTATCTCCTCTCTTCCTAAAGCTCTCTATGATCTGTACAAAAGGTCCTATTTATAGGCTAAGGAATGACAAAGGAAATTGGGAAGAAATCTATCAAAATGTGGAAACAGAGCAAGAGTTACACGTTCTGCGCTTCAACCTGCGCTACAGCGCATCTTGCAGCACAAAAGTCAGAATAGTTGCGCTTCACCTGCGCTACAGCGCAGGTGAAGTGGGCAACACGAGCTGCTCAGCTTCATTCTTTCTCTTTTTAAGTTGATTTCTTCCCGAGACTGGTTTTGGTTGATTGTCTTTCCTTGATTTCCTTTATTTTCATGAAATCTTGCATTTATTGAGCAACTTGAATTTAAATGGGAAGGTTGTCTGCAAAATCTTTATTTAATTGAAGCTGATATCTTCATTAATTGTCTTCAATTAAACTTTAAATCTTGCAAATATCTCCCTTATTTAATGTTATCTTTCCTCCATATCAAATATTCGCAATAATCTGCAAAAATCAGCATAATTTATATTAAAATAGCATAAAATTCAAATTCAAGGCTAATAAATACAATTTACACAATTATTAATAAAAAGGGATAAATTAGGGGCATAAAATACCATTTTACCCTTGATAAGTGCACTAAAAGTACTCTAATTTATCATATATTTTTCACTTATCAAATACCCCCCAACTTGAATTCTTGCTTGTCCTCAAGCAAGAGACCTCCTTGTAATAAAAAAATCAATTCAATCCCTTCTATAACTTAAAAACAAAAACAAATTCAAGGAAAATTTTCCATCATCTCCTTGTTAAGCAGCAGTCACTTTCCAAATGTCAGAAAAAATCAGGATTAAAAGATTTTACCAATCCTCACTTAGAACAGAACACAATCATCAGTTAAACTTCTCAAAAATAGAAATTAAAGCAATAAGTGATAAACCAAGGAATTCTCTCATTCTCACGGGTAAGTGTTTCCCTCAATCTTTTTCACCACCGTTGAGCAACTAGAATTGATAGTCGTTTCCAACTTCTACACCTGCAAATAGTCAATATGGATCAAAAGGTCTTTTCTTTGGTTGTAATGAGGCTGGGCTATCAAGAAATTATGGTTTTTCTGGATATGCAAAGAACACTTTGAATAGAGAGCATCTTGTGATTGTGCTTGGGACTTCTCTCCATCTACCATATCATTCTTGAATTGTCACTCTTTTTCAGCTGGCCTTTTTCAGCTAGTCAACTTGCTAGTCAGTCTCTTGTCAAAGGATTACCAAAAGTAAAATTTGACAAAGACATGATATGTGAATCATGCATAAAAAGCAAGAACATCAAATCAAGTTTCAAACCTAAATCTCATGTCTCAACCACCAGGCCACTTGAGATCCTCCACATTGATCTATTTGGACCAACTAAGACTGCAAGTCTCAGTGGCAAAAAATATGGTTTTGTAATTGTGGATGATTACTCAAGGTTCACCTGGGTTCTGTTCCTTTCTCAGAAAGATGAATCCTATGAATCCTTTAAAACTTTTTTTTAAAAGATCCAATCTGAGAAAGGATATGGAATTGTGCTGTGAGAAGTGATCATGGAGGTGAATTCGAGAATGCCAAGTTTAAAAACTTCTTTGATAAAAATGGCATTACTCATAACTTCTCCTGTCCAAGAACACCTCAACAAAATGGAGTGGTTGAAAGAAAGAATAGGACTCTTTAAGAAATGGCAAGAACTTTATTATGTGACTCTGGAATTGAAAAATATTTTTGGGCAGAAGCTGTAAATACCTCCTGCTATATTATAAACAGAGTCACTATAAGAAAGATCTTGAATAAAACTCCATATGAACTATGGAAAGGAAGAAAGCCTTCAATTTCTTACTTTCATGTATTTGGATGTGACTACTACATTCTAAATACTAAAGATCAGTTGGGTAAGTTTGATACAAAATCTGATAAAGAATTTTCCTTGGTTCTCTTACTTCCAAAGCTTGTATAGTATATAATTTAAGAACAAAAATTACTGAAGAATCTGTGCATGTAGTCTTTAATGAGATGCAGGACAATTATGAGAAAAAGGTGGATGAAGAGATTGAGGAAATGATGGGAGAATTAAGAATCTTAACACAGGAAGCTGAAGAAAGATCCACTCCTGAACAGAAGCTGATGAGATCCTCTCAAATAGAAGTGTCTCACAGAAGTGTTCACCCTGAGATGCTTAATACACCTCAAGAAGAAGACAAGCCTGAAGGACAAGCTGAGACCAGGGGAACAAGACAAGGGACACTTGAGATCCATAATGACCATGCATCTCAACTACCCAGGAGCTGGAGGCTGGTGAGATCTCATCCCAGAGATCAAATAATTGCAGAAACTTCAGAAAAGGGTTAGGACCAGATCTTCTTTCAGAGATTCTGAAAATATGATGGCACTTCTTTCTGAGGTAGAACCTAAAGATATCCATGAAGCTCTCAATGATAAGTCCTGGGTAAAAGCAATGGAAGAAGATCTCAACCAGTTTGACAAAATCAAAGTTTGGGATCAAGTTCCTCCACCATCTTATCAATCTATAATTGCAACCAGATGGGTCTTCAAAAACAAACTCAATGAAAAGGGCAAGGTTATGAGAAATAAAGCAAGGCTGGTAGCACAAGGATACAATCAGCAAGAAGGCATAGACTATGATGAAACCTTTGCTCCAGTTGCCAGACTTGAGGCTATCAAAATTCTCTTAGCTTTTGTTGCTCACAAGGACTTCAAACTCTATCAGATGGATGTAAAAAGTGCATTCTTAAATGGAATCATTGAAGAAATAGTCTATGTGAGACAACCCCCTGGGTTTGAAGATCCTCATCATCCATAATATGTACTCAGACTCAAAAAGGCTTTGTATGGTCTCAAGCAAGCTCCAAGAGCTTGGTATGATAGGCTAAGCTCTTTTCTAACAGACAATGGGTTCATCAGAGGACAAATTGACACCACACTCTTCAAAAGGGAGTTTGACAATAATTTATTAATTGTTCAAATTTATGTGGATGACATTATTTTTGGATCTACTAATGAATCCCTCTGTCAAGAATTTTCAAGTCTCATGCAGGGAGAGTTTGAGATGAGCATAATGGGTGAGCTGAGATTCTTCCTTGGCTTGCAAATAAAGCAACTGTCAGATGGCATTTTTATAAGCCAAGAGAAATATGCAAGAGACCTGCTAACAAAATTCAAGATGAATGATGCAAGGCCAATGAAGACTCCAATGCAACCCTCAACTCAGATTGACAAAGATGAGACTGGTAAGCCCGTCTCAGATAAGCTCTACAGAGGTATGATTAGATCTCTCATGTACCTAACTGCCAGCAGACCTGATATTTAGTATGATGTAGACATTTGTGCAAGGTATCAATCTGATCCTAAAGAGTCTCATCTCACTGCTGTTAAAAGAATTTTTAGGTATTTAATAGGAACCACTAATCTTGGCCTCTAGTATGAGAAAGGTTCTAGTTTTGATCTCATAGGATATTGTGATGTTCTTTTTGCTGGAGACAAGATGGATAGGAAGAGCACAAGTGGAACATGCCAATTTCTGGGAAAATGCCTTGTCTCTTGGTCTTGCAAGAAGCAGAACACAATAGCTCTATCCACTACTAAAGCTGAGTACGTCTCAGCAACTGCTTGCTGTACCCAAATCCTATGGATCAAACCTCAAATGCTAGATTATGCACTCAGGTACTCCAACGTCGCCATATTTTTGACAACACTAGTGTAATAAATTTAGCTAAGAATCCCATTCATCACTCTAGATCAAAGAACATATACATAAAGCATCACTTCATAAGAGATCATGTGCAAAAGGGAAACATTGAAATTATTTTTGTTGACACTAAGAATCAGCTTGCTGACATCTTTACTAAGCCATTAGTGGAGGAAATATTTGTTGAGAATTTAAAACTATTGAATATGTGTACACCTAGTTAAAATTCTTAATTAATAAATTGTCTCTCAGATGAGATCAGCTCTATGTCTCAAAAAATGAGACCCACGGCGAATCTGTGATGAGATGATAACTCAAGAGAGCTCAGATGAGATGCGTCTCATAAAAGAGTCTCAAGACAAGACTCATCTAATGTTCCAAGGACGTTACATAAAAAAAGAGTCGTTAACAAACGGCTAGTAACTGCTCTCTATGCGCATAACTAGCCGTTAGGGTATAAAAAGAAGTGCCCAACAACTTCTCAACCGTTCATTAACTGCCCACTCACCATTACTCACTCCCTCTCTCTCTCTGAGCCCCACTCTCTATTTAAGCCAAATCATAACTCCTCATCTCATCTTCTTTCTTTGCTCAATGCGCATCAAAATCAAAGCAATAAAACTCCCATACTCTGATATTTCATCTTCATCATCCTCTCCGGAAACAAAAATGACTTCCTTAAGTGATTCTGATCCTATGGATAACATTCACTCAAGCCAAGAACGTCTCAGTCGTTCTCCCTCTCCTCAACCTAGCACAGAGCCTGAACCATCCCAGACTCAGTCTCAACCATCTCAACCATCACCTTCTTCCAAATCCACTTCCTAAAAGAAAAGTAATCCTATTCCTCGCAGACCAAAATCATAGAGGATTGCATCCAATGTGGTTCAAACCAACACCTCCAAAAGCCCAAAATCTCCCATCCATATTCACCTCACAAAAAATGAGCCTCCAAAGCAAGGAAAAGGGAAGGCCACTACAGAGACTAAGGGAAAGAAACTTTCCTTCCAGTCTGACCTCTTTGAAAATGCAGAGATAGTGATAGGGAGAACCATTGATCTGAAGGAACTAAGTGAAGAAAATTGGGACATTGGTCCCTATCTGCGAAAACAAGGGTGGGAAGACTATCTGTCCATGACAGAGCCAGTCTTTCCAAAAATGATAAGAGCATTCTATGTTGCTTGTTCCAAAGCCAAAGGTGCCTCTCAAGGGCTACCTCATGTCATTGCCAATATCAGAGGGGTTCAGATAGAGCTCATTGAGGAGTCTCTTGGAGCAATCATTCAAGCCCCAGTTGCTGGAAACAGGATGTACAATGAGGAGCAATGGTGGAGCCATACAAGCATTCCAGCAGCAAACATGGGAACCTCTCTATTCAAGGGTGGCTCTATAACTGATGATGCTTCCTCCCTCAACTATTTTGGTAAATTTCTGTTCCATCTTGTGGTCAAGAGTATCATGCCAAGGGCTGGTACTTTCAATAAGGTGTACACACAGGATTTGATGGTCATTTACCACCTGAAACATGGTATCCCTCTCAACCTTCCCTTTCTCATTCTGAAACACATGGAACATGCTTTCCATAACTCCAAAGTCACAGCTTGTCTACCTTTCGGAATGCTCACTACGAAGATTATGAAGCACTTCAAGGTTGATTTCAGTGGGTGTGAAGAGACCAGAGAGAGACCTGGAATCATTGGAAAAATAAATCTCAAGTCTCTCAACTTGGATGGTAAGTCAATTCCACTCCCTACTTTTGCACTTGATAATCCTGCTCCCATTCCTCCCACTACACAGGCTTCTTCTTTTTCAAAAATGTCTGAGACCGACAAAAAGAAGAAGAAAAAGAAAGTTGCTAAGGAAGTTGCTGGTGGGTTGATAAGTGTAAATTATGTGATATTTTCCTATGTTTTTATTACACTTATCAAGGTTAAAATAATGATTTATGCCCCAAAATAATCCCTTTTATGAATAATTGTAATAATTGTAATTATTTGGTTTTAATTTGAATATGATGCTATTTTGATTAGAAATCTGTTAATTTGTGCAAATTTATGGAAGATTTGAAATAGAAGAGAAAATAGCATTAAATAGGGAGATTGTATGCAGATTTGAAGTTTAAATGAGGACAAAATAAAGATGAGATCTGTTGAGTCTCAAAAATATCATAAGGTTGTCTATGATGTTTTAAGACAACTAGATTCCCAAGTTTTAATGGTTGACAAATTTGACTTAAAGTATTTATCATAGATACACATATGCTTTAATATTTTATCTATGATTTCAGCAAGAGTCACTATGAGCCTACATAAAAAGACTAAGTGTTGAAGCTGTCTGAAGAAGCAGAACTCGTCTGAAGAGTTGAAGCTGTCTGAAGCAGTTCAACCCGTCTGAAGTATCAGTGTCGTCTGAAGTCTCATTTATGATGTGGCACCCTCTGCTGAAGTTTGTGAAGACTTTTCTGAACCTCTGCTGCACGTACCTTTTTAAACACGTTTATAGCAAGGAACACAGAGACCTTTCCTGGTGTTTTTGAATTTCATACACCACTGAGGAAATCTCTGCAACGCAGAAATTGCAGCAACAACGGTGGCAGCTTTATAGCAGCACCAACGTTGTACTTTGTCAGAATTATCAGAACTCTCAGAAGCATGTCTCACAACGGATTAAATAGCATTTAATGCTATCTCTAAACGGTGGTATTTCAACGGATTGAAGATTGGGTATAAATACCCCTCCTTTGAAGACCATCAAACAAGAGAAGAATTTTGTGAAAAAGAACAAAAACTCTGCAAGTTTTTCGCTGCAACAACTCTGATAATATTTATCTTTGTACACATATTGTAATATCATGAGCATACCTCAGTTTTTCTGTACAATTGTAATTGTTTAAGCTTCAAGACTGATATAGTTTGTAAGCTTAAGCATTTTATCTTCTCTGTATCTATTTGTTTGAGCCTGGAGAGGCTTGTCTGAAAAAGAATACTTGTTGGTTTGAGCCTGGAGAGGCTTGTCTGAAAAAGAATACTTGTTGGTTTGAGCCTGGAGAGGCTTGTCTGTAAAAGAATACTTGGTTTGAGCCTGGAGAGGCTTGTCTGTAAAAGAATACTTGGTTGTAGAGCCTAAAGAGGCTTGTCTGTAAAAGAATACGTGGTTGTAGAGCCTGAAGAGGCTTGACTGTAAAAGAATACTTGTAATCTTGAAAGATTAAGAGAAAATCCAATTGCTTGTTGGCATTGGGACTGGACGTAGCTCACAGTGGTAGTGAGTGAACCAGGATAAATTCCTTGGCTAAGTTCTCTTACCCTTATCTCTTATCAATTCTTTTTATACTAAATCAAGGGGTCAGAATAATTAATCTGATATTTTATAAAGGCACAAAACATCTTTTAAAATCAGTTTTTACAAGCCATCTGAAAACTTCAGACAGCCCCTTAAAAGCCTGTCTGAAATCGTGTTTTTAACACCTGGTTGCGAAAAAGCTTTCTAAAATATTTAGAAACACTATTCAACCCCCCTTCTAGTGTTTCCCTGTGTTCCTACAGTTGGTACCAGAGCTATACTCAGGGTTGAAGCACCTAACAAGTGTTTGAGGACTGAAAGATCCAAATGGAAGCTTCTAACAGCAACAGGCAATACATCACAGAAGGAGCCTCTATCACAAGACCCCCAACATTCAATGGAGTGGATTACCACTACTGGAGAGATCGTATGAAGTTGTTCATTGAGAGCAACAACATTGATGTTTGGGATGTGGTCACTGATGGAGACTATGTGCCTATGCAAAATGGTGTGCCTATACCTAAGACTGAATGGACCTTGGAGCAGAAGACTAGAGTCCAGATGAACGCTAAAGCCAAACTCTATCTGATATGTTCCCTGAATAAATCAGAATATGAGAAGGTCCACAGGATGCACTTCTGCCAAGGAGATCTGGGATACTCTTGCAGCAGCCCATGAAGGGACTGAAACTGTCAAGCAATCCAAAATCAGCATGCTTATACATCAGTATGAGATGTTTAAGATGGAAGAAACTGAAACCATTGACCAAATGTTTGGGAGGTTTCAGACCATAACCAATGGACTCAGGTCCTTAGGAAGAACCTATGAATCTGGAGACAACAACAGGAAGATTCTAAGAAGTCTACCTAAGTCCTGGAGACCCAAAGTCACTGCCATTCAAGAGGCAAGAGATTTGAACTCTCTGAGAATGGAAGAACTGTTGGGATCTCTCAAAGTCCATGAACTTGAGCTTGGAGAAGATGATAACAAGAAGAAGTCTCTAGCTCTAAACTCCAAGGCCAAACAGTCTAGGCATGGCAGCATGAAGGCTATGCAAGCTGAGGAAACTTCAGAAGCAGATGAAGATTCTGAAGATAGCTCAGAAGATGACAATGATCTTGCTCTTTTAAGCAGAAAGATCAAGAGAATGTTGCAGAACAGAGGAAAAGTTCAGAAAGAACCAACCTTCATCATCCAAATCAGGTAAGACAGGTAAAGAGTCTAACACTGATAAAATTATTTGCTTTGAATGTAAGCAACCAGGGCATATGAAGGCTGATTGCCCAAGACTGAAGAAAAACAACTTCAAGAAGAAGAAGTTTTTCAAAAAGAAGAAAGGTCTTATGGCAACATGGGAAGACCTTGATGAATCAACCTCAGAAGAAGAGGAAGACACTTCAGAAGAGGCAAATCTGTGTCTCATGGCTAGTCTACCATCTTCAGACAGCTCTGAAGCTGAGGTATTTCCTCTTACTCTACAAGAAATGTATGATGATCTGGTGGAAAGTTCTCAAGAACTTTTCCAAGAGTATAAGAATCTATCCAAAGCCCACACAGAAATGTGTAACAAATATGAGGCACTTGAGATAGAACATATTATGCTCAAAGAAAAAATTCTTGAGACTAAAAACTGCAGTTCACAAGCTGTGTCTGAAGAGAATGAAAAACTTCAGAAGCAGGTTGTGGAACTGACAAAAGATCTGGCCAAATTTGTCAAAGGAACTAAAAATCTGAATATAATGATTGGAAATCAAAGGCATTCCCTTGACAAAAGTGGACTAGGCTTTTGTGATCATAACATGTCAGAACCTCCTACTGTCTTAAATTTTTCTAAAGGCAAAAAGAAGGTTACTGGGTGTTCTCACTGTGGTAAGCCTGGCCACAATATGGCTCAGTGCAAACACAAGAGAAAAACAAGGCCCAAAGCTAACAAGAAAGGACCCAAAAGAATATGGGTACCTAAAAACTTAATTATTCCTGTTGCAGATGTGTTTAACAGGACAAAGGAGACCCCACAAATGGTACCTGGACAGTGGGTGCTCGCGACACATGACAGGAGAAAAGTCTTTGTTCCAAAACCTTAGACCTAGAGCTGGTGGAGTGGTCACCTTTGGTGGAAATCAGCAAGGGAAGATCATTGGAATAGGGACTGTAGGTATATCTCCTTCATCCCTTATTAAAAATGTACTCCTAGTGGAGGGACTACAGCATAATTTACTGAGCATAAGTCAATTATGTGACAGTGGTTATGTGGTATCTTTTACTAAGGAAGGATGCATAGTCAAAGACTCCTCTGAGCAAACTCTCTTTACTGCTAAGAGACACAACAACGTGTACAAAATTGATCTAGAGGATCTAGCAAGTCAAAATGTAAAATGTTTCATTTCTGTTGAAAATGAAAAACAGATTTGGCATCAAAGACTTGGGCATGCTAGCTTGAGATTAATCTCAAGATTGGCAAAACACAATCTTGTTAAAGGATTGCCCAAGCTTTCATACAAATCTGACATTTTATGTGAAAGCTGTCTGAAAGGGAAACAAACAAGACACTCTTTTAAGAGTAAGGATGTTGTTTCAACTAGCAGACCACTAGAACTTTTGCACATTGACTTGTTTGGTCCTATTAGAACGGAAAGTCTTAGTGGTAAGAAATATGGTTTGGTCATTGTTGATGACTATTCTAGATTTACATGGGTGTTATTCCTAAGAAGCAAGGATGAGACTTTTAGGAACTTCACAATATTCTGCAAGAAGGTACAGAATGAGAAAGGATTCTGTATTTCTGTTATCAGAAGTGATCATGGTGGAGAGTTTGAGAATGCAAACTTTCAAATGTTCTGTGATGAGAATGGGATCTCACACAATTTCTCTGTGGCTAGAACACCTCAACAGAATGGGGTTGTTGAGAGAAAGAACAGAAGTTTGCAAGAGATGGCAAGGACCATGCTCAACTCATGCAGCTTACCAAGATCCTTCTGGGCAGAAGCTGTTAGCACAGCATGTTACCTTCAAAACAGAATATTGGTAAGACCAATTCTGAAAAAGATCTCCCTATGAACTGTGGAAAGGAAGAAAACCCAACATATCATATTTCCACACCTTTGGATGTGAATGTTTTGTACTCAACATCAAGGATGATCTTGGAAAATTTGATGCAAAGTCTGAATAAAGGATTCTTCATTGGATATTCTGAAACATCTAAAGCCTATAGAGTATATAACTCTAGAACTTTAACTGTTGAAGAAACTATTCATGTTAAATTCAATGATAACAAAGAGACTGATAGGGAACTATCAGATCTAGAGGATGATTTTGCAGGAATGGAGCTGAATGACTACAGCAGCTTGAAGGATGAGCAGCTGTCTGAAGTACCTACTGTTACTGAACCTCTTCAGACAAATGTTGAGTCTCAGACAGAACAATCAGATGTGATACCTCCTCAGAAACCTGATTGGAAATACAAATCACATCATCCTAAAGAGCAAATCATTGGCAGCACTTCAGAAGGAGTTAAGACAAGATCAAAATTCAAGAATCTGAATTCTCTTGCTCTCCTGTCTGAAATAGAGCCAACGAACATTGATGAAGCTCTGCATGATGAAGGGTGGATCCTAGCCATGCAAGAAGAGCTGAATCAGTTTGCTAGGAGTGATGTCTGGACCCTTGTTCCTAAACCCCATGGGAAAACTATTATTGGAACCAAATGGGTGTTCAGAAACAAGCTGTCTGAAGAAGGCAAGGTAGTGAGAAACAAGGCAAGATTAGTTGCTCAAGGATACAACCAGCAAGAAGGTATTGATTTCACTGAAACCTTTGCCCCAGTGGCCAGGTTAGAAGCAATTAGAATTCTTTTATCTTATGCTGTAAATAATGGCATCAAGCTATATCAAATGGATGTTAAAAGTGCCTTCCTCAATGGTCTCATTGAAGAAGAAGTCTTTGTCAGACAACCCCCTGGTTTTGAAGATATTGCTTTTTCCTGAACATGTTTTCAAACTCAAAAAGGCTCTCTATGGTCTGAAACAAGCCCCAAGAGCTTGGTATGACAGATTGAGCAGTTTTCTAATCTCAAATGGTTTTGAAAGAGGAAAAGTGGATACAACTCTCTTTAGAAAACAGTCTAACAAAGATCTTATACTTGTTCAGATATATGTTGATGACATTATCTTTGGTTCAACTGACTCTTCATTATGCAAGGAGTTTTCAGAGTTAATGCAATCAGAGTTTGAAATGAGTTTAATGGGTGAACTAAAATTTTTCTTAGGACTTCAGATTAAGCAAGATTCTGACTGTATATGGATCCATCAAGAAAAATATACAAAGGAAATGCTTAAGAAGTTTAACTTACATGATTGCAAACCCATGTCAACTCCAATGCATCCCTCTGCATCTTTAAATAAAGATGAGAAGGAAGAACCAGTGAATCAAACTTTGTATAGAGGAATGATTGGATCATTATTATATCTAACAGCAAGCAGACCTGACATAATGTTCAGTGTATGCTTGTGTGCTAGATTTCAATCTGATCCAAGGAGTACTCACTACAAAGCTGTAAAAAGAATTTTCAGATATCTTAAAGGTACTACTAATCTTGGTCTGTGCTATAAGAAAAGTAAGGATTGCAGGTTAATAGGATACTGTGATGCTGATTTTGCTGGAGACAGAATTGAAAGAAAAAGCACTAGTGGTGGATGTCATTTCTTTGGAGAAAATATGATTAGCTGGTCAAGCAAAAGGCAAAGCACAATTGCCTTATCTACAGCTGAAGCATGAATATATCTCAGCAGCCAGTTGTTGCTCACAACTGTTATGGGTGAAGTATCAGTTAGAAGATTTTAACATTACTATATCTGCTATACCTGTTTTGTGTGATAATACAAGTGCTATTAATTTGTCTAAAAATCCCATTCAACATTCTAGGGCTAAACATATAGAAATAAAACATCATTTCATTAGAGACTATGTTCAGAAAGGTGTTTTTGATATTCAGTTTATTGATACAGAGCATCAATGGGCTGATATATTCACAAAACCTCTGACTGAAGATAGATTTAAGTTCATTAGAGATAATCTGAACATACATGCATTTTGATTGTGTGTGAATTGATCTGTTGAAAATGATGTGTCTGAAATTTCAGCTTGACTGAAACAAGTGACTTGTCTGAAATTTTGGGTTGTCTGAAATCTATATGGGTGTCTGAAATCTGTCACTTGTCTGAAGTAAACAAATGACGTGGCTTTCTGAGACGGTTTAATTCCATTTATTTTGTCTCTTCCACTTCGCACGTTTTCCTATGTTTGCGCAGCCAGTACATGCCATCATTACTTCATGGGTCTATAAATACAGAAGCTAGTGGGTCAGAGAACTTCACCGTTCACTATTCTGTATTCACCTCTTGAGATCCTTCTTCTACAAGCAATTTATTTCTCTCTCAAGTTCCTGAGAAAACTCATCAATGGCTCCTAAGAAATCTGCTGGAAGCAACATCGTGAAGACTAAGGGTGTAGTCCTGGAGGATCTTCAATCTCTGGGAATGGACTTATTTGCTGAGTTCGATGCAGCTGGGTGGACTCCGTATTTCAACCACAACTTGACACAGTGGCATGAGCAGAGTGTGATGGATTTCTGGGCTACTGCCAGAGGAATACCCAATCCTCAGGGTATCTACACTAGCATCAAGGCCACAGTACGTGGTGTCCCTGTCTTTGTTGATGAAGATATCCTTGCTCACATCTGTGAGGTCAGGACTGAAGGAGTTGTATTCACTCCTGGCTGGGAAGCAAGAAATGGTGGACAGAAGCAGTTCACAGAGTTTCTGTATGGCACCTCTGAACCAGTAAGCTTGGATGCAAAGAATATGTCAGACAAGGCTAGGGTTTTGCATGCCATCTTAGGGTGCTCTGTAATCCCTAAGAATGGAAGCAGAAACCATGTTTCTGAGTTGGAGAGATTTTGTCTGATTCACCTACTGCAGAAGAAGAAGGTGAACCTCCCCAACATCATAATGTACCACATGCAGAAGCGTCTCAGAGACTCTGCTGGGAGCTTCCCTCACAATACCATCATCACCAAGATCTTGCTGCATTTCAAAGTCCCCATTGAGAGGCTTTTTGATCGCCTTTCACAACCTGTGTTTGGTGAATCAAACCTCAAGAGCATGGGAGTGAATCTGACTCCAAGACCTCCCTCTCCGTCCATGAAGGAGAGCCTTCTTCTTGAGAAAGCTATTAGAAGGAAGACAACAATGGAGGTTCTTGAGAATGAACTCAGAGGAGACATAAGGAGGCATGAGTTCAAGCCATCAAAACCCTCTCCTCAAGCAAAATTGAAGAAGCTACCTGTAAGGAGTGCTGCTAAAGTAGCATCTGCATCTGTGCAGAGACAGGTGTCTGAACCTGTTCAGAAGGCATCACAAAGGCCATCTGAAATTGTGGGTCAGCTGTCTGAACCTGTACAGACTCCACAGCCTACTTCTGAAATGGAAGGACAGGCTCAAGAGGCAGATGAAACTGATGCAGTTGTAGCTGAGCCATTGGCTGCTTGCCCATCTGATCCTGAACTCATTCAGGTGGCAGCATTGGCTACTGCTTTGGAGCAGGAGGAGCTGGAGAAGAAAGAAGAACAAGAAAAGACTAATAGAGCTCTTGCTATTGCTTCACAATTGGCCTATGCTGAAGATGATAGGCAAGCAACCATAGCTGAGGGAGCAAAGAAAAGGAAGAGGTCAAGTGCACCTCAGAGAAGGAGGACCAAAAGCAAGCTACTTCAGACTGCACCTGAACCTAGGGTGACTAGAAGTATTGCCTCTCAGCTGATAGCAGAAGATGAAGCTGAGAAGTATCAAAATTTTGTTAAAGCTCAACAGTATTTTAAAAGGAAAAGGGAAGAAAAACAAGCACAAAGGGAGAAGGAAGAAGCAAAGGCAAAAGAATCTGAGGTAACGAAGCCTCCCTACAAGAGAATTAAGGTGAGATTTGATAATGTAACTCCTTCACCACCCTCCTCACCAGAAAAACAAACACCTCATCAAACATCTCAACCAACATCACAACCTTCACCACAACCCTCACCAAAACCCCTATCACTTGAAAAACAACCATCTTCACCTCTATCACAACCATCACCACCTCCACAAACAGAAAACCTACCCTCTGAACCCTCTGAACCCTCTGAACCAACAGAAAACAAACCCTCTGAACCTACCTCACCACAACCTTTAGAGAATCAACTCTCTGAACCTACATTACCTTCCCCACGAACGCATGACCTTGCTATGATACCACTTTTACCTTCATCACCTCCACCACCTACACCTTCTCTGGAAGAAGAGCTCTCTGCTGAAGAAGAGCAAGTCCTTGCTGAAGCTCTACGGTTGTCTCTCCTTCCTTCTGATCCCTGTCCATTGCCTAAGTTTGGCAACCTGTCTGAAGAGCTACAGTATTTCAGACCAACACCTGTTGTATCCTTGCATCGTGGATTAATCAGAAAAACTGTTGCTGAAGTTAGAAACCAATACAGCACTCTTTCAGGAGGATTAGAAAAGATCAGGAAGGGTGTTGTCCCTCCTGCACATACTTGGGCTCCCATCAATCCATTCTCAGATGATTCCCTCAGGCTGAATAGTGATGAATGGAGTTTTGTGAGGCAGCTGAACACTGAGTCTGAGCTGTTTCAGAGGGATCTGCACAAGGGAGTTGGGATGAGAGGCTACAGGCCTCCTAGAACTTGTTCAATCAGGCCAACCACTAAAATCTTGGTGAAACCTGATAGAATAGTTCCTAGGTATCCCTTAAAGAAGGTCAGGGTGAGAAATTCAAAGGATCTAAAGTTTATTCTGTATCTTCACCTCTGTCTAAAATGATGAGTCCATCAGAGTGGGAATCTTTACCAGAGCTCATCAGCAACCAAGGAGGAGGCCTGGATCATCTACTTCAAGATTGGATGTGGTCCTCTTACTGAGAGATCAGAGAAGATGCTGGATCTTCTTCGGGATCAACTGGTCCTGATGCTGATTCTGAAGTTGGACTTGGAAAGTCAACCAATGTCAAATATCACTATCTGAGAGATCACTTTCCCCCACCTGCTGACTCTTTTAATGAAGACTGGGTAGTACTGAAGCCTATTGGCACCTTCTTTTGCCCTGTGTTCAGGCCATCTGAATACAGATTGCAGCCAGGATTTGGAGTGCTTAGATTTGTTTGCCCCTACATCCAGCTCATCTTCTATAATCTGAGCAAGACCTGTCTGAGGAAAATCTGAAGCTGAAGTCCAAAGTTAAGAAACTTGAAAAGAAGTATGCTGATCAAGAGAAGAAGACTAAGCATCTAATTGCTAAACAAGAGCAGATTCTTCAAGAACAGCAACTTATCAGATCTGGTCAGCAAGAATTGAAAACCTCAGTGGAAGCAGCAATAAACAAGGCCAAGGACGACTTGATTTCCTTTCTGACTGAGGCCTTGCTGAAGAAGAAGGATTATACTGTTAATTTAGCCATTGTCTTTTGCTTATTTTCATGTTTATGACAGGTGTCTGATTGTCTGATTCTTTATCTGAACATTCATTAAATACAATCAGTGGCTTATCTCATATTTTTGTGAGTTGATCGTTAGTGCTATGATATATGTTTTATCTGAATTTATTGCTCTGTTACTGTTTTGCTCTGATATTCCCTTTTGATTGATGACAAAAGGGGGAGTATTAAACTAACCAAATCTGAATCTGAAGTGGTTACAGGACTCAGGGGGAGTTATGTTTTTCTGAGAAAATTTGAGCAAATGAGTAAAATATACCTTAAACAGAACCTGTTAAAGAATATTTCTATCTCAGGGGGAGCTTTCTTATTCTCAAAAACTGATTACAGATTTGAATATTTTAACCAAATTTGTCATCATTAAAAAGGGGGAGAATGTTGAGTCTCAAAAATATCATAAGGTTGTCTATGATGTTTTAAGACAACTAGATTCCCAAGTTTTAATGGTTGACAAATTTGACTTAAAGTATTTATCATAGATACACATATGTTTTAATATTTTATCTATGATTTCAGTAAGAGTCACTATGAGCCTACATAAAAAGACTAAGTGTTGAAGCTGTCTGAAGAAGCAGAACTCGTCTGAAGAGTTGAAGCTGTCTGAAGCAGTTCAACCCGTCTGAAGTATCAGTGTCGTCTGAAGTCTCATTTATGACGTGGCACCCTCTGCTGAAGTTTGTGAAGACTTTTCTGAACCTCTGCTGCACGTACCTTTTTAAACACGTTTATAGCAAGGAACACAGAGACCTTTCCTGGTGTTTTTGAATTTCATACACCACTGAGGAAATCTCTGCAACGCAGAAATTGCAGCAACAACGGTGGCAGCTTTATAGCAGCACCAACGTTGTACTTTGTCAGAATTATCAGAACTCTCAGAAGCATGTCTCACAACGGATTAAATAGCATTTAATGATATCTCTAAACAGTGGTATTTCAACGGATTGAAGATTGGGTATAAATACCCCTCCTTTGAAGACCATCAAACAAGAGAAGAATTTTGTGAAAAAGAACAAAAACTCTGCAAGTTTTTCGCTGCAACAACTCTGATAATATTTATCTTTGTACACATATTGTAATATCCTGAGCATACCTCAGTTTTTCTGTACAATTGTAATTGTTTAAGCTTCAAGACTGATATAGTTTGTAAGCTTAAGCATTTTATCTTCTCTGTATCTATTTGTTTGAGCCTGGAGAGGCTTGTCTGAAAAAGATTACTTGCTGGTTTGAGCCTGGAGAGGCTTGTCTGAAAAAGAATACTTGTTGGTTTGAGCCTGGAGAGGCTTGTCTGTAAAAGAATACTTGGTTTGAGCCTGGAGAGGCTTGTCTATAAAAGAATACTTGGTTGTAGAGTATGAAGAGGCTTGTCTGTAAAAGAATACTTGGTTGTAGAGCCTGAAGAGGCTTGACTGTAAAAGAATACTTGTAATCTTGAAAGATTAAGATAAAATCCAATTGCTTGTTGGCATTGGGACTGGACGTAGCTCACAGTGGTAGTGAGTGAACCAGGATAAATTCCTTGGCTAAATTCTCTTACCCTTATCTCTTATCAATTCTTTTTATACTAAATCAAGGGGTCAGAATAATTAATCTGATATTTTATAAAGGCACAAAACATCTTTTAAAATCAGTTTTTACAAGCCATCTGAAAACTTCAGACAGCCCGTCAAAAGCCTGTCTGAAATCGTGTTTTTAACACCTGGTTTTGAAAAAGCTTTCTAAAATATTTAGAAACACAATTCAACCCCCCTTCTAGTGTTTCCTTGTGTTCCTACAAGATCAGCAGCCATTTAAACAAAGGATCTTGTGGATAACTTTCCCCAATTTGAATTCAAGTTCAAATAAATACAAAATCAAGTCAGAAAAGGGAAACAAGGAAAGCTAAACAAGCAGAGACAAGATCAGAAAGAGATCAAGTGGATAAATGAGGAATTGAAGAAAGTCTACAGCGTGTTTCATGCTTCACCTGCACTTAGCGCAGGTGGAGCGCAGCTTCCAGAGAGACACGCTTTACCTGCGCTTAGCGCAGGTGAAGCGCAAGTCACGCACCAACTTTTTAAATTCAAATACAGATTGATCTCTTCCAGATTTAAATTAGGGTTTTCATTAGTCTATAAATAGTACCTTTTGCACAGATCATAGGGGGCTTTTAGATAGTACAGAAGGAGAGAGGCATAGAATAGAAGATAGACGCACAAGGATTGAAGAAGGTGACAGATTCTTTAGTGGTTTGCAATGGCTACCATGAGTAGCTAAGCTCTCCAGTAGGATTGGATGTAGTGGATTCAATCCCCAAGCGTATGTGAATTCTCTTATTTTTAATTATAAATCTCTCTTTTTAATTATATCGGTACTTTTATGTTGTTCTTAATGCATTACTTCCGCGCGTGCGCCGGAGTCGTAGGCTAGTGATCAGGATAACACAGAATGAGATTTCCTGTTAGTATTAGAGTTTAGGGGAGCCTAGACATAGGAAACCTAACCTCCGATTGCTAAAAGTACTCGTTAATTATATGGAAATATAGGTGGAGTCTGATGATTGAATTGTTTTGGTGAGTGACAGCCCGTTCATAGGAGCATCTATAGGAACATATAGTTAATTGATAGGAACATAATTGAAAGTTAATTGTATGGGAGGGATAAACGGGGTCTTGTGATTGATGGGGTAGTGATAGCCCTTGAATGAAGTGCGTTTATAGGGAAGTACAATTAATGGACGATTCAAACAAACAGAAAGGTAAGAGCTTAATGAGCCGAGGGTAATTTGTCGCTTGGGAGAACCCGCATGGATTATCTTTGAGTGGTTTACTACTGGTAGCTCGGGGTAATATCAATATAGTTTGGCTAAGGTATAATTAATAATAAATTTATAATTAAAAGAAGGGATTCACATACATAAAGGGTGGGAAAAAGCGAAGTCTAATCCTAATCCAAGTAAATCTATCTTCCCTTATTTTATTGCTTTCTTTTCTTTTTGCTATTTCAATTCCGCACATTAATCATTCTCTTAAAAAGTTGCTCACTTGGCAATTCGATTACTAAAATCTTACGAAGTGAACCGCTCCCTATGGATACGATACTTTATACTTACTATTATACTGCTGAACTTTTGGTACGCTTGCCAGAATTTCATCAAGTATTTTTGGTGTCGTTGTCGGGGAGCGGTGTTTCACTTCGTATAACCTTGGGAGGTCGAATTATCAAGTTTTGTTTTTAATTTTTCTGTTATTTTAATTTAATTTCGTAAAAAAAATTGAATTTAAATTTGAATTTAAAATTCAAATTTATTTTATCTTATCTGTTACCTTATCCTTTTCAAGTTCTTTTTGTTTATGCTTTTAAGAGGCCAGGTGTCCCCAAGCCAATTAAATTTCGATCCATAAATCGAGAGGACATCCAGGAGGAATAGAAGTAGAAATGGAAGAAGGAGAAGAAGGATATTAGCTGAAGAACCTAAGGACATGGCGGAGGAACAACCCAGAAGAAGGATTCTAGGAGATTATGTTATGCACCAGGGCCCTCGCTATCATTCTAGCATTGTAGTACCTACAACTGCAAAGACCTTGGAATTAAAAGTTGCTCATCTCAACCTCATAAATGATAATCAATTCGCAGGATTGGATCAAGATGATCCACATACTCACCTTTCTAATTTTTATGAATTGATAGGCACTATGGGATTTGAAGAAGGAGATTTAGAATCTGTGTACTTACGTCTTTTTCCTTTCTCTTTGGTAGGTAAAGCGAAGGAATGGTTGTAGTCTCATCCAAATCAAAGTTTAAATGCTTGGGGAATTGTAGAGGACAAGTTTCTACATAGATTTTTCCCAGCAGGGAAACATATCCAAGCAAAAACAGATATATCCACATTCAGGCAGGAAGCTGATGAGCCACTTTGTGAAGCCTGGGAAAGATACAAGACCTTGTTGTAGAAATGTCCAAATCACGGATATGAAGACATTGCTCAATTGAACATCTTTTGCAAGGGACTCAGACCGGATTCCAAGTCCTTTTTAATGCAACAACAGGAGGGACTATCTTGTCAGTGGATGCTGAAAGGGCTATTGCAATCATTGAGAATTTTGCCCAGAACGATCAACAAGCCTAGTATGGACGGCAACCATCTCAGATTCAGAAAAAGGGGATGCTAGAGCTTAATTCAAATGATGCCATCTTAGCTGAAAATAAACTAATTAAGAGGCAAATGGAGGCAATCACAGAGGCATTGAAAGCACTCCCTCAGCAACTCAAAGTTGTTCAATCTCAACCAGTCCAAACCCAACCATTGATATGTGACTTCTGTGGAGGAGACCATCCAAATGGTCAATGTTCTTTCCAAGACACACAAGCAAAGCAAGTCAATTTCATGGGAAATCAGAGGAGGCAAGGAAGTTTCTCTAATAACAACAACCAATATTCTCAAGGGTGGAGGAACAACCAAACCAACTCTGGTTTGGGGCAAAATGGTGGAAATAGACAGACTCCTTACCAGCAGCAGCAACCATCAGTACACGACAAACTAGCTAGGTTGGAAGAAAAGATTGATACCTTCATATCAGGGTTTGAAGGGTTTAAAAAGAATAATGACGCATCAATCAAAGCGTTGGAAAATCAAGTGGGCCAGCTAGCACAAGAGATGAGAGAATTTAAAAAAGGCCACTTTTCAGCGAATACTCTTACCAACCCCAAGGAACATTGAAACTTGATTGCTACTAATGGCAACAAGTCAGAAGATAGTGAGGTAGAAGAGGAGAGCCTTATCTTTGAAGAACGGTTACCCCAAGAGGAAGGAGTCTAGATATAGTTTGAGAAAGAAGAAAGCCAAGAGGCAGCATCAGAAAAAAAGGAAGAGGAACCGAAGGAGGTCTTCATTACAAGAAAGTCACCTGATCCAGGTAAGTTTACTATTCCCTTGTCTATTGGAAATTTATCTACCACTCATGCTTTACTAGATCTTGGAGCGAGCATCAACTTGATGCCACTATTGTATTTTAATAAGTTGGGTGTTTTGAAGGTTAAACCTGCTAATGTAAATTTATTGCTTGCAAATAAGTCTACTCAAAGCCTTTATGGGATTATTGAGGATCTACCAGTGAGAGTGGATATTTTAGTATATGCAGTGGACTTTTATATTGCAGAGAAAGAGGAGGAGTATACTGATGTACCCCTCATATTAGAAAGACCATTTATGAAAGCTGCCAAAATAATTGTTGATGTTGATAAGGGGGAGTACCAGGTAAGCTCAAATGATGAAAGCATCATCTTTCACATTGATAGCGGAAGCCCCAAGATCTTGAAAACTCCAGAAAAGAATGGAATAGATCCTACTAATGGGATCTATCAATTCCAAGCAAAGCTGCAGAAAGATAAGAAGAAAGGAGTGCTCATTGCTGATAATGAGCCAAAGAAGAAAAAGAAGGTTTCCGGATTTCTAAGGAAACCAAGAATGAGAGTAAAGCAGCCAGAATCTGTTTGGGAGTTCAGGTATAAAAAGAGAAAAAGATCAACATCAGACACTGAAGAAGGAGAAAGTAGTGGAGAAAGTGAAGGAAGATTGAACAAGTGGCATGGAGGATGGGAGCTTAAAGGAAGGACAGGAAAAGAATCAACCATCACCCTCCAATGGAGGCCACCATAAAAAAATAAAAGAACCGGGCATCGAGCTAGAAGACGTTAAACAAGCGCTTTCTGGGAGGCAACCCAACAATTTTTAATTTGCTTTCATTTTGTTTTTGTTTTTGATTATTTAGTTTTTGTTTCTGTTGAGTCTATACCAGTGTAGATTAGGAAAAGGTTAAGTAAAGGAGTGAAAATTTTTAAAGGAATGTATGGAAAACAGTAAAAGGTAGGAAGAGAATGTAAAAATTAGCTTCCTGCGCTTAGCGCAATTAAAGCTCAGAGATTATATTACTCTCTGTTTTTCACGCTTCATATACGCTACAACGCATGATGAAGCGTGAGCGCAGCGTTTCATCTCCCAGGAGACACGCGCTGCACCTGCGCTAAGCACAGGTGCAGCGCAGCTGCGCGCGTCCAGAATTTCTTTAAATTCTGGACGAGGGAAGGTTTTTCAAGACCTTCCCTCTTCAGTTTCCTTCCATTTTTCTGTGATTCTTACCCTCCTTTTTGCTCTTTTTGCTTCCATATCCTTGATTTTCCCAGTTCCGAGGCTATATCAGGTATGTCTTTATAGTTTTGGTCATTTTGCACCGATCAAAATTTTCATTTTTGTTTTTATTTAAGCAGAAACCTTAGGGTAGGAAACCTAGGCTTTTAGGACCTCTTAGGATAGAAATATTTATTCATAAAGCCTTAGTTTAGTATGTATGCTACTAGAAACTTATTTGTAACATATTTTGCATTAGGGCTGTTCAAATACTGAGAACTGAATCGAACTGCAGAGGAACCGAACCGAACCGGATTCCAGTTCAGATGAACCGAACCGAACTAGTTCCTAGTTCAGATGAACCGAAACCGAACCGGTTTTATGGTTCGGTAAACCGGTTCTGAATTTTAAAAATCGAACTGGTTTTCCAAAGTTTAAAAACCGAACTGGTTCTTTTATTCTAAACTGGTTTTGAAACAGTTCAAGAACTGGTTCTTCGAACTGTTTTGGCTGTTTTGCAAACTGTTTTGCAGCTTAAGAAAACCAATTTTGATTCAAAGTTTTTCACTTGTTTTGCAGAACTAGTCTTCGAACTGTTTTGTAATGCAAGCAGTATTGAACCCAAGCAGTATAAAACTGATTTAATGTCTCAACTCATACCTGAGCTGCAACAGTGTGTGAACAAGTTGGGAAGAGCTTGGTAATGCAAGCAGTATTGAACCCATGTTCTGAAAGTCCAATAGCAGCTCTTAACCCTGCACCACCAGCACCTACGACCATAAAATGCAGTTGAGAAATTAATGCAACCAAATGATCAGACTGCACATTGTAACAAAATTAATGCAACCAAATTCATATGCTTGAATGAATTTTAACTTTATGTAGGCAATACAGCAGAAGAGGATGGCACATCAAGCCGTGTCTAACCCAAAAAATGCACCAATAAAAAAGAATAGTAAATTCAGGAAATGCAGCAGTAAACAAATGCCAAGGTGCTACTGGGTCATGACAACTTTCAGGTTCTACAAATTAGAGCAGTAATTAGTTGTATATATTTGAGGGATCAAAATGTACCAGCAATAGATAACTGTGTAATGTCAATAGCGCCAACACAAATCCGTTTTGCAGTTTCAGCACCAAAAGCAAATGGAAGAGACTATTCAAACAAGATTGCCAATAGAGAAGTCAGAACTCAGAAGTAGCTACTTAAGTGAATTTACATGCTTAAAATTTCTAAAACATGAAAAAGTTCAGATTACAATTACTGAAAAAGTAAGGATAATAATAAATATATTAGACCTGAAGTCCTAGAGCTCTATCTCCTTCAATACTTTTGAAGTCATTGAAAATGGAAATGCCCAACTACAACGTGATATAAGAAGTCATGAACAATATTAATGACCAATTTAAGGTATTGTTTGACATATTATCATATCCAACAAAATGCCATGTTGCATATACTACATACCCCAGCTATGCTGTATAGGAGTGTGAGAACAATTATATCTGGTTTAAGAGTCCCAAACAAAGCCTGACCAGCCCACCTGTCAGTAAGAAATTGATCAAGATTTTATGAAACACAGTGCAAATCCAGAAAATTGAACTCTGAAGTAAATCAAACTAGATCAGTTTAATCATAATTCTCTGTTAATGAAATGGCCTGCCCTAGGGGACGGGGTTGCCCCAGTTCAAATTTATTGCAATACTTACATATTTGAAAAGTGAACACTACCCAAAAGCAAAAATTTATTTGAAAGAAAACATTCATTGGCCTCTCAGTAGCATCTTGCAAATAAAAGCTAAGCACTATTCATGTTCAGCAACTCATTTTTCACAGTAGAGATGAAAATTGTTACGAATCAATTATCTCAAAAGCTTAAATTATTAGATGAAAACATATAAATGATTTTTATATTATACCCCTAAAATGCCTCCTCACGCAAGAGTCTATTGGACTTGAAGTATGTATGGGCAATATACAGGCTCATCTACCTTGTCCTAAAATTCAGCTTTTATTATAAGAATGGGGTTGACAAAGATCAATCTGAGATTAGTTCTCCTCCAACCCAAAGCTGGTCAGAGTAATATTTTACTGAATAAAGGATCAATCTCAAAAGAAATCTAAGAAAAAAAAATGAAAATCGTTGCAGATGCATTGTATGATCATATATCAATTTGAATGCATTCTAGAACTACTCATAAAATTAGAAGCAGGTAAACTCAACAATGCATGAAATTATAAACCATAACAGAATATAGTTAGGTACTGACTTGTAACCATTCCGAGCCACCAAAGGGGTTGTAGCAGATAACCATAGCCTCCAACACCTGAAATTATAAACCTTAACAGAATTATGACCATTCCGAGCCACTAAAGTTTATGCTATTATAAACCTTAACAGAATTATAACCACAAACCTGTGAAGCAGCTAAAGCCTAAAGGACCAATTTCTCTCATGTCAAAAGCTTGGGTTTGGGAGGTTGAAGAAGATCGAAAAACCATGAAAGCTCCACCTCCTATTCCACTTGAGGCTGAAAAAACAACACCAAGGCATAATGCTGTGGCCACTGCAGCATCAAATGCATGCCCTCCCAGCCTAAGCATTGAAACACCCACTTTGTAACAACTCCTAGTTCTGATTCAATAACATTATTTTACAGAAACACTTTAACTTTGCAAATGGCATATAGATTTTTCCTACTGTAAAATTGTCTTCTTCATGGTAAATAAACACAACAACTCTTCACAGAAAATTCCAGCAGAAAAATCATTACACATATATGATTGAGCTTTTTTGAAGTAAAAATCATCACACTAAAATATAGGAAATTGTATTACTTAAGAAATTCATTACACATATCATAATCCCAAACCATTACACATATATGCTAATCCTAAATCATTACATAGATATTCAAATACAAGCAAATTCCTCAATCATCAAGATCAATAGCCACTGAAGAAGTCCCTTCATGTGGAGAAGTCATCTCTGTAAAAAAGAAAAATCTTTCATTACTTTCTAAAATATAACGTAAGAACATAACATAAATATGTAAAACATCAAGAAAGCATTACCTTGCTCAAATCTCTCAAGCTCTTCAAAATCCTCATTAGAAAGCATTGAGAAAGGTGTTCCTTTCAACCAATCTTGTGTGCAAACAAGTACTTCCACCATTTTAGGAGTTAGGGAACTTCGATAAGGATCAAGAACCCTTCCTCCAGTACTGAATGCAGATTCTGATGCTACGGTAGAAACAGGAATGGCTAATACCTCCCGAGCTATGTTTCCAAGGATAGGAAATCTTGCTGAGTTGACTCTCCACCAATTTAAAATATCAAACTCTACTAACTTATTAAAGGGCTCAACATCTTCTTTCAGATATTTATCTAGCTCAGATTTTGTATCAAATTTACGCCTGGTTACTTGTAAATAGAAGCCCATACCATGTATATCATCATCATCCTCATCCAACATGACTTCCTGATTAATCTGGGAACCCTCCTCAATACCTTGGTATTGTTCATAAAGTGATCTTAAACCAAAAGACAATTTCAACTTTAATTCATCTGCCTGATCAATGTCAAACAAATACCCAAGAAAGGTGTTAACGTAGTCCAACTTACACCTAGGATCAAGGACGACTGCAATCAATAACAAAATGTTGATGCTACTAGGTTTTCCCCAATACTTGTCATATTTACTTCTCATCCGAGTAGCCATCAAGCTTATGCGATCATCACTATGCTCTTGACACTGTCGGATCTTCCTTCCAATCGCAAATACCTCTTTCATATAGATATTACTGGTGACATAATAAGAACCAGAAATCCGGATTGTTGCATCATAAAACATCTTCAGAAAAGGCAAAAGGGAATGAGCAGAGTTCCAATCAGATTCACCAGGTGCACCTTTCTCCTTCAATGTTAGTTCTCTAGCATACTTGGTGTCTCGTAGTTCATACAAGTCAAAGGCTTTTCTATACTTGACAGCTGCATCCAACATCAAGTATGTTGAATTCCACCTAGTGTCAACATCTAGGCAAAGGAGACCTTTGTAGGAAATTTTCTCTTGTTCAGCACACACCTTGAATTTAGCTAATCTAGAAGGAGATGATCTAATGAACTTAACTGCACTACGAATTCTTAAAATAGATTCATCTACCTCTTTCATTCCTTCCTTCACTATTAAGGACAAAATGTGCGCACAACAATGCATATGAATATACTCCCCTTTCAAAAGCATGTTGTTCCAAGATATCAACCTCTTTTTCAGGTATTGAATACCAAGGTCATTAGATGAAGCATTATCCACAGTTAGACTAAATACCCTATTCAGATTCCAATCATTCAAGCACATCTCAACATTATTAGCCATCACCTCTCTTGAATGTCCCGTGATTTGGCGAAAGTTCAAAATTTTCTTCTGCAACCTCCAATTATTATCAACGAAGTGTGCAGTCAGACTCATGTACGTCAAATTCTGGATCGACGTCCATGTGTCTGTGGTAAGACAAACTCTTCCGCAATGCTTCTCAAGAAATTTCTTCAACTTTTCTCCTTCCTCTTTGAAAAGTGTATAAATATCACGCGTTAATGTAGAGCGTGATGGGACACTGAATTGAGGTTGCAAGACTCCCAAAAACTTGCAAAATGCTTCGTTCTCCACAAACCGAAATGGGAGCTCAGCAACCACAAACATCTTCACAAGTTCTACTCGACATACCTCTTGGTCAAATTTAAAATAATTCGGCGAAGAGCTGACACCACCACCCACTTGCCCCTCTACAATTTGTGACGAGGCACCATCAGTTCTTGGCCTTTTGTTTGGTACTGTATAGGGGTTCTTCTTGCATCTCTTTAAATGGGTTTGCATACCACTTGTCCCATCCCTATACTTAATTAGGGTACCACAATAATTGCATCTTGCCTTCTTCTCTTCACCAGTTTCTGCAGTAAAGTGATCCCAGGCCGTTGACCGGTTATTACGAGGTGGTAACGGTGCAGTTGTGGTAGAGGCAACTGGCGTAGTAGAAATCGAATGTCCCGCGGTCTCCCGCAAAGGTGAGGCCATGGGATCACCAATTGACGACATCTGTTTAAAAAACTAACACATTAATTCCATCCTTATCTCCCTCCTCAACTCCTTTACAAGGTAGGGCCCTATCCCATTCGAGAAGAAACCTTTTTGCACTTGTTTAATAGTTAGTTTTAAATCTCATATCTTATACTTGACAAAATTTCGGCAGCATTTCCCATTGGTCTCCAAGTGCACAACTTGAACATGGTGACATATACCATGATCAAGCATGCACCCAGAGATAATGGGAAATGTGTGAACCGAAACTTCATCAAGTCTAAGATTAAGATTTAAAACTAACTATGAACAAGTGCAAAAAAAGTTTCTTCCCAAACTGTCCGACTTGGACAATTCAAGATTCAATATTAACGAGCTTGCTCATTAATATTTAATCTCGAACGGGAAACTAAGGTTTTTCTCAAATTTAACTTGAATAAAACTAAAATAATAAACACAGTCAGCCAAGCAACATGATGTGCATAAAAATAAATAAGCGTGAGAGAGTTGAGATAATTATATATATTTAGAATATGACCCACTGTCATCGCTAACAGCCTCACCAAGAAAAAAAGAATGCCTTACACATACTATATTTAAAATTAACAAACAACTAGGCCATATATCATTCACGAAGTCTAGACCTTTGATATTTTTAGAATAAAAAACTCACCTAATTAAAACCAAAAGTCCTTCCTTTAATTATTAAAATAAATTAACGTTGTTCATTAATTTAAGATTTTCATAAACTGATAAAAACTTGTAATTGTAACCATTCGACTTTATTAGCCTTCCTTCACTCATTGTACTCATGTTTGTTGAGTAACATATTAACATGCATAAATAGTTCATATTACACTATTGTTATTAAATTCATCATGAAAAGATAATAAATGGATCTGAATCATTATAAATTTTTTAGCTCGCTAGTATAAAATTTATACTGACATGAAATTTTGCTTTTGGATAGCTTGAAAAATAAAATGAGAACTGGAATTCCTCAAAATATTCAAAGATTTCCTCTCTCAATAAATAGTTTTCATCTCGTTTAAAATTATATTCCATTATTAGCTATTTTCTATTTGAACTTCTATTGTTATCTGCTCATAGGTGAAGTAATATATCCTTAAAAAGGTGATAAAAAAGTCAAGTAGTAAGCACTCTGCTTAGACCATAAGAGAGCTGCAAAATTGGAAAACTAGGAACAACTCTTCAATTTGGATCAACATCTTCGCTTGCTACTCTATACTAATAGTTATATTTCTGAAGCTGGTATGTTTAAACTTAATTTCTGAAGAGATCATTGAAGGAAATTGGCAACTGATATGTGAGTTCTAAAACAGAATTACAAAGCAGTAAGGACAGCTACCAAGTTTTAGAGATCATTGAAGGATAGCTACCATGTTTTATGGATCCTAACACTCCTAAAACTTGGTTGAAGTAAGGAAATAGAATTGCAAGTCCAGTGGTTGAAATCACATAGGTTGTTTGTTCTAAAACAGAACCTGAATAGATTTAGCTAAAAACCAGGCAATAGAGGCAATTTCACTTTGTAGAAATTACTGATATGTGAGTTCTAACATATCAGTAATCTTGTCAATACTACTCCTAAATATTTTGCTTGTGAACTGGCCTGAAATCAACCCCATTATCAACCCCAGCAAAATTGTTTATATATCTCCATTATTTACAAAAAATCAACAACATCAAACACATAACCATTAACCAAACAACAGAAGCACAAAAACCACTTACCTCTTGAAGGAGACGAAGTAGAATCAATCGACTGAATCGAGAAATCACTCCTTGTCCTTCGTTTCTTGAAAACAGATCTCTCAAAGCTACACTGTAAAACAAATCAAAAATTGTTTATAAGCAATAATCACCGTGAATGAGTTCGAGACGATTCGAAAGCAGTAGAACTTGCGAAAGAAATCGTGAATACCAATTCGATGTGGGTTCTGATTTCGAGCTTCAGAGATCGTGAATCGCAAGTCGCAACTCTGTTAGGGTTTGAATTTGGGATTTAGGGTTTCACTGTTTCAGAGACAAAGCTTGATGAGCTTGAGAGTTGAGATCGTGAATCGCAAGTCGCAACTCGATTAGGGTTCGTCTCGACGGTCTCTGGTTCGAATTCGTTTCTCTAAAGGAAGTTCAGGTTCGCGTGCTTCATTATAAATGCCGGTTCGGTTCATATACCTTTTTAATAAATCGGTTTTTTTTTCAATAAGTATGGTACAGTTCTTGATTCAATACGGTTTTTTAAAAAAATTTGGACACCCCTATTTTGCATGTTTAGGTGGTGTTTTTATAGTGCTCAATGCTTAATTGCAAATTATTTAATTTTGGGTGCATGAATGCTTAATAAATGTTATGATAATTTTGCATGACCAAAATAAAAATAATTGTGCTAATATGCATATTTTGATAACATGATTTTTTTTTAGCCTAATGTTTGTTACCAACTCTTGTCTGTTAAATAATTGATTAGGGCTTGCTTTAACTGATCACTTTAGCTTGTTCTTAATAAATTAATTAATTGACAATGAGGTAATTTTAAAATTAAAAATAGTTGTGCAAGTGCTTGATTTGATGATTATTTTAAATGTTGATTTAAATTGGCCATTTATTTCAATAATTATGATTAATCTAAATTTAAATTGCATAAATAATTTTTGGGTAACAAATTTTGCAGATGGCACGCACAAAGGTTGTTCAGTCTCGAGCTGCTAGGAGAGGCACCGGGGGTGCCAAGACAGCTAGACAGTCACCTCAGGAGGAGCCTAAGTTTGACCCCCATTGATTTAGAGATGCCAAGGCCGCTGAAGCTTACAGTGCCATTGAGGACTGTAACTTCATTAGAGAGAGGCCAGTCAGACTACAGCCTGAGGAGTTCGAGGAGTTTAAGGCTGAGATTCACAGGAGACACTGGGTTCACCTCTGCAGCCCAGACAGTCACTTTGACCTACCATTGTGCGGGAGTTTTATGCTAACGCCATTGGAGCCTTTGGCGTGGATGCTGACAGGAGGTCTTATGTGCGAGGCCATGGGATTAGATTTGATTGTTATGCAATCAATGCATTACTTCAGTACCCAACACCTATGGATAGGGCATTTATGGAGTGCCAGTACCACCTGAGGATGAGAGAGGTGGGGATCAATGGGAACGATCCCATGGATCTTGAGGCTGCACAGGAACTATGCCTGCAAGGGCATTCCTTTGAGAGGAATGCATATGGACAGGCTGCTCGCATCTACCGGCAACATATGAAAGCTATTGCAAGGATATGGACAGTGTTGATCCTCGCCAATGTCTGCCCCACCAACCATGTTTCAGACATAGATATCTTCAGGGTCATTAACCAGAAGATATCAGATTTTGTTTCAGTCATCTCACGCCGCACCGCCACCACTAGGATCAGTCTAGGCTTCCCCACACTCATCACTGCCTTCTGCAGAGCTAGGGGTGTGGATGTGAACCCCACAGTTCGTATCCTTAACCCCATGACCAGAGGATATATTGAGGCCTATTGCATGCCATATGAGGAGGATGAGGATGAGCAGCAGCAGCAGGCACCACCACCACCACCAGCAGCAGCAGCAGCAGACCCTACCTTTAGGCAGTGGGCTCAGCACACCACTTTGTAGCTAATACCACTCCACAGATCTCATGTTCATCTACAGAAGTATCTCTACTCCATTAGACCAGACCCTTACCCAGGCATGACACATGCACAGTTCAGAGATTATATTCAATGGCCTGGGGACAAGTCTATTCCTCCGGGAGAGGGTGGAGCAGCTGCAGATGGAGCTGATGTTGAGCCTATGGACCATCAGGACCAGGATTATGACTGATTTTTTTTATTCGGTGCTTTTCTTTTCTTTTTCTTTTCATTTTTTTCTTTTCATTTTTATTTTCTTTTATTTTTATTTTGATATGTGATGTACATATATTTTCCACTGATACACTTTATCTATGAGGTAGTACATTTTCTGTATATTATTTTTTTTCTTTTTCTAGTAATTTTAGGATTTTTAGGATTTTTAAAAAATTTTAGGATTTAGGAATTAGGAAAATAAAAGGAAAATTTTTCAAAATTTCTGAAATTAGGCAGTTTAAATAACCAGATTAGGAAAGAAGAAAGGGTCTTGTGATTAATTCCATAATCAGTTAGGATTAGGATACTTCACAGGAGAACCTATCAGGGTAGTTAATTAAAACCAGTAAGTGTTTTATCAAGGAATTTAGCCAAGAAGTCGGTGAGTTGAGAGCCCAAACACTTGAATTGAGAGTTTTTCACCACTGCTTGTCAATTTTTATTGATTGAGTTTTTGGATCTTATTCTGTTTATGGAAAATATGGAAGTGACAAAGGCAAATTTTTGTTTTCATTATATTTGCTCAGTGCCAAAAAGCCAACCCTTGATATAATTTTTTCCAATTCTTTGATAACCCATTTGAGCCTTTAATGATTATTCTTGTGCACCCAAGCCATAATTGACATAAATCCTGTCCCTTACACATTTGCGATAGAGAGCAAGGTGCAAGTTGAGACAATGGCAAGAAAAGGTTGGTAAATTGAAAATCAAGAAATTCAAAGAGCAGGTACATGAAAGCAAAAAGAAGATCACTCCCCCAAAAATCAAAAAGAAAAAAGTGAATAAATTGAATAAGTTGGGGGGAGTGCAATTTCAAACAAAGAAAGAGACCTGCAAAAATGAGAAAAATCAAGAATGAGATGGTGGAAGGAGAGAAGTTCCAAGTCAAGCAACATCAAAAGATGCTCTCTATTCCATGTGTTCATTGTTTATCCAGAAAAACCATGATTTCTTGATAGCCCAACCTTATTACAACCAAAGAAAGACCATTTGATTCATATTGACCATGAGCATGTTTAGGAACTAGAAACGACTATCAATCTTAGTTGTTCAACTGTGGTGAAAACATTGAGGGAAACAGTACCCGTGAGCATGAGTGAAATTCCTTGGTTTATCATTTATTGCTTTAATTGCTACTTTTGAGAAAGTTTAACTGTTGATTGTGTTCTGTTTTTTATTGAGGATTGGTAACATCTCTTGATTCTGATTTTTTCTGATATTTGGACAGTGACTTCTACCTAACAAAGAGATGATGTAAATTTTTCCTTTTAGTTGATTATGAGAATTGTACATGAGGGTGATTTAATTTTGATTGCAAAAGGTATCTTGCTTGAGGACAAGCAAGAAGTTAAGTTGGGAGGTATTTGATAAGTGTAAATTATGTGATATTTTCCTATGTTTTTATTACACTTATCAAGGTTAAAATAATAATTTATGCCCCAAAATAATCCCTTTTTATGAATAATTGTAATAATTGTAATTATTTGGTTTGAATTTGAATATGATTCTATTTTGATTAGAAATCTGTTAATTTATGCAGATTTATGGAAGATTTGAAATAGAAGAGAAAATAGCATTAAATGGGGAGATTATTTGCAGATTTGAACTTTAAATGAGGACAAAATAAAGATGAGATCAGCAGCCATTTAAACAAAGGATCCTGTGGATAACTTTCCCCAATTTGAATTCAAGTTCAAATAAATACAAAATTAAGTCAGAAAAGGGAAACAAGGAAAGCTAAACAAGCAGAGACAAGATCAGAAAGAGATCAAGTGGATAAATGAGGAATTGAAAAAAGTCTACAGCGTGTTTCACGCTTCACCTACGCTTAGCGCAGGTGGAGCGCAACTTCCAGAGAGACATGTTTTACCTGCGCTTAGTGCAGGTGAAGCGTAAGTCACGCACCAGCTTTTTAAATTCAAATACAGATTGATCTCTTCCATATTTAAATTAGGGTTTTCCTTAGTCTATAAATAGTACCTTTTGCACAGACCATAGGGGGCTTTTAGATAGTATAGAAGGAGAGAGGCATAGAATAGAAGATAGATGCATAAGGATTGAAGAATGTGACAGATTCTTCAGTGGTTTGTAATGGCTACCATGAGTAGCTAAGCTCTCCAGTAGGATTGGATGTAGTGGATTCAATCCCCAAGTGTATGTGAATTCTCTTGTTTTTAATTATAAATCCATGTTTTTAATTATATCGGTACTCTTATGTTGTTCTTAATGCATTACTTCCGCGTGTGCGCCGGAGTCGTAGGCTAGTGATCAGGATAACACAGAATGAGATTTCCTGCTAGTATTAGAGATTTCCGGATATGGTAAACCAGTTCCTTGCTACTCCAATTATTGATTCTGGTATTCCTACTGCTGCTCCTATTAGGGACAATATTCCTGTCATATCTTCTCAACTTTCATCCATGAATACCTTTCTTCAGCATCTAAGTTTAGAAAAGGTCCCAACACCTTATTCTGAACCTGCAGAGAAACATGATCAGGTTGTGAAGACCTCTGCTACTGCCTCTGACCCACCATCTTCTTCAAACTCAATGGAAAAGCAAGTAAAGAAGATTAAGGTTAATATGAAGAAGCTATTCTCAAATGTGAATACCCTTCATAACACTGTGAATGAGATGATAGAGAGGTTCACTCAACTCCAATTCTGGTTCAACAACTTTGTGCCCCCTGTAATTGCACCACAGGCTCTTCAAAACATCCTCCAGCCTACTACCTCATCATCCTCTGATCACTCTTCTCCTTCCAAATAGAGGATGATGATTCTGCTTCTCCTTGTGCTTATGGCTTCTTTTTGATTGATGACAAAGGGGGAGAAGTAGTATAAGTAGTAGTTCATTGTTATAATTAGTAGATTTTTTGGAGGTACAATATTTTGATGCAACTTTGATTAAGTTTTTTTTTTATTATGAATCATTTACTTAATGAATGATGTATGTATTCTGCAAAAATGTTAGTTGAATGGTATGCAGTCTAATATTCTGGGAATTATGTAATCTGTTTATTTACAATCTGTTGCTGCATAAATCAATGTGATAAATCATAAAATGTATTGCATACATTATTAATAAAAATCCCCTCAAAATAACAGCATAAATTCAGGGGGAGTTTCATAAAAGTTTTTTTATCAGAATTAAAACAATGTTAATTTTGAAGGGTTGTCATCATCAAAAAGGGGGAGATTGTAAGGTCCAAGAATCCTCCTAAAATGGTTTTAATAATGACAACTATCAAAATTAACTTGCCATATTTCTAATATATGAGGAACTAATCATTTCTCTTGAGAATGTGTCAAAGAAGATACAAGTGACTTTCTGCAGAAGATATAAGACATGTGCAGAAGAAAGAAACTAGTCTTGATTGCTATATCAACCTTGGAAAGATGTTTCAAACTATTTATGAATATTAAATTAATGGGTGAAAGCAAGAAATTCGTTGAGACAATCAAAACAAATCTTCTGTAACTTAACTTCAGAAGATAACAAGTTCTCCAGAAGATACAATCAGCACTTCCACAGAAGGAATATTCATTTTTAAAAAAATGGGAAAGAAGAAACATTTTTAAGGTTCTTGAGGTTTCCCATGAATAAAATAAACAAAATAAAGATGAGGAGACTCTCACAAGTTCATAAAAGTCATGAAAATCATCCGCAGAAGAAAAAGGACAACTCTGCAGAAGAAACTTGGTAACAGACCTTTTGCAGAAGATACAGAATCTATCAAAACTTGTTTGTTTGTGTTGAGAGGCTGCAACAGAGACAAATAAGCTTAAATTAAGTTTTATCCATCCACTGAATGTTATCAGTATGCTTACAGAAGAAAGAGCCTCAGAAAGTACAAGAATTGTATTCTGAAGAAGATAGGTCTCCAGAAGGAGAGACCTGTCAAAATGACAGCTGCACCTGCATGTGACAGCTGCTGTGTGACAGAGACAACTCATGGAATGATAGCTAGAGATGCAAGCAACCTCTCCAACGACTAGTTGTTATTCATTCCTATAAAAGGATATGTTTTCTTCACATTTTGGGACACACCTCTCTCCAAAAGATAAAAAGGTGCTCAGATCACAGTCTCAATCTTCTGCAACAATTTCTCTCTCTTCAGATTCATAAGTTTCTGCTTCTACAAGTCATTGAGGGGGAGCTGGCTCATTACTCATCTTCTGTTGTGCTATATATGTACTTATTTTGAGCCTTGTACTTGCTTTATTCTTCTATTTCATCTTGTAAACTCACAAGGGAGCTTGAAATTGATTGTGCCTCTTGTGGCAGTGAGGTGTAAGTATTTACAGAGAGGATTGTCAAGTTAGGTTGATCTGAGTTGATCACAGTTTCTGCAGAAGGAGTTCTGCAGCATTCTCTATTGGCTGAATCTTCTGCAAAAGGTTCTGCAGTAAGCATAAAACCTAAAAACTTTGTTGAGTGAAACTCTGTTAAGCCTGAAGAGGCTAGAGAAAGAATACTAGTGGTAGTGAGTACCCAAGGAAGTTGTAATTTGTTTATTGAGTGAGAAAATCTTACTTGGAGTAGGGACTGGATGTAGCCTCAGGTTGGAAAAGGTGAACCAATATAAAAATCTTTGTGCAATCTTCTCTTCCCTTTTATTCTTTACTATTGCATATGCATGAAACAATTTTGAAAACTATCTAATACCTAAGTAAGTGTTACTCACTAAAATTCCAAGAAGGAATTCTACCTTCTGCATATTACATTATACCTAACTTCTATCTTCTGGTGGATAATCTTTTAGTACTAAGCCAAGTTTAACTTGAGCAGGCAAAGTATTAAAAGAATTTGCAGAAAATTTTAATCAATCATAATTCAAGACCCCTTCTTGAGATTGAAACTTCAACTTCAGTCTGATGCTTCTTAACATTAGGATTCAGATCTTTCTAAGTCTCAGGAAAGGCTTGTATTGTTTACTCAATCTCAGTCTGACCTTTATCTTCATTTTCAGTCTGAGGATTCTTAACAGTCTCAGTCTGAGGTTGCCTCATAAGATTCTTGTCTTTCTAAGATCTCACACATAAAACATCAGTAACTTCAAGAACAAAAAACGTTAAGCTTGATCAAAATGTTTGTTGTTATTAAAACCAAATCTCAAAGGGTTTTGCGCTAACAATCTCCCCCTTTTTATGATGGCAAACCTATTTGAACAAAATTAAGTTTTCATATATAATAGCATATAAGGGATGATTATAGTCTATTTATTTTAATAATATGATCCGCTCAATTGAACTCCCCCTGAATTCATGCTTAACAATGTTACATACAAACAATAATATCATAGCATGACTCATAAACTATAATAAAGATGAAGATGCAGATTTTATAGATTTTGTTCTTTCCAATTTCTCCCCCTTTTGGCATCAACAAAATGATGGGCAGAGAAATATATCAAATAACCAAGTTGTTTTCTTAAGTTCTTCTCTATAAAAATCTGTAAAATAACCACTTCATATTGATTTTCATTTATACTAATGGTATCAAAGAAATGATTCTTTATCTCACTCTTAATCTTGTCAAGCATATGGTTGTTCTTAACAGAGGGTTTTGAGCAAGAGATATGTGCAGTAATATTCTTAATATCCAACTATTTTAACAACAATTCCAAGTGCCTAAGATGTTTAGATAAACCAATAAGATTTGGAAAGGGATAGAAGCTTCAACAAGAATAGTTAGAATAGAAGAATCAAAGACTAAGAAGAAGAATATTTGGAGTCTAGATTCTGGAATTTTCTTAGTAATTTGATATTCAAATTTTCTTGTCAACATTCAGAATCTTCCTAAAAACTCTTTCTAAACTATTTGCTTGCACTTCTCCCTTCAGTCTTCTTCCTCAATATTTTTAGCTTCAAGAAAGCTATTCTCCTATTCTCTTTCTTTTTCCATTATTTTTATATTAGTTTTCTTCTCCAACAGAATAGTGGTTGGTTTCTAGATTAATAGAGGAAATGGTATATGGACCCATCAAATTCCATAAGTGATCACTACCCAACCGAGTCAATGTGTACACTATTACCTCATTAGAAAACAATTTGATTATCTCTCCCTCAAAATGAGATGGTTCTGCTTATATTTCCAAAGTTGCTGATTTAGCAACCTTTCAATAACAGATGCAGAATCTTTCTAACCTTCAGAAAGATCATTTCTTAATTCAAGCTTGAACATGAGATGAGGTTAAGATTGAATATTAGAAAATAGAAACTCAATCTTAAACCAGAACAATGATTTATTCTATTCACATTCTTGATGGAAAGGTAGGAATTTCATTTAATACATGATCAAGTAATAAGAATACATTCAGCACAAAAATTAATTATGCTACTCCCCCTAAATGTGTTACTCACCTTGATTTTTATGCACATAGTAAATTAAATTTGTAGAACATGGATAGAGGCATAAAATGTCAAGATTACAAACTTAGACAATAGGAGAACGGAACAAAAGTTCATCAATAAGATTTGCTGATAAGTTCATAATCATTGCATATTTTTCAGCATTGAAAAACTGTTCTGACATAATTTCAAATTTCAAAGGTTATGATATTCCATGTCAAGTTCTTTTCATACTCATTGATTCACCCAATATTCCAAATCATAATATGCACATCAATTTGCTACAACAAATCACATTTGATATACCATAGTATATCACAAATTAGGGAACAAGGGTGCTTTGTCAAAGGTCTCACTCTCAAGAGATCAAATTTCACTACTCTTCTATCTCATAGCCTTAATCATTGGATGAGCACTAGTCTTATCATAGGTTGATCTAGAAACTGATATTTTATCACAATAAAATACATCATGAGAACTTTCCAATACCACAAAAATAAACTCATTTGGATTGGTACAACTAAAGATATGACATTTTAATCTATGCATGTGCCAGAAAACATCCACTAACTTAGCCACTTTTATCTATGCCTGTGAGTTATTCTCAGTTCATAAAAATATGACATTTTAACATAGTAAACTAGACATCAAAATCTTTCTAATGATATGTGTAACATCCCAAACTAAGGCTTAGGAATTTTAAAAGAAGGTTTAGGTTATGGTTTTAGCCAAGGGTTAGAGAATTAGGAATGTAATGAGGAATTGGAGCTTAAGATGTGAAATTAGGAGGGGAGTTTGTAATTTAATTAGAGTGGGGGAAGGTTTTGGATGAGAATAACTAAGTCAAAAGAAGGTTTTCATGGAGAGGAATTAGGTTTAAGAAGGAGAGAGTTGAATCGCAGCCAAGAGGGGCTCAAACCGAGGTTGTTGCTTAATTTTGGGTTTTAGGCCTAATGACCTTGGTGCACTAATTCGCAAATATCTATAGCCCAGGGTGTCCAATTAGGGTGATTCCACTTTCATTAGAAAGCATATTTTCGGGGCTTCAGTTTGATATATTATATGATAGTATTCCGAGCTCGTTTGCACCCCAAACATCAAGTTTATGTGCTCAACGCACTGACGCGCGCGCTGGAGCGCCCGAACGCGTCCAGCTCTCTTAAATTCGCTGCAGCACCGTTTCTTTCTCATTCTTCTTCATTTCTTCTTCTTTCAAGGGCTCCTAGTGAGAGATGGAGAGGTTTTTTAGAGAGAGATAGTGAGAGGAAGAAGGAGAGCTAGATTGGAGGCTCCTCCACCACCTCTTGAGCTTGGATCTCCACCATCTTCTTCCTTCTCCTCCATTGTTCCACCATTTCAAGGTGAGTGTGGTTCTCACTCACTTGTATTCTTGATTGTTCTCCTATGTATGCTCCCTATTCTTCCTTCCCTTGCTATTATTGTTGATTAGAGTTGATTTTATGCAAACCTAGGGTGGATTGTTGGATTAATTGAAAGTATGACTTGGTTGCTCAAACCCTAGGTTAGAGGAATTGGGAATTTTATGGAATGTTGGATTGTTGATGTTGAATGTTGAATTAATTGTTTATTATGTATATGTACATGCTTATGGAAGTATTATTATCCTCATGAAATCATTTACTCATGTTTTTGAAAAAGAAAAGGATTTTGGGTCTTATGACCTCATGTTTTTGAAAGGAAGAGTTTTGGGTCTTCTAGACCTCATGTTGAAATTAATGACTTTTTAATCCTTGGACTTTATGTTTGAAAAGAATTATTTTGGGTCCTTGGATTTCATATTTAAATTGATCATGTTACACACTCAGACTTTTGGTCCCTGAACTCATGTTTCTGAGACTTTGTCTCCGGTCCTTGGACTCATGTGAATTAATAAGGTTGGTCCCTGGACTCATGTTTTTAAGACTTTGTCTCCGGTCCTTGGACTCATGTGAATTGATGGGGTTGATCCCTAGACTCATGTTTATGAGACTTTGTCTCTGGTCCTTGGATTCATGTTGCAAGAGAGGCAATTCCATTTACCTCTAGGCCAAGGGGTATATGGGATTCCTCAATTAAAAATAAATCATGCATGTTTGATGATAAAAAATTTAATGAGGGTGGCCTTGGACGACGGTCCTTGGTCACATGGCCGAGCGCTCAAAGCACGTGACAGAGAAAAGAACCCTTGGGTGTTGGGGAAAGCGAAACACTTCAGAATAAGTACGCTAGATAGATTGGATGTTAGTTGCATTAACATGTTCATTACTCTGCATGATTATCACTGCACTTATGATTGTCATTGAATGATTTATATCACGTGCCTTGTATTGTCGTTTTGGAATGTTTTCCAAATGAATTAAGTATGCTATATTATTGTATATTATGTGTTATGCCTCCCTACATAACACACACTCTTACCTCACTCACTAGGACGTAGTCTCATCCCACGTTGTGGGAATTACTTTCAGTTGTGCACGTTTTTGTACAGGTTGATGGCGGAAGAGTAGAGAACTCAATTTAAAAATAAATGTCAGGGATTGTAATTGTGAAGTTGAAGTTTATTGATGTATTAATGTATTGATTTTGGTTTGTCCATGGAGGCCTTATTGTAGTTTGTTACTATATGGTGATATTATAAACTGTACTGGTATTTTTTGAGTTTCAGGCTAAGTTGCAAAAATTGAGAAATGTCCAATTTTCAAGGGGAACTCTGTCGGATTTCCGGTAGGAGTTTTATGAGCCATACACTCAAAGTGTAGGTTCATCCCCTAGGTTCTTAATTAGGAATTAATATGGAAAATAATGATGTATGATTTTTTTGGAAGCCTAAGCAAACGTTGGATTGCTTAAGCGTTGCGTGATTTGTATGTCGATACACGAAATGCGCAAAATAATTTCAGAAATTCGGAATAATGTTTCTAGCGGACTTTATTCTTGAATTGAGAAATTAGGACGTTACATTTTGGTATCAGAGCAGTTCCGTCCAATTGGACTGTGGTTAGGTTAGTTGCCCGTGACTTACCATAATTCCATCGTTCCTTATGCTCAGTTTAGGGACTGATCACCCCTCTATTGTGTGTGTTGTACACGGAATTATGGTTAGTAACGTAAATAGCGTGCCTTGTTCAGGGAAATAGGGACACTTTCCTGACAAGGTTAGAGCCACCTACGTGAAGGTTGAAGGGAGAGTGACATAGGTCCATTCCCAGGAGTGGGACTTTCGCCTTAGAAACCCTATAGATGTCAATTTAGTTCTTAGAGGAGTTAAGGTACCCTTAGAAAGGAAGGTAGAGAAGAGGTTTTGAGGAAGAGTGAGTAGTTGGTTTTGGAAGGTTTAGAAGTAGGAGGTAGAGGTAAGAGGAAATGCTAAAGAGAATGATGGGTGGGCTCCCTAGTAGGTTAGGGGAGTGTAAGCTACGTGTGAGTAAACTCGGGCGATGTAATGTGATTGAACAATAATAATGCTTACCTGTACTTGAATGATTGTTTAACATGCATGTTGGTTGTGTTGCCTGAATGACTGCATGTTCCATGCCCTTGGTGGGGAATCATGATATGGTTGTGAGTATGATGTTTGCATGACGTGTAGATTGTTTGACTTGCTTGGAAGGTCTTATAGGTAATGGGAAGTGGTAACATTTTAACGAAAGGGTTGAAGGGTTTTAAAATTTGAGAATTTTGGATTTCATGCTTAGTGGACTAGGGGTTATGGTAGGTAGAAGTTAGAATGAAAGTGTGGGACTCATGGGAGTATGGGAAGTTGATGTCATTAGTGATAGAGGGTAATCCTAGCTTTTGGTTAAGTTATTCTATGGGTTAGGTGTGATCCTAAAGGCAAATAGAGGAAAGAAATTAAGATCTCTAAACCCCCGTCAGTTTATGTTCATAGTTGTTGTTATCTCAACCTTAACCTCCTTAGTGATCGTTTTTGTCCTTTGATAGGTTCGGTTAAACGTTACACAAGGTGATACATGCTTTTAACCTAATGATGGTGAGATTGTACAAGTCTTTCATTCGGTTTTAGTGTGCAAGTGGTAAGCCAATCCTTTATTCCCTAGGTTACTAGGCTAATGCTCCTAAACCCCCCCCCCCAATGGGCTATTAGAGGTAACCTCAACCCTTGTAGACACATGTTAAGCATCTAATCATTTAAGGTGTGATTGTTACGTGGCTTATTGGAGGAATTTCCTAGTTTAGGAACTAAGTGAGAATTTGATATACCTTATTAACCCATGACCCTATAGCTATCCTATCCCACTTTAGAGCCCTATGACTGTTAAGCCTCTGAGTCTACCACCATGTGGTTCACGTTTGGGTTCTATTTAGGCATTGTTGTCTTGTTAGAACCTCTTGACCAGTTTCGTTTGAACTAGAGAATAAACACCAAAAATTTGAGGGGAGTAAGTAGCTTGGAGACTTGGATGGTTGAGGGCATCTTGTAGGTTACAATCACGGTTGGTTCTTTCTAGTTTAGGCCTATTTGGGTTGTGGATATCTAAGGAATAAGGTTCTTGAAGTTAACCAAGTGTTCTGGGGTTATGTGTTAGTGCTCGGGTAATGATCCTTTCTAAGTCATTCGTGGCGAAGCTAAGTCTAGGATTAGGCTCCTTAGTCTCCCTCTTGTTGTGTCCTTAGGGTAGGAACCTTGATCTCTATGATCCATGGAAGAAGAAAATCTTGTGAAATCTGGAATTGTTACTTAGTGTATATCTCCTGGGAGGATTGATGGTTCATGTTTAGTTAATGTTTGGGTTAAGGAATAGTGCTAAGCTTAGTGTACTGAGTTCAATGCGAAGTGCCGAACCTTCTCATTCCTTGTCTCATACCTCGAGGGCTTCTGTTATCCACCTAGGTTTGGGTGTGTCCCCTGGCCACCAAGGCAATTGAATATCCCTTCAATTGTTGCGGTTGTCAGCTCTAGACAGTAGAGGTTGATGTCATGGTATAGAGCTTGAGTCTAAACTCAACCCCTAGTTGGGAGGTGGGACATCTATGTTTCGTTGCTTGTGCACATGATGGAGTGATAGGTACAAGCAGACCTACACACTATCATGTTCTATTCAATAAGGTTGATTTTTTCTCCAGATAAACTACAAGAGTTTGTCCATTCACTTATCATGTTTTTATCAGAGGAGCACCACTTGGTGTCAACTCAAGGTTCTTTTGTTGAGATCCTTGTGTGTGGTTGTGTTAGAACCCAATAATGAGTTGAGGTTGATCATGAAGTCATGTGTCAAACCAGCTAGCATTTAAGGGTTACAATATGGTTTCATGTGATAGACTTGAACCTCGAGGGCAGTTGAGGAATGTCCAAGACCCTTAAAGGGGGTAGACATCCGGAAAGAGACTTGGGAACCCGCAGCTTGTTTAACCAAACAGTAGTGTTACCCGAGAATGGTGAGGTTAGTGATAAGCAAGGAACCAATTGTAGGTAAGGGTTATGAGATAGACCCAACCCGATCCCTTTTAACCAGAGTGCGCAGCAGAAGCCTACACCCATTCCTCCTTTGACAATAGAATACCCCAGACTAGATGAAAGACCAGGAAGGAGTGAATTTATTAAGGGGTAACCCGTAGTCTTCTGGAATCTGTGCTAAGATAGTCATGGGGTGGATTAGAATTCTTTTGGAACCCTACGGGTAGAGGTCAGGTTGTATGACGACACAAATTTCAGGTGTAGTAATCTAAGATTAAGGGACCGTAAGGGTGTACTTCTAGGTGACCCGAACGCCATGAATAAGTTGAGAGTCAGAGTAGGAACTCGAATCCGAAACTGTAAAGCAAAAAGAGAGGATAGGAAAGGAGCATAACAAGTTAGACTTAGAACGGGATTTAAGGGAAACAAGGAGTACCGGTAGTGGGGTAAGAAGATAAAAGAGGTAAGATTAGGAGTTCAACCAACCCGAAGGGTCTTTGAGTCACTTTGGGCAAGAAAGGATTTGATTAACGAACGATAAATGGGAGGATTACAAGGGTACAACGTGGTTAACAATGGGAGGGTAGCATGTGAGGGTAGGATAAGAGCAAATTTTGAGGACAAAATTTAATTTAAGGGGGGTAGAATTGTAACATCCAAAACAAAGGCTTAGGAATTTTAAAAGAAGGTTTAGGTTATGGTTTTAGCCAAGGGTTAGATAATTAGGAATGTAATGAGGAATTGGAGCTTAAGATGTGAAATTAGGAGGGGAGTTGGTAATTTAATTAGAGTGGGGGAAGGTTTTGGATGAGAATAACTAAGTTAGAAGAAGGTTTTCATGTAGAGGAAGGTTTAAGAAGGAGATAGTTGAATCGGAGCCAAGAGGGGCTCAAACCGAGGGTTTTGCTTAATTTTGGGTTTTAGGCCTAATGACCTTGGTGCACTAATTCGCAAATATCTAGAGCCAAGGGTGTCAAATTAGGGTGATTTTACTTTCATTAGAAAGCACATTTCCGGGGCTTCAGTTTGATATATTATATGATAGTATTCCAAGCTCGTTTGCACCCCCAAACATCAAGTTTACGTGCTCAACACGCTGAGGCGCGCGCTCGAGCGCCCAGGAGCGTGCTCGAGCGCCCAGGAGCGTGCTCGAGCGCCCGAACGCGTCCAGCTCTCTTAAATTCGTTGCAGCACCGTTTCTTTCTCATTCTTCTTCATTTCTTCTTCTTTCAAGGGCTCCTAGTGAGAGAGGGAGAGGTTTTTTAGAAAGAGATAGTGAGAGGAAGAAGGAGAGCTAGATTGGAGGCTCCTCCACCACCTCTTGAGCTTGGATCTCCACCATCTTCTTCCTTCTCCTCCATTGTTCCACCATTTCAAGGTGAGTGTAGTTCTCACTCACTTGTATTCTTGATTGTTCTCCTATGTATGCTCCCTATTCTTCCTTCCCTTGCTATTATTGTTGATTAGAGTTGAATTTATGCAAACCTGGGTTGGATTGTTGGATTAATTGAAAGTATGACTTGGTTACTCAAACCCTAGGTTAGAGGAATTGGGAATTTTATGGAATGTTGGATTGTTGATGTTCAATGTTGAATTAATTGTTGATTATGTATATGTACATGCTTATGGAAGTATTATTATCCTCATGAAATCATTTACTCATGTTTTTGAAAAAGAAAAGGATTTTGGGTCTTATGACCTCATGTTTTTGAAAGGAAGAGTTTTGGGTCTTCTAGACCTCGTGTTGAAATTAATGACTTTTGAATCCTTGGACTTTATGTTTGAAAAGAATTATTTTGGGTACTTAGATATCATATTTAAATTGATCATGTTACACACTCAGACTTTTGGTCCCTTGACTCATGTTTCTGAGACTCTGTCTCCGGTCCTTGGACTGATATGAATTAATAAGGTTGGTCCCTGGACTCATGCTTTTGAGACTTTGTCTCCGGTGCTTGGACTCATGTGAATTAATGAGGTTGATCCCTGGACTCATGTTTATGAGACTTTGTCTCTAGTCCTTGGATTCATGTTGCAAGAGAGGCAATTCCATTTACCTCTAGGCCAAGGGGTATATGGGATTCCTCAATTAAAAATAAATCATGCATGTTTGATGATAAAAAATTTAATGAGGGTGGCGCTGGACGACGGTCCTTGGTCACATGGCCGAGCGCTCAAAGCACGTGACAGAGAAAAGAACCCTTGGGTGTTGGGGAAAGCGAACCACTTCAAAATAAGTACGCTAGACAGATTGGATGTTAGTTGCATTAACATGTTCATTACTCTACATGATTGTCACTGCACTTATGATTGTCATTGAATTATTTATATCACGTGCCTTGTATTACCGTTTTGGAATATTTTCCAAATGAATTAAGTATGCTACATTATTGTATGTTATGTGTTATGCCTCCCTAAACAGCACACACTGTTACCTCACTAACTGGGACGTAGTCTCATCCCACGCTGTGGGAATTACTTTCAGTTGTGCAGGTTTTGGTACAGGTTGATGGTGGAAGAGTAGAGAACTCAATTGAAATAAATGCCAGGGATTGTAATTGTGAATTTGAAGTTTATTGATGTATTAATGTATTGATTTTGGTTTGGCCATGGAGGCCTTATTGTAGTTTGTTACTATATGGTGATATTATAAATTGTACTGGTATTTTTCTGAGTTTCAGGCTAAGTTGCAAAAATTGGGAAATTTCCAATTTTCAGGGGAAACTCTGTCGGATTTCCGGTAGGAGTTTTATGAGCCATACACTCAAAGTGTAGGTTCGTCCCCTAGGTTCTTAATTAGGAATTAATATGGAAAATAATGATGTATGATTTTTGTGGAAGCCTAAGCAAATGTTGGATTGCTTAAGCGTTGCGTGATTTGTATGTTGATACACGAAATGCGCGAAATAATTTAAAAAATTCAGAATAATGTTTCCAACGAACATTATTCTTGATTTGAGAAATTAGGACGTTACAATATAAAAAATATTCCATTTAGAGTTTTCTATCACAAGATATGAGTGGCTAAAGTTGACTATTCTATAATAGATAGCTTACTGTGACAGATCTAGTTTTTCATTCATTGTGATCAATCTATGCAACCAAAAATATTGAAAATTAACACCATTAAACCATTGAATAACATCTTTCAGATCCAACTGGTTCCATTTGAAAGGCTTTTCCTGGCTCCAGATATAAGCATTCAAAACAGATGTGTTCAGATTTGATCACTTAAGAGATCAATCAACTTGAAGTGTTTGCTGAGAATTATGTAGATGATGAAAATTCCTTAAACTGTCCAGTATAATACTTCTATAACTCAAAAATCATTTTTATAACTCTAGTTATGATCCTTTTAAGTGAACAGGTTTGTATCAGACTTTGTATCAGTGAAGCTGTGTTCACAGATTTACTGGAACCTTTTTGGTTAGTATAACATCTTCAAAATTTCCAGTTTGATACTCATATAAATTATCTTTCACATAATTTGGTTCACTTAAAAAGAATTTCTATAACTCAAGTTATGATCTTTTTAAGCGAACATGTTTATATAAAAACTTGTAACATTGCAGTTGTGTTCACAGATTTACTGGCACTTCTGTGATTAGTATGACAATCTAAAATTTTCCAGTTGGATTCTATTTCAGATTATCTCTCCAACAAAATTGGTTTCAATGAAAAATCATATCTACAACTCCAGTTATGATGTTTTTAAGTAAACAGGTTTATATGAGAATTTGTAACACTGCAACTGTGTTAACGAATTTTCTGGCACTTATTTGGTTAGAGTAACAGCTTCAAATTTTCTAGTTTTGCACTCCTATAAATTTCTTTCCAACAAAATTGGTTTTACTTAAAAAATCAATTTAGTATCTCAAGTTATGATCATTTTATTCAAGCTATATCAGAATAATTTCTGCACACATTGTCGTAACCTTTTTACCTCCAAATTTCATGGTTTCTCCTATCTCATTATCTTCTCTTGAGCCATATATTTTATTATTTTTCATCCACACCCTTTTCTTATAAGATTGACTTGATTAAGGAAATGGAGAGCATATAGGCTTGGCTTGTAGAAATGTTTCTCCTAACTAAACAATTCAATCTTTCCAAGTTCTCTTTTCTCAACTATCATGAAATTGTCTCAAAGATATATTTCCATATGATCAGCTCATGTTCCATCATAGATAGATCTCAAACTTCAATTCTCACATGATGCAAGATAATAACAAGCATAGTTGCATTAAAGTATACTCATTTGGGTTACAATAGTTAAGATTCAAAACTGTATTAAGGTCATGACAGAAAATCACTCTAAATTCTAATTATCCAATCAACACAAAATCATATCAAACTTATTCAAACAAGCATATATTTGTCATTGTAAAAATAATCTTAAATTATGTTTAATATCAACATACTTAAATCTTATCTTCAAAATGAGAATAGTAAGATTTATCACATATGCATCATCATGGAAGATTGGAGTTTCAGAGTACCTCATGAAGTATTCCTCAAGTTAACATTTGATCCACATGATTTAAGAATTTGCAACTTGATATATGTAGAGATAAGCTTAGCTTCTACATTTTCTTTTCAAACTTAGTCATTTCTTTGTGTTTTCATTTTTTAGAAGCTTCTTTCTATTTCTTTTCTTGTGGGGAAATCACTTGCTCTCTTGTGCAGTGGCTATTGTCTAAGCTGACTGTGACTTATGAATTTCCTTTTGCTCTGTCAGATCTGAGTTGCAGAAGGAATCTCACTTGGTTGTTCTTTCTCAGATTGTTTCATCTAAGTCTCAGTCTCAGTCTCAGTCTCAACCTGAGACTCGGATACGACTTTCTCAAGTGCAGCCACACTTTTTGCTTCTCATTTTTGTCATATACTCTCTTCTTTTATTTTTCTCATGCCTGAACATCCTTTTGACTTGAATCTATTGTTGTGGAGATTTTCTCTATATTTCTTGTTGAGATCCAAGCATTCCACTTTATTTTCAAATCTATAATCTTTCTCATTTCAAGTCTAGGGTTAGTCTCATTAAAACTATCATGCTTATTTTCCTCTACACATTGAGTAATAAAATTGTGGACTATATAGTTAATTTGGATGCTATAGAATGTCCAAAAAATATTCAGATTTTAACTCAACTTCTTATTTCAAAGATATAAATATATTAAGCAATTTCTAACAAGAAGATATCTACCATTTGATACTCCAAACTCAAAGTAAGCATGTGAGACAATTAAGCATTCAAAAACGAATGGAATAAAATGACATTTCTTGCTATATAAAATTTCACATAAAACTGTGGCGATAAATAAACTTCAAACGGATATTCATGACTTTTGCAAACATGGTTGCCATAGCCATTTTTCATTGTCATGTGAATAATTTTTAAAAATAAATTATGATTTATTGATAGATGTTTTTAACAAAATACTTTAATAAAGGTATTTCTTTATACAAGATATGGGAATAAAGCTTTACATAAAAGTGTATGGACATTTAAATTACAGAGATAGATGTTTATGTAGGTGAATAACTATATCTCATATAAAAGAATAAAAAAAATCTATACAAGAATGTTTATTAATATTTATTTCACAATAGGTAAATATTGACAATGAAAGAATTACATCAAAGTGTATTAAAATTTAAATTTAAGTTATAAAAATAAATACTTAGATTACATAAGAATAAAAATTTTACGCAAAAGTATATTAATATATCTTCATGAATACTTACCAATGTACGTTTAATTAATTACAAAGGTTGGTCACCGAGAAAGTAGACTATGACCCAAAGCGGACTTTACCTATAAGGTCACTAGTTCAAATTGTTCACTCGCTAATCTTGGGAAAGTTTTACCTAACAATTACCCCTAGTCGAGGGTTAAACTCACAACTATGCTCGTGAGGATCTCAATTCAAAGACAAAAAATTATAGAGTAAAATTATACTTTTATACAAATTCACATAATATATAAATTACAAGAGAAAAATTGCACTTTAGTTTAATTATTCAAAATAAACCTATGTTGATTATAAACATTTTAATTACAATACTATTACTTAGGATATGGTGACAATTTTTTTCTTTAATCAACATATACCATATTTTATTAATGAGGATTTTATATTTGTATTTTGCTTTATAACTCTATTCGTTATGATGTATTGTTGTAATTGATATTTTGAAAGTAAAATTTTTTAGTTGCATTATTGTTTATGTATTTTAGTGATATTAACATCATCTTTTTTTAATTTTTTATGTTTCATTATAAAATTCATCATCATAATATACAATGAATTAGATGTTATAAAAAATTTTACGTGTTATTTATGGTTTTTTTATTTTCAATATTTAACTCTCCGTGCACAAAATAAGTAATGTACATGTTTCTTTGTAGAACCATGTTGCTACATTGAGTAAATCACCAAGTAGTGGCAAATAGCATCAGTCATTATTGTTATCCCCTTGTAGTTATTTGCATCGAGTTTTTGTTGTGAAATGATAGTTTATGGCAACATAGAAAAATTCTTACAAAAATAATGAGACAACATGATTATTAATCTAAACAAGCCACTTATGCGAGCATAGTTGTAGGAAAAAGCAATCGTAGGAAAAACTTAATGGACATAAATTTGTTTCAAAGATTCATAAACAAAGTCCAAAGGGACCAAAACATTCTACACTGCAAAGATAAATGCATAAATCTCAATTCTTAACCACGACCATTTGTCTTAGTCATAAGAAAGAAACATAACATGATTGACCTAAACAAACTATGAACCCAAGACAAAATGTAAAGTTGATGGGGGAAAATAAGAGATAATGTGCAGTTTTTAAGAACCTCAAATGTTGACGAATCTACATGTGATATGAAGCATTATGTTTGGGTCCACTTTAATTTTCAATCTTCCATTTTTTTATACTATTGTTCCTGTTAATGTTGTTGCTCCTTCTCCTCTTGTTGTGGGTTTTGGATTGGTGCTGTTGTGGTTGTGGTTGTTGTTGGTATTGCTTATGTAATTGATGTTCTTGAAGTTGGTGTTGTTGGCTTTGGGAATGACTTTGAAGTTGTTGTAACTATTGTGTAGCTAAAAGAGGATGCATGGCCTATTTGTTGAGATAGTATTGTTGCCCTCTTCCAAGTGCAGCAGAGTTCATATGTCCTTCATTTAGCATAGCTTGTACTTTAAGATGTTGAATTTCCTCTATTTTTGCATTGTTCAATGGTAGAAGTAAAAAATAAATGAATTAATTCTTATGAAGGGGTTGCTAAGATCATGAATAACTCTTCATGCACATGAAAATTAAGTTTCGTGGATTCAATAATAAGACGTACAAATTAAAAACAAAATTATGAAATCTCATTTCCTAAGTAGAAGAGCGTGTTTTAAATATATCTATGAAACTAACCAATCAACCAATAAAAATTTCAACTAACTTTAGATTTTACATGTGCCTTTATATAAGACAAATGTATTAATTCATAGGGCAACACTTACTAATTCATAAAATAAAATCACAAACCTTAAATGTAAAGTGAAGGCAAAGCCATACATATTAATTCATCATCTTAAATAAGTTCCAATTTTCGAGTAGCAATATACAAACATATACCATAATCAGTTAAATTTTCCTTTGCTTGTTTTGAAATCAATTGAAATTTTATTTACTTTAACAACCTTTTTCACACTATAAATTACTTGCCAATTGTTATGTATGCTATGAATCATTCTCTCCTCCCAAAAATAGAGTTAATAAAATTTTTTGGTCTTAGCAGAAACCAAGGTAAAATTATACATAAATAATGGTAAAGCAAAAGCTCAAATTGCATATAATGGTTTGTTAATAAATTTTTTTATGTTGACATTGGAAATAAAATAGAATAGAATGTTAGACCATTAGCCTTAAACATTTATAGCAGCATGAACTCACCGTCATATAATTGAAGTTGTTTGTATCAGAGTTTGCAACCCCAACCTTAACTCATTATTCTCATCATCCTTACTTTGAGTATCCCTCTGCTCATAAGAGACCAAAATGGATTAATCATAATCCCTAATATTTTCAATCAAAAGGTGACATAATATAACAATAGTAGTCCATTCATAAGATAAGAGGTCAAACACATGTAAACAACAATCTCAAGTTGATAGACACATAAGATGCAAATGATGAGTTAAGACATACTTGCGAGATAGTTAACTGTGTAGATAAGGATGTCTTTTCAGTTTCCAATGTTTGCACCTTCTTTTCAAGCTCCGAAATGTAATGCGCCTTCTTTTCCTTTGATTTTATAGCAGACTGTCTATTTGCGAAAATCCTGTTATACATAACTAGGCAATATCATTCATGGTGGAAAACAAGAAGGTATATATGACATATAGGAAGTACACTCTCCAATGATAAATGATGCAAAAAGATATATATAATAATATGATGCCCATTGTACATAATTCTTAATTTTCCTTAAAACAAACTAATATTAGTCAAAGCGAAAGTGACTTAAGACAAATGGAATCAATTTGTTAAGTATCTTTTTAATGAGATATATGATGTTAATGTAACCCAAATCATGAATAATATACCTTTTAGCACGCTTGGGGTCAACCAAGGCAAGCTTCGCAAGCTCAGTAGCAGACTTTGCTTTTCTTGAGTTAATGGTAGATCCATTTTCAAACGCAGAGACCAACATGTCAGGTTTGATGATGGATGTTGAACCATTCATAAATTGGCTATGTTGGGACCCAACGTCAAGCCTTTCATTAATATTGGTAGTACCACTAGCAATAGCAATGTTGTCCGCAGTAGATGCAGGAGCACCAGAGGATGGGTTTAGTTTATCTATATTGAGGTAAGTGGAGAGCACATCCTTGTTAGTGGTATCATCATAGAGTGAGTGACCATCCATGGTACCAAGATCATCATCGATCCAAGTACCAATAGAAAAAGTAGACATTGTTTGTTTTGAGTTAATAGAAGAGCCATTTTCAAAAGCAGAGACCAACATGTCCGGTTTGATTATGGATGTTGAACCATTCACAAACTGGCTATCTCGGGACCCAACGTCAAGCCTTTCATTGATATTGGTAGTACCAATAGTAATAGAAAAGTTATCTGCAGCAGATGCAAGGGCACCAGAGGATGGATTTATTTTATCCATATTAAGGTAGGTGGAGAGCAAGTGTTCATCAACGGTGCCACTGGAGAGTGAGTGACTATCCATGGTGCCAAGATCATTGTTGATGCAAGTACCAATAGAAAAAGCAGACATTGCTTTTCTTGAGTTCATAGTAGAGCCAATTTCAGATCAGATACCAATATGTCAGGGTTGATGATGGATGTTGAACCATTCATAAATTGGCTATGTTGGGACCCAACGTCAAGCCTTTCATTGATATTGGTAGTACCACTAGCAACAACAAAGGTGTCTGCAATAGATGCAGGAGCACCAGAGGATGGATTTAGTTTATCCATATTGAAGAAGGTGGAGAGCAAGTCATTCCCAGTGGTATCATCATAAAGTGAGTGACCACCCGTGGTACCAAGATCATCCTCGATGCAAGTACCAATAGAAAAAGGAGACATTGCTTGTTTCGAGTTAATAGTATATCCATTTTCAGAAGCAGAGACCAACACATCAGGTTTGATTATGGATGTTGAACCATTCATAAATAGGCTATGTTGGGACCCAACATCAAATCTTTTATTGATATTGGTACTACCAATAGCAATAGAAAAGTTGTCTACATCATATGCTAGGGCACCAGGGGATGGGTTTAGTTTATCCACATTCAGGCAGGTGGAGAAAGAGTCTTTCTCAATGGTGCCACCTGAGAGTGAGTGACCATCCATGGTGCCAAGATAATCATCGATGCTAAAATCATCAAGGAGGGTGAGAATCTCGGACTGGGTGTGTCTGTGGCCTATATTTCTTAGAGAATTATTAGGCAACTCACTAATGTCATGGTAAAAGCAACCGAAGTCTGAGGTGGTAGTTGAAACTTGTGGTGTAGGACACAGTGATGATGATGATGGTGATCGTTTTGATTTCACGTTCAAGTTTGGTGTTGAAGTTACATGAGGGAGTTTGTTGTTATCCATTACCAACCAACCTACTCCAAAATTAATAGAAAACAAGGCGAGAGATTAAAAATAAGTAAAAATTGTACCTTTGAATATTAAGAAATAGAGAGCGAGAGAAACAATGGATCTCGGTGAGAGAGCACAAAGATGACAGAAGCAAGATTCGAACTTAAAGAACATGCATACAAACCAAGTTTTTTGTCCTCATCGATTTTTTTTCACTCCTCTTCATCCTCTTCTTTCTTCTGATTCTTCTTTACTGTTTTTTTAAGAAACTACAAAAGAATGTTACTAATGTATTTCTTTAAATAGCCTCTTTAATGTATTATTTATTATTAGTGTGTTTTAAAATTTAATTAAATATTTAATGAGTAAAACTTTTTTTAAATATTTTGTTAACTTTTCATTAAATAAATAAAGATATGTTCAAAATATATACTTATTTTATTTCCGTATTAAATTACATTGAAAAATAGTTATTGTGAAATATATTTTAATTTATTTTTAAAATGATTAAAATGTATTCATTAAATAATTGTTAATAGAATTCATTGAATACTTCTTATTTCTAAGAGCATTTTTTAATAATAAATATATAATAACCCTAAATAAAAGTAATATATTAAAATTCTAAAAGCATTTATTATGTTTAATTAATATTCACTTTTATAACTTAATAAAAACTATTAAATGCTATAAAACAGTATGAAGATTTGAATCTTAAATAAGAGAAAGTATAATCACGTGAAAGATGCAAAAATAATTATGTTTGTTAGGGGGTAGGTAAAATATTTCAACCCTCCTAGAAACCAAGAAATCTGCCTTAACCAAAAGGCAACGGTCAGGTAGAAACAAGTAACCGGATTGGAGCGGGTTACACATATGGGTTAATACGATTTTAAGTGATCGGGTTCAGGTGGGGCAGAAAAATATTGATGGGCCCAATTCTCTATTATTGCAACATTTCCAAGGGGTGGCACACAAAGGTTAGGGGTGACAAATGTGGTGCGATTGTTGGTGGTTTGATGGATTAGGATATGGCCAAAAGAGGGAAATGAGGTGGATGGTTGTGAGTGAGAAAGGGGGGAGAGAGAGAAAGAGAGAAGGAGAGAGAGATGGGTAAAGGGAATATGACTTGGTGGCTAGAGGAGACGTAGAGAAAGGGAGGAAGAAACCATGGGGTGGGGTGGATCTCGCAGATGACACATTTGATGGTTGGAGAGGGAAAGAGCATTGTGGTAGCACAACGTTAGGGGAAGAGAAGAAGAACATTAGGGTTCAATGTTTTTTAAGTAAACTCCCAGATCAGTTTCTGACTTTTTAAAAATCATGCAGCTTAGTCCCTCATTTTCCAAAACGATGTCATTTTTTGTTGACTTGGAGTCCAACATGTCACTTAACGTGACATCTCAGTGCTCCGATAACGGCAAGTATACGTTTGGACTAAATAGATGGACGGTGAATAATGTTTGGGGCTAAAGGAGGGGTTTCTAAAAGTGGTGAACTAAACTGTCTGATTGTAAAAAAGTAAAAGACTGATGTGAGGATTTATCCTAGACTTCAAAATTATGAAAACTTACAATAGATCATATTACTATTTTTTTACCAATTATAGTGGCAATACATTATTGTCCTATAGATTTACCAAACACTAGCTAGATGTGCTCTCATAGTTGTACTCCTGTATTTAGTTAGTTATGGTTGGTTGGTTTGGGTCCTAGTAGACTTTCCAAGTAACAAGTAGCCTAACAAAAAAAATGCTGGTAATTTCTTTTCTTCCCATATGAATTAGTGTAAACATTCTGGTTGAAGGTCAAATTCTCTTGGAATACCAACAAGAAAATCCAAAGTTCCAAACGCATATAGCCGTTGCTGATCTTTTAACCAATACAGCATAAAACGCTGGTAACTTTTGAAGTACTTTTGGTTGATCCAAACGAATTTAGCCGTTATACAAATTTGAATCCTGACAGTATAAGGAGGACAGACAAACAGAAAATGTTGCATTGGAGATACCCATATGCAGTCAAGATCCAAATTGTTTTGCTTCCACACAATAATAATTTATTTAATTTTTTAATAAAATAAAATAGTTCTGAAATTGAAGCTAGTGGGGTCAGCTGGGTCAGACAACAACACAAGATGACCCTCCACTCCAACGGTTCTTATGTGTTAGAGACACTCAAGTTACAGCCTTGCAACGCAACCCGCCTCTTTGTCAAAATTTGAATTTTTCATCTCTCTCTCTTTCTCTCTCCCCCACACATTAATAAATCTGAAAGTTACAATTTTTATTTATAAAAAATGTTTCTTGAACAACGTTCCTACTCCCACTCCGCCACAACGTTTCTCTTATCTATCTAATTGAAATTCAAATTTCCTTAAGCCCCTTTTCTGTGGCTTCACTTCACCTTTTCTTTCAGATTGTGAGAGTCCCTTCCTTTTACTTCCCCCTTCCACTTCTTGAACTCATTATTATCTCCTTCGTTTACTTCCTACTCTCTAGCTTTGGCCACAACACAAACTCATGGGTACATGTTTGAGCACAAAGAAAGGCTCCTCTACCCCCTCCTCTGTTTCTGGACCCAAGCCAGTTTCAACTGCTCCTACTCAGCAAAAGGATTCTGGGAATGGTGTCCCAATCACACTATCTAACAAACCAGAAGTGAGCTTGAAGAATAAGAAGTCACTGCAAGAGAAACAAGACCCAGATTTAGTGAAAGAAGATGAAGGTCAAGTGAAAAAGGAGATATTCATCATCAAACACAGGAAGAGCCATGATGATAGAGAAAGAAGCTCCAAAATCTCACCTTGCGCTGCTCAGCAGAATGTGCAAGCACAATCAGCTGATGGGTTGGCTTCATCTGCTGCTACCAGTGAAGCAGCTGAATCTGAATCAATGAGCAACAAGATTGCACCACCTACACCAAACATGGGTGTGATGGGTGTGAGGACTTCAAGCTGTACCAAAGAAGAGGTAGATGCAATTCTCATTCAGTGTGGAAGACTCAGTAGAAGCTCTTCTGGAAAAGCTGCTTCTTCTGCTGGGAGAAAGTACTCAGGTTCCAAGAGAAGTTATGATTTTGATCATTGTGACAATGATACAATTTCTGCTGAAGATGACCCAAAGAGGGCTAATGCAAGTGACAACAGTGAGGAATATGATGGGGTGGCTGCAGAGAATCGCTACCACCAACACCGCCCAAGGCACCGCCAATCACCAAGAAAACCCTCTTCTTCTTCTTCTCAAGGAAGAAGAAGGACCCCAAGTAGGGAAAGAGACCAGCAGAACCAACGTTCAAGCAGCAGAGAAAGGAGAGTGAGTAGATCTCCTGGTAGAAGATCATCTGAAACCACTACATCCAATGCCAATGCAAGCAACAACAACACAACTTCTAGGCCTGGGAAAATGGTGTCTGTTCCTGCCACTGTTTCATCACTTGTTATGGATAAGAGTAACAATGGTGGTGGTGGAGAGACTGCAGCAGCCACAGGCATCAAGAGGATCACTGTTAAGAGAAATGTTGGTGATTGTGGGATGGCCGGTTCAAGGAGTGCAGCATCACCACGTTCTCAATCCCCTGCTAGAGCAAATGGGAATGCACCAAATGCTAAACTTTTGTGTGAGAATCAGCAGCAGCAACCTTCACTTAGCCGCAACAACTCTTCAAGGAAAACAGAACATTCTCCTTACAGAAGAAACCCACTGAGTGAGGTTGATCCTAACTCCCTTGCTTATCCACAATCAAACAGTACTAACAATAGCAGCAGCAAGGTGCAAAACAAACCCAAGAAGGAGATTGAAGCAGAAACCAATCAGGTAATCACTTCTCAGCTAGAAAGAATTGATTTTTCTGTTATGTGTTATTGATGTGAGTGATCATTGATGTAATTGATCATTGATGTGATGAGATGGTGGTGTCTTTTTCCATTCCCACTGCAGAAACCAAATATTGATGTCAATGACAACAACAGAAACAGGACCAGTGGCAGAGTTGCATTGGAGAAGGGTGTTGTGGGTGTAAATTACAAGACAAAGGAGATACAAGAGGAAGAGATCAAGGTGCTATCTTCAGTTCCTGATAATGCTGTTGTGAAGACAATGGTGGTGCCATCAGGGGTTGACAATCTCAAACCCCAGACATTAACAAGAAGCAGATCTTCTAGAAGATCCAGAGACTTAGACATCAATCCTGAAGCTTTGTTGAATCCTGCACAACAATCCTATACCTCTCTATTGCTTGAAGACATCCAGAATTTCCATCAAAAGAACACACAACAACCTTCTGTTTCTCTCCCAGCTTGTCTCACCAAAGCATGCTCTATCCTTGAAGCTGTTGCTGATCTGAACTCCACCACCAGTTCAAATTTCTCTGGTGCATTCTCTGAGGACAAGAGAAGTCCACCCACTTGCCAATCTATTAGAAATGAGTACAATGTTCCATTGAGTGCCAATCATTATGGGAAGAGAGGGCATGATGGCAAGGAACCATTTATAGAATCTGAGGTAGTTGTCAGTGTTGATGTGATGGAACCAAGCTTACACAAGTATGTGACAGTGAAGAGAGGTGGTTCACTTGGTGGGGTAGACATGGAGGATCAAGAGTCTTCAGGAAGCAACAGCTTCACTGTGAGTAGTGGTCAACAACACTGGGGCATTTCTTCTTCTTCATGGGAACCTAATTCTGCTGACTCAGCAGATTGTTGGACTTCAAGATTGAACAGCAGAGAGGAGGGTCAGAGAAATCCCTTAGGCTTGGATGGTAATTTGTCATCTGAAACAGGGAAGAAGACAACAACAACAACATTGAACAGCAAAAGGAGAGAGTGTGATCATCAGCACAGCAGTGGAATAGGGCGTGGAAGGCTTGGTTCCAACAAGGGTCTTCATTCATTACCGGTTGTCACAGCTACTGCATCAACATAGGTGTGATGATGATGATGATACATGTGAAAATTCACCTTCATGTTGTATTTTTAATACTCAATGAGTTTGATATTCCTTCTGTTTGGAGTTGCATGCTTGCAACCGTTTCTCTCGTTTTATTAAGGCCAATTCAAGATGATCTCATCTTTGCCATTTCCCTCTTTCTATCCATGAACACAACTTTGTGACATTATGTTATGCTCTTCCTTTCTTCGAATAAACATCACAATCAATCATTTCCAAACTCCATTTGCATCAACTCATTCAGCGTAACACACATCTGATAAAAGGTCTCTTCACATGAAAACAAGTAATTGCTTAACACTATCCCAGTATGGTGAAGAGAAATAGAAAAGAGGGAAATGAAGTGGAGAGAAATAAGTAAGAAATAGAGAAAAAAATAAACATGAAATAGGGTGAAAAGAAATAATATTTTTATTTGGTAGGAGAGAAATTAAATTATAATTTTTAAAGACAAGATACCCCTAATTAAGTATTTTTAAGTAGAATTTATAAAAGAAATAAAATATTTAAGTTTATAAATAATATGTAACTAATTTATGTAAAACCAATAAAATTATATTTAAAATTAATAAATTAGATTATAATTTCTAAAGATCAAGATACCCCTAATTAAGTATTTTTAAGTAGAATTTATAAAAGAAATAAAATATTTAAGTTTATAAATAATATGTAACTAATTTATGTAAAACCAATAAAGTTATATTTAAAACTAATAAATTTATAAATTTGATTAATAATATTTGTGAGTATTTGTTTGTCGTTATTTGTTATTAACAATATTTATTATTATTATTATTATTATTATTATTATTATTATTATAATTGTTGGATGGATGAACCAAGTAATTGAATATTGATTTTTTTTATGTCATAAAAAAAGAGTGACATTTTTGTAAAATTGACCAGTGTTATATCTAAACGAAATGAATCTTGAGTTGCTCTTTGCTCAAGCAATTAAGAGCAACTCTAATGAGAAGTGTTTATGTTACTTTTCTGGTCAAGTAACTCTAAAAAATGAGATTGAAATGAGTTGCTTAAGGTCATCTCCAATGGAGCAACTCACGTGAGTTGCTACACTGAATAAATTATAATTTTTCACGCATGTCCATAATATTATATCATTTTTATAATTTTAAGCAAGTCAATTCACTTTTTCCTCCAAATCAATAACTCTATAAAATTTTTAAATGAAACCCACAATCTACCCCACAAATTCATTTCCCAATTATAAAAACAATAAAAAATCATTGGACCCCACTTCATGCAGATAGCTTTTGTATGTTCAGTAACATGTTGTGTCTCCCCAACTACTCTTTAACGGTTACATCCCACATAGAGTTGTTTTTTCTTTGACACATTTTTGTTTGGAGTTGCTCTAACAAATTTTGAGCATATTGTGCAAGCACCTCACTTTGGGATGTGTGCAATACAAAAGTTAATGAAAAAGTAGAATTATGGGGTTATTTGTGGGGTCCATTTAGTGAAATTTGTAGAATTGCACCATTGGAGGTAAGAATTGCTTAAATTGTAAAAAGTATAAAGAGATTATATGTATTAGTGGGACCCACTTAAGGATGATAAAAGTAAAAAGAGAGGAGCACCATTGAAGATGCTCAAAGTAAAAACAAAATGAAGAAATTGCAATGACCCAGGAGCTCCGATTTTTCTTATCCTTAAAAAGAAGCTATTTATGGACTTTTTTTTCTTAACGAATATAATGCTAAAGCAAAGATGCTCCATGTTACTTTGCAAGAAAAGTCTTTAAGCCCAAATAGGGTCCCGCATTTGACAACAACCTATACCCCTCTCCATTGCACAAAGTTTGTAATAAAGTGTGAAAAGGAGACTTATTAGCACAAGCTTTTGTACTGTACTGGACTGAGAAAAGGAGACTTACAATGGTGGCTGCACTCACAGGAAGAACATGGACGAGGAGAATAGAAATGTGGTTTCGATTCAGAGGAATGAAGAGCAAAGTGAAAAGGCAACCTTGTTAAAAAAAATATGATGTATTCTCTCTTATCTTAGTCAGAGTCTTGCTCATTTTTCTTCACCATTTCTCCGCAGATTTGCAGAGAAATTGTGGTGTGTATGGAGGAGTTACTTCATGACTGATCCCATTCTCCTCACAAAATTCCTCAAACTCACTAGAGGTGTATTCCCCTCCGCCGTCAGTCCTAAAAAATATGATATTTCCTCCACTCTCATTTTCAACAAGCTTCTTGTATTTCTTAAAAACAGAAAGTACATCGCTCCTGCTTTGGATTAAGTACACCCACATTTTTCTTAAAAGTTCATCCACAAATGATACAAAGTAACGATTACCTCCAATAGATGACACCTCAATTGGACCGCACACATCTGAATATATGACTTCCAGGGGTTCAGTGGCTCTTTGTGGAGCATGAGAGTTGAATGGTTGCCTTGGTTGCTTACTAATAACACAATCTTCACACACTTTATTAAGTAATTGAATGTGAGGTAGACCATGCACCATCTTCTTGGAGCTTAGTAGGTTCAGACTTTTAAAATTCAAATGTCCATACCTTTGATGCCACAACCATTTCTCATCAAGTGTGGAGGTTGCTAAACACTGAAATTCAACAGCAGCAAGATTAATTTTAAAGGTTCTATCTTTGGCAAGTGGAGCCTTCAAAACTAATCTTTGCCTTTGATCAAACAGTTCCATGTTGCTATCATGTATCTTCATTGTGAAACCTTTCTCCACAAGTTGTCCTAAGCTCAACAAGTTACTCTTCATTGATGGCACATAAAGAACATCACTGATAATTGCAACATTGCCATTCTTCCCTTTGATCATATGACCTGTCATATGATTTGAACACCCTGTATGTAACGCCCTAATTTCTAAATTCAAGACTTAGTTCGTTGGAAACTAAATCCTAAATTTTCAAAACTTAAATCGCGTCATTCCGAATGTCATACATCACAATTCAATAAGAAACCAACGATAACTTATAAAATTTGTGAAGAACTCAACTTATATACATATACAAAATTTGTAAAAGTGCACAAAAGGCCCAAAGGCTACAAACGAAACATCTCTAACATAAAACAAAATATACATGAGTACTCCTACACAATCTAAGAGATACTAAATCCGACATATATCAGACTCCTACCTTCAAATCATTGATCCCTGCCAGGAGATACCTGCACACCTAGATTGTGTCCACAAAACGCGTGGTGAGACTAATGTCTCAGTGAAGTATAACTATACAACATGTTATATGAGAGAAATAGAGAATGAAATGCAACAATCATCACCAAGCAAGATATACATACAAACTAAGCATTTTAAATATAAAGGCATCTAATCGGCATAACCCAGCCGACGGGCTGTGGCGCATACGCCCTCAACTGAACTCACTGCATACACCATCAACTGGACTCAGAGCATACTCCCACAACTGTACTCAGTGCATACACCATCAACTGAACTCAGAGCATACTCCCACACCTGTACTCAGTGCATACACCATCAACTGAACTCAGAGCATACTCCCACAACAATAACTAAATTCTTAACTCACAGCACAAGGTCGGCTTAACTAACACATAATCGAACTAGCACACATGAATCGATAATAAGAACCGAGATTTCGAACATTTCGAAAGTTTCGTAACTTCGTCATTCCAAGATTTTCCAAACACTTAAACATTAATTACTCAACTCAAGCACAAACATCATAAATCCAATCAATTTAACCAAATAGAAAGGGAATCGAAGGGGTAGGGTTCATACATTGAGCATTTCGTCAATTACGTAATCTCGCTACTTTCGTAAATCTCGCTACCCTAAGGTTTTCAACAAAATCACCGATCAAATTACTCAATCCTACACCAATATCAACAATCTAACTACAATATGCAAATAGAAAGGGAATCAAGAGAGTAGGGTTCATACAATGGGGAGAAATCAAAATCAAGGAAAAGTGAGAGTGTGTGAGTTATACTCACCAATTTCTTGAAATTCTTAAGAGGAATTGATGAATTGAATGTCCCTTTGATGAATTCTAGCTTCCAATCCTTTCCAGAGCTCTCAATCAAGCATTTCTCTCTCTAACTTACTCTCTCTCTCTTTAGGGTTCGCGAAAGGGGAAGAAGAGAACTTAGAAAATCTGATTTTTGCATGCCTCGATATATATACTGGACAGCTGGTAATCGATTACAGTAATGTTGTAATCGATTACCAGAGGTGAAAATTACACTAGAAAACGTTTCTGGGAATTTGGTAATCGATTACAACCCTTGGTAATCGATTACCAAAAACTCAGCCCTCAGGTAATCGATTACAACCTGTGAGTAATCGATTACCTAAAAACTAGCTCTCGGGTAATCAATTACAGACCCTCTGTAATCGATTACCAGCAACCCAAAACCCTTTATTTTAACTAGAATGGAAATCTAACTTAGTTTTAAACTTAAGTTTAAACCTTCAATTATTCAACTTACCTTCCCTTAATTACTAATACTTAATTCTCTTTACTTTTAGCCTAATGAGTTATTAAAGTTCCTAAATTGCGGGATGTTACACTGTATCTAGGTACCAAGATTCAGTTGCATCACTTTTTGAACCTGTCGTAACCATTAGTATCACCTGATCAGAGTCGGAGTTGTCTTCCTCAGTAACATTAGCCTCATCATTGCCTTTCTTTTGGTAGCCTCTGCCCTGCTTGCACTCATCTGCAAAATGACCCCATTTCTGACAAGAATAACATTGAATCTTTCTTTTATCAAATTTCTTTTTGCCATTCTTGGAGTATCCACCTTTAATTCCTCTACTGTTAGAAGAGCCAACACCATTTTGATTACGCTATTGATTTTCAAGTTGCATCCCTTTGCTTCCTTTCTTGAAAGTTTTACCTTTCCCTTTTCTATTGGCCCTTTCAAAGTCTCATTTCCTTCCAACATGGGCCTGAAGAGCTTGATCAACACCCCTATCAAGATTCCTCTCATTTAGACGTTGTTCATGAGCCTCCAGTGAACCTTGGAGTTCTTCAACTTTCATGGTTTCCAGGTTCTTGGATTCCTCTATAGCCACTACTATGTAATCAAATCTTGGAGTTAAAGTGCGCATTATCTTTTCAACAACCATCTGATTTGAAATCTTTTCTCCACATCCTTTCATTTGATTGACAACCCCCAAAACCCTTGTGAAATACTCAGAAATTTTATCCGAATTCTCCATTTGCAATAGCTCAAATTGCCTTCTCAAGGTCTAGAGTCTCAGTTTCTTTAATTTGTCATCACTAGCACATGATTTTTTCAACTCTCCCAAGCTTCCTTTGCATTAGCAGCAGATGAAATTTTCTCAAAATGAGCAGAATCAACACATTGATGCAAGAAAAACATAGCCTTACAATCTTTCTTCTTATTCTCCTTATGCGTAGCTCGTTGCGCATCAGTGGGATTTTCACTCAGCTCAGTATACCCACGTTGCACTTGTTAGAACCACAGGAAACACTAGAAGGGGGGGTTGAATAGTGTTTTAAACTTTTTGATAGTTTTTGGAAATCTTTAATTAAAAAAAAATGAATATGGGCTCTGTTAAAAATAAGTCTTAAGATCAGAGATAGTTGAAACATGTGGAAGATAAGAAAAAAACAATGTTTCTTCTAAAGCTTAAGATTGTTTTAAACAGAGGCTTCTCAAAGTATCTTCTGAAGATTAATACAAAGAGTATTTTCAGCACAGTTTCTGAAATATTTCAGACGACTAGATGTTGTCTGAAGTTTGTTCCTGATTTTTGAACTGATCTCTTTCAGACTCACTTCTGAGAATTTATTTCAGAAGTTCTTCAAGGAACATTCTTTGTAAAGCTTCAAATGATATAAGAGATATCTCATGTTTTATTTATATGAAAGATCATTTTATTGAAATAGTTGTGTTAAGTTTATTGTAGAAAATACTTTTCAAAGTCCAACTTAAATATGAAACCTGGAAATAAAGATATTAAACAAAAAGGACTTAGGCATAGAGATTTCAGACAGGCTTTTAAGTGGCTGTCTGAAGTTTTCAGACGGCTTGTAAAAACTGATTTTAAAAGATGTTTTGTGTCTTTATAAAATATCAGATTAATTATTCTGACCCCTTGATTTGTATAAGAAGAATTAATAAGAGATAAGGGTAAGAAAACTTAGTCAAGGAATTTATCCTGGTTCACACACAAACCTGTGAGCTACATCCAGTCCCAATGGCAAACAACCACTGGATTTCCACTATATGAATATTCAGATTACAAGCTTGAATGTGAGTACAGTCTCTCCAGACATCACGAGTACAGTCTCTCCAGACACAGTGAGTAAAGTTTCTCCAGACATCACGAGTACAGTCTCTCCAGACACAGTGAGTACAGTCTCTCCAGACATCACGAGTACAGTCTCTCCAGACACAGCGAGTACAGTCTCTCCAGACACCATGAGTATTCTTTTCTATCAAGCCTCTCCAGGCTCTACCACAAGTATTCTTTTCTATCAAGCCTCTCCAGGCTCTACCACAAGTATTCTTTTCTATCAAGCCTCTCCAGGCTCTACCACGAGTATTATTTCTTCCACTAAGCCTCTCCAGGCTCTCAGACACTTAATCAAGTGTAGAGTATTCTTTCTTTCACCAAGCCTCTCCAGGCTCTCAGACACATAAAGTGTTTTTAAATTAAACTAAGTTTAAGTTTCCACGAAACATAAACTTAATCTTTTCCTGTACTTGAGGTTAACTGAGTACTACTCAGGATACCATGGATAAATCTAAGTACAAGGGTAAGACAGTGATACAAGTGTATAAGGTTAAGTACAATCCCTGTCTCTGATATGAGGAATAACATCCTCTGAGAATTGGCTAGGTAGATACTGACTTTAAGCTCCAGCCTTGTTCTCCAGCCATTGGTTTCCATGGGTTACATTCTCACCCGTATCATTGGAAAAAACCAAGGCATACTTACAGCTTCAAACCATTCTTGGTTCATATGAGATTAAGCACAACCTGGTAGGTTGTTCAACTGAACAACTGCTATTTTGACTAGCATAGTTGATTCAAGTAAGTGTGGTCAACACTGATAGGATTTTTCTGATGCATCTTGAACAACTGATTGAACCAAGTGAATGAGTTCAACATCTTCAAATTCTTTCTTGAGGCTATTTATAACATTGTTCTGTTAGAATATAGCCGTTTGAAGATGATTCATAATACCGTTGAGATGTTGATGATGTGGCTCATATAGCCGTTACTTAATAGTGTCTCAAACGGTTGCTTCCTCTTTAGCAGATATGTGTTCAGACAGTCCTGTTCTGACACTTCTGTAGATGAGCTCTTTTAGAGAGATTTTCTTGATATTATTTTGCATGTTCTTGATATCCTTTTACTTTTCTTCAGCTGACTTCTGATTTTCTCTGCTTTTCTTAGGAGTGTATATGAGGAGGTATCCGTTGGATTTGTCCTCTTGCTTATTTTGTATATGCTCCTTTTCTGTTTGCTTCCTGACACCATTTCTTCTTTCTTCTTTGAGTGAGGTGTCTTGTTCAATGGCTGTTTCTTGCAGATGATAAAATATGTTTGAATTGAAATATTTCATTCAAACATTTCTCTTTGTTGCTTCTGCTTAGTCTCCTGACCTTTTCTTGTGCTTTCTTTTGGATTGGTGATGATGATATTTCCGTTGTGATACCACTCTTTAGAGAAAGCATTGAATGCTATTCAATCCATCGTGAGACACACTTCTGGGTGTCTTCACAATTCTGACAGAGTACAACGTTGGTGCTGCTATAAAGCTGCCATCGTTGTTGCTGCAATTTCTGCGTTGCAGAGATTTCCTCAGTGGTGTATGAAATTCAAAATCATCAGGAAAGGTCTCCGTGTTCCTTGCCATAAACGTGTTTGAAAAGGTACGTGCAGCAGAGGTTCAGAAAAGTCTTCACAAACTTCAGCAGAGGGTGCCACGTCATAAGTGAGACTTCAGACAGCACTGATACTTCAGAGGGGTTGAACTACTTCAGACAGCTTCAACTCTTCAGACGAGTTCTGCTTCTTTAGACAGCTTCGTTTCTTCAGAAAGCTTCTTTGCTTCAGAAGGCTTCCTTGCTTCAGATAGCTTCTTTTCTTCAGACTGCTTTATGTTGTCTTCATATGGTCTTCACGTCTTCAGACAGTTTGCGCACTTCAGACGAGTTGCATTCTTCAGACAGCTTCTTTATAATTGATCCTGCATTTTGTTCTTCTGATTCTGATTACTATTTCATCCTGAAACACAATCAACAAACCAATACCTTTCTCAGTAGAATCTGTTTATATAATCTTATTTGTTAATCATTAAAACTAAAGGATATTAAGTCTTTGAGTCAAGTTTGAATGCTCAAACTGATTAATAGACTTCACAATCTCCCCCTTTTTAATGATGACAAATAAGATATGTACAACTTACAAAATGTTTTAAGGAAAGATGGGTAAGTATATAAAAGACTCCCCCTATCTATAATACTCCCCCTGAGAAGAACATTTATTCTTTTAGTTTGTTAAATGTTGCAAATTGTTATTATTATTCTAATCGTTAACAGGATTAGATTTTGTTAACTTATCCTTTGGAAACTAGATGTTAATCTTTCAGATACTAATTGTGTTAGTCTTTTTAGACACCAATTATTATTGTTTGTTATTGATAACTAATATTACCGTATTTTATTTACTTATCATAGATACTAATTGTTATATAATTACATATACCAATTGTTATTACCATATATTACCATATTTTATTTACTTATCACAGATACTGATTGTTAGTCATCCCTTTTAAATCATTTTGTGAGTTAAATATTTCTCCCCCTTTTGTCATTAATTAAAAAGGTTCATGGTTTCATATAGTTGAGTTTTGTAAGTGAATGGTTCATTTATTTTATATTTCTTCTCCTTTTGTTATTTTTGTTACTTTTATCAGTTATATTTTTGTTATTTTTATTTCATAAGTTTCATAACTTAAGTTTTATTCTATTTAAGTTTATTTACTTTTATCAATTATTTTTGTTATTTTTCAGATACCGAAGATTAAGGAATAAATATCAATTGTTAGAAAGATACAGTAACTTCTTATACCAAATAAATGATACAACCATTGATAAACAAAATAGACTGAAATAAACACAGAAATACACATGTTTAAATTTTCTCAAAACATTTGATAAATACAAAAAGCAGGTTTTCACAAAAAGGAAAGAGGTTACATTCCAAAAATAGAATGTATCCATCCATTGCTTCCTCCGGAGATTCCTTCGAAGGCCTGAGGCATAGCCTTATAGACTTCATCTCTTTCAAAGCTATCACCACTCCTTCTGCTGCAGAAGCTTCAGGAGTTGCCTCAGAGCCCCAGACTTCATCCCAATCGTGCCGTGTTGCACGCCTTTTCCTTCTAGCCCCTGGGACAATGGAGGTGCATCATGTAAGACTGTGTCTCGATCATTAGTCACCACCTTACTTCCAAGACCCACTTTGTCAGTAGTTCTCTTAATAAGATTGACTATTCTGGGATCACCCAGTGATCTTCCAGTCCACCTGTGATGCAGCAAGATCACCATGGTCCAAGTATAGATAAACGGGTTTTCAGATGAACCCTTACCTTTACTCTTCATTCCATACATCATCCAAGATGACTTGATCTTTGCCTCAACATGTTTCAGAGGTCCTTCTTCTGTTTTCCTTTGCTTCTTCATCATCCTTTTGGAAGCCACTTACTCAGAACCTTAGACAAAGCTATATAGGAGCTTTGAAGATGTGAGTTTGTGTGAAGGGCTCTAGTGAATTTATAGGACTTTGAAGCAAGGGTAAAATAGAGAAGTAAGGAAAATGAATCCATTGGATTGTTGTTCACGCGATGTATATGGGCTCAGATAGCTTTTGATGATAGCAGTTTCAAATCTTGAAAGTATCAAAACGTGCATCATTGATTGGTCATAGATGAAGCTCTACAGGAAACTGAGTCATTAGCATGGATAAAGTAAGTTTTGGAAAACGTTTTTGAAAGACATTTAAGAAGAGACATAAAAACGTGTTGGAAGACATTACTTTTTTGAAACACTTTTAAAAACAGAAAGGAAAAAGAAAAAAAAATAAAATGGAATATGTGAGAAAACATTTAAGAAAAGAAATTTTTGAAAACAGATTTTTATGGTATCAAACCAGAGGATTTTATGATTATTATTATTTGAGAAGCTTTTAATATGTTGAGTCTTTTATGTTATTAATTAAAGTTTTAAGGTGAAGTGATGTTACCATTAGATTTCCTTATTATTCTCTAGATGGAAGAAAGCTTTTCTAGCATTGTACCTTACTTTGAAGATTTTTTTTTTCTTCTTCTGCGGTCACTTGATGTCTGCAAATCCTCCTTTTAGTCTTTTGTCTTTTTGTGCTTTAGAGAATCTTTGAACAATCATCTTAACCTGTCCCTCAAGGATTGAAATAGACTTTAATAACTTGAGTTTACATTACTTTAACATTTCTGACCCACAATTTCAGGGGGTTCACCGAGACCCTTCTGAACAGGTTCAGAAAGTAGAAATGTTACTAAGTCAAAATTATCTTTTCAAGCGTAGAGATAGGCTTAGTGCTTTGTGTATCACTTGTCTTAACATTTCTGACCCATGATTTCAGTAAAATCATTGTGAACTGTCTGAACAGGTTCAGACAATGGAGATGATATCACACTTAGACATTCTTGTTGCCTTGATTCATCCTTTTTACAGATGGCATTTTCTCCGGTTGATCTTCTTATTTTCAGAAACCTGTTTTCTGAAACATGCACATCCTGAAAATACCTTTCAGTAGCATATGATATTACTTGATAGAATTAGTTAATCATTAAAACAAGTGTCTTAGGTTAATAGTTTCAATTTTATTATATTTCAGCAAGAACTTATATAAATTTTAATTTTGTCCTTATCTTATTCAGTTAATTGATTTCATCTTTTAGTTGTACTAATTAAAGAAATGTGTTAAGTTAATGATTCATTTAAGCATACATAGTTATAAGAGAAACAATATACACAGTCATAGATCACACAGAATGTATCAAGAATGGAACAAATCAGAATACTAATTATTACTATTAGCAAACGAAAATTAAGAGAGACATGAAAAGACACAAGAGAATCATTGATCATCAGATAGGTTCTCAGTAATCATCAACATTCTTCTTTTCAGTTCAGAGCCCCTTTCTTAAGCTTCTTCTCAGCAGCTCTCAATCTTCTTGCGAGCCTGGAAATTTTGCTATTTGCCTTCTTCTGATGATGTGCACCCAACATCACCCCTTTTCCTTTTTCGAGACTTTAAGTGGGTATCTTCAGTTCCTTCTTCATTGCGTATAGCAAAAAGATGAGGAATCACCACTTGATTCTCAGTAGCTTTTTCTCTTTTGATAAGAGTCCGGTCTAACTCAGCATACGCAGCCGGAGTGAAGAAGTCAGGAGGCGGTTGGTCAAAGAGACTTTCCATAGGAAATTCCTTGTGCAATAAATTTTTTATGATTAGGGTGTTATGAGGATAGAAATTCTCATTCCCTATCTCATCTCTGTGCATCATCTGATACAACAGCACCCAAGGAAGGTTGACTTTCCTTTTTGACAGCAAGAGTCCCAATACAAACCTTTCCATCATACTTATAGTCAAATTGTTTCTTCCTCTGGGAAGAATGCAGCAGTTTAGTACAGCAAGGAGGGCTCTGGGTGTGCTCAGAAGTTGAGAGGGTCTGAAGGGGGCAATCCTTCTTCTTCCAAAAAGATGTTGATCTAGAACAAATGTTCCACCATGAAGAGATTCCCATCTTTGGAAGTATTTTTCCCCTCTGTCAGGAACACCTATGATTTTAGCAATAAGTTTGGTGTCCACAAACAGTGATCTTCCCATCACCTTCGTTTCAATCCCAGTTCTGTTAGGTTCAGATATGACTTTGATGTTTTCCCAGAACTCCATTATACTTTTCTCATGCCATGGTGAGAAAATGTTGCTGAAGAAGGGAGTCCACCCTACGGAGTCAAAATACTCTGAGATTTTATAATCTGCCTCATCAAAGTCAGAGAGATTGATCAACTTAGAAGGTATGATTCTCTCATCAAACATAGGATGGTTTGGGTTATTTGATGATGCAGACATATTGGCCATTGAGTACGATTGATCTAAGGAGATTAGGGTGTTTGAAGAGTTCTGGCTTTTGAGGATAAGTTGATTGAAGTGTAGTTCCTATGATGATCTTCCACTTCTTAAATAGGCAATCAAGCATGGCTTCGTTCAACGAAGGATAACGGTTACATGCACCAAGCAGTTATTGAGAGTTGTGCATTGTGCCAATTATGAGAAACCGGTTGATGATACATTGATCCTCGTTGCTCCGTATCACATTTAATGATAATCATGATACACATACATGACTCTTCATTTACTAAAATAATTATACACATATATTCACACATATAGTGCAGATAATTTACACACAAAACAAGTAATACGTATATATATAGGACATTTATTATGCAATAATTTATTTTCACATAAGTGCTCTTATGTAATAGTAATTTCGATAAAACAAAACATTCAGCAAATAAACAATTATATTCAAACTTAGATTTAGACACGGATAGGAAAGGTGTTACCCGGTTGTGATCTAGAGATAGATACACTTTCCTTTTCCAGCTATATCCTTCTGAGAAATGCCTTGTATGAATAATGAGTTTTAAGAAAGTGATTTTATTCTCTCATTATCATTCTTCAGAGTTGCTTCAACTTGGTGAGATTTCCATCTTCTGAGGATCTACTCCTTCTGCATTTGTTAGATGCTCAACCCGAAGGTGAGCTCTGATACCAATTGTTAGAACCACAGGAAACACTAGAAGAGGGGGTTGAATAGTGTTTTAAACTTTTTGATAGTTTTTGGAAATCTTTAATTAAAAAAAATGAATATGGGCTCTGTTAAAAATAAGTCTTAAGATCAGAGATAGTTGAAACATGTGGAAGATAAGAAAAAAACAATGTTTCTTCTAAAGCTTAAGATTGTTTTAAACAGAGGCTTCTCAAAGTATCTTCTGAAGATTAATACAAAGAGTATTTTCAGCACAGTTTCTGAAATATTTCAGACGACTAGATGTTGTCTGAAGTCTGTTCCTGATTTTTGAACTGATCTCTTTCAGACTCACTTCTGAGAATTTATTTCAGAAGTTCTTCAAGGAACATTCTTTGTAAAGCTTCAAATGATATAAGAGATATCTCATGTTTTGTTTATATGAAAGATCATTTTATTGAAATAGTTGTGTTAAGTTTATTGTAGAAAATACTTTTCAAAGTCCAACTTAAATATGAAACCTGGAAATAAAGAGATTAAACAAAAAGGACTTAGGCATAGAGATTTCAGACAGGCTTTTAAGTGGCTGTCTGAAGTTTTCAGACGGCTTGTAAAAACTGATTTTAAAAGATGTTTTGTGTCTTTATAAAATATCAGATTAATTATTCTGACCCCTTGATTTGTATAAGAAGAATTAATAAGAGATAAGGGTAAGAAAACTTAGTCAAGGAATTTATCCTGGTTCACCCACAAACCTGTGAGCTACATCCAGTCCCAATGGCAAACAACCACTTGATTTCCACTATATGAATATTCAGATTACAAGCTTGAATGTGAGTACAGTCTCTCCAGACATCACGAGTACAGTCTCTCCAGACACAGTGAGTACAGTCTCTCCAGACATCACGAGTACAGTCTCTCCAGACACAGTGAGTACAGCCTCTCCAGACATCACGAGTACAGTCTCTCCAGACACAGCGAGTACAGTCTCTCCAGACACCATGAGTATTCTTTTCTATCAAGCCTCTCCAGGCTCTACCACAAGTATTCTTTTCTATCAAGCCTCTCCAGGCTCTACCACGAGTATTCTTTCTTCCACCAAGCCTCTCCAGGCTCTCAGACACTTAATCAAGTGTAGAGTATTCTTTCTTTCACCAAGCCTCTCCAGGCTCTCAGACACATAAAGTGTTTTTAAATTAAACTAAGTTTAAGTTTCCACGAAACATAAACTTAATCTTTTCCTGTACTTGAGGTTAACTGAGTACTACTCAGGATACCATGGATAAATCTAAGTACAAGGGTAAGACAGTGATACAAGTGTATAAGGTTAAGTACAATCCCTGTCTCTGATATGAGGAATAACATCCTCTGAGAATTGGCTAGGTAGATACTGACTTTAAGCTCCAGCCTTGTTCTCCAGCCATTGGTTTCCATGGGTTACATTCTCACCCGTATCATTGGAAAAAACCAAGGCATACTTACAGCTTCAAACCATTCTTGGTTCATATGAGATTAAGCACAGCCTGGTAGGTTGTTCAACTGAACAACTGCTATTTTGACTAGCATAGTTGATTCAAGTAAGTGTGGTCAACACTGATAGGATTTTTCTGATGCATCTTGAACAACTGATTGAACCAAGTGAATGAGTTCAACATCTTCAAATTCTTTCTTGAGGCTATTTATAACATTGTTCTGTTAGAATATAGCCGTTTGAAGATGATTCATAATACCGTTGAGATGTTGATGATGTGGCTCATATAGCCGTTACTTAATAGTGTCTCAAACGGTTGCTTCCTCTTTAGCAGATATGTGTTCAGACAGTCCTGTTCTGACACTTCTGTAGATGAGCTCTTTTAGAGAGATTTTCTTGATATTATTTTGCATGTTCTTGATATCCTTTTACTTTTCTTCAGCTGACTTCTGATTTTCTCTGCTTTTCTTAGGAGTGTATATGAGGAGGTATCTGTTGGATTTGTCCTCTTGCTTATTTTGTATATGCTCCTTTTCTGTTTGCTTCCTGACACCATTTCTTCTTTCTTCTTTGAGTGAGGTGTCTTGTTCAATGGCTGTTTCTTGCAGATGATAAAATATGTTTGAATTGAAATATTTCATTCAAACATTTCTCTTTGTTGCTTCTGCTTAGTCTCCTGACCTTTTCTTGTGCTTTCTTTTGGATTGGTGATGATGATATTTCCGTTGTGATACCACTCTTTAGAGAAAGCATTGAATGCTATTCAATCCATCGTGAGACACGCTTCTGGGTGTCTTCACAATTCTGACAGAGTACAACGTTGGTGCTGCTATAAAGCTGCCATCGTTGTTGCTGCAATTTCTGCGTTGCAGAGATTTCCTCAGTGGTGTATGAAATTCAAAATCATCAGGAAAGGTCTCTGTGTTCCTTGCCATAAATGTGTTTGAAAAGGTACGTGCAGCAGAGGTTCAGAAAAGTCTTCACAAACTTCAGCAGAGGGTGCCACGTCATAAGTGAGACTTCAGACAGCACTGATACTTCAGAGGGGTTGAACTACTTCAGACAGCTTCAACTCTTCAGACGAGTTCTGCTTCTTCAGACAGCTTCGTTTCTTCAGAAAGCTTCTTTGCTTCAGAAGGCTTCCTTGCTTCAGATAGCTTCTTTTCTTCAGACTGCTTTATGTTGTCTTCATATGGTCTTCACGTCTTCAGACAGTTTGCGCACTTCAGACGAGTTGCATTCTTCAGACAGCTTCTTTATAATTGATCCTGCATTTTGTTCTTCTGATTCTAATCTTTTGATTCTGATTACTATTTCATCCTGAAACACAATCAACAAAACAATACCTTTCTCAGTAGAATCTGTTTATATAATCTTATTTGTTAATCATTAAAACTAAAGGATATTAAGTCTTTGAGTCAAGTTTGAATGCTCAAACTGATTAATAGACTTCACAGCACTATCTCCAGCACATCTTGAAATCCAAAGATGACCTTCATTTGTACACTCCACTTGTCCCAGTTCTTGCCATCAAGAATGGGTAGATTTCTAGGAAGATGTCCATTTGAACCAGCCATTTTTGTGCAGCAACCACTCAGCTACACACACGAGATGCACCCACACAAGATCACGAACACAACACGTTTTTCTCTGGGTCCCGGAACGATAAAGCTCTCGATAGCAGTTTGTTGGAGAATTATCTCTAATTCACTCACTCAAAGACACTTGACAGAAAGATTGAAAGGAAGGAAGGAATAGAAAATTTGTATTATGCTCTCTGTTTTTATTATTTATTGTTACAGATGTATTTATATGCCATATTGAAAACAATCATATGACTTACACTAACTAACTCAGACTAACTTCTCAACTAACTAAAATATGAATTATATACTAACTATAACAATATTTATGCACATTTACAATAATAGATTGAACAATTGATGGTTATTAAGAGACTTAAAAACCTCTTCAAAAGCATCACCAGATAGCTTTGTTCCACATATGATTAAATAATGTTAAGCATTGAAAATTCAATATTTTGTGATCTATATTATTTATTAGAAGCTGCACCAAAAAAAATTATTCATTTGAAGAATGGAAATATAGATTCTAAATTACTTTCTATTTGGTGAAATATATATTTTAGGAGACAATTTTAAAGATAATTTTTAAACTCTATAACTTCAAAATATTAAATTAGAAGGCAAATAAATTGACTATTATATTATTAAGGATGCAATTCCTTATATATAGTTCAACTTTCTATTATATTTTCTATTTTGATAATATTTGTTATTAATCATTTCTAAACAATTTTAAGGTCTATACCTACTTTATTGATTAAAAAGAGTAATGACACTTAACAAAGAGATAATGAGATTTGCTTTCTATTGATAAGAATGTGAAGTCTGGTATAGATAATGTAATGCATGTCCTATTTATAATGATCAAGACCAAGGAAAATGTCTTGCACCAATTAATTATAATTTATAATGTCATAATTTAATTTTTATTTTAAAAATATCTTTAATTTTAAATAATTAAAAAAGTGGTAAAATTACTACTAATTAAATCCATCAATATGTAGTATTCCTTTCGAACACAAATATATGTAAAATAATTAAATTCACACTTATTAAGAAAATTAGTTAAATTCATTTAATTTTCTTGATATCATTTAAAAAGTAATTGCATTGCCTAAATTACCCTACATTCAATTTTATTGAAACTTGTGTAAAGTAGACATACTCTGTTTCTATTGACACATGATTCATTAAATAAAGTAGTTATAAAATAAATTATGAATTAAATAAAAGGGTAATTTGGGATGATGTCATTAAATATGATGTAATTAGTTAAGTTTTATTTATATTGGCTTAATTTCACTTTTGGTCCCCCTATTATCATCAATCCGCGATTTTCGTCCCCCTACTTTTTTTCCGTGATTTTCGTCCCCCCTATTATTTCAAATTCGCGATTTTGGTCCCTCTAACACATACTTGTGAGGTATAGGGGAACCAAAATTTTGAACTAAATCGCGAATTTGGAATAATAGGGGGACCAAAATCGCCAAAAAAAAGTAGGGGGGCCAAAATCGCGGATTGATGATAGTAGGGGGACCAAAAGTGCAATTAAGCCATTTATATTTTAGTACACCATAGGTGGGTGTTTTTTAGCTTATATTTGAGTACGGAGGGAGTAACTCTTAGCCTAATAGTTGGTAATAACGTAATAAATCAATTATAATGGGAAACAATGAGTATAGTTGACGATAAATTAAGGATATAAAAGAAATTTTATAATTAATACAACTTAGAGTAGTACTATATTTCTTTTATTTAGTACAAAGAAAAAACACATTTTTATTTTTTTATAAATAACACAGAAGGTAATATTGTTCTTTGAAAAAAATTAAAAAAATTCCTAGGGGCTTTTTTTTTGTAAAAAAATCCTAGGGGCTATAAATTAATCATTTTCCGCTTAACTTCTTGGGAAGAACGACGTTTTGGGTCCAAACTTTGACCCAACTTTTTGGGCTTGTCGAGTGGGCTATCCTCCTAATATTGAACTATTAAAAAGTAAAACGAGATTTTTTTTTTTTTTTTGAGCTTGGGTTAAGAATTTGACCGAAGGGAAAAAAAAAGCTTGAGTTAAGAAACTTTTCAAGTTCATTTAACTCTTGTTTTCAACCAAAAAAAAAAACTCTTGTTTGATAGGTCAAACACTTCTTGATTATTTTATTTACTCACAGTAGGATGGGGAAAAGTATAAAATTGAGGTTTAGAAAAATATACGAAAGTAATTAATAGTAAGGGCAGAATCTTATTATTCATATAAGGTTTATTAATTTATTTTTTTATCTTTTCATTGTCATAATATCGTTCTATTAATAATTAACGTAAAAAAAATATTTTTTTATTTTATTTTATTTTATTTTATTATCTATCTGATATTCTATTACCAATATTTTCATACCTAACAGACAAAAGCTACCAAGTGCACAAAAGATGATAGCATCCATGAGATCACGGTACATGTATCTACTTCAGGATTTGGTAAATGCTATTATAATAAAAATTTGTTAAAAGCATCCTTTAACTGTGCATGGATTTCATTAGAAATTGTAATAATTAAAACTTAAAATTAAAAGTGAGGGCTATGACTTGGTCTTTTTAACAAACACGTCTTAAGCGCGGAAAAAAATATAAAATATGCGAAGAAACTTCTAAACTATAACCTGCTTGTGGAGTTGTGTGAAAGGATACGTTTTACTCGTATGCAGAAGGTGATGTATATATTGTTAGAGACTTCAAACTTCAGATGCACACTTCAACTTTTCGTTGAAGTTAAGGAGAAAATAAATAATGAATTAATTGTTAGGACAAAATGTTTTAGTTGATCAATTAATTGTACAATAATTATTTAAAAATTTTGCTAGTATGATATTTGAGTTAAATATGTTTTTGGTCCCATAAAATATATATAGTAAAATTTGATTTTGGTCCTTGATTTATTTTTTCTTTGATTTTTATTCTCTATTTTTTAAAATCATATGATTTTAGTTGTTGTTAATTATGTTCCGCTAAGTGATGAATTAACAATGTATTTTTTACATTTTTCTATGGATTTTCTTTGAATTTTCCTGTGAATTTTGAAATTTATATAAAATTTTGTTTAAATTTTAAAATTTGTGAACAATTCCTTTGAATTTTTCTATTACAAAACAAAGAAATTTCACAACAAAGATTTTACGTAAAAAGTTAGTGATTTTCTTAAATTTTATTACAGATTATTTTTCTAAAAAAAATCACAAGAAATTTTTTATGAATTTTTTATTCAATAAAAGCTACAATAAAACTACAAATGTGACTTAACAATGTATAATTAACAAAGAGAATTAAAATTTTAAAAAAAAGCACCAAAACAAAAAAAATAATAAATGGATCAAAATCAAATTTTATTATATTTTCAAGAATTAAAAATATATTTATCCCTTTGTGTTAAAAACTTTTATGAGATCAAGATTATTGTCATGTAAATATAATATGCATTTTCATCAATTGAGATGGAGCCGTGACAGTTTTTATAACGCTGTTGCTCATTTTTAACTATTTGGTATTTCCTATATTTGTTTTCTTTCTTTTTTCTGATGTTTATACTTATGAGTTTGCTAACCTACTCACCAAATTAATTATCGGTGATTTTCTCCATGAGGATAGCTAAATTTTATGACTATATTTAACAGAGATAAGAAGTAGAATAATTTGTAAAACACACCCCTCCGATAAACACAAAAAAGAAAGAATGAAAGAAAAAAAAGGATCGATAATGCAAAATATTGGCCAGTGGAATTAGGCATTAATTTATATATCATTTTCTGATATATGTTCCTTTTTAAACTGTAAAATATTGAGTGCACGGCTACTCCTTTTCATTCAACAATGGCTTACAAACCAAGGAATTCCTTGCATCATAACCTATTTTTTCAAACGAGGCATTGACTATTAGGAGCGAAATCATTGCCTTTAATTTAAACTCCTTTCTTTAAAAGCAATAAAAAATAAAATAATTATAAATATATTAATTAATTATCTCAAAATTTTCTTAAATTATTAAATAAATAAAGTGCTAAGTATTTTTTTATGTTTTCAAGATATTAAATATATTTTTTAATTTAATATTAGAAGGATATTTTAAAAATCTAGAAAAGAAATAGAAAAACAAGAGCTATTTTGTAAAAATTTGATTGAATGGTTTGACATATTTATTTTCTTAGATAAATGAGTGGTCCCTCATTTCATCTAACAATTATCCTTGAATTTAGCTGAGTTTTATCAAAACTATTATTATATTCTCAGTATTACTCTAAATAATAATAATAAATCAATCACCTTGTTTGAGTTTAATTTTTTATTTATTGTCTGATATAACATTCAATTTATTTTATTTTTTAAAAAATGTTAACTTCTTACAACAAATAACTACAAAAGAATAATGATTTAATTATACTTATGTTCTAATAGATTTATAAATTATATTATACACGTTTTTATATACCTCTCCTCACACCTTTTCTTTAGAAAGAAAAAAAAAAACTTTTCTCTCTCTTCTTTTTAAAAAAAGAAAAAGTGTAATGAAAAAAGATATATAGCTAAGAGACGCATGAACAATTAATTGTTTTAATATTTTTAACATTCTCTTACTTAACAACATACTAACTTCATTTTTTTATTATTTTTAAAATAATAAAGTATATACTCTTACTTAACAATATATTAACCTTATTTTTTTATTTTTAAAATAATAAAGTATATCTGATTATATTAAAAAGTACATGGCATTGTGAGAAAAAAACATCATCAATAATTTTTTTTATGAGGTTGAGTAATTGAATTGAATGAACAATATAAAAGGTCTAGAAAGCATATAACAAAAATAATGATACGTCATGCTCACAGAGACAAGACCAGACCCGGAATGGAAATGCAAGAAACTAAAGAAAAAGAAACTTCGGCGGCTTTATATTATATGACATTTCAATAAAGACACAATTTTTGAATATTTGATGTCTGCATATGACATGTGATTCAGAACAAATTTTAGGGTAATTATAGGGTACCCTTAATATACATAGTTACACTTTTAGCCATGTTTCAAGTCAACAATAGGAAGCTTCAATTTACCTTCAACTTCAACCCTTCTATTAATATATAGCATAGCAACAAACCAAAAGGGAAAAAGAAACCAACAACTACATCTCCCTTTTGCAGTTGTGACCATTTTCCTTGTGTGATTTTGCTGCAACCAAAAACATGGCAGATCATCAGAAAATCCATCCTGTTCATGATGTTGAATCACCACAGCAACCTTCAGCTCCTTTGGTTCCAAGGAACATGTCAAAATCTGATAGTGGTGATCCAGAGAATGTAGAGCATCACCCTTCTATTCCTCCTTCTCAACAAAACACCTTACCTTTGATGAATCCTAAGCCACCAAAGAAAAGAAGAAGCTGCTGCTGCAAGTTCCTGTGTTGGATAATAAGCATATTGTTGATTCTGATTGTAGCTATTGGCATCACTATTGGGATACTATTCCTTGTGTTTAGACCAAAGCTTCCAAAATACTCAGTGGATGAACTCAGAGTTACTCAATTTGATCTTTCTGACAACAATAGCCTATCTGTTACTTTCAACTTGACAATCACTGCCAGAAATCCAAACAAGAAGATTGGAATTGACTATAGAGGTGGGAGCCATATAAGTGCTTGGTATAATGACACAAAATTATGTCAAGGGTCTTTGCCTAAATTCTACCAAGGTCACAGAAACATCACAGTGCTTAGTATACCTTTGACAGGACAAACACAAGATGCAACAGGGCTAAGAAATTCCCTGCAGCAACAGTTGCAAGTAACTGGTAATGTTCCCCTTAATCTGAAGGTGAAACAGCCTGTGAGGATTAAGCTTGGGAAGTTGAAGCTGTTCAAAATCAATTTCAGGGTTAGGTGCAGGATAGTGGTGGATAATCTAAGTGCTAATAATTCTATTAGAATTAGGAGCAGTAGTTGTAAGTTCAGGTTTAGGCTATGAATTCATTATTAGTGCACATAGCAGAATCAGAATATGCCTATTTCTTGCTTTGTTACTATTTGTTTCATTTCTTTTATGGTCTCTGATTGAGATCTTTCTTGAGATGGATTTTTCTTTCCATAAGCACTTTGAGATACAGTGCTTATACTTGATTCTTTTTTTTTTTTTTCCCTCTTTTCTTACTCACATATTATGTGTAGCATATATTGTTATTCTATATGATTAATATAAAATATTGTTATGTTAAACTTCTGTTCACTTGATCTTCACACACACAAAATTTTCGGACAATTTCTAATGAAATAAAAAATAAATTTGTAATGATGATTTTTTTTTTGTCTAATATATTTAGGAGGAGGATAAGTATAAAACTAGTAGTTGGTGAATATATAGCTGATTTTCCAACTAACTGGTTTTTGCCTCCTTCCCCAAGTCCTTTCCATCTTCTGTTTCACACTGTAGTTAATTGGTATCTTAATTTAAATCTCGCTTGGGAAGGGTGGGAAAAGTTACAATTTATATTGAGGAATGAGGATGAGGATTAGAAGAATATATAGAGTTACTTTGAGTCCATCAAATCATAATTAATTCAAAATAAAGAGAAATTTTTAAACAAAGGTTTGTAATATTATTACTAAGTAACACAGTTATGTCCGTAAATATCTAAAAGCATGTCAATGAATTTTCTGCAGAAGTACTTTTAGGTGAAAAAATAGAATGAATCAAAGAGGTCAAATACATTTAACTTGTCCATAAGTTGAAATTAGTCTTTATAGCTCACATACTTCAAAAGTTCTCCTATTTAACTTTTCCATAAGTAACTAATTTTAACTTATAGAGAAGTTAAATTTATTTGACCTCTTTAATTCATTCTATTTTTATTTTTTTTGCTTAAAAAAAAAAGTAAGTGTATCCAAACCTACCTATAATTTTATCTTTTACTATTTGTTTTAACTCAATGTCCAAGAAATACAGAAGTTGCTTTTTTGTTTTCATTCTTTATTATCTTATTCCCAAACCAATCAAGTTAAGTCTAGGTATACATAGTATGGTACATTTAAATTGATTTCTCTAATCATAGATAATTAATTATAATTATAACAACTAATCAAGATCACAACAAGTAATCACCCCGGCCCGTTTCGGACATCCCTTCTGACCAGACTTCATTTAGTCCAAGAGCCTTAAGACAACATAAACTCTATTAATGTGAATGGCTTATGGCTAAACTTAGAACGCAGTCAATAAATTGTGAGAGATGCTTAGAGCCTAGAGATCTATAAAACTACATTTGTGGGGTTAAGAATAATATTTTGTATGTCCTAATGTTTGGTTGTAGTGTAGTACAATGGACTAAAATCACGGTTTCCCTTTTCGTGTATCATTCCATGTCTCCTTAGTGAAAATAAAATATCTCAGTAAAAGCTTTAACAATTAATTAAAAGAATAATGTTAGTTTTTAAGAGAGGGATAATTTTTTTTGTTCATAATCTTATATTTTTTATTGGAGAGATAGAGAAGAAAATACGAAAAGGAGACTAGTGATTTTAATCTATAAGAGCACCAGCACCGCTGGGTGCTTAACCAGTTTTTTACACACAATGGCTGGCTTAAGCAATTGTTAGCGAATAGCGATGGAGTGAAATTTGCTTATTTAAGCATGGATGCTTAAATAAGCACCACAATTTACTGACACTTACGGACACACACATGAGAAAAGAGGCGTGCAACATCGGTCTTTCATTAAAATATTTTTAAATTTAAAAAACTTATAAAATATAAATAATGGGTGATGAGTACATGGCCGACCCAATTCCAAGGCCACTAAAGCCACCGCCGCTTTAGACCCCAAAAAATTATTTGTAATTAATATTTTTAAAAAATAGCTTATAATTATTTAGTAAATAATATTAAATTATTAAGAGTAACTAAGTATATTTTTTCTGAAAAAGGGTCCAATTTTATCATGACTCTATCTCTTCTCATAAATAACAATCATTAATAATTGATTTAAACATTATTCTTGCTACCTACTTTATTTCTTTTATTTTGTGACTTTCCTTTTGTACGTGTTATATTATGATTGTATATTCTTTCTTACTCTCACTCTCTCAGTCTCTCTTTTTTTCAACGGGTGAACCAAACGAGCCTTTTTTATCTTTACAAAATAAATCTTCACACTCTCTCTTTAGTCTTTTCTCCAACATGTGTCATGTGATTAACAATTTCATAAAATTATTGATAATGAAGTAAAATCACCTCAAGAATAATTTAGGATTGAATTTTTTTTATACATAATAGGCCAATCAATTGCTACACTTCAAAGTATATTTGATCAATTTAAATTGTACAAAAATATTTTTTATTTAGTGTTGAGAAATTAAAGTCATTAGACAATGAAAATTTAAAAGAAAAATGTTTTAACATTGAAAATTATTTAAAACATAATGATAGCTCTTATATTAATGGATTATATTTATTTTAACCATTTTAGTAATTTTTGCTTCAACAAAAAGAAATTTTTCCAACTAAAATTAATAAAATCTTATTTAAAATTAACAATGTCACAAAAAAGATTAAATGAATTGTTTTCATTATCGATAGAAAAAGAAATGTTAAATAAAATTAATTATAATAATTTAATAAGTAATTTTTCATCACATAAGGATCAAAAGATAAATTTGATAAAGTTATAATATTTTAATAAATTATTTTTATTTATTTAAAAAGCCTCGCAAGAAAATTTACTTTAGGCCCAAAGAAACATTGGGTCGGCTTGGATGTGTAATAGTGGGACCCATTTAAGATCTGTGAATAGTAAAAAGTGAGGTGCTGAGATGAAGATGAGAAATGTTTAATAATAATTTAATGATGTATAATGGTGAGATCTATTTAAGATCTGTGAATAATAAAAAAAAAAGGGGTACTAAGATGCAAATTACAACCTTTCAATGCTTAACAATTCCAATTAAAAAGTAATTTATGTTTATCAAGGAAGAAATTTTTCTCATTACATGGCAGAGTGATATGACAATTGTGAATCTTAATAAAAAGAATTTCCTCAATCAATATCAAACGCTTCTAACTAATTACAATAAGTATTAAATTATTTTATTTTTAATATAATAAATGCTTTTTCTTATTGCCCTTAATATGTAATTATGTATTCTAAAGACACTTATTAGAGTTTCTTTTTAAAAAATAGCACCCGATCTAAAAAAATTGAAGGAAATGTGCATAATATACATTTACTTTTTCTTCCATCTTATTTATATATTTATTTATCTCTTTCTTTTCTATCACTTCACTCGTCACATATTTCATTTCTCTCTTTTCATTTTCTATTATTGAGGTGCAGCCACCTCATTGAAATGTACAAATATCTTCTTTCCTTTTAGTAAATTATAAATATTCGAACCAAATTAAAGTTAAATTCATTGACAAAATACTATAATTGTTGGGGCTGATTTTTAAAGAAGGTTCTCAATTTATTTTTATACTAATTCATTGATATGTGCTAGATTCTTAAAATAGGGAGGTTTTGTTTTGTAAAATATTATTAATTATTGAATTTTGGATATAGGAGTAGATTCTAAGTACATCTCCAACACAAGTGGTTACATTGGCAAGCTAACTCATGAGTTTTTACATTATGGGAGAACAAGCTTGGTTATTGTGTTTTGTTGGCACAAAAGAGTTTTATGTATATAATATTGAATGTGGCATTTAAAAACATTTTAGATTAAGGTATTGTGGTGTTCATTTAAGAAATTTTTTAGAGTTTTTAAATTAAAAATAAAATTTGTTGAGTTATTTAACGTAGTAAAAATTATGGGAAAATGAAAAATTATAAAATATTAAATGTAAGCACTCACATGAGTAGCTTGAATAGAGATGCCCTAAAGGTGAAATGGAGTGCTTTGGTGGGTCTTTGACATCTTTATAAAGACTTAAATGAATCTACTTATTAATATTTTGAATTCATATATATATATATATATATATATATATATATATTAATTTATTTAAAGATTTGGCATATTAACCTAGAGACTTATAAGTTTACTTAGATATAAGTTTATAACCCATTTAAGGGTTATTAAACTTTTTGAAAATGTTATGTCAAACCTAAAAAAAAAACCATGTTAGATAAATAGGTCAAACTCATTTAGCTATTAAAAAGGTAATCCATTTGCAATACTTCGTTAATTAGATTAATGGATCATCAAATTGAAAATGATAAAAGAATGCATATGTTGTTAGTAAATTGATCTAGCCAACCTAAGACTGATGTGGACTAGATCATGACCATAAGGTAAAATCTAACCTATTTCAACTGCTATCATTTTTTTTTTTGGTCGAACACCACAATCCATGTCAATCAACCTGAAATAAAAAAAAAATAAATCAACCTGAAATATGAGCTCTCTATGTTTACTTCATAAGCTAACAAGGGAAGCTACATAGATCCTTCAAGCGCCCTCTCAAAGACAACAGAAGTGTCACCATATAAGGCCAATAACCTCTTTTCGTTCTCAATTAAAACACAAACAGGTGAACTTAACCTGCAATTGGGACACACATCAAAAGCCTATTTTATAATTACACACATCAGAGTTCATATCTTTGGAGAATGCTCTACGCATTACAACCATGTCCACTTTCACATAGGAAAAAAAATGCAAACGACGGCAAAAAAATATTAAGGAGCAGTCAAAACGACCAAATAAATTAAGAAAAATAGGACAAATTGACGTAATTCCGCATATGTTCTATCATTCTGTCTTGTCTTACACACGTTTTCGGGTATTCACATTCTATTTCTTGAATAAGGTATGGACTATGGAGGTAACACATGTTAAACCAAAAATAGATAAATGGCCCGCCTAACTTGAAATAGTCCCACCAAGCTTTCTTTTAGGTTCTGACTCGGTAATGTAAAGTATCTCACTTCCTTCCTCTGCATATGAAAATATGTTATACTTTCTGGCATTTATCACATCAACCATTTTTCATGTTACTGATTAAAACATTATTTTGGTAACTTTGGAAGCACAACCATTTGTACTAATTTAAAGTTGGAAGAAATACAAAAGGGTTAAATATGTTTTTAGTCCCTGAAATATAGTCAAGATTTAGTTTTAGTCCCTATAATTTTAAACCAGTGGTTTTAGTCCTTAAAAAATTAAAAATTCACCAATTTAGTCCTTATTGCACAGGTTTACTATAGATTTTGCTACGGATTAGCTACGTATTTTTATCAATAAGGACTAAAAAGAGGTATTTTCATTTTTAATTACAAATATATCACCTTGTTTTTATTTTATTTCAAGTTTTCAAAAATTTGTATAAGAAACAATTAAAACAATAAAAAGTTTTTATTGTTTTCTATACAAATCTTTGAAGATAGAAAACAAAATGAAAATAAAGTACATTTTAGTAATTAAAAGTTAAAACAAGAAATGAAAATAGAAAATATCTTCGCAATACAAACAAGCCATTTAACTTCATGAAATAAGAATGCCACCCTTATGTCTATAGTAACTACTTTCTGACATTTATCACATCAGACATTTGTCATGTTACTGATTAAAACAATATTATGGAAACTTGGAAACAAAAAGATTTGCACTAAATTAAATTTTTCAATATTTTAAAGTTGTAAGAAATAATTAAAAAAAATGAAAAAGAGGTTTACCTTCATGAAATAAGCATCCCACGAATAGAACCAGCTGTGCCTCGTTTTCTTGCCTGCAGCGAGATATGTAAAAAGTTAAGGTAATTTTCAATAAGTCAAAGGTTAAATATGGACCTGATCTCTCTGTCTCTTGTGGGTAGGGAGGGGGAGTATTGGACTCACCTGCTTATTATTAAATAGGTCATCAGCCACAGCTTCCATTTGCTTTCGCCTTTTCTCCTCCTTCACAAACTCAACCTTCTCATCATTCCCATAGCCAGAATCCCTAGGGTAGAAAACAAAAGGAATATAATATAACCTATTACTATGAGAAAAGGTATGGGGTATAGATAGCCAGATTACAATTGAAATAGCATGCAGAACTCAGATGCAATATGATTCTTACTTGTATGGATATTTTGCAAATGGAACAAGATTGTCGAAACTATTACCAGATTGACTTTGTGCCTGCAAGTAAATTCAAAGAAAACTGGACTATTTAGGCACGTGTTTCATGAACTGTGACATAAGTCATATATGCTAACATTTAATTATTGACTTTGCATGAAGCAATAAGGTTTTTTCAGAACTTAGAAGTCAGACAAGCCTTAAAATAAATTCAACTAAATAACAAAAATATGTTTGGTTTCCGTTTCAACTACAACAAATGATAAGCTCCTTATAAGCAAGAGATATGGTACCAAAAAACCACACCTTTCTAAAGCGTTTAAAGTTTGGAGCGCTGCTGTTTGTTGCAGTACTTATGTTAGTGAGTATGTTTGTATCTCGAACAACTAAATCTTGGCTGTAAACAATATCTGAATATCCACTTTCATAATCCTCAACCTTGTCTTTCTTTACTTTGATACCACCACTACCATCCTTGAAGCTGGTAGCATGTGTTTCTGATCTGACAGAAGCACCATCCAAGGATGTTTCTGCTTTTGCACATTTTACCTCATGCAATCTGGTTGAAACATCATCTAAGGATGCCTCCAAACTCTCATGTTTTCTCTTATCCAAAACGCCAGAATCATCATCTAATTCCTCTGTCTTTACATATTTTATACTATTGCCGTCACAGAATGCCTCACTTGCATGGGCTGATGTGGCTGTTTCAACTTCAGTATCTGAATCAGCTACAACAGTTTCATCCGTAGAGGCGGTAGAGCATGATGATGAAACAAGTACTGCAACAGTACATACAGCCTGTTATTCTAAGGTACAGATTTCATCACTAAACTTGGAGTTTAAATTGTTTCTTTCAAGCAAAAAATATATTGAGATATTCTGAAATTATTGAATATATCACATGAATTATGCCATCTTTCAAGTTGCCCCTTCTGTCAGCACTCTGACCAATTCAAAACAAAGGAATATTTGCCACTGTTGAGATAACATGCTGATTTATTCTATGGTCTGTTCCTGAGTTCAAAAGTGCCCATCTCATTTCGCCTACAAATGTGATATTGTTTGTAACTTGGTTTCAATGAAAGAAAATCTTCATTAAGGGAAACCTAGCAGAGAAGCTATGCCTGAGAAGATGCAAATTAAAACTTCTGACATCAGAGTTGTCAAGTGCCTAGGTGACTGTTATAGGCAATTTCTTGAAAAGAATGCAATGGCATGATGCTGTTACCATTGTGTTCGTATTTAAACCACCCCCTCCCAAAAAAAATATTAAGACCACAGTCACACTTTTAGTGAAATCATGAAAATGTGAGCTTGGAGCTGAACATAACCAAATTAATCCAGCATTGGTTTGATAAATATAGACATTTCACATTTGACAATAATACAACAAAAGAATTGAAGTTACAGTCTATCGATAACTAAAGGTTTTGGTATGCATAAAACAGCAGACAGATACCAGAACTTATCATTAGTTCTAAGCAAAGCAGAAATACTCTGGAAAACTTTGATGGCGCAACAATTTCACTCTTTTACATCCCATTATGTTCAATTAGAAAGTCTCAAACACCACTTTACATTCAGCAGCAAACAAAGGTATAAACATTTGAATAAAAACAGTCATAATTTTGAAATATTTATCGTTAGTTGATCAGTTAATGAGATTGCTGCTAGCATGATGCAAAAACCTCATGTTCCTGTCACTTAATTGGGACATATATCTATCACAATGGCATGCCAACCAGTCAAACAGCTTGAGTTGTATTTTTCTTTAGGGAGGGGCAGGTGAAGCAGAGATTTTGTACTCGCATGAACAAAGGTCAAGGCAGTTTCCTTCAATTCACAAAATATATTAGGCTGTTCATTTATGGAGAGAAAAAGCAAAAAGATCTGGACAGTGCAAATAAATTACATGAGATATAGAGAGTACTTACCACATGGTGATTTAAAAATAGACAGATCTAGCTGTCCACTTAAGGCACCAAATATTACATCCATCTCATTCACTCTAAGCATTGAACTTAATGTATTGAAGAGATCAGACTTGCATGCTGGTTCTCCTGGGATGACACAAACCACACGATTATCATCTCCATAATCTGAACCCTACAAGAAATAAATGAGAATTACCATACTAAAGTACATAACTTTCAAGTAAAACTAATAATCGGCCTGCAAACATGTCCCACATCTAAAGAATATAGTGACCAGTTGTAAGAAACTGATCTTTTACTAGAATGAAATAGGGAAAATCGCTTTGATACCAGTTGTAAGAAACTGGTCTTTTACTAGAATGAAATAGGGAAAATCTCCCTTTATTACAAGACAGCTCTGCAGAACTTCAAGGGTCTGCACCTCCCCATGCCTAAAAGGCCCTAAATCCCTCCCAAATGACCAAATACCTTTCCCACAACCCTTCCTCTTATTTATAGGCAACATGCCTTATTTCTTCTAACTATTGCAAACCAACTAACCAACCAACTCTCTAACTAACTAACTAACTAACTGATTATTCTAATAACCAACTAAGGGGTTACCTCACATATAGGAACATAGATTTTTCAAGCATAAAGTTTAACTCTTTTGCTATTCAACGATGCCTATATTTCTGACTTAATTAATGCCAGAAAGGGAAAGAGGGCTGAAAAACAAAAGATGGTAGTTGACCAGCAATCGTAATAATTATTAACGATAAGACACAGGCTATTGCAAATACCTTATTTTAAATGCATATTTGTAGAACATAGAATAGTATTAATATAAACATTTAAGATGTTATAAGCATATAAAATAGTCAACCAATTTGTGTCACTTTCAAAGTCCCGTATTTACCTTGTAATGTATAGAATTTATAAATAGATAGAAAGAAACGAAATACATACTTGACTATTTGAAGAAAATTCTTCAAAAGAAATAATTTTAGCACCAGCTACTTCCAATAAAGACTTTAGCTGATCCCCGAATTTATACTGTAAACAGGGAAAAGAATAAAATAAATATATTGTCAAGATGACTATGCTCCAAAAATATCATGTCAGAAGCATGTCTGTTCCTGCCTATTTACATGTAAACATTCAAACAAAATTCAAAATTTCCGAGAATAAAGTACAGAAAATACACCAGCATATTCTTTAAAAATGGAAATCTGAATAAATATCAAAACCAGCTAGTAATTATAATGAATGACAAGTTTCAGAGTGAGCATAGAAGACTTCGGAAAATAAATACCAAATGCACAGATGCCAACACAAAAGTGTATCCTTTCAAGCAGGTTTCACGAGTTTTGGGGTCAACAACTTCGATAGATGCTCCTTCCACTGATACTGTTGGAATACATCTGCTTGAGAAGGAGGAAGGGATAGAAAAGAAAAAGAAGACACAGGAAGCTTCTTTAGTTAGCCTTAAATGGTGTCAGGGTCGTGGAATATATAGCTAGCTCAACCAAATTCCAAGTTAAAGCAGTACTTACGAATGACAGCTAGGAATTTCAGTGCTAATGTTCTTTTCTGCAAAAAACTGTACAGCCAACAAACAGTGACAACTTAAATCTTCAACATGAGTGGAGAAGTTCTCTACTTGTTCTAGACTATGTCCTGGAATTAACCCTCATACTTCTAGACTATAAATTAGATAATATGTTTATGCTTGATAAGTTGTGTTATGATAAATGAATCTTATCACTTTTTAGTTTTTAATTTAAGCAACAATTAGCATGCATTATCTTTAGTCAGAAATCAGAATACAAATTCTGCTATACAATTCAGGGTATAAATTACTAGGATACATGAAATAACTAGTGAATGTGCAACATGTCTATAGTGCATGACTCTAATCTTTAAAATAGATGAGATCAAGTGACCCTATGTCAAGTACAAGGTCCACAAGCTACATGAGAAATTATGATTATGCTTGTAACTTAGAAATTCAGAATGGATGCTTAGCAAATTATTCCCACATTTAGGGAAGGTAACAAAGATCTACATATATTATTCCGGTGTATAAACTGTAAAATATGTTTTCAGCTGTATATCCATATACATCAAATCTCCTTATACATAACCCATTCTATTGCAAAAAGAAAAGTTAGGTCAGTCTTCAAACATTTTGTTTCAGATGCATAAAATAAATAAGAAAAACATCAATCACAAAATGTGAATATGATAAGTACGTATGCAACTAATTTTCATGTCATCAAACTATGAATACAAGTATCAATGATCACTTAACTGGAACAAATTAACACTATAATGAAAAGTTGAAAACCCAAAAATCCCAATACAGAACACTGAATGCTTCTATACCTCAAGCCAAGTTTTGAGAACGCAATATTTTTTGGCCACAACGGCATCAATGAGATCCTTCTTCAAGGGCATGAGTTGATCTACCAGCACATGTGTGCACTCTTCACTTAAGGTATGAGTAACACTAGCACCTGAATTGAAAGTATAAGTTGGTCACTATTCACATAAAGAGGTCTAATACTTTAAGCAAAATGATGTTTCCTGTTTAAAGAGAAAAGGAAAATAAAGGTAACTAATATGTCGCAATTTGGGTGGCCTAGGATGTTTCTAAATAAATTGAGCATAATATAGCCCATGTAGCTAGATAAGCTAAGTGGCCTAGGACTTCTCCAAACATGCCATAATTACAATTTACATAACAAAAACTAATTACCATGTGATTATCATAGATATGCAAACTCCACTTCCTTATCAACATATTTATTAGTTTCTTGCTATGATTATCGATATTTGTTGAAAATACTGACATTTAAGCATTCAATAATATCAACCCTGCATCATTACCACCACTAACATGCAATATCATATTCAAGTAACTACATATGTTAAAGCAGTTTGACAACATGTGTTCACGAATTATAAGAATCAGAGAACCTTTACAAGTTTTTCCCTACTGACCAATTGATGAAATTTTCTCTTCAACAGATCGATCCACTTCATTCAAGGAACAGATGAAAAAAATCAGCGGGATGTGGCAAAACCTGTCAGATTAAATTTAAAAGTGTTTGAGCACATAAGTGGGAGAGAGACAAATGTCATGAAATTGCATCTACCTATATAAACCTAGCCTAGAAAACATTTTCCTAAAAATTAAAAGAGAGTGGCACAAAAGAAGGAATAGAAAACCACATTGACAAGAAAGTAACATACTTGTAGGTAGCACTACCGGTACCAAAAGAAACAAGGTCACCATCCTGTAATGCTGCTTCTTTGTTTGGTAGTTCATGAACTTTCTTCTTGGGCCCAACATTCTTGCTAATAAATGTTCCATACTTGGAGCAATCTTTAATCTGTATACTTGGTGACAAATGAGAATGTTCATTTGATAGAGGATTCAACATATTCATTGTATTAACAACTATTTCTGCATGAACCCTAGAAACCCCTTTATCTTTAGTGATGATAACATCACAACCTGTAAGCAGACAGTAACAAGTTCTTATAATACATCATTACAATATCCAGAAAACCAAAAACCAGTGATTATTATTATAGGAAAAAACTTAAAAAAACATAACAGAAAAAACCAGCAAACTGTCATAGCCATCCATTCTGTAAAGATCTCCAGCATTTCACGTAGCTTTGTAGAAGGAAGTCAAGGAACATACCACATCCATGCCATGTTTGCAGATTTCAAAACTTTAATAAGGGAACCATTAGATTATGAGGCAAAATTAGCACTAAACATTCATGCATTAAATAGCTAATATGCCCATTAATGTCACCTAGAAGATGAGAACAACACAGTTTAAGCTTTAAATCTTTTTTTTTTCCTGGTCCCCCTATAATAGACATCTGAAAGAAACTTCTATTGCAGTTAATTGCATTGAACTGCACCACTCCTTTTATTAATGATTCTGTTATCTGTTATTGTTCTTGAATCAGGACAATGACAGGCATTGCTGTAATTTATGGTACAAACTACAAAGTGCTGGAGATAAATATAATCCCCAGGCCTCCACATAAGATTTAAGCTTTTGAGTTGAATTGGTCTTTAATCCAGTATAACAGTTTCGATCAAATTGTCAGGAATTTGACCTTACCACCCTCATTATTCTAAACAAATTGTAAATTCAGCAAAACTGCACAAGGTTTGAGTGTCTCTCTAGTCTCTACATTATCCAAGCATCAAGCCCTAAAGGCTTTAGCAGGAGGGAGCATGTTAGAGGTAAAAAACATTGCTGGGCCTTGACTTAACAGCTTTAGCCCTTCTGCTGAATCAGTCTTTGACACAAAGCATTCATACACAGTTTCTACATTTTCACTCTGTCAAGGGCAAGGCAATAAGTAACCCCCCTACCCCCAAAAAAAAACCCTATGGATGCTTTCTTTTTCTTTTTTTAAAGATAAACGGAAATTAGCATGAAGTGTTAGTAATAAAAATCTATAAAGTACTTTAGCTGCAGTGTCCAGATAATTATTCAATAATGAAACAGCGCAAATTTATACATAAGCCTTACAAGTTGCCGTGAAGAAATAGAGAGTGTCGAAAATTTTTTTGGAAGAAACCATAAATTACAGTACCTTTTCGACCAACTTTGTAAGTTCCAGTTTTGAAAATGTAGTACTTATCTTCACCTGTCATATAAATTTTTAAAAATAAAAATTCTAGGTTTCAACGATTACGATAGTATGTTAACACAGACACAGACCTATAGTCCAACAGAAGAACTCAAAGGTAACAACAGCGTCTAAAAGCTCTATTTATTCATTCATTCAATACCTGAAAGAGGATCAATAGGGAAGAGTCCCCACACCATGATTCTTCTCCTTGGTAACTCTAAACCAGCACAATACTGACTTGAAAGGTGAAAGACGAAGAATTTTAAGGCTTCAATGCAGCGCAACGCGCCGTTTGTTTGCCATACGAAACGGCAAAGGATCACTCAAGTTTCCTCATGAAACGACGTTCTTGTATGCAATTATTTTGGTTTAAATATGTTTTTAGTCCCTATAAATATAGGTTATTTTATTTTTAGTCCCTGTAAATTTTTTTTTTGGTTTTTCATCCCTATAAAATTTTCCATTTGTCATTTTGGTTCCTGTCGTTAACTTTAAGCTTATGTGGCTAACGGAGTGCCACGTCATCCTGCCACATGTGATTTTTCTTCCAACTTAATTTTGTTTTTAATCTCTGTAAATATGGTCTTTTTGTTTTTAGTCCCTATAATTTTTTTTTTGTTTTTCATCTCAACTCATCCTCATCGAACATCACAGTGTCCTTTTACTTTTTTTACTGCATTGTTACACTTGAAATTAGGGGTGTTCATGGGTTTGGCCAACCCGAATAACCCGACGGGTTGGACCCGACCCGACTTGATAGGTCCGGGTTGGCCGAATTCTCGGGGTAGACCCGGCCTGAGAAAAAAGAAGTCGGAGGTGGATGGTTCGGGTAACGGGTTTGGGTTTTGCTAACCCGACCTGACCCGAGGAATTATTTTTTTGGCGAAGAGGAGACATATATGCAAAAAAAATGTTTTTGACCTTTTTTTTTTGCCCCAAGAAGCTGTTTTTTTGTCAAAGAAATTTGTTTTTTCTGGCCCAAGAAGCTGTTTTTTTTCAAGCAAAAACTGTTTTTGGTGTTTTTTCTTCTGGCCCAAAACAGAGGCCCAACCCACCCGAACCCACCCATGTATCCTCGGGTTGGGTCGGGTTTGATCCATATTTTCCCCGCCCAGACCGACCCAACTCGTCTCCTACTCTCGGGTCGATTCCAAAAAACCCTAAACCCGACCCGAGAACACCCCTACTTGAAATTCTTGAACTCCTCATGGTGGGTTTAAGGAAATAAATTCTTTATGTATTCAATTCATTTTCTTACAAAAAATATAGTAATCTCTCTATCTCTCTCCATATGTGTCTTCTCTCCTTGGCAATGAAGGAAATAACTTACCTGTTGCATATAAGGGCACTGAATGTGTTAAGAAGCCACCTGCAGCAACTACCCAGCGAGTATGGAGTCGAAGGACAAGCAGTTTCGCACAGTGTCAAAATTGGATCCATTTGCATTTTTAATGGTGCAAATTCCTCCTCTCGTAATACCTGAATATGGATGCATAAATTATGCAATAATAAGAGTAGCATCCTTAAACGAGCAATAACATCATGCCAGGACAGAAATTGCACAATTTCATATAAAAATGAGAATTAGTCACCTCAAAAAGTGCAGTCGTAGGAGCATATGGAAACGCATCAAATATAAACTGCTCAAGTTTTAATCCTATTGTATATCCATGTATGGAAGGGATTTTCTTCTCTGCAAGATGGTAACTGCATATAAAAACCAATGCACGGATCAAAATCCATAAAACACAAAAGATGGCGGATTATATAATTCAAATGGGTCAAAAGTGATACCAACACCCCTTTGATTTTATCCATAAAGTTTGTAAAACTATCAAGTTCAACTGCTGATAAATCAGGCATCTTTAGGTATCAGAAGAATTGTGAATAATCTTCCTCAGTAGTCCATGTCATCTGATTAAACTAGTGAAGTAAATGTTCTTTTTTCTACCATCAAATTGGTTCTACAACAATATAAAATTATTTTTCCTAACTTGAATTTGGTTACATGACATTAAGACTACAAGGTTGCATGTCTTGCAGTAAATAAACGATGAGAAGCAAGATAAGGCAAATAATGGGGGACTAAAAATATTATAGGGACTAAAAACAAAAAGAATTAAAGGGACTAAAAAAAATTATAGGGACTAAAAACAAAAAGAATTAAAAAGACCAAACCCGTTACCCGAACCATCCACCTCCGGCTTCTTTTTTCTCAGGTCGGGTCTACCCGAGAATCCGGCCAACCCGGACCCATCAAGTCGGGTCGGGTCCAACCCGTCGGGTTATTCGGGTTGCCCAAACCCATGAACACCCCAAATTTCAAGCGTAACAATGCAGTAGAAAAAGCAAAAGGACACTGTGACGTTGGATGGGAATGAGATTGAGATGAAAAACAAAAAAAAAATTATAGGGACTAAAAACAAAAAGACCATATTTATAGGGACTAAAAACAAAATTAAGTTGGAAGAAAAATCACATGTGGCAGGATGACGTGACACTCCGTTAGCCACATAAGCTTAAAGTCAACGACAGGGACCAAAATGGCAAACAAAAAATTTTATAGGGATGAAAAGCCAAAAAAAAAATTTACAGGGACAAAAAACAAAATGACTTATATTTATAGGGACTAAAAACATATTTAAGTCATTACTTTTTTGACTTCTCCATTTTTGTTCTTGGTACTTGGAAATTTACCGAGATTTGAGTTTAGTCCCTACTATTTAAAATCATGTGGTCTAGGTAGAGTCGACAAAATGAGTTAGTCCGACCGGGACCGCCCGCCCGCCCGCACGAACCCACATTTTTACAGAGTTTGGGCATTAAAATTTGAAGCTCGCATTTTTGTCGGGCTTTTTAGCATGAAATAAATAAAGCCCACAACAATCCGTGTTTGGACCGGGTAGCCCGACGGGCTTTCGGGCTACCCGCATATAAATAAAAAATAAAAAATGTTGCAGGGTATATATTTTTTTCAACAAAGTATAAGTTTTAATATCAATTAATTAGTAAACACATGTTTTTGTGCACGGTCACGAAGTCATATTGTTCACTTCATGTTTTTCCCATGTTTTGATCCAGCCAAAGGGACTTATTTTCAAAGTATAGTATAAAACTTATTTTCAAAGTATAAATAATATATAAGTACCATCTAAGAAACTTTCAATTGAAAATAATGATTTTTTTCATAATCATAAAAAAAATACTAACAACGTTCGTAAAATATAAATAAATGAAGTACTTATATAAATTACATTTTATAATATATCGAATGTAATTTTTACTTCTTTCTTTTATTTTGAATACTCATTATTGAATTTTTTTGTGATATAAATCGTCTGTTTTTCTATAAGTGAAGGATAACTTTAGAAAAGTAAGAATGAAAAGTTGAAAAAAATCTTTTAATGTGTTTTGGAATAGATTGAGAACTTATGAATGTGTTTTTAATTTATTTGAATGTGTTAAATGTATCTTAGTTTAATAGGATTGATGGATGAATGCGTTTAGGAATTTAGAATGTATTTTAAATTTATTTGAATGAGTTTTATTAGGATATATGAACTCTTTTTTTAATGTTTTTTATAACTATATTGTAATTTTTTTAATTTTATAAAAGTATAATTCTTTATAACTTTTAATGAGCTACATTTTTTAATAAATTAGGTTTTAACTGGGCTGACCCGCATAAACCCGCTACCGAATCCAGGCCGGGCTCAGACTTTTCTTTTACAAGACTGAATTTTAGCCGGATATTTTAGCCCGGTCCGCAAAAGCCCATTACCCGCTTCGGACCGGGCTCATCCGATCCGGGTAGCCCGTTTTAACAACTCTAGGTCTAGGTCCCTTATTTATCTTAAATACCCTATATTAATCCTTCATCCTAACTCTATTAATATTTCCGTTAAGTTGTGCCAACTCAACAGTATTGGTAAGCTACTTTTATCTGATGTGGCACTCACACCCGATCTTAACATTTTAGCTTTCTTCTTTTTCATCCCTTAACATATTAACCCAGACACGCAGTAAATTTCAATTCACTAGTATTTTGAAAGTACCCCCGATTCTGAACATGGGCATTGATGTCATGCGTTTCGATTTCGGCTGTCTGTTGGCTGGATGAGGAACACGCTAACAAGGGCAGAACCAAGGTTGGGTAGGAGAAGGAGAGGGATTTGTGCTGTGGTGGGTTTTGTCGTCTACGGTGGTGCACGACAAGACGATGCGGACACAAGTCTTGCAATTTTTTCTCTAGCTCGATGAGGATATGATGCTATGTATTGCGACGAGAGGATGAATGCAAAATTTGACGCTGCAGAAGAGCTTAAAGAGATGGATGCAGAATTGATGAGCTAAAACAGAAGAATGGGAATTTTTTCTTTGACTCGATGAGGATGAATGCAGAATTTGATGCTGCAGAAGAGATTAAACATTTCTTATATGTTTTGAACATTCACTAATTAAGTGAATTACAATTTCACCCATGAGGAATTTTTGCATTTACGAAATTACCCTTGTATCAGGCTGACTAGGACCGTAGAATTGGCACAACTTAATAGAATTATTATCACAGTTAGGGCGAATGAATATAGGGTGTTTAAGAAAAATAAGGGACGCAAACCAATGCTATTAAATAGTAGAGACTAAATCTAAATCTCGCTAATTTTTTAGAGATTTAACCTTTGTTTTTATTACTCACATGTTGCACAAATATTTTAGTAAAATATAAACATTAAATACAAATATAAAATATTTAAAGCTTTTAATTTTTGAATATTTTTAAAAATATATTCAATAATAATTTATAAATATAATATTTAATTTGTTATTGATTGATTGGAAAAATTTAAGTTAGGAAATTAATAATATTATTTAATTGACTTTTTTTATAAGCAAAGAAAAATATATTAATAGAGAGTTCAAGTGGTACTCCAACTCATGTAAAGTTACAAAAATTGAAGAGAAATGAATACAGAAAATAAACTCAACCATATGACAAACCCAACAACAAAATTACCAAATAAACAAATTAAACCAATACTATGACTAAACCAATACTACAGACAAGACACCAAATTTCCTATTACTTCAACCAAACAAAAGCCTAAAATATAGGTGGCTTTTACCATGGTCCCGCCAGAAAAAGACCATCCATGGTCCCTAAAATATATTTGATGTAATGCCCTTTAATTAACATGAGAAATAACCTTAGAAACAAAACGAGACAATCGCAGAAGGAAAAAAATAACATAGCCTTATACAAATTGTTGGAAGACAACGACATAAACAAGAAGCCATGTAACAACATCGACAATGGGAAGAGATGTAGCGGGGACATAAGAGGTAATACAAAGGTGATGAAACCATAAGTTGCAAGGGTTTCCACGGGGATGTCGAAGGAGGAGATGCCGTCGATGTATCTTTTTTATCGAAGGAAGCAATTCGATGGAGTAAGAAATTATCGTTCTCATAGTTTGGGTTGGAGAGATGAAAGACATGCCCTTCACCTTTTGCCTCCAGCACATGTGTAACACCATGCCACCCAAGCGATTCCTTATAATATCAACCCCTGTCCTTCAACAAATCATCCTCAGCAACACAAAACCAACATTCGGTTACAACCTAGCCTCCCTAGATTTGGATCCTTAGCCGGGTTGATATATCAATGGGTCATCATATCTACTACTAGTATCTAATTGTGGTTTGGCACATAAAATGCCATAAATTCTCTATTATAGCTAAACGTTCAAATTGCTTGGCCTCAAATCCAATTCTTTCCACACCCCAAAAGTAGTAATGGACCAAAATGTTTTTGGATTTCATACTTTAATTTATTTGTTATGGATATTTTGCTGCCTAAAGAAAATAACAGGTCTTCTCATATCTCTGGTACTTATGAGAGGGATGCAGTTTGTTGGATCTCAATTGGGTGGAGGGAGGAGCAGTGTCGTAGTGGTTGTTGCATGGGTGGCTAAGGAGTAAGGAGACTGTGAGAAAGATGAATCCAGAGAGGACAAAGAGGAAAAAAATGTGAAAGATGAATATTGTTGCTTAGCTTATAAAGGATTTACATTCAAATTTTCATTTTTATATAATCCTTAATCCCAACCGTTAATAAATTTTAAATTGAACCCAACGGTGTGGAAGCAAAGGCTCATGCATGGTCCCTTTTTTGGGAGGACCATGGTAAAAGCGGCTCTAAAATATAAGCCCCACCAAGTCAGCTAGCTTGACTAGAAATTGAAACAAGAAGTATATATGTCCGCCAAATGTCAAGTCCACAAAAGCAAAAAATGTCCAGTAATAAAACGAAAAGAATAAAAAATGCCATAAACCAAATGTGAGCAACAACATCAACTTCCAGTAGTAGCATATCACTTAACATATTGGTACAAAAACAAACATTCCAACAATAACAACAAACCATTTAGTACCAACAACCAGCAATTTGACCCGAACAACCATTGGAAAAGCAGCTCAAACAACATTAGGCAAAAACCAAAAATGACCTTTTGAAAGTTGGATTCACCCACTAGTACATCATACTAATATTTGTGGCTCCAAAGATAGTCAAGCTATAAGCATGCAACAATAAAACACACAAATGGATCGGGATAATTAGACACCAAAACTAAGACAAGCAAAAGGTTGCAACAACCAGGATACATAATTATAATCAAAGGTACAATTCTTAGACCTAATCCATTTCCAAGAACGCAACTGAATCAAGTCCAAATATATCACTTGGTGATAGCTTAATATTTGAGAACACCATTCTATTTCTAGTCATCCAAAGACTCCAAATAATGTTAACCAGATCATATACCACCTATATCTCAACTTAGAATTATGATTTGGGAGCCCCAAAAAGTGGAGAAAATTATTGTTAAAGTTGTTATGTAACATTGAGAAAAAATCAAACCAATTGAGGCAAAGCATCCAAGTCTGATATGCAACAGGACATTAAAAAAGAATATGAGCAGTAGTTTCCAAACCACATTCACACCATCCACATTCCATAGTAGAATTCTGCAAAATGTTCCTCTTGAGTAAATTAAACTTTGAAGGAATTCTATCAAAGAATGCCCTCCAAGCAAAACATGAGACCGTAGTAGGAACATACTGACACCAAATAAGCTTGTGCAGAGGGAAAACGGCATAAATAGAGTCACAAATAGCAACATGATATGTTGATTGTACTGAATATACCACACGAGCATCATCCTTCCAACGCCAAGAATCATCATTTCCATTTAGGTTTAATTTCAGCAAAAGCATAGATAGCTAACTTAATTCCCACTGGAATAATGACCTTCTCTAACACCAATTCCACTCAATAACTCACTCTCTTCACTCCAACATTATAAACAATTGTTATATTTTTATTTTCAGCAATGGAAAATAATCTACTAAAACATTCACACAAAGGAGTAGAACTACACCAACAATCATTCCAGAATGATGTGTGTTTCCCATTTCCTACATTCCTAATACACCTACTAGAAAACTAGTCATAAGTAATATTCTCATAGTCATCAATAGTCCATAAATCAACCCACCACCTAGACTCGGATATTGTTCCTCCCTTATAACTTGCAGATATAACATGAGCACCATACATTGAAATGTCAACTCTATTCCACAACCTATCTTTTTCAACTAATAACTACCATCTCCACTTCCGTGGGAGATCTAAATTGAAAGTTCTTAAGTCTCTCAACCCCAAACCACCATGTGTTTTTTTTTTCTATTTACGTACATCATCCCAAGCTACCCACACAGTTGTCCTACACTCATCATTCCCACCCCAAAGAAAATTTGAAAATAAAGATTGAAGATGAGAGATAATACCTGTAGGAGCCTTGAAAAAGGAAAGAAAATAGATCGAGAGTGAGTTGAGTACCAACTTCAAGAGGACAAGTCTTCCACCAAATTAAGGAACTATCTAAAAAGTAATTAATATTTATTTAATTGGATATGTAAGTTCAAGATACATACTATAATATGACGAAAACATATGGCTTTATCAGAAGAGAGTATGAAGTGGCTTATGGACAAAAAGCCCCACAGTATTTGAAATTTATATTAGTCAATTAAATCCGGTAAACATATTTAAGGGAGCAAATAGGAATTGAAATAGATAATGTGACTCGCCACCGTTTATACTCTGATCCGTTTAAGGTCTAGTTTGGTTTGACTTGTTTAATAAAAATATTAAGCTTATATTTTTAAAAAACTCTTTTTAATTAAATAAGTTACTAACAAAGTTCGGTACAGTTGGCAGATAGTTGAGTCTCTTAAGCATCTTGACAAGGGTTCAATCCTCGGCGATTTGTATGAAAAAGACTTTGTTGGAAGAGGTAAAGTCCACTTCGGTGATCTCTACGCCTCGAAAGGGATTAGTCTCTGGCTATTAGCTAGAGGATACCCTTTGTTCACACAAAAAAAAGTCAGGTTTAGGCTTTCTAAAAAGCCTATTAGGCTTGGTGGACCGACCTGTTTATAAATAATATTATTTTTAATAAAAAATAATTATATATATATAATAAGTAATATATAATTTTTAAATTTCGAATAAACCACCACTATCGTCCTCGAAGTACGTATCACTTCCTACTTAGTCCCTAAAGTAAACGAAAATAAAAGTTAGTCCTTAGCTTTCAATTCAAATATCTATCACATTAGTCCTCCAATAGGGACCAATGTGACGGGATAATGTGAAAGTTCAAGGACTAATGTGATGTATATTTGAAAGTTTGAGGACTACTTATGCAATCAATCTAATTTGGGGACTAATTAGGAAAGAGATGAATATTTTTGGGATGAATTTGAGGGTTTATTTTTTAAATTTCTCTCGTTGGTCTATTCCGAGATAGGCCTGTTGGCTGTTGTGATCTTGGCAAGCGTGCCAATATCACAACAGTATAATAGTAGAAGAGTAGGGGTTGTTGTACCCACAAGGAACAATGCAAAATAAATTTTTAAGATTCACGCTTAATGAGTAAGAATAGTTTCAAATGATTGAAATTGTTTTGTGAGAAGAAAATTTAAATATGCTATGAAATAAATTGAAACAAAGAGAAACGTGGATGAAATTGAATTGAACTTCGTCTATCACACCCTTCTTGTATTTTGGGACTCAATAATATATAGGAATTTGTATTTAACAATACTGAAGCACAAATAAATTTCATTCACATTGATTCCTCAAATGTGAAATTCTTAGAACAATTCCCTAAATACCGATCCCTCGGATATTTAACAAATTGCCTAGCTTTAAGAAAAGTTGTTAAAAGCTATCAATAAATTGAACCCTATCCCTAGGTATTCAACCTATTGAGTGTTTTTACCCAAATCGGATTTAGAGAACAACTTCCCAACCAATTCAAGAAATCAAAGCATAACTCAGTTACAAGAAGGAAGTTAAGCATTAAGAATAAAAATAAAAACACCAGTATTTGATAAAACAAGGTTTCCTAAATATTAATGATCCAAAATACAATCAGGGATTGAATCAACTATACATTCAATCCTAAAGAGAAATTTAGCTACTCATGGTAGCCATTACAACCAACAAGGATTAAGAAGAAGATTAGCAGTGAAGCCTTCCAGCTCTGTTGTAGTCTCCCTCTTGCTCCAGAATGGTCTCTAGAAACTATCAAACTCTTCTCCAAAACTCTCCCCTGTCCTAAAAACTCCAGGTCTCTTATGTCTGTTCTCCCTCTCTCCCCTAGAAACTCTATTTACAGCTCTTTAAAAATTAGGTTACGTTTCCTGCGCTCTGCCTGCGCTCAGCGTAGGTGAAGTGCAGGAAACAGTAACTGAATAGGCATTCATGCGCTTTTCCTGCGCTTAGCGCAGGTGAAGCGCAGGAAACAACAACTGGCTCCTCTGAATTGTCATCCTTTGAAGCTTGTTCTACACTGCTTCTGTCCTTGCTCACTATTCTCTTGATGCTTCACTTGTACCTTAGCTTCTCATATGTAAAAATCAACAGTTTCTTCATCAAAATAGCATCAAATTCAAATGAGACTCCATTAATTACAATTGCCACAAACTAAGCAAAGAAGGGTGGTTTGGGATTATAAATTCAATAATTCATAGTCAATAAGTGTTGTAATCACATGGAAATTTACTTAATTCTAGCACTTATCATTGGCCTATTTAAAAGGCATATGTCTGTGGCATATTTTTATTATTAAGAAGCAAGCCTATTAACCCGTAAGCATATTATCCTATTTAGAGATCTATTGTCCTATGTAAATGTCAAAAAATTAAATAAGCTTTTAAATAGACTAATAGGTCAAGTCATACTTTCAAATAGGCCAGACCAGAAAGGCCTATAACAGTTAATGGGTGAGGCTTGGGCTACAAAATTATAAAGCAAGTCAAGCTTAGGCTTTTGTAATGCTTAGTTTGACTCGGTCTATTTCCATCTGCTCTCCCTATTATCCTACTTACCTCAAGAGAGAGAACTATAAAGAGATAATATATTCAAGAGATAAAAGGTAAACTAGAAAGTTAAATAATAATAGTTTCAGAGTAAACCACTATTTTAATAATAATTCATCAATCATTTTGGCCCCCGCATAACTTTAATTACTTAACAGTAATAGATTTGTTTATGTGACACATTAAGTGTCATATGGGATGCTTAGGTGACTAATAAAGGAATTAACTTGACATATATATATATATATATGGACTTTACGGGAACTAATTGAACATATTCTTAAAGACACAATTTTCAATGTTATATTTTATTTAACACTTGTAATAGCCAGTTAAGCATCATTTATAGCACATAATGTGTCATATTAACAAATGTCTTACTAAGTAACTAGAGTTAACCTAGGGACCAAAATGTCTGACAAATTATACTTTCAAGGATATTTTGATCAATTTCCTACTTTTAGGAATCAAAATTACTGACTCAAACACTTTCAAGGACTAACACATAGTGGTTTACTCAATAATTTTAATAAAAATGAGGATGTTAATAACTTTTCTTAATTGATGTGTTAAAACTTGAAATGAAAAATTAAAATGAGGATGTTAATAACTTTTCTTAATTGATGTGTTAAAACTTGAAATGAATTGGGGTATGTTTGGTATAGAGAAAAAATGGATGAGAGATAATGAAAGGAGAGAAAAGAGGATTTTCCCATGCTTGGTAAAGCAAAACTTGAAATGATTTGGCGTTTTGGTGAAAGAAAATATGTGCATGATGCCTAGATTTTTCTTAGCTCTTTTTGAAGAAAATTGGTAGATGATGAACGAAAACACACACGTGACAAAATTACCCATTCCATTTTCTATCTCTCATCTTGAAAGAGAGCACCTTGTTCTTTCTTCTCTCACATTTTTCTCAATCTTAAGAAAAAAGAGTGACACTATTATCGTTCCAATAGCCATTTACATTAAGGCTGAAGTCATCACGAATGAAAAACAAAACATTAACGCGGACCAATATAAGCTATCATTCTAGGTGGTGACCCAATATGGTGTCAAAGAAGCTCATTAATGATAATGACAGAGTAATAGATGGCACAAATGATGCCATTTGGTGGACACCTCACACAGTTGCTTGTGACCTTATGCATGTTTAGAGGTCCAACATGTATCCACATTGCAGTTTGTTGTGGGAAAGAGAGATGGAGAGATTGAATGAGAAATGGAAAGAGAATGAAAGGGGACGAATTTGTAATAAGGCTTCTTCATGCATGGTGTATTACTTGGAGAGTGGTAACATGAACACGAGATGGTCACATGGTGGATGGCATAGGGATTTTTTTTTTGATTTTACCAGAGTTAGATTCTGAAATTATAACTTATAATATAATTGATTTTGTGATCTTGAAAATTGATATACACATCCTTAGAGACAACCCATAAATTGCTAGGGATATTTTAGATCTTTTTACTACCCAGGCTTTATTTCTTCTCATTTTCTCTTCAACCAAATTAATATAAAATCAATAAATTTTCATACCATATTTTCTTTTTTTTCTTTCCAATTATTTTTTTTTTCACTCATTTTCCTTTCATAACTAAATGTAGTGATAAAAAGGATATCGAGAGTTAACCAAGTGTGCTAGTCATTTGACTTTAAAATTTGAAAATTTACAAATAACCTTGGAATTGTATACTTTGTGTAAAAGTTATTCTTCCAATCAATGTTGTGTGAGGGCTCTTTCGTGTCAATTTTGAGGGCGTCTTTTTGGCACTATTTGATCCCCTACTTAATAGATACCAAAATAATTGGGAATTTTCAAAACACCCTTATTGAAAACCTATTAGTGTGCTTCTAGGACAAAAGCGCCCTCAAGGACTTTTTTTTAATGTTCCCTTGTGATGATGCTTCAGGGACATAAGTGCCTTTACTGGTATGACCAGTAAGGGTATTTCCTTCCTAGAAGCACCCTCATAGAACGATATTTTTTTTTAAAAAAGAAAAAAATACTTGTGAGGGTGTTTCCTTCCTGAAAGTTTTCTCATAAAGCTTTTTCAATATATCTTTTAGCTTTTTCACAAAGCGCGCCGTCACAGAGCTTTTTCCAAAATTTTGCCTTTTGAACAAAGCATTCCCTTACAAAGCTTTTTCAAAATTTTGTTAAGGTCTCACTTTTTTTAACTTCCTCAAATTTAACAAAACAACATGTATCGAATATAAAATATAAATTGTTCATATTTCAATATAAAAAGTATAGAAAATATACAAAATCCAAACATAAATTAAAATATTGTTCAAAACATTTTTAAAAAGTAAGGATGTACCAATGGTGGCCGTAGGCACATGAAATAGTGGCGGTGGCAACAATTTGGTGGATGCGACATGAAGAAGAGAAAGTTCTGCAAGCTTCGGGGAAAAGAGAAGTAAGAGAGGAGGAGAGAAAGAGGAGAGATGAGTCTTGGTGAGAGATATAAGAATGTGGTTACACGTTTAGTGATAATGACAGTGAAAAGAGTAAAGTGTAGGAAATAATTACAAGAGGAAGAAGATTTAAATGCAGAAGCTTTCTTTTTTAAAAGAAAAAAGTGTTTCCACCAGTAAGGACACTTCTTTCACGAAAGCAGCTTCAAAGGACCCCTATTTAAAAAAAAATAAAACTCTTATAGGCGTTTCCTTCCCAAAAGCACCCTCACAAAGGGGCCCATTTTTTTTTAAAAAAAATATCCCTACGAGGGTGCTTCAAGGAAAGAAGTGCTCTTACAACACATGGTGCTTCAAGGAAGGAAATGCTCTTACAACACATGGTGCTCTGAGATTTATTTCAATTCAAATTCGTTTTTCAATTTCTGCAATAGATTCAATTTCACCTTCTCCTTTAGAATTCTGGTTTTGAATCTTGCATTGTATTTGAACGCTTGTTGATAATTCAATTTTGTTCTTTACTTAGAATTCTTGTTTAGTTTGCTTAATTCTGGACAACCTACTGTTTGCTTAATTCAGGAGGTAAAGATTAGAAATCTCATGTAAGTTCACTTAGTTCTTGAGTGAGATAATTGATGAATTAATTGACGCTTATTTGGTTAATTCGAATCTGTCTCGGAATTTGAGGTCGATGCATATTACTTGATGAAGGATCCAATTGTGAATGAACAATAAAATCAATATGTTTTCTTACATTGTTTTACTCTTACTTCCTTACTTGCGAAATTATGTTTCTAAACAACAATCAAAACTTCCCCTATTTTTCTTTCTTTGTGGCATTCCAAAATTTTACACCCTTAAGACATTGTCTGAAATCTGGATTTTAAGTATTATCTGAAGACATTGTCTGAGGTGTCTGAAGTGTGAAGTCTATTAATCAGTTTGAGCATTCAAACTTGACTCAAAGACTTAATATCCTTTAGTTTTAATGATTAACAAATAAGAGTATATAAAGAACATATAAGAACATAATAAGAACAAATAAGATTATATAAACAAATTCTACTGAGAAAGGTATTGGTTTGTTGATTGTGTTTCAGGTTGAAATATTCATTAGAAGAAGAAGAAGAAGATTTGATGAACAGAATCAGAATCAGAAGATAAGGATCAGAAGAACAAATGCAGGATTTAATATAAAGGTTGTCTGAAGAATGCAAGTCGTCTGAAGTAGTGAACCTGTCTGAAGTGCGCAAGCCGTCTGAAGACGTGAAGACCATCTGAAGACGTGAAGACCAAACATAAGTAAGCAAGAAAGATGATTGACTAAAGTACATACAATTCAACATCTTTATCTACATGAAAGAAGAAGAAGATACAAGATACAAGAAGAAGAAGAAGATGAAGAAGAAAGAAGAAGAAGAAATACTAAGAAGAATGAAACTACAATCTTCTTATCTGAAGCAAAGAAGCTGTCTGAAGCAACGGAGCTGTCTGAAAGACTAGAAGCTATCTGAAGTGTCAATATTCGTCTGAAATATTGAAGCCGTTTGAGATCCGACGTGGCACACTCACTGAAGACAACGAAGACTTTTGCTCTCTGAAGTATGCTGAAGAAAAGTCGTTCTCTACAAACACGCAACACTTTCAAAGCTTAAATTGGCAAAGTCGCAGAGACCTTTCTTGGTACCTTTGAAATTCATACACCACTGAGGAAATCTCTGCAACGCAGAAAGTGCAGCAACAACGGTGGCAGCTTCATAGTAGCACCAACGTTGTACTTTGTCAGAATTGTCAGAACACCCAGAAGCGTGTCTCACAACGGATTGAATAGCATTCAATGCTATCTCTAAACGGTGGTATCACAATGGAAATATCATCATCACCAATCCGAAAGAAAGCAGAAGAAAAGCGAAGGAGACTAAGCAGAAGCAACAAAGAAAAATGTTTGAATGAAATATTTTAATTCAAACATATTTTATCATCTGCAAGCAACAACCATTGAACAAGACATCACAACCAAAGAAGATATGATGTCAGGAGCAAATGAAAAAGGAGTATATACAGAATCGGCAAAAGGACAAATTCAACGGATATCTCCTAAAGAGACACTCCTAAGAAAAGCAGAGGAAATCAGGAGTCAACAGAGGAAACCAGAAGAAAACAAATGAAAGCAGAAAGAAGCAGATTCAAGAGAGAGTATTCGCAAAACTATATCAAGAAACATCTCTCATGAAGAAGAAAATATCAAGTGTCAAAACGGGACTGTCTGAACACTTATTTGCTTAAGAAGAAGCAACCGTTTGAGACCCTATTACACAAAGGCTATATGAGCCACATCATCAATTATCTCAACGGTATTATGAATCATCTTCAAACGGCTATATTCCAACAGAACATATAAATAGCCTCAAGGAAGAATTTGAAGATGTTGAACTCATTCACTTGGTTCAATCAGTTGATCAAGATGTATCAGAAAAAACCTTATTGGTTGTTGATCATGCTTACTTGAATCAACCATACTGCCGACCTATTGGTCAGTCAGACAAAATTGTTGATCAATAGAATCAAACTAGTTAATCAGGCTGAATGCCTTATGGTTAACAAGAGTTGACTTGAGCTTAAGTGGATCATGAAGATGTCAACGAAGTTTGATCAGAGAGTTGGTTCTCAATCAGGATACTGACTAGCTGGTCAGTTAGTTAGGTTGTTCAGTTGGTCTGTTTGATCAAGTGAGTTGATTGTTCGAAAGGCAATCATGCTGAACAAATGACTATCAAACTGGGTACGGTTTGAAGCTTTGATATACCTTGGTGTTCCTATGATATGGGTGAGAATGTAGCCCATGGAAACTAATGGTTTGAGAACAAGGCTGGAGCATTATTTCACATCTTAGTTAGCCTACTCTCAGAGGATGTATTCCTTATAGAAAGACAGGGATTGTACTTAATTCAAACACTTGTATCACTGTCTATCCTTGTACTTAGTTTGTAATGTCTGTATCCTGAGTGTGTACTCAGTAATCTCTATGTACAAGTAGAATCTAAGTTTAGAGGTTCTGGCGAACATCTAACTTGGATTGAGTAGTGAAACTACTCAACACTTTATGTGTCTGAGAGCCTGGAGAGGCTTGGTGGAAGAAAGAATACTTGTGTCTGGAGAGACTGTACTCGTGGTGTCTGGAGAGACTGTACTCGTGATGTCTGGAGAGACTGTACTCGTGGTGTCTAGAGAGACTCTACTCGTGATGTCTGGAGAGACTGTACTCGTGATGTCTGGAGAGACTGTACTCGTTGAGTTGCCTGGAGAGGCAGTTGATAAGCAAAGAATACTCATTGAGTTGCTTGGAGAGGCAGTTGAAAACAAAGTAATACTTGGGTTGGGCTGAAGAGACTGTGAATAATACTTGTATCTGTGGATTCAGATAGTGGAAAATCCAGTGGTGGTTTGCCTTTGGGACTGGATGTAGCTCACGGGTTTGTGGGTGAACCAGGATAAATTCTGTGCCTAAGTTCTCTTTCCCTTAATCTCTTTATTTCCAGTTTTCATATTTATGTTGGGGATTGAAAAGTATTTTTCATAATAAACTTAACACAACCATTTCAATAAAATGATCTTTCATATGAACTAAACATGAGATGTCTCTTATATCATTTGAAGCAATACAAGGAATGTTCCTTGAAGAACTTCTGAAATAAATTCTCTGAAGTGAGTCTGGAAAGAGATCAATTCAGAAATCGGGAACAGACTTCAGACAACCTCTAGTCGTATGAAGTATTTCAGAAACCGTTCTGAAAATACTCTTTGTAATAATCTTCAGAAGATACTTTGAGAAGCCTCTGTTTAAAACAATCTTAAGCTTTAGAAGAAACTCTATTTTTCTTATCTTCCGCACGTTTTAACTATCTCTGATATTAAGACTTGTTTTGAACGTTGCTCATCTTCATGATTTAAATTAAAGATTTCCAAAAACAATCAAAAAGCTTAAAACACTATTCAACCCCCTTCTAGTGTTTCCTGTGGTTCTAACATGAAGTACTCGTCTAAAATACCTGTCTGAAGTACTTGTCTAAAGTACACCTTCTGAAATATACCTTCTGAAGTACACCGTCTGAAGTTCTATTCGAAAGACTCATCTGAAGTTCCATGTTCTGAAATTCTGTTTGAATTCTGATTATCTGAATTGCTATTGAATTCCTTGAGAGACGACTTTGGATTATCTAACCCTCACTACACTTTAATTCATATTATTTGATTGAGTACGGCCTCGATCAAATTTGGCGCCGTTTCCGGGGAATTCAATTCAAATACAATTTTTCAGTTTTCAGACAGAGTTCTGTTTGTGTGTGAATTTCTTTTTTGTGAGTTTTTCAATTCTGTTTTTGTAATTCGTGTCTGTTTTGTGTTTGTAAGGTTAGAGTCAATTTCAATACTGTGTTTTTGTTCAGCTAACATTTGGTTTGTGCAACTTGTAGTGAACTTCCACAATTCAGATTCTGGTAATACACATAACCTTGCTCATTTACCATTTCTGCTGCTGAACTTTGTTCTTGTTGCACAGTTTGTGTTTTGATGTGTGTGTTATGTTGATTCATTGTTTTTAGTGTTTTTAGTTGTGTTATAATGTTTAGGTATTGTTCAGATGATGTTAGAATTGATTTAGTTTGATTCACATTGAATTGCATAAGTTGATCAATTTGTTGTTGACTTTTTTTGCTGTGTTGACTTTTGCAATTGAATCTGACTTTTTGGTTAACATAGTTAGAGGTAGATTTTTTGTGTCAATTTTTATGTCCACAATTCTTTAGGTTAATAATGAATATTAAATACCCCAGTTGCTGTTAGATAGGTCCAGATTGTGAGATTACACTTTGTACTGACTTATTTTGACCTGATGACTTCAACTGGACATAACTTGAGCTAGGAATATCAGAATTGGACATATTTTATATGCTTTTGGGGTAGAAGAAGCTAGTTTAGACGCCTGTATCCCCTAAATTAGTTGGGGGACCCTGAAAATCCAAAAAAAGTCATTTTCTATTTTTTCTGGAATTTTTAAGTTTTTATTGGTGTATTTTTCCTTTCTTACCTTAGGTAGTTTTGGTACTTAGGCTTTGAATTTTGTTTTGAAATTTTGTTTGGTCCATTCCTATGTTAATATAGTGTTCTCCATGTATCCATTCCATTGATTTATGCTCATTTGATATAGGCTGCCTTTATATGCTAACATGCTGTTGTATGCCTTATTTTGTGCATTTTTGTATGCATTTGGTGTATGACTAGAGCAAACCCAGGTGTCTTATATCCATTTGATCCAGAAATTGATCACATTTATCATAGGTTGGTTAGAGAGTGTAGGATTCCATCTGTGCATAATTCTGTTAGTGATAGCGAGTCATTGTCTGATAGTGTGTATTCTGTTGTTTTCTGTTAGTGATAGTGAGTCTATTTCTTTTACTTCTTCTTCTTTCCTTGATTCTAATTTTAATTGTGATATCATGGCTGAGAGGACCTTGAGAGAAATTGCATCACCTGATGTTTCTATTTAGACTTTATGTATTCAATATCCTGATTTAGATGTGCCTTGTGAGTTAAAGTCTGGATTGATTCATTTGTTGCACAAGTTCCATGGTCTTGCAGGTGAGCATCCACATAAACACCTCAAGGAATTCCATATTGTCTGCACCACTATGAGACCACATAGAGTTCTTGAGGATCATATTAAGCTGAAGGCATTTCCATTCTCATTGCAAGATACAACAAAGAATTGGCTGTATTACCTACCACCTGGATCAATCACTAGCTGGGATAATCTGAAGAGGTTGTTTCTTGAAAAACTTTTCCCTGCATCCAGAGTGACATCAATTAGGAAGGATATTTGTGGTATAAGGCAGATGGACAGAGAGAGTTTATATAAGTACTAGGAGAGATTCAAGAGACTTTGTGCAAGTTGTCCACATATTCAAATTCATGAGCATCTACTCATCCAGTATTTCTATGAGGGCCTTATATCCATGGATAGACAAATGATAGATGCAGCCAGTGGAGGAGCTCTTATGGATAAAACTCCAGTTACAGCAAGGCAGTTAATTGAGAACATGGCTTCTAATAACCAGCAATTCAGTACCAAAAGCAATTTTGTGGCCTTGACTAGAGGAGTTCATGAGATGGAGACTTCCTATGCGTTTGATCATAGGAAGTTGGAGAACAAGCTTGATGATTTGTCTTCCTTGGTTAAGCAGTTGGCAATGTCTCAGAAGGTTGCTAAATTATGTTGGATTTGTACTTTTTCTGATCATCCCACTAATTCCTGTCCCACCTTACATGAGTCTGAAGTAGATGGTGCTATTTCTCCTCAGTATGTTATTGTATATGAATTAATGAACAAATTAATCAATGTAAGTGCAGTAAGAATAAATGGAGTGAGGGAGGAGATTTTGCACATTGATTTTTATACTGATTCACCATCTACAAACTTAGGGCCATCTACGCCCAATATATATCTCAGTAGAATTTTTCACTGATCAAGCTTGATTTACAATTTATTCTTTCCTGCATCTTCCTTAGGCTCAACTTTAGTATTCTTCACAAATCCTTTACAGGCCTCACACCAGATTTTTGCACACAGCCTTTTCAGGCCTTAATATTTTCACCAACACTAATTCACTCTTTGCTAGGTTGAGAGTTTACAACTTTAATTTCTAAGAAAAATATATTTTGTAAAATGCTCACATGCACCATCACTTATCGAATGAATTGTGTAACGTCCTAATTCTTGGATTCAAGAATAATGTCCATTGGAGACAAAATTTCCAAATTTAAGAAATTATTTCGCGCCATTATCGATATCATCACATACACAACACACAACACTTATGCAATCCAAAGTTACTTAAGCTTAGACATTTACATGAACTGAATTAAACAAGACTTGCCATTAATGTTCAATAAAGTATATTGTTTACATCATAACAACATGGTTGGGATAACACGGTACATGTGCTCTCAACAAAATAGAAGGGGCCCGAAGGCTACACATGTACTGCTATATCTCGCAAAAGAATACAACTAGAGTACTAAATATCTCAGCATAAGTCAATGGATACATCAAAATAGGCATAAGAACTCCCAAGCTCCAGAACTCTCACTGACCAATTCGAGGAGGTATGTGCATCTAAAATGATAGCCACAAAACATGTGGTGAGACTAGAGTCTCAGTAAGCATAACATGCAGCAAGCAGTGTAGGAAGTCAAGCAAATGCTATGCACTAAGAGAAATAAGTATAACATTCATATTCAGGCTATAACTCATCCAATAAAAAAAATGATATGCATGATCTGCATTGCCAGGCAGACGGGGTCTTTTCACTAATTCTAGGGCTAGACCTGAGCTCAGACTACCAGGAACGTCTCACTTGGGGACTAATATCCGCCACTTATTCTGGACTGAAGTCAAGTTTTAACATAAGTTAACTGGGCCGAAGCCATTACTCGCATTCTGGACCGAAGCCAAATATTATGACCGAAGCCAAATGATCTGACCTGATGCCAAACTCATTTTCATCTTATTCTGGACCGAAGTCAAGCTTGATTTACTTGGGGTTTGCTGGGCCGAGGCCAAATTCATTTTTCAAGGTAACTAGGGTTGAACCCAAAAGTATTTAACATTAATAAGGCTATTCACATTGAAAGCATAAGCAATAAATGCATAGGTCAGGTTTTGGGTAAAACCCTAAGTTTACAATAACCCTAACTCACTTTTCTATCAAACCATTCATACAATAGAGCATAATAGAGAGCAACAAACCAACAATCACATACAAGCCAAAGAAAGGGGAATTGAAAGGGAGAGTAGGGTTCATTGGAGAGATTCAAGGAAGATTGGGTGAGAGTGTGTGAGTTATACTCACCTAAAGGGAAATAAAAAGGAGGGGAAAGGTTGAGGGAAGGTGTGGATGAGCAAGCCTTTATCTCCTTCTTCTCCTTGGCCAAAAGTGCTCATTTTCTCTCTAGAACTCTGTCTATATGTAAAGGTGGGTGAAAGATATAAACGACTCTTGCCCTAATAAATTCAGCATTAAAAATAGTTTTGCGCATTCTCGCTCAAGAGAGGATATTCTCGCTTGAGCGAGAAAAACTAGGCCCTGCTGAACACGCGTTCTCGCTCAAGCGAGAACCTGCTCGCTTGAGCGAGACTAACTTAGAGAACAATTCAGAATTTAAGGGGAAATTGCACTCAAGCGAGCTGAGTCTCGCTTGAGCGAGGCCAAGTTAGAGATGAATCTCTGAAATTACCCCTAAATTTCGCTTAAGGGGGAGGATCCTCGCTTAAGTGAAAATACCAAAAACTTTTTACCCATTTTCATTGATAGATTTGAAGTTGAAATTCTAATCACAAGAAAGGGGGTTGAATTGTGATTACTTTAAATTTTTCTGCAATTTTCTTTTAATACTGAATCTGCTCAAGTTAGACTTGGCTTAGTATTAAAAGTTTACACTGAAGAAAATAGAGGTTATTGTATATGCAGTATGCAGTAGATATAGTTCCTGTATTAAAACTCTTGTGAGTATCAATGATACGAACCGAAAGCGTAAAGATAGGAACTTCTTGAAGATCAATTAACGGTAAATAACTGTAAATAACTGTAAGAAGCTTGACATAATCCAAGACCTGCTGGAAGCACCAAAGCTATCAAAGATAGGAACTTGACACAATCTGTGACCTGCCGGAAGCACCAAAGTTATCAAGATATAAGCAACTAGACCCTAACCATGACTTGCTGGTAGAACCTAAGTTATCAAGTAGTTCTTTAATCCAAGAACAAAGGATAAGCTCTCATTATGAGAAAACTCAAATTTTATTGATAAAAATAATTATCTACAAACTGATTTTCAATGCTAATATATAGCAAAGGAATTTCCTAAAATAAACTATCTAAAAGATACAATCCTAAATTAAATAAATTTAATTCTAGATAAGATAAAATATAATCCTAAAAGATGTAAATATAATCCTAAGAGATCATGATATTGATTCCTAACATATCTTATCCTAAATAAATCAGTTATGATCTAATTAGATACACTTTCCGAAATAGGCTCTCCTAAGATTCGGATAACAGACATAACCGATTGTCAGATCGGATAACACTCTTGTACTTCATTCCGAGCTAAGTTAAACCACTTCTTTGGTTCTTCTTCTGCTTGGTGGTCTACTTTCCTTTGGACTTCAGTGATCAAGAGTTGCAAAGCTCTCTTTAACCGCTCAGATCTGGCCCCCGGTCATTGGATCTTCAATCCCTTGCAATGCATCTGAGGCATCTTGGTTGAGGTCGGATGAGATCGTGTCAGTATCACTTACTTAGGTATTAATTATTTTTTCAAAATGGTTTTATGCACATGTAATCAAAATAAAATAGAGAGAGTAAGGGTTAGAAGATTGCACACAGAGATTTTATACTGGTTCACCTCTTCCAACCTGAGGCTATGTCCAGTCCCTACACCACGTAGGATTTTCTTACTCAACTTTCACTTTTACAATCACCTTGGGTACACCTTACCCCTAGTATTCTTCTGCAGCCTCTTCAGGCTCCTAATCAAGTCTCTTTCTCAGAATCTCAAGGCTGTACACTTACTAAAGCTTCTTCTGCAGAAGGAACAACCACTGCAAACACTGCAAAACACCCTCTGCAAACTTCTTTCTTCACTACTACACTATAAATATATCAATTTTCACTCCTGCACACTTTCTCAAGAGGCACTAACAACCTTAAGCCTCCTTGAGAGATTACAATGGAAGAATGTAGTGAAATGACAAATACAAGGCTCAAAATGAATACAATTTAAGCATTTCTGTAAGAGTAATGAGCCAACTCTCTCTCAATAGACTCTCTAAAGCATATACTCAAAAAAGGAAGAGAGAGAAATTTTCCAGAAGATATGAACTGTAATTTCGAAGATCTGAAGCTTCTTATGGAGGAGGGTGTGTCTCAACTTGAAGGGAATGTCTCCTTTTATAGGGAATGGGAGAAAATAGCAGTTAGAGACATGCTTGGACTCACAGCTGTGTTCCTGGAGCTGTCCCTTTCAAGTTGCAGCTGTCACAGTTGTATACAGCTGTCATCTTTGACCAGCTGCCTCTTATGAAGACCTTTCTTCTCCAGGCAGAAAAACTTGTGCATTCTGTAGCTATTTCTTCTATAGGCACGCTGAGACCCTTAATTTATTTGACAGAAAATATTTGAAGTATTTTCAACTCAATTGCAGCCCCAAAATGGGAGAAAACAGAATTTAATGGATTATGCTTCTTCTGCAATAGTCTTACAGCGGATTTCTTCTGCAGAATGTCTTTCTTTCTTCTGTAGAGAATTGTCATTGGTATATGAGAATTATTAAGGTCTCCAGAGAATAATTCATCCCGACTTTATCTTGGGAAGGCTTAGGAGGTCATGAATCTTTAAGCATAATGTTGCTTCTTCACTTTTGATAAAAGTGAATCTTCCTTCTAATTTTATTTAATTCTGGGAATCTGTTTTTAAGTACAGAATTAAGTTTAGTCCAATCATTCATTGTCCAGACATCCCTTTCTCATTCTTTGAGAAGCTTCCAACATTTTCAATCATGTTTCTTCTAAATGAGTATATCCTCTGTATCTTATGCAGACTTTGCTCTTTTTGAATCTCATTACATAAGATCTCTTCTCTTCATTTTCTCAACTGCTTTCTTGCTTTCCTTCATCAAATTGCTATTTCACATATGTTGAAGACATCTTTTACAGCTTGATGCAGTGTGAGAGTGTTGATTTCTTTCTTCTGGATTTTGGTTCTATCTTCTTCAGATTCATGCCTGTATCTTCTTAACATAGATTTTGGTTCTGTCTTCTTCAGATTCCTGCCTGTATCTTCTTAACATACACTCAAGTGAAATTATTAGTTCCCTTTTTAAATAGAATTGTGACAAGTGAATTTTGATAGGTTGTCATTATTAAAACCACTTAGGAGGATTCTTGGACCTTACAAGATTCGCTCAAGCGAGGTTACTCTCGCTTGAGCGAGTTGCCTTCTCACTTAAGAGAGGCTATCCTCGCTTGAGCGAGAATGCTGCAGAATGGAAATTTTAGATTTCCTTCCCAAGCCTTCTCCGCCACTTTTTACCCTCTTTTCCTAGTTCATTCTTATGAAAATACCTTTCGAATCCTATTTAGCTTATGAAAATGATATTAAAAAATTTGGGAAGTTACAAATTGAGACTATCTATTTTAAGTTATAAATCACTATCTGAACTTTTTACAAACTATATATTAGGAGATGGAGTGATTAGAAGGGAAGAAAGAGGTCAAGAAATTAATGATAAGCTTTTGATGGCAATTTTCTCAATTTAGGCACTTGGTGTTAATTTGTGCTTGATGTATGTTCACCTGTAAGTGGCTTTATTTATAGAAACATTCAACCGTTACTGGTTGTTGGGAAAGTGATTAAGTGGTAAAAAAAATAATGTAGGTTTTTTAGGTGTTGTTGCTTTCATGTGACAAACTTTTTCTTTCTTCTTTGACCATTTCTTGCTTATGGTGAATGTTTCAAGACTTTGGATAGCTCTGCTTCTGGAGAATTAAATTTGAATCCCTTATAAAGTACATTTGCTTTAGGAGTCTGGGGGTCTGTTCCATGCTTTCTCGAGATGCTTCTCTTTAATTGCTTTATTTGCATAAAAATTAGTCTAAATTAATAGATGTTTGTATCTAAAATTTTCCCCACAAATGAATAATGCTTTTATGCTTCTGGTGATTTGAAAAGCTTCTTTAACTCTTGCTTCTAAAGCTTAGTATAAGCATGTCTTGACCTTCTAGAGGTAAGGGGTTTCTATTTGAATTATTATAACATCTTTGATTTCATGCTTTTGGAGAGTTATTATACTACTTTAATATTTATAATTCTTTTCAATCTCTTTTGGAGAATTTCTTGTACTTATTTCCATATTCTTAAGAAAATTTGTTAGCAATCAAGATATTCAGAACACTTAAAATATATTAGGAAAGTTTATTGTCACTAAAACTTCTTTTCAAAAGGATCTTGGACTGACAGTCAAATCATGTGATTTGATGAATTTTCACAATATATGATTAAATGAATTTCTTAATTTTATAATACTATAATAACATTTTTCATTTGCTTATTTCGGGGATAAAATATTTCCTTATTAGTAACAATGATAAAAATAAATTAATCTAATTCATGATTTAATTAGATTAATTTAGAAAGACTAAAAGGATCTTGAGGTATCTTAAAAGGACTGTGAACTACGAGTTACACATAAAGCCTTCTGCAGATCTTGACATTTCAGGATTCTCTTATGCGGATTGGGCAGCAACCACTGGTGATAGAAAATCCATGGTAGGGTATTGTAGATTTCTTAGTGAAACTCTAATAGCTTAGTCATCTAGAAAACAAATGGTTGTATTTATATCCAATATAAAGTTTGAGTACAAAGTGTAGGGACACATAGGAAAACACTAGAAGGGGGGTTGAATAGTGTTTTTATAAACTTAGCGTTTTTGTGGAAACCTTTCGCAAAACTAAGTTTGAAACGCTTTCAGGAAGTGATTCAGACGTTGTCTGAAGAATAAGTTTCTATCTGAAGTTTTCAGACAGAGGATTTCAGAAAGCTTTTCGTAAATAGTTTTCTCAAAAAGTGCTTATAAAAACTTAGTTTAAAATCACTCTTCTTGTTAGGATAAACTGAAAGTAAAGAGTTAAGGGAAAGAGAAAGTACTGAACCAATTTATCCTGGTTCACCCACAACCTTGGGCTACATCCAGTCCTCACACACTGTGAGATTTTCCACCTAACTTATCAAAGTTACAAGTATTCTTTGTTATCAACTACCTCTTCAGGCAACTCACCAAGTATTCCTCCTTACAGGGCCTCTCCAGGCTCCTAAGTATTCTTTCTATCAAGCCTCTCCAGGCTCTACAACAAGTATTCTTGTTCTATCAAGCCTCTCTAGGCTTTCCAACAAGTATTCTTTTATACCAAGCCCCTTCAGGCTCTTACAATAAATATTCTTTTTCTTACAAGCCTCTTCAGGCTTCTTACACAGATTGAATAAATGCAAAATAGTTTAAAACTCAAAACATAAGTTCATTGTTCTGTGAGTACAATACAAAGTAATAGTGATCTAACACTGGATATGAAAATTTGATTCTTGTACATTGTATTTAACCATTAGCAGAACTTTCGACAGCTTCTAGTTTTTTGCATATTGCTGACATGAATCAATCAGCTTCTCAGCTCTCAAGCTTAGTAGCTCTGCGGTATGCTTCTCAACAATTCTTCTTTTCTTCAATTTTGCTCATTTTGACTTAGTGCTTGCATCCTTCTTTTTGATTTTGCAGTTTTCATCTTGAGCTCAATCTTGGTGCTTTTCTGATGTATATGTTGTAGATTTGCTTTTTTATGCATCTTCATACATACTTGTGCTTCCTTCATTTCTTAAATATTGCAATCACAAGAAGGGGGGTTGAATTGTGATTTCTTAAAAATTCTGCAACTTCTTCTAATATATACTTCTGCTCAAGTAAGATACTTGGCTAATATGAGAAGATTTGAAATTTAGGATTAGTAAATAACAATTTTAAGTTATATTTATGGAATGCAGAAAAATATGGTTCTTTGGAACCTTCTTCAAATATCACTTACTTAGGTATTAAGTAGATTCAAAAGACTTTTGTGCAAATGATATGACAGTTAAAACAGAATATAAACTGTAACAGTAAAGAGAGCATGACAAGAAGAAATATGCACACAGTTTTTATACTGGTTCACCTCTCAACGTTGAGGCTACGTCCTAGTCCCTACTTCAAGTAGGATTTTCACTATATCAACCTTGATACAATAGCTTCTTGGGTGTTCCTCACCACTAGTATTCTTCTGCAGCCTCTTCAGGCTCAAACCAGTATTCTTCTACAGCCTCTGCAAGCTCTTACAACAGGTTTCTTCTGCAGCTCCTACAGAATTTCTGCAACCAGCAGGGCACACCTCACTCTTGCAGACAAGATTTAATTTTTTCTCAAGAAGAACTAACCCTTTTGTTGTTCTTGAGAATTACAAAAGATGATAAAATGAAAATACAGAGAATCAAAGACTCTGGGTTTACAACAGATTGAGCATAACTAAAATAGTTGGTCCTACACAATCTTTCTCACTTTCCTAACTGTTTAAACTCGAAACTAAAGGATATATAGAAAGTGGAAATTCTGCAGAAGGTATAAATGGTAATTTCTGATGCTTTTGATTGCTTCTTCTATTATTTCAGCGGTATATTTGAAGTGGAAGACAAAACTTCTTTTTATAACCAAGGATGGAGAATATAGTTGTTGGAAATGCCTTGGAGAGGAAGACAAGTCTCCAGCTGGAAGTGCAGTAACTGTCACTGTTATGTGCAACTTTTTCTCTTTCCTTGGTTTGAACGGTCTTATATATCTTCTAGAGAACATAATCTTCTGATAACTACATCTTCTCAAGCGGGAAACTTAATCATTAATTTGTTTCCTTTGACTTGACATTTGACTTTGTGTAAGAATACTGGTATATGTGTGATTTAACTTGAATGAAGAGCAAATCCAGTAAATTCCAAGCATACTAAATCAAGTCAGTTTCTTTTTCTTCTGAAGTGGTTGCTGTCAAAAATCTTTTTTCTAAGCTTTGAGTATTTGTTACAGCAACCTCATATCTTTCTTCTCAAGGGTTTTCTTTGCTTGTTATTTTTTAGAGAAGAGGAAATATCTTCTGAACAGAGGTTATAAGATAGTATTTGGAAGTTTAAGCTTTGCTGACTTGAAGGTTTCTTCTGAAGACTTCCTAACAGATTGTTTCTTTTGATGTTCTTCAGTAATATCTTCTCATGAATCTTCTCAACAACTTTCTTGCTTTCACCTTATCTATTTCTACCTTTCTTTAATATAAGGTGATATTAACTAATAGTTGTTTCTTCTTGATAGGCTCAGTTAGCTTCATATTTTGTATATTCTAAACTTAATTTCTTTCTTCTGAGCTTGTGCTGTTTCTTCTGAGATGGATCCTTTTACCTGTTCTTTCTTAAACAACCTCAATTGAAAACATTAGTGCAGATGTTCAGAATAATATCAAGTGTATTTGAGAGTTTTTCATTATGAAAACATCTCAAGAGGATTCTTGGACTTTACAAAAACCACCAGCCCTTGGAGCCTTGAAAAAAGCTCTCACTGTTTTTTTTTTGTGAATCACCCATGGGTATTTATACTTTAGTTTGAGAAGTCCGTTAAAAAGACGTTGAGAGATAGGATTTTCCCATGCAGCTATCTTTTGACTTTTGCAGCTTGACCACAACGAACTTTCCTTGTTAGACTTGACGTTGAAGTTCTAGCCAAAAAGGTTGTCTCTACTCTTGCCTTTTTGGAGTATTGAGGTTGCGTGTATTTCTGGTACTAGCTTTTACTTGCCACGTCATGTGTCCTAGTACTTTAGACAGGCTTAGTCTTCAGATGGGAACCATCGTCTGAACTAGTTTCACTTAAGACGGATCCTTGATCTTCAGACCTTGAATCTTCAGAACTTGACCAACTTCAGATCTTAGCATGATTTCAGACAGACTTGTTAGGACCACATAAAACACTAGAAGGGGGGGTTGAATAGTGTTTTATAATCTTTACAGATTTTTCTAAAAACCTTTTTAACAAGCAAGCTGATTTGAAAATATTCGAGCAACCTTCCGAAACTGGGAAATTCAGCAACTTGCTGATTCAACTCAGAAGGTTGGATTAAAAACGATTTTGAAGTATTTTTGTGTAAAGAAAAGATTGTTTTCTGTGTTGATCTATAAACAACTTTTCTTAAACCCTCCTTGGTTTAGATAAAAACAGATAACAGTGGAAATTAAAGAGTTAAGGGTAGAGAGAATTTCAGCCACAAAAATTTATCTTGGTTCACCCACTAACACAGTGAGGTACGTCCAGTCCCAGGGCAAACCACCACTGGATTTCAACTAATCTCGCAAGATTACAAGTATTATTTGCACACCTAGCCTCTCCAGGCTCAACAAGTATTCTTTGCACACCTAGCCTCTCCAGGCTCAACAAGTATTCTTTGGACACAGCCTCTCCAGCTAAACAAGTAATCTTTGGACACAGCCTCTCCAGGCTAAACAAGTATTCTTTGGACATAACCTCTCCAGGCTAAACAAGTATTCTTTGGACACAACCTCTCCAGGCTTAAAACGAGTATTCTTTGTTCCTCCAAGCCTCTCCAGGCTCTCAGACACTTAAAAAGTGTTTACAATGATTGTTAGTTTAAGTTACTGAGAACTTAAACTTTGAGAAACTTGTACAAAGAGATAACTGAGATAACACTCAGGATACAAAGAATGAGAAACTCTTAGTACAAGGAAAAACAGAGATACAAGAGTATAGATATTGACTGAAGATCTTCTCTGTATTTTTGGTCAGCAAGGAATTGTTTCTTCAAAGGGTTGGCCTGATAAATATTCTTATTGAGCTTTTGCCGACTCTCATTTGGAATTTTCCAAGGCTTCGCCAGGGGTTCACCAAGGATTCCCACACTTAAAGTCATTCAAGAAGCAATATAGAGTTTAGAAATGAATCCGTTGAAGAGAGCTTCGTCTACCGTTGTAAGATAGCATTTAATGCGGTTTGAGACGTTGTGAAACAGTCTTCTGATAGCTTCTGACTTTTGAGCTTTGCAGGCGTTGCAGTCTGCAACACTGCTCTGACGCATTCAGCAAATTCCATTTAAGGTAATATGATTTTGACAACACGAAACGAACTTTGAAATCATTCCTTAAAAGGATTTAAACTTGCTTCAGACGTTAAGGATGTGTTATGACTTTAGCAGGCAGCTTCCAGGCTTTAGTCAACAGTTAAAACCGAGGTTCTTCAGCAGTTCTTCTTAGAAATCTGTATCACTTCAGATGGTTGAAATGAGTTCAGCAGATCTTAGTTTTTCGGAAGGTTTTCTTCACATTGGTAGGTTTATCTTGAGGCTTCTTCTTCACAGCTCTTACTGAAACAATAGGCGAGATACCTTCAAGTGATACTGTTCTTATAAATGATCCATTTTTAAATCAAATTTGTTGTTCATTAAAACTTAGGATATATGAGTCTTGAATCCGATTTGAATACTTAAATTGATTATGAGACTCAACATTTCTCCCCCTTTTTAATAATGAACAAATTTGTCTTAAAAAGAAATTCAACAAATATCTGAAGGGAAAATAAATAGTAAGGACTTAGAAAATACTCCCCCTGAGATAAATATTTCTTCCAGAAACATTTGCTTTTAATATTAGAGGGTTTCTTTCAGATATTCAGATATTTCTATTATAATTTCCTTTTCCTTTTTAATACTCCCTCTTTTGTCATATTCAAAAGGTGGGTGGGTAGAAAGCATACAGGCACAATAAATGATATTTAATGATCTCAAGTAGGTAATCATAATTAATGTTCATGCAAGAGAATGGAACTAATTCAGCACAAAACAGATTAAATGCTTCTCAAATATAATTAATGCACGTAGTCAAGTCATATTGCATATAAGGGTACGAATATTGTCATATCAAGCAATCAGAAGGTTTAAGATAACACAAATATGCTTATGAACACATAGACTTTCTGAACTTGGCAGATAAAAGCTGTTGGTTCTCTTGAGCTTTGGCTTTGGTTCTACACTTTGAGTGCAAAGAGAAACAACATTCAATTTCCTCATCATAGCCTGTAGTCTATCATTCCTTCTTCTTAGCCTTCTGATATCCTCCTCCTTCATTGCAAGCACATCCGTAACATCAGCTTCCTCAAAAATTATGTAAACATGCTTCCAATGAAATGTGATCTCCACAAAACCAACAGGAAAACCATATTCAGCATGATTGGCCACCAAGCAGATGTAGACAGTTCTAGAATATGGAACAATGACCCAATCTTGTTCAACATACTCCTTTAGCAGATGATCACAGCTGGGAAAGTTCCTAGGGAACCAAGTCTTGAACTCTTGTACAGAAAGGGAGCTCTTGGTCAAACAATCAACAAAGTCAAATCTGGTGCCAAAGCAAGACCCTTCTTTTTCTCTTTCAGCCTAGTAGGATTCCCAGATCCTGTCTCTGAATGTGTGGTCAAAACCCCCATAGGCTTCAAGGACTTCAGGGAGTCTTTCCCATTCTTCTCTGTTGAGAGGTACAGGCTGATCCAGATAAGTAGTGTAATATTTTGGTTCCTTCCCTTTATCATTAGGACCTTCTGCAAAGGGTAGTTAGGCATAATTCTGTCTGGTTGCCAGTATATCTTTGTGGTTGGTTTCATGGTGATAGGAGTGGGAGGGCTTGAATCCTCTATAGCCAACTTTCTCAGAGACATACTTTGATAAACTTCAGCTTCAGTATGCAGCTTTCTGATAAGCAGCCAATCTTCAGCAGGTATGCAGGTAGCATCAGAAGATTCTACATCAACTTTCTTCCAGTAATTGCCTGGGAGGTTGTACACCTCCTTGTCTGATCTTTTCAATCTGATCAGACCCTCCCCCGGAGTATTAACCATCCTTTTCAACCTTGCAGCTTCAACTGAATCAACATGCAGACTTACTTGCATGGAGGCTTGAGTGGCAAAATGATTCTTGAAATGCAAGAAGCTCTTCATGTAGATTAGGAAACCTGGGTAACCTCCTACTTTGATATTGTCCTTTCAGATAATAATTATGAGGGAATTCAGCAGCCCCTCAAAAATATCTTCAAATCTGAGAATAGACGCAGCCTTATCAAAAGTGGGTTTCCTGGAGATATCCCTTGTCTTTGGCTTCCACATCCTTTCCCTCAAAGATAGGTTTCCTTCAAAAGTAAAGAAACCTTTCTCCTTCAGCACATAAATACCTTTAGAATGCCAGTCAATGGCCGTAGAAAGAATAGGTCCTTCATACACAACTATGGCAAGGGGATTTTCTGATTCTTCATCACTTTCTTCGAAGATAGTTCTTGTGAGCTCAACGAGTATGTGACTTATTTCGTCAGCACCAGGTTCCATCACCATGGAGTTATTAACAGGTTCTACAACCTCTTACCTAACAACAGCTGCAATAACCTTGTCAATATTTGATCTTTATCAGAGACCTCATCAGGTTCACCTTATTGAGGTTAGTAGGTGCAACCACATCAGCTTTATTTACTTCAGCAGGTTCACCAGGTGGTGTAACCTCTTCAACCTTGTCATCAGTAACAGGTTGGTTTATTTCTGTTGAGGTAGTATGGGGCTCTACCATCTTGAGAGGAACAATGATTGGATTATCTACATCTTCCAAATCTTCTTCAGTAAGGTTGTAAAAAAGAACCTTGATCTTTTTATAAGGCTTCTCAGCTGGTACAGGTTGTGCAATAGGTACCGCTTTTCGAAGCCGCCTCATTAATCTCTTCTGGTACAACTTTGTCCAATCAGGAAAGACAAAAGGTGTGAGATCCTTTACCTTTCTTTTCACGATTCTTTCTCTCTTCTAATCCAAAACAGATTTCGGTTTATCCTGCTTAAGAGCTTCATGAACAATCCCTTCATCATTCTTCGGGATAGTTTTGCTCCTAGTGATCATTGGTACATGAGCAGGGGCAGGTTCTTGAGCTAGGGAGAGCAACCTCTTCTTCTAGATCTGGTCACCTTGGAAGGTCTCTTCCTTTTGCTTCTAGTTCTTCTTTCAAATTCCTCATCTTCTAACATTGCCTTCTGAGCAGCTTAAGCCAAGGCTCTATCATTTTCTTCTTGCTCCTTTCTTCTCCTTTCTCCTCTTCCTTAGTGGCAACAACAATTTCTACTCTACCTTTTGGATCTCAGGGTCTGGATGTAGAGCAGTAAGAGGTTTTATTGTGAGTGGTTCAGATGAACTTCCATTCTCAGACCTGTCCGTCTGAGCCTGTCCCTTTGAAGAAAAGGTAGGCCTAGTAGCTTTAGCAGTCTCTCCAGAAGCCTGACCCACAATTTCAGAAGGTTCATCTTGAACTTTCTGAACAGGTTCAAGTTCCTGTTGAGTGATTGCTTTAGCTACCTTCTCAGATGAAGTAGCCCTTTGATACGAAGCCTCTACTTCTCTCACCCTTTCCAGATCAGTAGGAGAAAGGAATTTTCTCAGAGATCTTGATCTTCTCATAGACCTTTGTCCTTGGCCTCTCTTCTCCTTCTTCTCAGGAGTAATCTCAGCAGGTTTAAACTCCTCTTTGTGGACGTCACCTTGTAGTTTTTTTCAAGGATTTCCAACATCCCCTTCTGAGAGCGAGCAGCTTGAGCCTTCTGACTTGGCTCAGAGGCAGTTTTCTTTAGAAGTCCCATCTGCTTTCACCGTTGTGGCATTGAAGAAGCTTGGGCGCCTGTAATCAAAAAGAGTTTCCACTTGTACCCCATAGTGCAGTCAAAATCCTCATTATTAGGGTATTATGAGGTAGGTTTGCTGCGGAGTCTCGTGTTCTCCTTAGCATTCATAAAGAATAACCCGGGTAGGTTTATCTTCTTCTTCTCCATCAAGTGAATTATACAGAACTTTGCCAAAATCAGATATATGATCCTTGCCACCTCCTTTGGGAATGATACAACATCCCAGAAATAGCAAGGAGTAAACCTAGGGGGATAGTAGTCATACCAGTTCCCTTAGGGTTTTAAAGGGTCTACCTCACCGAACAACATCTTGTTTGATTTTCCAGCACCTCCGTTTCTTTCTTCCCCGTCAGCCATGTAATAGCCATTCACTTTTGACACCAGTGACTTCTTCCAGTATCCTTTTGTCATGATGATTCTCACAGGCCCAACACAGATGCTTTCAGAAGAACCATCTTCTTGTTACCTTTCCACTTCCCTGGCAGTCCTCCCAAAACTCGTATAACACTGGCACTCGTGCCAGCCACAGGCTGATGACCTTCAAGAAGGGTAACCATCCAACCATTTGAAATAATCTTTCCCCCCCCAGGCTAGCCCTCAATCTCGACAAGATTTTTAAAGTTCAACCACTTCTGGAGGAACAATCTTTCGTCCAGCTTTTGAGGCAGCAACCCAACATTCTTCTTGGAGGCCATTTGAGTTTGCCGAAAGAAAGAAACTTGAGAGAAATTAGGTTTTCTTGGAAGTTCCAAGGAATGCAGAGAAACTCACAGCAAGAGTGAGAGCAAACGTGAGAGACTAGCTTTTGCTGAGATGATTGGATATATGGCTCTGGTTTAGCATTAATGATGACAGAGACGGCTGCGCAGACTTGGGAGAGTCGTGCAATTGTGCAGAGATTCAGAGAGTAAGTGAAAAGCCAACCGTCTCGGAGTGCCACGTCATAAGGTGCCAATTTCAGAAAGTATGTGTTTTCAACAGATATATAGATTTAAGCAGACATTGCCCACATAAGAAAGTTCATGCATCTCAGAATGAATATATATGCATACAAATTTTCACACAGTTTTAGATATGCATGGATATTAAAATAGTAACATTAACAAGGTTATGTTAGAGATACTTATCGATTTGAGTTGATGATACGTAATTGTTGAGGACTCAACATTACTTCCAATTAGCCTTTATTGCATCTGATGATCAGCTTCATAAGTTCTCTTTATCACTTGTTGAGGTTTCCATCTGGATCTTCTTCCCCTCAACATTTGTTAGATGCTCAACCCGGTGTTGAGCTCTGATACCAACTGTTAGGACCACATGAAACACTAGAAGGGGGGGTTGAATAGTGTTTTATAATCTTTACAGATTTTTCTGAAACCTTTTTAACAAGCAAGTTGATTTGAAAATATTCGAGCAACCTTCCGAAACTGGGAATTCAGCAACTTGCTGATGCACTCAGAAGGTTGGATAAAAAGATTTTTGAAGTATTTTTGTGTAAAAAAAGATTGTTTTCTGCGTGATCTATAAAACAACTTTTCTTAAAACCCTCCTTGTTAGAATAAAAACAGATAACAGTGGAAATTAAAGAGTTAAGGGTAGAGAGAATTCCAGCCACAAAATTTATCTTGGTTCACCCACTAACACAGTGAGGTATGTCCAGTCCCATGGCAAACCACCACTGCATTTCCACTAATCTCGCAAGATTACAAGTATTATTTGCAACACCTAGCCTCTCCAAGCTCAACAAGTATTCTTTGCACACCTAGCCTCTCCAGGCTCAACAAGTATTCTCTGGACACAACCTCTCCAGGCTAAACAAGTATCTTTGGAGACAGCCTCTCCAGGCTAAACAAGTATTCTTTGGACACAGCCTCTCCAAGCTAAAAAGAGTATTCTTTGTTCCTCCAAGCATCTCCAGGCTCTCAGACACTTAAAAGTGTTTACAATGATTGTGTTTGTGGTGAATCTAATTTCGAAATTAAATTTTAAATCACTTTGATTCTACGAACAATCTGGGGATTAGAATCAGATCCTCTTACGGGACTCTTTAAAAAAGTAGATTTATGGTGTTTCTGATTTATAAAAGACTTTCAAAAGTTCAAGTTTTCTGAAAAAAATGGTTGTTTGGTTTCAGAATTCACCAAATCAAATGCTAAGTTTCAGAAATCCATAAATGATATGTTTTCAAAGAGTTTGATTCAGAATTCTATAAAAAACTTATCTTTCACTAAGAATTAGAACCACTTGATTCAGAATTTATCAAAAGTTCTAAATTTTCACTTGACTTCTTTTAAAGTTAAAGAAAATCACAGTTTCAGATGTTTGTAAGAATACATAAATTCAAAGCAAAGAGATAAAGTGCATGGAATGAAGAATACAGAATGTAATTGCAGAAAGTAAATGAATTGAAAGAAAAAGTTGCATAAAGATAAAGTGGGATGGGTTTCATCACATACAGTCAATCCTTGTAAACCTTGGTTAGTCGCTAGTGTGATCGGACGTGAAGGTGTTTAAGGGTATGAGAGTAAGAATTGCATACCCTTATACATCAAGAGTTCACCTATTTATAGTTCCTAATCCTAACGATTAACTAATGTCATATGACACATCATCTTAGCCCGTGTGCTGCTGGCAGCGTGCATGCTTGCCACGTCTTCTGCTAACCAGAAAACCGTTTCTGATCTTCAATAACTGTCTCTTTTTGTCTTTTGATCTTTTCGAAACTTCCTTTTGATTTCTTCAGAAAATCTTCTAAGTCTTTGGATATCCTGTCTTTCGAATTCTCTGTTCCTGTTTCTCGAATTCTTGCTTTCTGATTTCTCAAAATCTTCTTTCTGTTTTTCTCGAAATCTTCTTTCTGGAATTTTGACTTCATGGATTCGAGAAAATCCCTTAACTTTAAGACTTAGTTTTTTCTTGACACTTGAACTTAATGAGTTTTTCTCTTTTCGAGATTTTGATACACTCTTCCCTTCGTCATGTGTCAAGCTTTACTTTGCTAATTCAAAGGTCATGAAGACCACCGACACCCGTCCATTCTACTTCACTCAATCTCATTACGAGATTTCTTCTCACTGGACGTTAATGGTCTTATTAATGACACTAGAACCTTTTCATTCCTATAAATAGGAATACTTTTACACAATCCTTTCACAATTCTTCATTCTTTCTTCTTCCTTTTTTTTCTAAATTCTCTTAAAGAATCTCTTCAAAGAATATGAAGAAGTAATCCCTTTGGCTACTCCGTAACAATCAAATCTAGAATGATTCCATTTTTTATGGGATTGACGAAATAGCCAAAGCTATTGATTTTTCCAACCTTTCTCTTTGAAGGTTTTCTTTCGGATTGTACGTAATAGCCAAATATAGGTTCATTTATATAATAAATGAATCTACTATTGTTTTCCCATGCTGACCTTGATTCTTCCCCAAGCCGAAGGTTGTTCAACAAATGGAAAACATATTCTCCTTTGCCTTGGCTCTATCAAAGCCTGTGGGGTAGGAAGAAAAGAAAGAGGTGTGGAAGACATGAGTCAAGGACTCATTATAACTTAGGATAGTTTCCTTTCTAATGTATTGGGCACTAGGATAGCTCCCTTTTTAATATATTTCCAATGTATTCAAACTGATGTGGTTCGAATTTGGATCATGAATAAAAGAACTATCACTTTCCTTTTGAAATACCTGCAATGTATTATTTCTCGAATTTACACTTGTCTTCTTTTCGAATTCCTAAAGTCTTTTTGCCTTGACTTCAATCAAGAATTTTTCTCTAAGTTAACAGACTTATTATCAAAATTCGAAATGAGGTGATTTTTACCTCTTCTGTAAATTCGAAAATGGCATCATACCCTTGTCACTTGTTGAATTCGAAATAATTGAAAATCAAATCCCAACAGATGCCCCCCCAAAAATAGTCTCTTTCAAGTAATAATTTATTTTTTTGCAGAAAGAGATATTTTTGGAACAAACCTTTGGTATTCCAAATAACAATTATTCAAAATTTAAAAGGAAAACTTAGATATATGTTTCAGATAAAAACCTTTCATTTTCCAATTAAATTAATATTTCAGTTACTATTTTTGAAATCTAACTGACTTTCCCACGTTTCTTTGGTTATTATCTCACTGTTTCATGAAACGTGCAATCATGATTACCTTTTAATTTTTTTTTGTAATCATGTTTGTTTCTCTCTCATATAAATACTAAGTGAAAACTTTCATTTCAACCTCCTCCAACCAAACCTTTGCTATTCTCTCTTCACGGCGTCTTTTTCTTCCTTCTCAAGGTAAAATCTTTATGCTTTTTATCAGTTTTTTTGACGTTTTTAATCTTGATTTTCACCGATTAAACATCTCAAAGTATTTGATTTTACCTTTCTGATGTGTTTTCCAGCTCATTTGCACCATAGCATTACTCTCTGTTTTCTCTCTCAAGAACCTCAAGACTTCATTAATGGCTCCTGAAGATTCTGTCCCAGTACACTTGCCATTGTTAAAGGTGATCTCCTTGCTAGGGATGATAGAGTCTATGTCCCTGAGCCTGAAAATGTTTGAAGAGAAAATAGTTATCTGGAATTCCCAGGTACTTATTCCTTATTCAATTAGGAAAAACCAATTTGCTTTCTTAGGTCCATATACTCCTTCTTCCTCTCCCTTGACAATATGATGAGTTTTTTCCCCAGTTTGAAAAAGGGAAAAATTGAATTTTTGGTCTTTAAATTTGAACGGACCATCTCGAGCAAACATTAGGTGATGCTTTTCGGGCAACTCCCTTCCTGCTCGAAAAAGATTCTTATGTCATGTGGTTGAATAGGGTCGAAAATACTATGGGGGGCTTTATGGAAGCACTTGGTATTTTCGATCTCATTCAACTAAGTAAGTTTGACCTTAGCTTGATCCTGCTTTGATCTTTTCTTCACTTCTTTTCTGGGAAAGATCTACCAACTCTTTTCATTTACCCTATGGCATGATTACACCCAACACTTTTTGATGTTGCTACCATTACCTGGCCTTCAACCTGAAGGCCAATTATATCTTCCTTTTTGAAAGTACCGTAACCACATATTGAGCCAAATTTTGAGAAATTGACCTATTCTCATTCATTCAGAACAATGCCAAATCTGGTAAGGTCCTCTGAGAATGAACATGTTGCATTCCTTCTTTATTGGTTGTCTGCTTCGTTTTCTATTCTAGATCCAATCAGATTCCCAAATCTTTCCTTTCTATGGCTCAAATGTTAGCCAAAGGTATTAGAATTGATCTAAACAGGTGTCTTTTAGCTCATGTCTATGACATACTTTCTGAAGCTATTGGAACCCTCAAGTTAAAAGACCCTATTCGAAACCTTTGTGGTCCTTTTTGGTTCCTTCAATTTTGGCTAAATGCAATTTTTCAAGATAAGTTCGAGAGTTCCGAACCTTCAGATACCAATCTTCCTACTTCTGCTGAAGGTTATAGGTTGTCTTACCTTACTACTCCTTCCTCCAAAAAGAATCGTCTTGAACACTTCAAGTCTTATATTTCCTCTTTCTGAATTTCAAGAAACATTCCCCTAACCTTGGCACCTTTTTCATCTCGGACTCGAGGACCTGAATGGTTTACTCGAAAATTCCCTTGTGATACCCCAGGCGCACAATCTGAAAGTTTAGAAATATGGAAACAATTCTTAACTCCTGATCTTCTATATTGTGGTTTCCAACTTAAAGACTTTCGAGTCTTTCATTACCAACCACAACTAGTAGCTCGCAATTTGGTCTAAGTCTGCTTCATCCTACACCTTTCTATACTTCAGAAGACCAAATTTTAATAGAGGATTTAGTTGATGGAGAAAGGGGCTTCGAAAAATTACAACTAGCAAAGGTCCACAAGCCTTTGGCCTATTGACCCAGTCTCATTCGGCTTTCACACTACTGCACCTTGTCTTTCGAAGAGTGGTGGTCTAAATACTATTCTAGTATCCAAGTAGATGAAGATACTTGCTTTTTGAGACTAACAAAGGACGTTGCTCCTTTCGTAAAATCTACCAAAAAGACTAAAGGTACGCATATCAAAGAAATTGAAAGCTTTCGAGAAATATTTCATGTGTTTCTATATTCCCAATAAAATTCATAGAACTATTTCTGAAGCAGCTCTTGTTTAAAAGAAAAAATTTCTTGAATCAACAAAATTTCAAAACTTGTTAATCCCAAAGGCAAAACTATTTTCGAAAAATATTGTCCAAAGTTTCCTCCTTTACCAACAGAAAAATTTGGTTGGCAAAAGTTATTATGGTCCTGAATGGACTAGACCTGTAACTCCCTGATCTTCTTTTTATCATCTCAAACCTCTTGCAAAAAGAGTTACTTTAACCAAGTATACTTTGGACAATTACCCTTTCATACCTCATTTGGATATAGAACATGTGAGAATAATTTCTAAGGAACTTCATGGTTCATGGTAATAACATAAACATTTCTTTTCTTTTTCTAACTTATCCCAATCTTATACTTACAAGTTTCTTTTCTTTTCCAGCTCAAGAGTGCAAGCTCTCGAAGGATGCTGAAGAAGAGGGAAAGTGACAAAGAGGAAGAAAAGAAATCTAAGAAAAGGAAGGCTCCATCCTTCTCAAAAACCCTCTGTAAGTTCTATTCTTAAATCTGAACTTATTTTAGATTTAGATTTCGAAACCTAACTTCTTATTCCTTTATCTTTTTTCAGACTGCTGCTTCTAAATCTCGAAAGAAGGCTACATCAGTAAGGTCGAAAAAAATAACGAACCTTCGGATAAAAGCCAATCTCTTCTGTGAGTAAGAAGGAAAAAGCAGATGATTCTAATTCTTCCAAAAGAAGACAGTAAAGGGTCAAGAGAAGAGTCAATCTGAAAATCTGATGAACAATCTCTCTCAAAGGTGTTTTCGAATTCTCTTGTTAATTTCAAAATCTTAATAGAATTCGAAGAATCTAACTATTCTTTTCTTTTAACAGGAAAGCACTCCTGAACAACAAATTATCCCTTTGAGAGAAAAAGTTACAAAGAAAGGAAAGAAAGCTCCCAAACCAAAAATTCTTTCTGTAATTCCACCAGGGAAAACCATTGGAGCTGTAAGTTTCAATTTTCCTCTTATCTTTTAATATTATCTTTGAAACTTTTCTTTTTCTTTCTGTTTTTGAAATCTGTTTCTTTATGTAAAACATCAGAGAGTTGGCCAAAGATTTAAGATTAAGGCCTATAAGAAACAAATCCCAAGTGGGGTTGTGGAACAAGTAAACCTTTTCACTCTCTCTTCGAAAAAAAAATCAACTATTGATTTCTACCCTTATATTCTTGTTTATCTAACTTAAGTCATTTTCTGATTTTCAGATAAACATTTCTTCAAGTTCCAAGCTGAAAGTGGTGGTAATGAAGAGAAAACCATAGAGAGTCCACTTAAGGCTACTTCTTCGAAGAAGTCCTTACCTCAGAAAAAACCTTTGGACAATATCGAAGAGAGTAGTGAGGAACAAGAAGAAGAGAAAGGGGAAGAAGAAGAAGTACAATCCCCTTCAAATCCATCCAATGAAGATGTTCAAATGGAAGAAGAAAGAGATGATCCTTCAGCTTCTCAAGATCCAGATTCTCGAAGGACCAAGGATTCCCCTCGAAGGAGATTCAAACCACTCAGACTGAATCAGGCACTCCTGAAAAAGCTCTGGCTTTTCGAGGGATTCATCTAGGTCAACACCAGTGTATAATGCCAAAGACTTAGATGACTCAAAGGTCTGGATGAGAATCCATTCTTGATTTTAGAAGTGCTTTGGAGAAGTTCTTTATCATCTGCCCACTCTGAAGCAACAGTTCAAAATCCTTTGAGTGAGGAAGATTCTCCTGATAAGGTTCTTCAAAATTTCAAGAAGTTGGTCTTCGAGAAGCCCATGATGAAGGAAATCCCGAAGGATCTTTTACAAAGAAGAAATTGAAAGTTATCTCATCTATTTCGACAAGAAGAATTCTCAATTTTCTGAGTCCCACAAAAATGGATAAAAAGCTTCACTGAACTCTATAGAGTAGCATTGGAACTGTTGACCAAATCGAACAGACTAACTTCAAAATTTGGTCATACAGAAAAAATGAGCAAGCTGAGTTAGTGGATAAGATGCAAGACAACAAGATTAAAGTCAATAAATATAAACAATCTATCCATCAGAACACTTTTGAAGATTGAAGAATTGCAACAAGAGAACCTAAGGCTTCGAAGGGCCTTATCAAGAAATATCCAAGAAAGGCTTGAACAATCCAAGAAGGTTAAGAGTGAGCCTCGAAACTATAATTTCGAAGCAGAGGTCTACTCAAGTGGATATTCTGAACTCCGTTCGAGGTATTTCCAGAAATGTTTGTTCGAGTTTCCAAAGATATCGAAATCTGGAAAGGAACAAACAAAAGTCTCAAGATATATTATGAGGACCCTCATGCATAATTTCGCTAAAACTGAAAAGCGAAGCTCATTTTAGCCTATTCTTAATTTTCTTCTTGTTTCTTTATTCTGACTCTTTATTTCGAGCATGGGCTCGAATTCACATTGTCTTTTAAACAATGTCTCTATTAATGCACAATTCTAATTTCCTGTAAGTTTGGTTTGTATTCTTTTAAGTATTTTCCATTTATTGATATTATGCGCATATCACCAACTAACTCTCGAATTGAATATGCATTATTAGAAAATACTTTCTCAATTTCGAAAGGTCCCTCCCAATTAGGTGACCATTTACCAAACTTCTTAGACTTTTTATCAATTGGCAGAATTAACTTCCAAACATAATCACCAACTTGGAACTCTTTTTTCTTAACTCTTCTATTATAACAACGAGTAATTTGCTCTTTTTGCCTAATTATATTTTCAAGAGCAACCAATCTCTCTTCATCAAGTTGGTTTAATTCATCAAACATCAAATTCCAATAATCTTGAGAAGGTAACTCAAACTGTCTTTGAACCCTTATTGATTGTAAATTTACCTCAACTGGTACTATAGCATGTGACCATAAACCAACTTATAAGGGGTAGTTCGAGTAGCCTCTCTTGGTGAATTTCTATAGGCCCACAGAACTTGATTCAAAGTTTCATGCCAATTTCTGGGCCTTTGCCCAATATGTCTTTTAAAAGCAATAATAATTTTATTAACTGCTTCAACTTGACCATTGGCTTGTGCATAATAAGGAGTAGAAGAAAGTAATTTTATCCCTTTCGATTCAACAAACCTAACCATTTTTCTCCCAGTAAACATCGTTCCTTGATCTGGTAATGGTTTCTGTAAGCCAAATCGAAATATGATATTTTCTTCAATAAAACGAATGATATCTTCTTGAGAAACCTCCCTTAAAGGAATTGCTTCTACCCACTTAGTAAAATAATCAACTCCTACTAGAAAACTTATGGTTTCTCAAAGAAGCTGTGTGAATCATTCCAATCAAATCTAAAGTCCATCCTCTGAAAGGCCAAAGTTTTATTATTGAATGCAATTCACTTGCTGGAACTGTTGCACATTTCCATGCTTTTGACAATCTTCACAAGACTTAGCGAAATTGTGACAATCCTTGGCCATTGAAGGCCAAAAGAATAATTTTCTTTTCAAAATCCATTCCATTTTCTTTCCTGCTTGGTGAGCTCCACAAGCACCTTCATGTACTTCGACCAAAGCTAAGTATGCTTCAGTTTCTCCTAAACATCGAAGTAAATTCCCATCAATAGCTTTCTTATAAAGCTCTTCACCTAAAACACAGTAGTTCAGAATCTTATATTTCAAGTGTTTTTATTTATCAGGGAAGGATTTTGTATCAGATTCACAATTTCTCTTCTCCAATCATTCTGATCTAGAAGATTTATATTATGGATATCAAATTCCTTCATTGGAAGCCTCTTTTGAATATCACTAATTTTTCTGAGAGTTCCAATTGAAATTCTATATCCTGAAGCTATTTGAGCCAATTCATTGGCTTCGAAATTCTGACCTCTTGGAATATGTTCAATTTTTACTTCATCAAACATTTCCAGAAGTTTATTGGCCTGAACCAAATACTTAGCCAATTTTGGATCTAAACATTTATATTCCTTAGTTACCTGTTTGATAACTAATTGAGAATCTCCTTTAATATGAACATTTCTCGAATTCATGGTAACTAGAATTTCGAGACCAGCAATAAGAGCTTCATACTCTACTGCATTATTCGAACAAGGATGTTTTATTTCAAACATCATTCGAGTTGGGAATCCTTTGGGTGAAATTAGTAGAATTCCAATCCCTGATCCATTCTTATGTTTGGATCCATCAAAATATAGTTTCCAAGGCTCTAAGCCTACATATATTGATTCCTCAACTGGAATTGGGGGATGATCAACTAAGAAATCTGCAACTACTTGTCCTTTCATTGCTTTTAATGGGACAAATTTTAATGAAAACTCAGTCAATGCTAACGCCCATTTTCCAACTCTACTGTGCAATATAGGTTTCAACAACATGTGCTTTATTACATCAAAGTGAGAAATCACAAATACATCATGGGGTTTGACATAATATTTAAGTTTAGTACAAGAAAAGTACAAACATAAACACAACTTTTCTATAGCACAGTATCTAGTTTCTGCATCATTAAGGACTCTACTCAAATAGTAAACAACTCTTTCTACGCCATTTTCGTCCTCTTGAGCCAACATACTTCCAATTGTGGCTTCTGAAGCAGAAATATATAACTTCAAAGGTTTTCCTGGCAAAGGAGGAGTCATAATTGGAGGAGTTGTCAAATATTTCTTGATTTCCTCGAAGACTCTTTGATGTTCATCTTCCCATTTGAAGTTTTCTTCTTTCTTCAATTTCAATAATGGGGAAAACACCCTTGTCTTTCCTGATAGATTCGAGATGAACCTTCGAAGGAAATTCACTTTTCCAAGAAAAGATTGCAATTGCTTCTTGGTAGTAGGTGGAAATGCTTCAAGAATAGCCTTAGCTTTGTTTTTATCAATCTCAACACCTTTCTTGTGTACAAGAAATCCTAAAAAATTTCCTGCAGATACACCAAAAGCACATTTAATAGGATTCATTTTCAAACCATGCTTTCTCATTTTCTCGAAAGCTTGTCTTAAATGATCTAAATGGAAGTCTTTTGATTCAGACTTAACCACAACATCATCAATATAAACTTGCATAAAGTTTCCTATTAAATCATGAAAAATTGAATTCATGGCTCTTTGATAAGTGGCACCAGCATTTTTTAAACCAAAGGGCATCATAACCCATTCATAAGTGCCTATTGCCCCAGGACATCGAAAAGCTTTTTCGAAACATCCTCTTCGGCAATAAAAATTTGATTATAACCTGAATACCCATCTAACATACTTAAAAGTTCATTTCCTGCTGCCGAATCTATTAACATATCAGCAACTGGCATTGGGTATTCATCTTTAGGAGTTGCATCATTAAGATCTCTAAAATCAATGCAAACTCTTAAAGTTCCATTTTTCTTAATAACAGGAACTATGTTAGAAATCCAATCTACATACCTGGCAGTTCGAATGAACTTAGCCTTTAGAAGACGCTCTATTTCTTCTTTGATTTTTGAAACTATTTCTGGAGCAAATCTTCTTGGAGCCTGTTTTACTGGTCGCTTTTGGAAAAGTTGGAAGTCTATGCTCCACCAGTTCTCGACTCAAACCAGGCATTTCATGATAATCCCAAGCAAAAAATCTTTATACTCTTTCAACAAGTCAATGATTTTCTTCTTGAAATCTCCTTCGAGATTCTGACTTATAAACGTGGGTCTTTTCTCATTCTCCGTTCCCAAGTTTATTTCCTCTAAAGGGTCTTGAGCTTCCATTTTCTTAATGCCTTGAGACAGAATACCTTCGAAACCCAAAGGAGAGTCATCATAGATGCAATCTAACCTTTCGAACTCAAACCCTTGTGTCTCTTGAACATATGTCTCAACCTTTTTGAGCATTTCCTCAAGATACTTCTTTTCAGAATCTCTACTTCCTTCAGAAACCTCTTCAGAATTTCTATTTTCCTCAGAAACATCTTCAAAATTTTTACCTTTCGTTTCTGATGAGATTTCTTCTTCTATTATCTCCTCAATGACTATTCTACCTTCTTGCCATTCGGCCTTAGGGGCCGTTATCTCTTTATTTTGTTTATTTTGATTAGATTCGGCTTCGAGAGCCGCCTCTACCTTCTTTCGGCCACATAGGCCGAAATTCGAGCCCAAAAGCTCGAATCTATTCTGGGTCTGACCATTCAGCAATTTCTGTGGCCTCGAAAGGGCCAACATCACATTGTAACATAAACCCACAATTTGGATTCAATCTTAGTGAATAAGGTATTTTTGTAGGCACCAACATATACTTATCAATCACTTCATATGGTCTTGTCTTCATAACCTTCTTTTCAGTACTCCTCACATCCACAACATCCTCTTCGACTTTAAAATAGTTTTTTCCCCATCAACGTAAATGGGTACACCTTCTTTAGTCCACATGCAAAGTCTCTGATGCATTGAAGATGGAACAACACCTACACCATGGATCCACTCTCTTCCAAGAAGTAAGTTATAGTTTGCTTTCGAATCAACTACAACAAACATAGTGGGTCTCATGATGGTTCCCACTGTTAACTCCAAACATAAGACTCCTTCTGATTTCGAAGTCTTCCCACTGAAATCAGTAATAATCATCTGATGAGGCATCAGATCAAACTTAGTCTTCATCAATTTTTTCATCATAAATTTCGGCATCAGATTTACTGCTGCACCAGAATCTACGAGGACCTTTCCAATACTTACATCTCCAACTAACGCCCTAATGAACAAAGGCTTCATATGAAGTTGCATATCCTCAGTTGGTTTTTCGAATACTGCAGAAGTATTCTGGCAAATCTGTTTGCCAATGTAAGTATAACATATTGGATCCTCACCTATATCATCTTCCTCAAAGTCTTCATCTTCTAAGCCTTTTTCAAGTTCCTCAGCATACTCAGCAGGTAATACAGAAACAACTGCACAGATGTCATCCAGACCATCTGCAAATCCAGTTTCGAAATTTTCTGTTAATAAGTCATCTTCATTCTCATCAAAACCTCCAATAACTTGGAATGAAGGCTTCTTTTTCACCACTTGAGCATAAGATGGGTGATTCGAATTTGCTTGGACTTGAATTACTTGAGCATTTTTTGCTTGCACAGGCTTAGGTTGTTGATTGTTTTGTTCAACAATCATGTTCCTCTTTCCTTGTTCCTCGAAAGCAGCCTTTCTCATTCTTTGTGCCCTTCTCCACTGGGTCTTCGTCATTTGAGGCCTATTTCCATAATAAGGTTTCTGGTGAAAACCTTGGAAATTATTCTGATATTTCATGTAGCCAGGACGAACCCATTGATTCGGGGAGTTGATGATGATGGTACAAAAGTTCGAGGCTTCCTGTCTTCATGAAATTTTGGATTCATGGGTGTTTTCCCTTATCGAACCTATTCATGTTAACAGGTGCCTTTCCTCCAGAAATGGATTCAGACTTCGAAATCCAACCCCCATAAGAAGGATGAGGCTTCTTCTGCTTATTTTCTTTTTGCTGATGCTGGGCAGCCACTTGCTGATAGTGTGTCTTCATTTCTGATCCACGAAAAGCCTTGGCTGCAGACCTATCGAATACAGCATGACACCTTGGACAAAGTTCAATTGAGGCATCTTCTGCCTTCTTTCGATTCAGAAATTCCAACAAGGATTCACCCCCTTTTGGATAAACATCATGTAATTCCTGATCTCCATCAAGGGCCATCTCTGTGGCCTGTCCCACAGAATTGGAATCTTCCAATTCGACCATGTTCACACTTGCAGGTTCAGCGTAGTTGGCGTTCACCTGGAGTGGGTCAGAGTCAATCTTCATGGCCATTGGAACCTTTTCTTCGAATTTCAATCTACCTTGTTTGATAGCTTCTTGAATAATATCCCTGAAACGAACACAGCTATTAGTCCAATGTCCATAAGTATGATGATACTTACAATACTTTCGACCTCTTCTCTGTTCTTGAGAAGGAATTTTATGGTCATCACTTAGAGTTATTTGTTTGTCTTTTACCAATATATCGAAAATTTGATCTGCTTTCGAAATATCGAAACCATAATTTTTCTTAGGAAACCTATCTTTAGTATCATTATTAGTATTTCCACTAGGTTTCAAAGATTGACAAATAAGGAGGTCCGGGCTTAAGTTCTGCCACATGAACATCATTATCCTCTATGTCATATTCGAAATCACTATCATCAGATACTTCCAAATATGCTATTTTATCTTTTCGAAAAGTCTTTTCAGGTTTTCGAAATCTCTCTTTTTCTTTCTTAAGATGTTCAATTTGCCTAACCTTATCAGCCAATTGGGCCATATCTCTAAGTTGTTGATTAATCAATTTCTTTCGAATTGAATAATCCAACCCTCCAAGCCATTTGGACTAACTCATATTCAGGAATTTGGGTAAAACACCTTGCTTTCATTTGCCTGAATCTATTCAAATAATCGTCTATGGATTCATTCGAAAATCTTTTAATGTTCACTAAATCCATAAGAGTAACTTTTGTTTCCCCTCTAAAGAACTGTTCATGAAAACTTCTTTCTAATTGATTCCATGAATGAATAGAATTCGGGGAAAGAGTTGTAAACCAAGTGAAAGCATTCTTGGTTAAAGAACTAGGAAAATATTTCATTTTCAACTCTTCATTATTTGCCAAATCACCTGCTTCGATTTGATATCTAGCAATGTGTTCGACAGTAGATTCTCCTACTTCTCCAGAAAATTTGGTAAATTTGGGAACTTTCCATCCCCTTGGCAATTCAGTTTGCAATACCATCTGGGTAAAAGGAGACACTACATAAGGATGATTCACAAATCCTACATTAAACCCATGTCTATTTAGGACTTGTTCAACAATTCCAACAACATTTTGTTGCCCCCTAAGTTATTTCTTATCCTTTCGAGAATTTCATCAGCATTCTGATTTCTATTCAGGATAATTCTAGGAGCATTTTCTTCCCTATTTTCGACAGGATTAACAGGATTTGGTATTTGATTATTTTGATCCCCTTGATTCACAGGGGATTCATATTAGCCACTTGTCTTACTATAGGATCTGTGGGTGCTCCAAACACATCCGCAATCCTTTCCATTTGCCTAGCCAACAAATTATAATTAGTATTTGTTGTTTGTACTAGTGGATCAAACACTGTGGCCATTTGTCTTGTCAACATATTTACCATTTCATGATTACTTTCATCCATTTGTTGCCTTAAAGTTTGCAACGTAGAATTTGTAATAGATGAAGAAGAACTTCCCACAAAGGGATTAAAAATGGGTCCACGAGTTACTGTAGGACCTACTGTTGACATAGTTGGTGGGGCCGTCCCAGAATTTGGGACGAATCCATATGGCAACCCATACACTGGTTGTCCATTTTGAGACATAGAAACAAAATTGGGTATAGGGATAGTAGAACCAATTTGACTTACTACAGGCTGTTCTGGCATAGTAGTAGTAGTTTTGTGATTGTTCTCTGTTAACACTACTATTTCCATTCACTCCATTCTCATTGTTATTCACAGACTCATTTCTTTGGGGGGTGAATTCTCAGAATTTAGCATTAGTTGTTATATCCCTATTGTTGTTTCCAGTTCCGGTTTGTCTTGAACTATTAGCCATTTGAACAGATATTGTTCTTCCACTTCTCAAACGCATGCAAGAAAAATTTTTTTTTAGAAAATCATAACACACACTACTTTTGGCAATTTAGTCCCACCGGGCGTGCCAATTTGTTTGTGGTGAAAAAATCTAATTTCGAAAATTAAATTTTAATCACTTTGATTCTACGAACAATCTGGGGATTAGAATCAGATCCTCTTACGGGACTCTTTAAAAAAGTAGATTTATGGTGTTTCTGATTTATAAAAGACTTTCAAAAGTTCAAGTTTTCTGAAAAAATGGTTGTTTGGTACAGAATTTCACCAAATCAAATGCTAAGTTTCAGAAATCCAGAAATGATAAGTTTCAAAGAGTTTGATTCAGAATTCTATCAAAAACTTATCTTTCACTAAGAATTAGAACCACTTGATTCAGAATTTTATCAAAAGTTCTAAATTTTCACTTGACTTCTTTTAAACTTAAAGAAAATCACAGTTTCAGAATGTTTGTAAGAATACAGAATTCAAAGCAAAGAGATAAAAGTGCATGGAATGAAGAATACAGAATGTAAATTGCAGAAAGTAAATGAATTGAAAGAAAAAATTGCATAAAGATAAAAGTGGATGGGTTCATCACATACAGTCAATCCTTGTAAACCTGTTAGTCGCAGTGTGATCGGACGTGAAGGTGTTTAAGGGTATGAGTGTAATGAATTGCCAACCCTTATTACATCAAGAGTTCACCTATTTATAGTTTCCTCTAACCTAACGGCTAACTAATGTACATGACACATCATCTAGCCCTATGTGCTGGCAGCGTGCATGCTTGCCACGTCTTCTGCTAACCAGAAAACCGTTTCTGATCTTCAATAACTGTCTTCTTTTGTCTTCTGACTTTTCGAACTTCCTTTTGATTTCTTCAGAAATCTTCTAAGTCTTCAGATATCTTGTCTTCGAATTCTCTGTTCCTGTTTCTCGAATTCTTGCTTTCTGATTTCTCGAAATCTTCTTTCTGTTTTCTCGAAATCTTCTTTTGGAATTTTGACTTCATGGATTCGAGAAAATCCTTAACTTTAAGACTTAGTTTTTTCTTGACACTTGAACTTAATGAGTTTTTCTCTTTTCGAGATTTTGACTACTCTTCCCTTCGTCATGTGTCAAGCTTTATTTGGCTAATTCAAAGGTCATGAAGACCACCGGCCACCGTCCATTCTACTTCACTCAATCTCATTATGAGATTTCTTCTCATTGGACGTTAAAATGGTCTTATTAATGACACTAGAACCTTTTCACTCCTATAAATAGGAATACTTTTGCACAATCCTTTCACAATTCTTCATTCTTTCTTCTTCCTTTTTTCTAAATTCTCTTAAAGAATCTCTTCAAAGAATATGAAGAAGTTAATCCCTTTGGCTACTGTGATACCCTAGTTACCACTAAAAGTACCACATGCATTACACGTGACCAACGAAGTAGAACGTAAAAAATGCGAAAGTTTTTTTTTTTTTTGAAAAGGGTTTAGGTTTCATTGACCTATTACCTCTCTAGCTTTATTTTAAGTACTTATGAAATATCCTTTCCTTCACTTTCAAAAACTTATCTTTCCGTAAGCGTCGAAAGAATTAACACCTTACGCCATCACAACATACACATGGTTAAAGACCTTGAGAGAACATAAAACAGTATGACATAAATACATACATATATATTAAGTAGCATCGATGTACCTCTCGAATACCCACATGACTACATTAAAACATAAGTTCCGGTAGTAAAATAAATGAGACCTCTAACAGAATACAAAAGAAGAGATTCCTAAATCAGAGTTGCGTACTACCTAGACTCAACACAACCTAGTCCTTTTCAGGTACAAGAGGAAGTCTGGGGTGCGTGATGGTGACACAAACTCCCCCCCCACAGAACTCACACCTGCGCGGGATACCCGTCACCCTCCGGGTGCCCCTCGGCAACCATCTGATTCGCACCTGCATCGACGTCATGACGGAAGTCCTCGATACCGACTGTCAACGTGACGAGAAGAGCATAGAAAGAAGAGATAGAAAAGAAGGGTGAGAACATCGCATGAACTCACAACATGTAGGATACAACAAACTAGAGCACACACAGAGGAAATCCACACAGTCGAATCAATAAGCAATCACACGACATCTCATCATGGTGTACTCATATGAACGCAACTTTTACTATTATAATGCAATATCTAATGCATGCGGGCCCAGGGAAACATCACCATAGGCTGAGCACATAGCAGCTGCCCGACCATATATACACAGCACGTCAGGAGTTAGAGTCTGTACTAGCATTGGTACAAAGAGCATTGCTCATACATTTTGGCCAAATCATTTAAGCGTTCTTCCAGACAATCTCAACTGACCCGAAAATCATGAGAGCGACAGGAATAGCTAAGTTGGGTTCCCCAATCTCGACAGTAGGGAGCTAATCTACGTCACCTGAGATCTTCCGGGAGCTAGGCTATCCTCAGGGCTGGCGTCCCTTTTGAGGACCCACTGGCGTTCTTTGCAAAACCCAGTTGCACCCTTCCCAACCGATTTCACACTGTACCAAGTGCTACTGTTATATAGGTCATAAGGTTTTCAACCTGGAAATCAACAATGCTTCATGATGCATGTCACACAACAATGCTCACAACATTCACATCCTTACAGGCAAAGCCCATTGAACCATTCAACGTCACCACATTCCCGTGGCACGGCCCGAATTCAATGTCTTTCCTTCAAGGAAAACCGAACCCTACCTTGGGTTGGAACCGCACTCTCTCACTAAGCTTCTCAAGTTTTATGAAGAAAGAGGGTGTTGGTTATAATCTTTTATAGTAGTTTGTACTAATGTTCTTAATAATCATGTCCACTTAAGTCCTATAATTTACTAAGACTTATGATTGTGTCTTATGGATGGTATTACTTATCCTAATTCTTCTTGTATAAATAATTAAGATTAGATTTAACTTTTAATCAATCTTCATTAACTGGGCTATAATTAATCTTAATCCTCCTTAATTAAGTCTTAATCTCTTCCTTAGTTTTGGACTAAGCTTTTAATTACATTTGATTAAGGTTAATCATAGTTAGTTAATTCTTAATCATCATTACTAATTAATTACTTAATACTTTTATTAAGGTTAATTAACTTTAACCTTAATTAATCATCCGTTACTTAATTAACTTAAGTAGATTATGTTAATTTAACTTAGGTAATTAGATTAGCTAAGTCTACTAATTAATTTCTAAGTTTTAATTTCTTAATAACTTGGATTAGAGTTGAAGTCCAACTCCAATCTAACCTTTAATTTCATAATCTAATCTTGATTGACTTTTAATGAGTCTTTAACTCCTTTTCTTAAAGGTTTTAAACTTAAATTAAAAGCCTAAAGGTTTTATAACTCTTAGGAACTTATTTTTAGTCATGGCAACCTAAAATATTGACCTTTAAGTTGACTTTTTTGGTTGGAATTGGAAATCCGAATTTGTTTTTTTATTTTTAAAGACTTATTCTTAATTGCACTTTAGTCCTTTTACTTGTAAAATTGCTTCTTAGTCCTTTTGGACCACCAAAGCCCATAAACATGTTTTCAACATACCCTTGACCTTTTTAAGATCAAAAAGGTATTCTTGATGAGTTTCATCAAGAACAACTCATGAACATCAAGAACAACTTGAATGTTCATCAAAACTTCAAATTTTTCACAACATCCAATCTTCACCAAAACTTCACACATTCATCAACAAACAATCTAAATGCCAAATATCATACTAATCCACTCAAAATCATCAACATACACATTAAAGTTCATAACTCCATTTTCAAGCTCATAAACACTATTTTTCAAAGAACAATCATCCAAAACAATTGTATACCTTCAACCAACTTCATGCATGTTCATAGATTCATCATACAAACACATTCCAAGCACCAAAAAAATTTTGAAACACATGCAGTCCCAAAATCCCTCAAGGCCGAGAGCTATTAAAGGAAAAAGGGGAAAATTTTTCCAAAATTGTTTCTTGGCTTGCATGCACCAACAATCACAATCCAAGCACATTCCAAGCATCAAAACAAACTTAAAAACATGTAAACAACCCAGCTCCAAGAATCCAAACATTTGCTCAAAGAAAAGCTCAAAAAGTGATTTTTTTCAAGGAGAACAAGAGTAAAAACAAGGATTTTAAGGGCAAATCCTTGACTCTAGTTACCAATCCTACTAGAGTTCAAGTTCTCCCCCCCCTTTACCTAAGGAATTTTCTGTAAAAATAAGGTGCAGTAACAGCCCCAAAAACAGCTCCAAGATCCTCCTCTTGATCACCAACAAGGACTTCTACAAGGTTGGAGGCTAGGTGTTTAAGCTTAGGTTCAAAAATGGAACCTTTAGCTTGAATGTGTTTGGAAGAAAAATGGAAAACTTGAGAGAAAATGGGAAGGAAGCTCACAGCTGCAAGTGGATGAGAATGAGTGAAATGAGAGAAAAAAATTCTGGTTTGCATGTGAAAGGAAAAGGAAAAGTGGAGTTTTTGCTTTAGGAAACATAAATGACACATGGCTTATTTGCTTGCACACTTGTCTTGTAAGGAAGGGGAAAATTTACAAGTGTCTCCCATGCAATTATTCTGCATGCACGGCTGTTATGATGTGTCAAGGTGAGTCAGTGTAAATTTTTCTGGCCCGGATCAAGAGTATTCGGGCCCGGTTCAAGGGACAGGAGGGGCAAAAAGGTCATTTTCACAAAAAAAACCCCAAAAATTCCCAAAAATTCCCTAAAAATAGGAAATTTAATTCTAAATCCAAAAATATAAATTTTGATGATTAAAAATAATTTTAATCACTCAAAATCCAATAAAACACTCAAAACGGCAAAAACGGCAAAACGGTAAAAACGCGGGTGTTACAGCTACTGCGTACAATCCAATCTGGAATGATTCTATTTTTATGGGATTGACAAAATAGCCAAAGCTATTGACTTTTCCAACCTTTCTCTTTGAAGGTTTTCTTTTGGATTGTACGTAATAGCCAAATATAGGTTCATTTATATAATAAATGAATCTACTATTGTTTTCCCATGCTGACCTTGATTTCTTCCCCAAGTCGAAGGTGGTTCAACAAATTGGAAAACATATTCTCCTTTGCCTTGGCTTTATCAAAGCATGTGGGGGAGGAAGAAAAGAAAGAGGTGTGGAAGACATGAATCAAGGACTCATTATAACTTAGGATAGTTTCCTTTCTAATGTATTGAGCACTTAGGATAGCTTCCTTTCTGATATATTTCCAATGTATTCGAACTAATGTGATTCGAATTTGGATCATGAATAAAATAACTATCACTTGCCTTTTGAAATACCTGCAATGTATTATTTCTCGAATATACACTTGTCTTCTTTTCGAATTCCTAAAGTCTTTTTGCCTTGACTTCAATCAAGAATTTTTCTCTAAGTTAACAGACTTATTATCAAAATTCGAAATGAGGTGATTTTACCTCTTCTGTAAATTCGAAATGGCATCATACCCTTGTCACTTGTGGAATTTGAAATAATTGAAAATCAAATCCCAACACCTTCATAAGATATTGATCATCACTCCTAAACTTAGAAGTTGCAGCAAAAATGCTTTCACTAATCTTGGATACATAGGCTCCTATATTTTAAAGAATTTGAGCCATCCTAGTCTTTCTAAGAGTACATATACACCCCAATCTTCTCTTATGAGTGGTTTAGGAGTTCTAGTGGAAGAGATTTTGTTACTGGAACAGTTGTAACAAGGACAACTCTAATTGGTAAACTTTGATGAAAATGAGTAGCTACAAATTTTATGCCATTTCTTCCTATAACTTTTATCCTCGTGAAAATAATAGGAATGATACAAGGAATTGGCAAAAACAAGTAATGTTGCGAAAGAGAATTGAATATATGAAGGAAACAACCTATCTTTCACTTTGGGTTATAACTACTATTTATAGTGAGTAAAAATGAAGGCAACAACTCCCTCTTAGGCATTGAGGAATGTGAGAATATCAAACATCAATAGAAAGAATTCCATCTCTCTTTACTCTCTCTTCAAAAGCATGAATTTTGCTTCTAGATGGGAAATTCATCTTCTAAGTGTTCTAGATTAGGTAAAGAAGGCTCATGTTGAACTTAGAACACATCAATTATGAATTTGATCTTTAATGAAGCTTTATCTTTCTTCTAGAAGATGTTTAGAAAAGATATCGGCAAGTTAAGACTTTGTCTCAACATATTTCAGTTCAATGTTATGCTTATGACCATGATCTCTAATAAAATAATACTTTATGTCAATATATTTTGATCTAAAGTGATGCATGGGATGATAGATAGGTTCATAGAACTTTCAACATCACATAAGATTGAGATTTTAGTGTACCTCAGAGAGTAATCCTCCATTTAATGCTTAAACCCAACCTTTGTGAATATCTTACTATTGATGTATATTGTGAGAGCCGGAGGCTGATGAGGGCGGGGAGTGATCGCCGGTGCAAAGAGGCACAGACAAGGAGCGGCTCCTGGCAGGCTTCTAAGCTAGAAGGGACACATGGATGAACCGAGCCCACACCCGAATGAGAGGGATCTAGAGGCTGTGCAGGTATGGGACTGTACAGTTGAAAATAGCTTAAAGGAAATTGTTGGGAGAACTATACCATCAAGGTGCATCTTCTTTTCGGAAGCCCATAACATAAGAACTCCATAGTTAAGCGTGCTTGGCTTGGAGCAATTCTGGGATGGGTGACCTTCTGGGAAGTTTCCTGGAAAGTGTGCAAGTGAGGACAACGCATACTGGAAAGACTCGTGTTGGTTTGTGAGACCCTCACCACTCCTCAATCGCGGGGGGCGTTACATATATTTCCCTTCTACAATGGATAGGGAAATAGTATTTTGCTTGCTGCACGTCCATGATAAGAGAGATTAACCAAGAATTTGACATTCACCATTTGTGCATTTTCTCTCAATCCTAACTCCAGCAAAATCAACATCATAGAATCCTACAAGATCAAAGCTTGTTCCTTTCTTGTACCAAAGGCCAAGATTAGTAGCTCAAACAAGGAATCTAAATATTCACTTTACAGATATGACATGAAATTCTTTTAGGAGAAGATAGAAACCTTGCACATAATTCAATTGAAAATGCAATAGCTTGCCTACTTGTTTTTTAAGAATAATAAGGAAGCAATCATACCTCTGTATTCCTTTTTTAGAAACAAACTCACCATATTTGTCTTTATCAAGCAAGGTGGATGGATGCATTAGAGTTGTCATTGGCTTGGCTCAATCCATTTTGAATCTCATAAGAAGATCCTTTGTAGACTTTTCTTGAAGAGTGGAGATTTCATCATTTTTTTTATCACTTTTCCTTCTTCATCCATCTTGTTTCTGAACACTCATTTTGTCCCAATGATGGAATGATATTCTGGAGAAGGAACAAGTGTCCATACTTTATTTTTCTCAAATTGTTCCAACTCTTCTTTCATTGCTTCTACCCATGAATCATCTTCTAGAGCTTCATTCACATTCTTGGGTTCAATTTAAGATAAGAAGGTTGCACTATTTTCATTTCCTCTTAATTGGGATCTGGTTTTTACTCCTTCTGTAGTATTCCTAATGATTTGTTCATGGGGATGAGCTGTAATTAGTTTCCAGCTCTTTGGAAGATCCTCTCATTGTGTACAGACATCTTCTGCAGAATCTTCTGTGAAATTTTCCTGTTCTGCTGTATCTTCTAGGGAGTTTTTATTCTTAGAAGGTATCTTCTGGAGCTTATCAGATTCATCATCTGATTAACTACTGTATTCTCCTTGAAAAGAAAGGTTAGAATCATTGAAAATAACATGCATGCTTTCTTCTATGGTTTGATTTTTAATATTTTATACCTTATAGGCTTTTGAAGTAGAAGAATATGCAAGATAGCGCCTTTTATATTTGCTTAACTTTACCATTACATCCAAATGTATACAAGAATTTAAAATGGTTTAGTTTTCTCAATTTCCATCATTTATACATTGCTTCTAATAGTGACTATATTCAAGCATAGCATGAACTGCTTACCAACTTCAACCCAAGATATTTTTACACTAAATTCATTTAAACATGGTTCTAGCCCACTTCTTCTAGTGTCTATTCTTTCTTTTCCGGAACTCCATGGATTTCTAAGGCGTGAAAGGCTATGACACATGTCATTCTCATCAGGAAGGCTTTGAATAAGGAGTCGTTTAAACTCCCCTTCATGATCACAACTCACAAAACAATATTAGATCATTCTCAGTTTTGGACTTACTTGCAGAAGCTTCAAAAGACTCCTCCTTTGTGGTTAAGAATAAAACTAATGTGAATCTTAAGTGGTTTCTCAAAGTCCCACCTTGAAAAGTCTTTTGAAATAAGAGATTGATATTTTATCACAACAAAACATCATACAATTTTCATAAGAAATCATCTCATTTAGGATAATATATTCAAGGATGTTCTAATCAGCAACTTACTGCTCTACATCATAAAAATCTCACTGACTCATGTATTTAAAACTGAATTTGTGAATTATTTTCAACTCACATAAGTATGAGATTTCACCATAATAAACTAGAGATCTCAAGTTTCTAACAAGACAAAGATCATGTAATTTGGATTTTCCTATCCCAAGATATGATGCATTTAAGTTGACTGATTTATCACAAAGTGCAGAATGGGACAGTTCTGTTTTTTTTATGCACTAATATAATTCATGCAACCAAAAATTTAGATAATTAATGAGATTAAATTATTATGTATTATCTTTCAAATCCAACTGGTTTCACTAGAAAAAGATTTTCCTAGCTCCAGTTATGAACATCCAAAAAATAGTAGGCTCAAATATAATCATAGAACAGAACACGCCTACTTTAATGACTTACTGGGAATTATTTAGATGTTATAAAATTCTGAAACTTTCCAGTCTAAAAATAATATAAATCAGTTTTCCAATGAAATTAGTTTCATTCAAATATCACTTTTGTAGCTCAAGTTATGATCTGATGAAGTGGACTGCTTTCTATCAGAACTTATAACAGAACTGTTATATTCACGAATTTACTGGTACTTTTGTGGTTAAGATAAAATATCAAACTTTCCAGTTTAATAATATCATAAATAAGCTTTCAAACAAAATTGGTTTCACTAAAAAAGCATTCCTGTAGGCTCAAGTTATGATCTACTTGAAGTGTACTAGTTTATATCAGAACTTATGACAGAACAACTGTATTCAAAATTTTACTTGGACTTTGTGATTAAGATAAAATTATCAAATTTTCCAGTTTGATACTACCATCAATAATATTCAAACAAAATTGGTTTCACCTAAACAGACTTCTATAGGTCAAGTTATGCTCATTTAAAGGTAGCTATATCAGAATTTTAAACTAGCTGTACTATAGCACATTACTTTTGATCTTCTAATCATTTCTTCTTATGCTCAAGACTAATTAAGTGATTGGAATAGAATGTCCATATAATGTCAATCAATGATAATTATTCAATCACCAAATATGCAAGACCTTAGCATAAACTTATTAGGAATGTGCTTAAAATTCATTGACTTTTAAGAATATGCATTAAGGATAGAAATATTTGATACCTTGTTCTTGGTCAATTGAACTATACTTTTTCTTACCCATTGATCTTCTAAAAGTCATGAACCTTGGAGATTTCACACTAATCATTTGAGAAGCATTGGCTAGAGACATGTTCCTTTAGTCAATGGTCCTATCTTCTTGAGAATTTTTCTGCATAACAAAATTACTAAGGAGACGTTTTGGTACCCATTTCATCTTGGGTCCTTGAGTTTTAGTGGTTGAACTCTTAGGAGATTTAGCAACTCATACCATCTTATCTTTCATATAATTATTTCTTCTAAAATTGCACAAATAAGAGATATGAACACGATGTTCTCAATAATTACATATAATGAGACTAAATGATGTCTTGATCATTTGAAGATCATTTTGAAACACATGGACATGGTATTGGGATGAGATTTCTGAAACCTGTTTGCCATAAACTTTATTTAGTTTTCCATGTTAAAATAGCAATTTTCCCATTATTGATAAAACATGGAACTAGAGCAAGTAGATGTAGAACACAGGGAACACTAGAAGGGGGGTTGAATAGTGTTTCTGAATATTTTTGAAAGCTTTTCGCAAACAGGTGTTAAAACACGATTTCAGACAGGCTCTTAAAGGACTGTCTGAAGTTTTCAGACGGTATAAAAAAAACTGATTTAAAACAATGTTCTTATGCCTTTATAACATATCAGATTAATTACTCTAACCCCTTGATTAGTATAAAATGAATTAACAAGAGATAAGGGTAAGAAAAACTTAGCCAATAAATTTATCCCGGTTCACTCACTACCACTGTGAGCTACGTCCAGTCCCAATGGCAAACAACCACTGGATTTCCACTATATGAATATTCAGATTACAAGCTTGAATGTGAGTACAGTCTCTCCAGACACAACGAGTACAGTATCTCCAGACACAACGAGTACAGTCTCTCCAGACACCACGAGTAAAGTCTCTCCAGACACAACGAGTACAGTCTCTCCAGACACAACGAGTACAGTCTCTCCAGACACAAACAAGTATTCTTTTCTGTCAAGCCTCTTCAGGCTCTACCACAAGTATTCTTTTCTGTCAAGCCTCTTCAGGCTCTACAAGATTTTCAAAGAAAGGGGTTTAAGCTTTTAAACTATCCAAGTTTGAAGCTCAAACCAATACAATGTACAATAAAACTGAGGTATGCTCAGGATATACAAATGTGTACAAAGAATTCTATCAGAGAGTTTTTACGGAGTAAAAACTTGCAGCGTGATGTTTCTCTTGGCTTTCTTGTATGTGATTTTCTCTCTTTTTTCTTGGTTCCTCTTGATGGTCTTCATAGAGGGGTATTTATACCCAAACTTTAATCCGTTGGAATACCACCGTTTAGAGATAGCATTAAATGCTATTTAATCGTTGTGAGACATGCTTCTGAGAGCTCTGATATTTCTGACACGATACAAGGTTTCTCTTGCATTAAGGCTGCTAAAATGTGTTGCAGAGACTGCGTTTGCAGAGATTTCCTCAGTGGTGTATGAAATTCAAAATCACCAGGAAAGGTCTCTGTGTTCCTTGCCATAAACGTGTTTTGAAAGGTACGTGCAGCAGAGGTTCAGAAAAGTCTTCACAAACTTCAGCAGAGGGTGCCACGTCATAAGTGAGACTTCAGACAGCACTGATACTTCAGACGGGTTGAGCTACTTCAGACAGCTTCAACTCTTCAGACGAGTTCTGCTTCTTCAGACAGCTTCAACACTTAGTCTTTTTATGTAGGCTCATAGTGACTCTTGCTGAAATCACAGATAAATCATTAAAACATATATGTATCTATGATAAATATTTTAACTCAAATTTGTTAAGCATTAAAACTTGGGAATTGAGTTGTCTTAAACATCATATTTTCTCTTATGATATTTTTGAGACTCAACATTCTCCCCCTTTTTAATGATGACAAATTTGTTTAAAATACATAAATCTGAAGGAGTTTTTAAAGATAAAAATATAGATAGCTCCCCCTCAGATGGTGATCTCTTAAACTGATTTGATCAAAATCAATTTCTTATGTACTCCCCCTGAGTCCTGTAATCACTTCAGATTCAGATTTGTTAGATTTTAATACTCCCCCTTTTGTCATCAATCAAAGGGAATATCAGAGCTAAACAGTAACAGAGCAATAAATTCACATAAACATATATCATAATGTTAACAATGAACTCATAAAAGGATGGGATAAGCTACTGATTGTATATATGGGAATGTTCAGAGAAAGAAACAACAATCAGACACTTGTCATAAGCTTGAAAATAAACAAAAGACAATGGCTAAAATGAACAGTTTAATCTTTCTTCTTCAGCAAGGCCTCAGTGAGAAAGGAAATCAAGTTGTCCTTGGCCTTGTTTATTGCAGCTTCCACTGAGGTTTTCAAGTCTTGCTGACCAGATCTGATAAGCTGCTGTTCTTGAAGAATTTGTTCTTGTTGAGCAATCAGATGCTTAGTCTTCTGCTCTTGATCAGCACACTTCTTTTCAAGTTTCTGCACTTGGACTTTCAACTTCAGATTTTCCTTAGCCAAGTCTTGCTCAGATTCATAGAAGATGAGTTGGATGTAGGGGCAAACAAATCTAAGCACTCCAAATCCTGGCTGCAGTCTGTAATCAGATGGGCTGAACACAGGGCAAAAGAAGGTGCCAATAGGATTTAGCAGAACCCAATCTTCATGGAAAGAGTCAGCAGGTGGGGGAAAGTGATCTCTTATATAGTGATATTTGACAGTGGTTGACTTTCCAAGTCCAATACCAGAATCAGAATCAGGACCAGTTGATCCAGAAGAAGACCCAGCAGCTTCTCTGATCTTCCAGTAAGAGGACCACATCCAATCTTGAAGTAGATGATCCAGGCCTCCTCCTAGATTTGAGATGAATTCTGGTAAGAGTCCCACTCTGATGGACTCATCACTTTAGACACAGGTGAGTTTTTCTTTGAATAGATTTTAGCTTCTTTGAATGACTCTTCCTATAGGGGATACCTAGGAACTATTCTATCAGGTTGCACCAAGATTTTAGTGGTTGGCCTGATTGAACAAGTTCTAGGTGGCCTGTAGCCTCTCATCCCAACTCCCTTGTGCAGATCCCTCTGAAACAGCTCAGACTCAGTGTTCAGCTGCCTCACAAAGCTCCATTCATCATTAGACAGCCTCAGGGAATCAGTTGAGAATGGATTGATGGGAGCCCAAATATGTGCAAGAGGGACACCCTTCCTGACTTGTCTAATCCACCTGAAGAAGCACTGTATTGATTCCTTACTTCAGCAGCAGTTTTCCTGATTAAGCCAGGATGCAAGGATACAACAGGTGCTGATCTGAAATACTGTAGCTCTTCAGACAGGGTGCTAAACTTGGGCAGTGAGCAGGGATCAGCAAGCACTTGCTCTTCTTCAACAGAGAGCTCTTCTTCCAGAGAAGGTGTAGGAGGTGGAGGTTGATGAATTGTAAGAGTGGTATTAGAGCAAGGTCATGGGTTTGTGGGGAAGGTAATGTAGGCTCAGAGAGTTGATTCTCTGAAGGTTGTGGTGAGGTAGGTTCAGAGGGTTTGTTTTCTGTTTGTGGAGGTGGTGATGGTTGTGATAGAGGTGAAGATGGTTGGTTTATAGGTGAGGTTGTGATGAAGGTTGTGTGTGAAGGTTGTGAGGGTTGATGAGGTGTTGGTTTTTCTGGTGAGGAGGGTGGTGAAGGAGTTACATTATCAAATCTCACCTTAATTCTCTTGTAGGGAGGCTTGGTTATCTCAGATTCTTTTGCCTTTGCTTCTTCCTTCTCCCTTTGTGCTTGTTTTTCTTCCCTTTTCCTTTTAAAGTATTGTTGAGCTTTAAACAAAATTTTGATACTTCTCAGCTTCATCTTCTGCTGTCAGCTGAGAGGCAATACTTCTAGTCACCCTAGGTTCAGGTTGCAGTCTGAAGTAGCTTGCCTTTGGTTCTCTTTCTCTGAGGTGCACTTGACCTCTTCCTTTCTTTGCTCCCTCAGTTATGGTTGCTTGCCTATCATCTTCAGCATAGGCCAATTGTGAAGCAATAGCAATAGCTCTATCAGTCTTTTCTTGTTCTGCTTTCTTTTCCAGCTCCTCCTGCTCCAAGGCAGTAGCCAATGCTGCCACCTGAATGAGTTTAGGATCAGATGGGCATGCAGCCAATGGCTTTAGCTACAACTACATCAGTTTCATCTGCCTCTTGAGCCTGTCCTTCCATTTCAGAAGTAGGCTGTGGAGTCTGTACAGGTTCAGACCACCCTGACTCTGCACAGATGCAGATGCTACCCTTAGCAGCACTCCTTACAGGTAGCTTCTTCAATTTTCCTTGAGGAGAGGGTTTTGATGGCTTGAACTCATGCCTCCTTATGTCTCCTCTGAGTTCATTCTCAAGAACCTCCATTGTTGTCTGCCTCTTGCAGCTTTCTCAAGAAGAAGGCTCTCCTTCATGGACGGAGAGGGAGGTCTTGGAGTCAGCTTCACTCCCATGCTCTTGAGGTTTGATTCACCAAACACAGGTTGTGAAAGGCGATCAAAAAGCCTTTCAATGAGAACTTTGAAGTGCAACAAGATTTTGGTGATGATGGTATTGTGAGGGAAGCTCCCAGCAGAGTCTCTAAGACGCTTCTGCATGTGGTACATTATGATGTTGGGGAGGTTCACCTTCTTCTTCTGCAGTAGGTGAATCAGACAAAATCTTTCCAACTCAGAAACATGGTTTCTGCTTCCATTCTTAGGGATTATAGAGCACCCTAAGATGGCATGCAAAACCTTAGCCTTGTCTGACATATGCTTTGCATCCAAGCTTGCTGGTTCAGAGGTGCCATACAGAAACTCTGTGAACTGTTTCTGTCCTCCATTTCTTGCTTCCCAGCCAGGAGTGAATACAGCTCCTTCAGTTCTGACCTCACAGATGTGAGCAATGATATCCTTCATCTACGAAGACAGAAACACCACGTACTGTGGCCTTGATGCTAGTGTAGATACCCTGAGGATTGGGTATTCCTCTGGCAGTAGCCCAGAAATCCAGCACACTTTGCTCATGCCACTGTGTCAAGTTGTGATTGAAATACGGAGTCCATCCAGCTGCATCGAACTCAGCAAACAAGTCCATTCCCAGAGATTGAAGATCCTCCAGAACTACACCCTTAGTCTTCACGATGTTGCTTCCAGCAGATTTCTTAGGGGCCATTGGAGAGTTTTCTGAAGAACTTGAGAGAGAAAAAGGATTGCTTGTAGAAGAAGGATCTCAAGAGATGACTACTGAATAGTGAACGGTGATGAAGTTCTGTGACCCACTAGCTTCCGTATTTATAGACCCATAAAGCAATGATGGCATTGTACTGGGTGCGCAGACATAGGAGAACGTGCGAAGTGGAAGAGACAAAATAAATGGAATTAAACCGTCTCATAAATCCACGTCATTTGTTTACTTCAGACAAGTGACAGATTTCAGAAACCCATATGAATTTCAGACAACCCAAAATTTCAGACAAGTTACTTGTTTCAGACAGGCTGATGAAATTTCAGATACATCATTTTTGACAGCTCAGATCACACACATTCAAAATGCATGTATGTTCAGATTATTTCTAATGAACTTAAATCTATCTTCAGTCAGAGGTTTTGTGAATATATCAGCCCATTGATGCTCTGTATCAATAAACTGAATATCAAAATACCTTTCTGAACATAGTCTCTAATGAAATGATGTTTTATTTCTATATGTTTAGCCCTAGAATGTTGAATGGGATTTTTAGACAAATTAATAGCACTTGTATTATCACACAAACAGGTATGCAGATATAGTAATGTTAAAATATTCTAACTGATACTTCACCCATAACAGTTGTGAGCAACAACTGGCTGCTGAGATATATTCTGCTTCAGCTGTTGATAAGGCAATTGTGCTTTGCCTTTTGCTTGACCAGCTAATCATATTTTCTCCAAAGAAATGACATCCACCACTAGTGCTTTTTCTTTCAATTCTTTAAGATATCTGAAGATTCTTCTTACAGCTTTATAGTGAGTACTCCTTGGATCAGATTGAAATCTAGCACACAGACATACACTGGCCACAGGGGCAAAGGTTTCAGTGAAATCAATACCTTCTTGCTGGTTGTACCCTTGAGCAACTAATCTTGCCTTGTTTCTGACTACCTTGCCTTCTTCAGACAACTTGTTTCTGAACACCCATTTGGTTCCAATAATAGTTTTCCCATGGGGTTTAGGAACAAGGGTCCAGACATCACTCCTAGCAAATGATTCAGCTCTTCTTGCATGGCTAGGATCCACCCTTCATCATGCAAAGCTTCATCAATGTTCTTTGGCTCTATTTCAGATAGGAGAGCAAGAGAATTCAGAATCTTGAATTTTGATCTTGTCTTAACTCCTTCTGAAGTGCTGCCCAATGATTTGCTCCTTAGGATGATGTGATTTGTATTTCCAATCAGGTTTCTGAGGAAGTATCACATCTGTTTGTTCTGTTGAGACTCAACATTTGTCTGAAGAGGTTTAGTAACAGTAGGTACTTCAGACAGTTTCTCATCCTTCGAGTTGCTATGGTCATTCAGCTCCATTCCTGCAAAGTCATCCTCTAGATCTGATAGTTCCCTATCAGTCTCTTTGTTATCATTGAATTTAACATGAATAGTTTCTTCAACAGTTAAAGTTCTAGAGTTATACACTCTATAGGCTTTAGATGTTTCAGAATATCCAATGAAAAATCCTTTATCAGACTTTGCATCAAATTTTCCAAGATCATCCTTGGTGTTGAGTATAAAACATTCACATCCAAAGGTGTGGAAGTATGATATGTTGGTTTTCTTCCTTTCCACAGTTCATAGGCAGTCTTTTTCAGAATTGGTCTTACCAATATTCTGTTTTGAAGGTAACATGTTGTGCTAACAGCTTCTGCCCAGAAGGATCTTGGTAAGCTGCATGAGTTGAGCATGGTCCTTGCCATCTCTTGCAAACTTCTGTTCTTTCTCTCAACAACCCCATTCTGTTGAGGTGTTCTAGCCACAGAGAAATTGTGTGAGATCCCATTCTCATCACAGAACATTTGAAAGTTTGCATTCTCAAACTCTCCACCATGATCACTTCTGATAACAGAAATACAAAATCCTTTCTCATTCTGTACCTTCTTGCAGAATACTGTGAAATTCCTAAAAGTCTCATCCTTGCTTCTTAGGAATAACACCCAAGTAAATCTAGAATAGTCATCAACAATGACCAAGCCATATTTCTTACCACTAAGACTTTCTGTTCTAATAGGACCAAACAAGTCAATATGTAGAAGTTCTAGTGGTCTGCTAGTTGAAACAACATCTTTACTCTTAAAAGAGTGTCTTGTTTGTTTCCCTTTCAGACAACTTTCACATAAAATGTCAGATTTGTATGAAAGCTTGGGCAATCCTTTAACAAGATTGTGTTTTGCTAATCTTGAGATTAATCTCAAGCTGGCATGCCCAAGTCTTTGATGCCAAATCTGTTTTTCATCTTCAACAGAAATGAAACACTTTACATTTTGACTTGCTAGATCCTCTAGATCAATTTTGTACACATTGTTGTGTCTCTTAGCAGTAAAGAGGATTTGCTTAGAGGAGTCTTTGACTATGCATCCTTCCTTAGTAAAGGATACCACATAACCACTGTCACATAATTGACTTATGCTCAGTAAGTTATGTTGTAGTCCCTCCACTAGAAGTACATTTTTAATAAGGGATGAAGGAGATATACCTACAGTCCCTATTCCAATGATCTTCCCTTGCTGATTTCCACCAAAGGTGACCATTCCACCAGCTCTAGGTCTAAGGTTTTGGAACAAAGACCTTTCTCCTGTCATGTGTCGCGAGCACCCACTGTCCAGGTACCATTTGTGGGGTCTCCTTTGTCCTGTTAAACACATCTGCAACAGGAATAATTAAGTTTTTAGGTACCCATATTCTTTTGGGTCCTTTCTTGTTAGCTTTGGGCCTTGTCTTTCTCTGTGTTTGCACTGAGCACATTGTGTCCAGGCTTACCACAGTGAGAACACCCAGTAACCTTCTTTTTAGAAAATTTAAGACAGTAGGAGGTTCAGACAAGTTATGATCACAAAAGCCTAGTCCAGTTTTGTCAAGGGAATGCCTTTGACTTCCAAGCATTATATTCAGATTTTAGTTCCTTTGACAAATTTGGACAGATCTTTTGTCAGTTCCACAACCTGCTTCTGAAGTTTCTTATTTTCTTCAGACACAGCTTGTGAACTGCAGTTTTTAGTCTCAAGAACCTTTTCTTTGAGCATAATATGTTCTATCTCAAGTGCCTCATATTTGTTACACATTTCTGTGTGGGCTTTGGATAGATTCTTATACTCTTGGAAAGTTCTTGAGAACTTTCCACCAGATCATCATACATTTCTTGTAGAGTAAGAGGAAATACCTCAGCTTCAGAGCTGTCTGAGGATGGTAGACTAGCCATGAGACACAAATTTGCCTTTTCTGAAGTATCTCCTTCTTCTTCTGAGGTTGATTCATCAAGATCTTCCCATGTTGCCATGAGACTTTTCTTCTTTTTGGAAAACTTCTTCTTGAAGTTTTTTTTCTTCAGTCTTGGACAATCAGCCATTATGTGTCCTGGTTGCTTACATTCAAAGCAAGAAATTTTATCAGGGTTAGACTCTTTACCTGTCTTACCTAATTTGGATGATGACGGTTGGTTCTTTCTGAACATTCCTCTGTTCTGCAACATTCTCTTGATCTTTCTGCTTAAAAGGGCAAGATCATCTTCATCTTCTGATCTGTCTTTCAGAATCTTCATCTGCTTCTGAAATGTCCTCAGCTTGCATAGCCTTCATGCTGCCATGCCTAGACTGTTTGACTTTGGAGTTTAGAGCCAGAGACTTCTTCTTGTTGTCATCTTCTCCAAGCTCAAGTTCATGGACTTTGAGAGATCCCAACAGTTCTTCTATTCTCAGAGAGTTCAAATCTCTTGCCTCTTGAATGGCAGTGACTTTGGGTCTCCAGGACTTAGGTAGACTTCTTAGAATCTTTCTGTTGTTGTCTCCAGATTCATAGGTTCTTCCTAAGGACCTGAGTCCATTGGTTATGGTCTGAAATCTCCCAAACATTTGGTCAACAGTTTCAGTTTTCTTCCATCTTAAACATCTCTTACAGATGTATAAGCATGCTGATTTGGATTGCTTGACAGTTTCAGTCCCTTCATGGGCTGCTGCAAGAGTATCCCAAATCTCCTTGGCAGAAGTGCAATCCATGGACCTTCTCATATTCTGATTTATTCAAGGAACATATCAGATAGAGTTTGGCTTTAGCATTCATCTGGACTCTAGTCTTCTGCTCCAGGGTCCATTCAGTCTTAGGTATAGGCAAACCATTTTGCATAGGCACATAATCTCCATCAGTGACCACCTCCCAAACATCAATGTTGTTGCTCTCAATGAACAACTTCATACGATCTCTCCAGTAGTGGTAATCCACTCCATTGAATGTTGGGGGTCTTGTGATAGAGGCTCCTTCTGTGATATATTGCCTGTTGTTGTTAGAAGCTTCCATTTGGATCTTTCAGTCCTCAGTCACTTGTTAGGTGCTTCAACCCTGAGTAGAGCTCTGGTACCAACTGTAGGAACACAAGGAAACACTAGAAGGGGGGTTGAATAGTGTTTCTGAATATTTTTGAAAGCTTTTCGCAAATAGCTGTTAAAAACACGATTTCAGACAGGCTCTTAAAGGACTGTCTGAAGTTTTCAGACGGTATAAAAAAAAACTGATTTAAAACAATGTTTTATGCCTTTATAACATATCAGATTAAATTACTCTAACCCCTTGATTAGTATAAAATGAATTAACAAGAGATAAGGGTAAGAAAACTTAGCCAAGAAATTTATCCTGGTTCACTCACTACCACTGTGAGCTACGTCCAGTCCCAATGGCAAACAACCACTGGATTTCCACTATATGAATATTCAGATTACAAGCTTGAATGTGAGTACAGTCTCTCCAGACACAATGAGTACAGTCTCTCCAGACACAACGAGTACAGTCTCTCCAGACACCACGAGTACAGTCTCTCCAGACACAACGAGTACAGTCTCTCCAGACACAACGAGTACAGTCTCTCCAGACACCACGAGTACAGTCTCTCCATACACAAACAAGTATTCTTTTCTGTCAAGCCTCTTCAGGCTCTACCACAAGTATTCTTTTCTGTCAAGCCTCTTCAGGCTCTACCACAGTATTCTTTTCTGTCAAGCCTCTTCAGGCTCTACCACAAGTATTCTTTTCTGTCAAGCCTCTTCAGGCTCTACCAAGATTTCAAAGAAGGGGTTTAAGCTTTTAAACTATCCAAGTTGAAGCTCAAACCAATACAATGTACACTAAAACTGAGGTATGCTCAGGATATACAAATGTGTACAAAGAATTCTATCAGAGAGTTTTTACGGAGTAAAAAACTTGCAGCGTGATGTTTCTCTTGGCTTTCTTGTATGTTGATTTTCTCTCTTTTTTCTTGGTTCCTCTTGATGGTCTTCATAGAGGGGTATTTATACCCAAACTTTAATCCGTTGGGAATACCACCGTTAGAGATAGCATTAAATGCTATTTAAATCCGTTGTGAGACATGCTTCTGAGAGCTCTGATATTTCTGACAGTGATACAAGGTTTCTCTTGCATTAAGGCTGCTACAAATGTTGTTGCAGAGACTGCGTTGCAGAGATTTCCTCAGTGGTGTATGAAATTCAAATCACCAAGGAAAGGTCTCTGTGTTCCTTGCCATAAACGTGTTTGAAAGGTACGTGCAGCAGAGGTTCAGAAAAGTCTTCACAAACTTCAGCAGAGGGTGCCACGTCATAAGTGAGACTTCAGACAGCACTGATACTTCAGACGGGTTGAGCTTACTTCAGACAGCTTCAACTCTTCAGACGAGTTCTGCTTCTTCAGACAGCTTCAACACTTAGTCTTTTTATGTAGGCTCATAGTGACTCTTGCTGAAATCACAGATAAATCATTAAAACATATATGTATCTATGATAAATTTTTTAAACTCAATTTGTTAAGCATTAAAACTTGGGAATTGAGTTGTCTTAAACATCATATTTTCTCTTATGATATTTTTGAGACTCAACAGTAGATACTTCAATTTTTGCAAATGTTGAAACCAGTTTTCAACTTCATTTTCAAGATTAAAATGATTTTTGAAGATATTTGAGTTTCACAAATTACAAATATATCTTCTTCAAGAAAATCATATTCAACTTTCAAAGTTTCAATTTGAAGTTCAATAGAAAAGACCTCCTTTTTTAAAAAAAAACATTCCATATTCTTATTTTCAAGGTTTATCAAAGCTTCATTCAATTCCTCATAAATGTTCAAGTTTTGCAGTACATTACCTTAAGGTCCTTATGAGCCACATGTAGAGTTGTATCAATTTTCTAACATCATTGGCTCCTTCTTGAAGTGTTCATTTCTTCAATATTCTGCATAAACACTTTTGGAGTGTGCCTCTTGGTTGGCCATTACTTCTTCCTGAATCTTTTCCTCTCACACGGTTAAGTGTGCTCAACCCATAGAGGTTGAGCTCTGATACCAATTGAAGTAAATCATAGAGTCATAAGAAAGGGGGTTGAATTGTGACACTTGAAAACTTTTGGTCCAACCTGCAAGCACTTTGACAACTTACTGATCTCTGCTCAAGGAATGCCTTGGCTATCAGAAGTTCTTTCTAGAAGATAGTGGTTAGTGAATAATGCCAACTAAGTAGATTAAAACTATCATCTTAAAAGCAAGCAAAATCATAGGGACTGATATCATCAAGATTTATTCTTCCATATAATGTATTTAATGTAGTTACAAACTCAGAATAAGGTTCAGAAAAATAATATAATGTTTATGTAGTTATACAGAAGCAAAACAATGAATCTGTCACTTTAAACCAATCTTCTGAAGGGTCAAATAATTTTGTATTTTAATAAAACTTTCCAGAATAGTTATTTAACCAATAACTAATATGATTGTGTGAGAAAAACTATTCAGAAGAATAGTATAAAGCATCTACAGTTGTGCAGAAGCAATACATTGAATCTGTCACTTTAAACCAATCTTCTGAAGGGTCAAATGAACTTGAAACTTGATGAAGCTTTCCAGATCAGATATTTGATTAGTAAACAACCAGAATATAAAGTTAAATCTTATTAAAATTAAGTTTGTAAAGATCTGGTAGTTTGAACCCCAAGTTCAATGTTGAACAATGGACAAATTTCACAGAAATGTGCTTTTGAAGCACCAAACAGTTTCATAATTTAATGAAACTTTCCAGATCAGTATTTTAACTGATATGGATTGTGATTTATGTGAAAATATCAGTTTAAAATAAGTTTTATCAAAATATGGTTTATAGCTTGCTAAATGTTTAAAGTATGAACAAAAACTAACCAAACAATAGATGTATGTGCAGGAAAATTAAAGAAAGTAAGGGTAAGAGATATTGCACACATGATTTTTATACTGGTTCACCCTCACAATCCTTGGGCTACGTCCAGTACCTACACCTGTAGGATTTTCCACTATATCAACCTCTGATACAATGATTTCTTGGGGTGCTCCTCACCACTAGTATTTTCTGCAGCCTCTTCAGGCTCAAACAGCTGATTTCTGCAAATAGTAGGGCACACCTCACCATTGCAGAATCAAACTAACTATCTCTCAAGGCTTTACACATACTGCAGCTTCTTCTGCAGAAAGTACAGACTAAAAATACCTTGCAGATTTCCTTCTTGCAGGAGTTACACCTCTTTTTAGCTCGACTACACCAGTGCAACAACTCACAGCAACAATTATACACTCTCTCAATAGACACTAACACTCTCAAAGCACTCTTGAAAGTTCACAGAAGATGTATTTACTGAGAATATAGAAAACAGGCTCAAAACTACTACAAATTAAGCACAGCGGCAAAGACTTGAGCCATCTCTCTTTTACTAAACTTTTTAAAGCAGAATCTGAGAAAATGTGAAGAGAGAGAAAGTCTCCAGAAGATGGATTTGTAAATCTATGCCCGGATACTTCTTCTGGAGAGAGGTGTGTCTAAACATGAAGGGAACTCCTCATTTTATAGCAGATTGGAGAGGCAACTAGCCGTTGGAAAGCTTCTTGGACCTCAAGCTGTGTTCCTTGACCTGTCCTTGTCATGTAGCAGCTGTTTTTCTGCAGATACAGTTGTCAAGTTTGACTAGAGCACCTTCTAAGGACCTATCTTTTGCAGATGGAAAAACTTCAGACAAGTTGAACCTTCAGACAGCTTCAACACTTCAGACAGGTTTAAACCTTCAAACAGTCTTTATTAAGATTAAAGTGGCTTGCTGAAATCATAGATAAAACATTAAAAACATATGTATCCATGATAATTCTTTTAACCCAAATTTGGTTAAACATTAAAACTTAGGGATTGAGCTGTCTTAAATCATTCATAATCTTCCTTATGATATTTTTGAGACTCAACATTCTCCCCCTTTTTAATGATGACAAATTTTGCTTAAAATAAATAAATCTGAGAGGAGTTTAAAATTATCATAGTGTAATATAAGTATAACTCCCCCCTCAGATAAATACTTCTCAGGTCTAACAGTTTCCGATATTTCTCAAATACTCCCCCTGAGACCTGTAACCACTTCAGATTCAGATTTGTTAGATTTTAATACTCCCCCTTTGTCGTCAATCAAAAGTAACTTCAGAGCAATAATCACAAATCAAGATCAAGAATAACAATCAGATCAAACAATATAATCAAAGCAATCAGAGCTTATAAAACAACATGATACCAACAACTGATTGTATTAAAGCAATGTTCAGACAAACAAAAAAAATAAGAATCTGAAAATTAACACAAAACTGAAATAAACATCACACTGGCTACACATCATAGACTATACATTATTCTTCTTTCAGCAATGGCTACTATCAGTAAAGCAGAAATCTCTTCTTTAGCCTTGTCAATCTGAGAGATAACAGTAGCCTTCAGTTCTTCTTGCCCAGTTCTGATCTGCACACTGTCTTGGAGAATCTGATCCTGTTTAGCAACCAGATCAACATTCTTCTTCTCTAACCTCTTGACTTGCAGTTTCAGTCTTTTGTTCTCTTCTTCAGGGTCCTTCTCAACCTCATATGGCACAATCTTGATGCTCTCATGATAGAATCTGAAACCTGAACCCTTGTGGCAGATGATAGTCTTCAGGATGGCTGACAGCAAAGTGGAACTTATGAATTGGAATCATGACAGGCCAATCCTCTGTGAAAGAAGCCATAGGGAATCTGCCTCTGACATACTGATAATCTACAAGAGTAGAGGCACCAGGATATGTCATGGAGTCTTCATCCTGTCCTGAAGTACCAGAAGAAGATCCAGCAATTTCTCTGATATTCCAGTAGGATGACCACATCCAATCCCTGGAAGAATGATCTAAGCCACTTTGTTTCTTGATCATTGCAGGGAACTTCTTATTCCAGGAAGCCTCAGACAAGAACTCATACATCTGCAGATAATTAGGATAAGTCTTGAGCTTCTTAAACTTGTCTTCAGGGCCTTCCTCCAAGGGATACCTGGGAATGATTCTATCAGGTTGCACTAAGATCTCTGTGGATGGCCTGATGGAAATTGCCCTTGGGGGCCTGTACCCTCCCATGCCTACCAGCTTCAGATAGTCCCTTTCAAACAGCTCAGCCTCTGTTGATAGTTTCCTAGCAAAGCTCCAATCCTCATTGGACAGCTTCAAAGAGTCAGCAGAAAAAGGGTTAAAGGAGCCCACTTATGAGCAGGGCCTTTACCCTTTCTGATCTTCTCCAACTGACCATCATATGCCTCATCTAAACTTCCTTGGTACTTTGCTCTTACTTCAGCTGCAGTCTGCTTGATAAGACCTTGATGCAGAGAGATAGGGGGCTCATCTCTGAAGTACTGAAGCTCTTCAAATAGATTAGGGAATTTAGGAACCCTAACCCTTTCAGTAAATAGACTTCATACCTGATTGTGGAACTTCAGAGGCTAACTCAAAATTCCAATCAGTAAGGGGCCATGCATAGGGGTCAAAAGTAGGTTCTGTGAAGAAATCCCTACTTTTAGGACCTAGCCTCAGCTGCTCGGGCAGCATACCTCCCTTCCAGACTTGAGAATGGCCTTCTTCATGTTGATCTTCTAAGAAATCTTCTGACTGTGTAGCTTCTGAAGATGATAGGGATGATGATGGTGATGATGGTGGTGATGGTGGTGATGGTGCAGATTCTCCTTCTTGAATCTCTGAATCCTTCTTCTCAGGTTCAGTTACAACCTCTCTTCTTCTCTTCTCCTCTTTCTTCTCAGGTGAGGATGGTGGAGATGGTGTAACATTGTCAAACCTTACCTTGAGCCTTTTTACAGGAAGCTTCACAACCTCAGATTCCTTTTCCTTGATAGCTTCCTTTTCTTTTTCTTCTCTTCTCCTCTTGAAAAAGAGATTTGCTTTAACGAAATTTTGGTACTTACTAGCTTCATCCATTTCCTCAAGTTGGCTGGCAGTGCTCCTTGTTACTCTGGCAGGTGGTGCAGGGGCTGTTTGAAACAGCTTTGTCCTTGCACTCTTCCTTTGCTGAGCACTTGATCTTTTCCTTTTCTTAGATGCTTGGGCTATAGTAGCTAGCCTATCATCTTCAGCAATAGCAAGCTGAGAGGCCACAACTATAGCATAGTCAGAATTTTTCTTGTTCTACCTTCTTTCTCCAACTCTTTTTGCTCTAATGCAGTAGCAAGAGCTGCTACCTGAATCAGTTCAGGATCTGATGGACATGCAGCTAAGGGTTCTGCTGGTACTGCCTCAGAGTCAGCAATCTCAGCAATCTCTTGAGCTTTTCCTTCTGGTTCAGAAGTAGGCTTAGGAGACAGAGGCTTAACAACTTCAGATGTCTGACCCACAATTTCAGACGACTTCGTCAGAGCCTTCTGAACAGGTTCAGATCCCTGAGTCTGTAAAGCTTCTAGAGAAACTTTTGCTGAGCTCCTCACAGGGAGTTTCTTTCTCTTCTGCTGGGAGGAAGGCTTGGAAGGCTTGAACTCCTTCTTCCTTATATCTCCCTGAAGCTCATCCTCAAGGACTTCTAAGGTTGTTCTCCTCTTTGCAGCTTTCTCAGACAGAATGCTCTCCTTCAGAGAGGGAGATGGAGGCCTTGGAGTCAGCTTTATCTGCATGCTCTTCAGGTTGTTCTCTCCAAAGAAAATTGGGCCTTTGTGATCAAACAACCTTTCTATGGGAACCTTGAAGTGAAGAAGGATTTTTGTGATGAGAGTGTTGTGGGGAAGACTGGATGCAGAATCTCTGATCTTCTTTTGCATGTGAAACAGAAAGATGCTGGGAAGATTCATCTTCTTTTTCTTGATCAGGTTTATCAGACAGAACCTCTCCAGTTCTGAAACATGATCCCTGCTTCCACTTAGGGATTATGGGTTCCCCAAGATAGCATGAAGAACCCTGACTTTCTCCAGCATGTATTTTGCATTCATGCTCTCTGGTTCTTCTGTTCCATAAGCAACTTGGTGAACTCCTTGTGCCCACCTTTCTTCACCTCCCAGCCTGGAGTGAAGGTAACACCTTCAGCTTTCACACCCAGAATGGTGGAAAGAATCCCTTCATCAACGAACACAGGGATACCAAGCACAGTAGACTTGATGCTGGTATGTACTCCCTTAGAGTTGGGAATACCTCTAGCATAAGTCCAGAACTCCACCACACTTTGTTCATGCGAAGCAGTGTAGATGTTCTCAAAGAATGGAGTCCATCCTGCTCCATCAAACTCACCAACCAGTCCATACCAAGGTCTTGAAGCTCCTCTAGGTTAACACCCTTGGTTCTGACCACATTTCTTGCAGAAGATGCCTTAGGTGCCATTGTTGTTGCAGAAAAAGCTTCGAGAGAGAGAAAACTTTCTTGACTGTTGAACAGAGAGAGATAGTGTGAGAGCAGGTCACAATCTCGAAGTCATTATGAGAGATCTTCCCCAAACAGGTCTCAAAGAGAGAGTCACCACCGAACTCCCGAAAGATCCCGACATCAGACTCCAGTTGCCAATGATGGATGCCAGCAATCAGGGCACCCCATGATTTATTTTATCATGAGAGGATTGCAGGTGGCAGCGAAAGTGGAAATTCCAAAAACGACATCTGAAGGAGATTCTCTGCTTCTTCATCCCGAAGTCCCATGCAAGAGTCTCGTGCTCCAAAGCGTCAATACCCGCCTTTGAGTTTCACAGATGATGATTATGGTCTCATGATTCCAGGACATGATGATCCACTTTTTATTACAGTGTTTGTAGCAAAACATGAAGTTCACGGACTCTTCATTAATCAAGGGAGCTCGGCGGATGTCATGTTTTTAAAGACTTACCATAAGCTGCACATTCCCCGGTCGGATTTGCTTCCCTAATGGAGGAGATCCAATAGGTTTCACAGGAGACAAAACACGTCCTAAAGGGTATGTAGAGTTGTTGGTCACCTTCGGGAAACCACCGGTCTAAAAAATTTACAAAGTAAGATTTCTGGTAGTAGATTGTCCGACTACCTACAACGCTATCCTCTGAAGGCTAACCCTGAATTCCATCGGAGCCGTGATTTCAACAAGTCATCTGATGATGAAATTTTAGAGTGATGATGGGAAAATTATTGAGATAATAGGAGATCAAATTACAGCAAGGTCTTGTTATAAGGAGTCTCTTAAAGTTAGCAAGACAAACAAGGTGGAGTTGAAAGAGAACAAGTCACTAAGTGTCGCCGACATATTGTTAGCAGATCTGGATGTATGTGAAGACTTCGGAGGAAGTCGTCCAATTCCGGAGGGTGATTCTCAACCTTTACAAATAGGTCTAGATCACGATATGGTGGTTAAAATCGGAAACGGATTACCAGTCGAGGTGGACACTGCACCATGTGACTTAGTATTGAAGAATTCAGATCTTTTCGCTTGGACTGTTGCTCATATGCCGGGACTCGATCCCGACATCATTTGCCACCGTCTCTCTGTTGACCCACGCATGTCACCGAGTTACTTGACGCCGGATTCATTAAGGAAATTAAATATACAATTTGGCTTTCAAATGCAGTCTTAGTTAAGAAATCTTCTGGAAAATGGTGTATGTGTGTAGATTACACTGATCTGAATAAAGCATGTCCAAAAGATTCTTATCCCTTGCCTAACATCAATCGTTTGGTCGATGAATATTCTGGTTTCCGCTTGTTATCATTCATGGATGCTTATTCTGGTTATAATCAAATACCGATGTACCCTCCAGATCAAGAGAAAACTACTTTCATGACTGAAGAGGCAAATTATGTTATAGAATGATGCCTTTCGGCTTAAAGAATGTGGGGCAACCTATCAGAGAATGATGAACATGGTATTCCAAGAACAAATAGACAGCATCATATAAGTGTATATTAATGATATGATTGTTAAAAGCAAAGATGACGAGCAACACGTCGTTAGCCTTGTCGAGGTGTTCAATCAGCTTTGTCATTTTAATATGCACTTGAACCCAAAAAAATGCACTTTTGGCGTCCCAGCTGGGATATTTTTGGGTTTCATGATAACTGAAAGAGGGTCGAAGCCAACCCCGACAAATGTCGGGCTGTACTTGAAATGAAGAGTCTTTCTTCAATTAAGGAAGTTCAATAACTGACTGGAAGATTACCTGCATTGACGAGGTTCATTGCAAAATCTGCTCATAAAGCACTTCCTTTTTTCCGGCTTTTAAAGAAGGGGAAGGATTTCACTTGGGATGACGAATGCAAGGAAGCGTTCAAGAAGATTAAAAGCATTCTGGCTTCACCCCCAGTTTTATCTCAGCCAATACAGGGAAAATCACTTATATATACATATATATATATATATCTGTCACTGAAGAAGCCATTAGCTCGATTTTAATCTGAGAAGTTGATAAATCCCAACTTCCCATTTTCTTTGTCAGTAATGCTTTATAGGGAGCTGAACTTCGTTATCCTAGGGTTGAAAAGGTTGCCCTAGATCTCATTATCACAGCTCGTCGACTTCGGAAATATTTTCAGGCCCATCAAATTAAAGTCAGAACGAATCAACCTATCCGACAAATTCTTCACTGACCAGATCTTGCAGAAAGGATGGTAGCTTGGGCGACAGAGCTTTCAGAATTCAGAATTCAATATGAACCTTGGCAATCAATTAAAGCGCAAGCTTTGGCTGACTTTATTGCAGAATTAACGCCAGCAATGACAACATCATCTAAGGATTTTTGGGAAGTCCATGTAGACGGATCATCAAATACTAAGGGAAGTGGAGCTGGAATTTTGTTCGAAGGACCTGACGGGATGATATTAGAGAACTCACTTTCTCTTTCCCGACGTCATACAATCAAGCTGAGTATGAAGTCCATGGTTAGCAGGCATTGCGGACTAGGCGATGTGAGCTCGGTTGTTGTGACCGCGATCAAATCAATAGTGATTTCCCAATTAGGTGTTATCCCAAATAAGGGACGTTGAATTACTAGGTCAAAGAATACCGTTGTTACCGAATACGTAGAAAAAAAATCAAAGAATTGCTTCAAATCTTTCTCCGCGTTTTTACATAGTTTAATATTCACTGCGAAAGAAACTCGAGAGTAGATATTATGTCCAACTGCAGGCACAAAATCTTCCGGGATAATAGATCGGGTTATTCAAGAAATGGTTCCATTTCTGAAATCATCATGTCGGTTGAGAATAATGACGATTGGTTCACAAAGATCAACATACTTGATGAATGGGGTCCTTCCGTCCGGCATCACGAAACGCTAAACGTGTCCAGCGTTGAGCTGCTCATTTTTGTATTATTAATGGAGCTCTTTACCGAAGAGGTTTGGTTCAACCTTTGCTGAAGTGCATCGGAAATGAGACAACGACATATGTTATGGCTGAGATACATGAAGGAGTTTGCGGACATCATTAGGTGGAAAAGCTTTAGCCCGAAAAGTCCTCTGAGTTGGTTACTATTGGCCGACTTTAGAGAAAGATTGTATAGAATATGTGAAAAAATGTGATTCATGTCAAAGGAATGCCGATATCCATCACGCTCCACCCGAGGAACTTTCATCTATCACATCTCCGTGTCCTTTCGCTTGGTGGGGAATTGATATCCTTAGACCATTTCCAACAGCTCCCGGACAGATAAAATACCTCGCTGTGGCAGTTGATTACTTCACGAAATGGATCGAGGCGGAACCTTTGGCCAAAATCACAGCTAAAAACCTTTGTAAGTTCATATTCAAATTTATCATTTGTCATTTTGGAATCCTAGATAATGTGGTTACAGATAATGGCACCCAATTCGCCAACAAAGGTTTCCGCGCTCAACTGGATGACTTCCACATTAAACATCAATTCTCTTCAGTTGAGCATCCACAAACCAATGGCTAGGCCGAGTTAGCAAATAAAGTCATTTTGAGGGGATTAAGAGACGACTAGGACACGACAAAGGCTTATGGGCAGAACAGTTATGTAATGTCCTTTAGGCTTATCATACAACTCCTCATTCAACCACGGGAGAAACTTCGTTCCGTCTCGCTTATGGCATCGATGTTGTTATTCTAGTAGAAATCGGAGCTCCTACGATGTTGTAACCAACGATGCAAAATTGAGAGAAGATCTCGATTTAGTGGAGGAAATGCGAGATAGAGCCGCTATTCGTGAAGTTGCAGTCAAACAACAATCAGCTCGGCGTTATAACACGAAAGTAGTTCCGAGAACTTTTTCAGTCGGGGATCTGGTTCTCCGAAGAGCTGACGTCGGAAACAAAAATGCCTCATGTAACGTCCTAATTCCTGAATTCATAAAATAATGCATGTTGGGAGCACCATTTCTAAATCCTTGAAATTATTTCATTCATTATTAATATCATTATACAATACATTACAACACTCATGTAACCCAACCATCACCTAAGCATAAACTCTAAATATAACTCAAAAATTTCAAATACAATGCCACTCTGTGGCTACAATATCATATTACAATTTACAACAATAAAATGAGACTACTACAATGAGGACTACAACACCCATGCAGTGAGCCATCCATTCTCCAATCAAGCAACCTGGCAGCAACCTGCACAACTGAATATAATTCCTACATCGTGGGATGAGACTACGTCCCAGTGAGTGCGGTAATAGTGTGTGCAGTGTGGGGAGATAATACACATAAGCATAGAAGGACTACTTAAATTCAATTCCTATCAATTCATACATCAAACATACATTTAATTCATAACAATTCATTCATTAAACTTTACATTCAATTCATAACAATTCTTCCATTAGGATTTTCTTTCAACCTTTTTGGTGTAATTCCCAACACTAGTGGGGTCTATCACTTGAACCTCTGACCTGGATTGAGCTCCATACCGTTCAAGGGACGTCTCCCTTGTGGCCAATTTAACCTCCTGTCTTAATTAACATTCACATTCAACATTTGGTGTATTACCCAACACCAGTAGGTTCTTATTACCTGAACCTCTGACCTTTCAAGGAAAGTCTCCCTTAAGGCCAATTTAACCTCCTATCTTAATTAGCAATCACAATCACATTTTAGCGTTCTTAATCCTCTTGGTACGAGACCCCTTTTGTTTCCTTTTTGGACCGAAGCCCCCTTTTTCCTCTTTGGACCGAAGTCCCCTTTTAATTTTCCATTAAACATCCATGCATGTACTTAAATTCAGTTCATGAAATAGAAGCATCTACAAGCAAACATATTACCTTATCCTTTAACATAGAAGGGAAGAAATAGAGAGGGCTCACAACAATTATTCTTTCCTCAAACCCTAGCTATCTCAACCCCCACATGTTCTTTCAATTATGGAATGAGAATAATTTCAACTATTTGCATTTTCAAGTTCCCATCATCAAACATTCAAGCATTTCCCCCAAAATCCCCAAATCTCCTAATCTAGGGTTTGAGCCTTAGAGGCAAAACATCAATCAATCCAAACATTCAACCAATCCAAACATATACATACCATTTCCAAACATAACAATCAATATAGAAAGGGAATGAATGAAGGGGATCATGTGAGAGACAACACAAACCCAAACAATGAGTAAGGGGAGAACCACACTCACCTCTAATGGAGGAAATAGAGAGAAATGGAAGGATGTGGATGAAGATCCAAGCTCCAAGAGGTGGGGTAAGCTTCAAGCTAGCTCTTCTCCTCCTTTCTCTCACTTTCTCTCTCTAAGAGTCTCTCTCTAAACACGAAAGGAAGAAGAAGAAAAGTGAGGAATTTGTGCCCTATTTGGGTTTTTAAAAGACTTCCACGTGCATTCTCGCTCAAGCGAGCCCTTCTCGCTTGGGAGAAAATGCTGAGAAGATTCTGAATTCGCATTCTCGCTCGAGCGAGAATACTCCAGAGAGCATTCCCCTCTCTGGATGATTCTCGCTTAAGCGAGACCCTTCTCGCCCAAGCGAAAAACGTCCAAAGAGAACTCCAAAATCCCCTGATTCTCGCCTGAGCGAGATCACTCTTGCTCAAGCGAAATCTATAGAATCCAAAATCCTTACTTTTGTTGCATAACTCGCTCAAGCGAGACCATTCTCGCTTGAGCGAGAACCCTAAGACTTAATTCCTTACTTTTAACTCCTCTTTAATCCTAACTCACTCTTTCCCACTCATTCCTAGTTCCTTTCCTTACAACCTCCTCCTAACTTGGTTTTCTCATCCAAAACTCTCCTCACTCTAATTTCTGCCACCTTAAACCCTTGTAATTCTCTCTTAAAACTCGAAACTCTTGGTTTACTTATATAATTCTTGTCTAAATTCACATTCTTGACCCCAAGTTTCTCTCCCTACCGAATTCACAACCTAAGGCTCCTACTCTATTTGTTAGGCCTTACTTTCCGGGATGTTACACCTCACAAGGAAAACTTGCTGAAAATTGGGGAGGTCCTTATAGTGTGAAATCTAAGGCGAAATCAGGTGCTTATTATTTGGAAACACTTCCAAGAATCCCAATTCCGAGAACATGGAATGCTGATAAACTTCGAAGGTAATTTAGTTGATCAATTGAAAGTTTGTACTTAATAAACACATGATCTATTAATGATGGTTTCATTAAATATGTACTAATCGTTCCTAATAAAGAGCACTTTCGGACTCAATCCTTGATTTTATATCGGGCTAGACCCTTGATTCCCATTAATAATGTTATTCTCCTATCTCGGCTTGCCACCGAAGGTAGTGAGGAAATACCAAAACAGGCCCCGAGTTTCTTTTTAGGAACCAGGTTTGAGGAGATCCTACATCGGCTAATGTCAGGATCTCCAATGTGCACCGAATGAAGAAATAACTTGAAGATAAACGACATAACATGAATCATACTTGAACCAAAGAAGGGTATTTTTTAATTCAAAACAACTAGATCCTCATCAAAATAAGATTAGCAAAATGACAGCAATGAAACCTTCCGAAGCAAGGAAACCTGCTGAGTGATCTCAACCTGCTAAAGGTGAAGAACCTCCTGAAGTTGTGAGACGTCATTCTAATGTATGTTCGTCTTCAATACAATATTCTGTGATATTCTCTCTGAAGACTCAAGAAAACCGTAGTTTGCCCCAGTTACTTGTGCCTCTCATCCTTCTGGAAAGTCAGAGAAAATGTTTTTGGCATATTTCAAATTTCTCTCACCAAAAAGGCAAAGTCTGCTGTGAAGTACAAGCTGCTTAGAAAAAGTAAAGCCTACATTGTTGACTCTACTACCTGCTACTGCAGAGGTTTCAAGCTACGTGTCACAACTGGAGCATTTGCATTAAATGCTATCTCTCAATGGGAAATCGAATGAAGTTCAACGGGCTGAAGTTCCTCACTCTATAAATACCAAGACTTCATGAACAGAAGAAGCAGAGAGAACACAGAGAAAACAACTTGCTAAAACGCTGTTGAAATTCATATTCAACTATTTCATTGTTTCATCTTTGTACAACACTTCCATATCATGAGTGTTACTCAGTAATTTGTACAAGTTTACCAGTTCGAGCTCTAAACTTGTGCAACTTAAAAGTTTGAGGAATCTTTCATTCAATCAGTTTTTCGGGTTTGAGCCTGGAGAGGCTAGGTGTGCAAATAATACTTGGGTTTGAGCCTGGAGAGGCTAGGTGTGCAAAGAATACTTGTTGAGCCTGGAGAGGCTAGGTGTGCAAAGAATACTTGTTGAGCCTGGAGAGGCTAGGTGTACAAAGAATACTCGTTGAGCCTGGAGAGGCTAGGTGTGCAAATAATACTCATTGTAATCTTGCGGGATTAGTGAAAATCCAGTGGTGGTTTGCCCTGGGACTGGACGTAGCTCACTGTGTTAGTGGGTGAACCAGGATAAATTTTTGTGGTCAAGTTCTCTCTACCCTTAACTCTTTAATTTCCGCTGCTATCTGTATTTAACTAACCAAGGAGGGTTAAGAAAAATGAGTTTATAATTTGCGTTGCTTAAACAACTTTATTTCTTACGCAAATCACTTTGAAAATAGATTTTATTGGACCTGTTGAAGTCGCTCAGCAAGTCTCCGAAAAACGTATTTTCAGCAAGTTGCTTACATCGTTTGTGAAAATTCTGATTGCGAAAAGGTTTCCAAGAAAATCTATTTGAGATTATAAAACACTATTCAACCCCCCCTTCTAGTGTATAAAACACTATACAACTCTAGAACCCTAACTGTTGAAGAAACTATTCATGTTAGATTGAACGATGCTAAAGAGATTGATAGGGAACTATCAGATCTAGAAGAGGATTTTGCAGGAATAGAGCTGAACCCTACTTCAAAGACTTCAAAAACTAAGGATGAAGCACCTGCTGAAGGACCCTCTAAAGTACCTGTTGAAAAGTCACCTCTTCAACATGTTGAAACTGATACTCATCAGAGAGTTAATGCTGAGTCTCAAAATGAAAAAAATTTCCCTCGCTGGCGTGAGTGGAGATAAAGAACTCATCATCCTCGAGAGCAAATCATAAGTGACACTTCAGAAGGAGTAAGAACAAGGTCAAGACTTAGAGAAGTCAACAATCTTGCCTTCCTTTCTGAAATCGAGCCAAAGAATATTGAGGAAGCTCTGCATGATGAAGGGTAGATCCTAGCCATGCAAGAAGAGCTAAATCAGTTTGTCATGAGTGGTGTTTGGACTCTTGTTCCTAAACCCCATGGGAAAACTATTATAGGAACCAAGTGGGTGTTTAAAAACAAACTCTCTGAAGATGGTCAAGTTGTTAGAAACAAAGTCAGGCTTGTTGCTCAAGGCTACAATCAGCAAGAAGGTATTGATTTCACTGACACCTTCGCTCCAGTAGCTAGGCTTGAAGCCATTAGGATTTTACTTTCCTATGCAGCAAATAATGGCATCAAACTATATCAGATGGATGTTAAGAGTGCCTTCCTAAATGGTTTCATTGAGGAAGAGGTATTTGTTAGACAACCTCCTGGTTTCAAAAATTTAACTTTTCCTGATCATGTTTTCAAACTGAAAAAGGCTCTGTATGGATTGAAGCAAGCTCCCAGAGCTTGGTATGAAAGACTGAGCAATTTCTTACTCAAAAATGATTTTGAAAGAGGAAGAGTTGATACAACTCTTTTCATAAAAATGTCTAATAAAGACCTAATTCTAGTCCAGATATATGTTGATGATATTATTTTTGGATCAACAAATTCTTCTCTGTGTACCGAGTTCTCAAGGCTTATGCAATCTGAATTTGAAATGAGTTTAATGGGAGAACTCAAATTTTTCTTAGGACTTCAAATTAAGCAAGATTCTGACTGTATATGGATCCATCAAGAGAAATATACAAAGGAAATGCTTAAAAAATTCAATATGCATGATTGCAAGCCTATGGAAACTCCTATGCACCCCCCATCTATTCTAAATAAAGATGAAGGAGAAGAACCTGTTAACCCAACAATGTATCGAGGTATGATTGGATCCTTATTGTATCTCACAGCAAGTAGACCTGACATTATGTTCAGTGTATGCTTGTGTGCAAGATTTCAGTCTGATCCAAGAGTAACTCATTACCAAGTTGTAAAAAGAATTTTCAGATACTTGAAAGGTACTACTAATCTTGGTCTCTGCTATAAGAGGAGTAGGGACTGAAAGTTAGTAGGATTATGTGATGCTAATTTCGCTGGAGACAGAGTTGAAAGAAAATCAACCAGCGGAGGATGTCACTTCATTGGAAGAAATCTAATAAGTTGGTCGAGCAAGAGACAAAGCACGATAGCCCTTTCAACTTTTGAAGTTGAATACATTGTTGTTGCATGTTGTTGTTCACAGCTGCTATGGGTAAAATATAAGTTAGAAGACTTTAATATTCTTATCAAATCTATTCCAGTCTTCTGTGATAACACGAGTGCAATCAACCTTTCCAAAAATCCGATTCAACACTCTAAAGAAAAACATATAGAAATCAAACATCATTTTATAAGGGACTATGTTCAGAAAGGAGTTATTGATATACAGTTCATTGAAACAGAACATCAATGGGCTGATATATTAACCAAACCACTTGCTGAAGATAGATTCAAATTTATCAGAGAAAATTTGAATATTCTCACACTTTCTGAAAATTGATTTTCACTAAAAATTGTTTTACATAAAAAGTGTTAATATGCACAAATGGTATACTAAATCTATTTTTTACTTATCTTTCACTTCTTCAGTAAGCTCTGCTTGCCCTTTTGATTGATGACAAAAGGGGGAGTATTAAGAAACTAACCAAAATCTGAAGTCAAGTGTGTTTCAGAATGATTCTCAGATTCAGGAGGAGCAAGCGAAGAAAATGAAGCAAATGAGGAACAAATGAAGCAAAGCTTTCAAGCAAGTTGCAAACAAATTTTAGTAAAGAAGCTCTGCATCAGTATCTGATTTAGGGGGAGCAATACTCTTATACCTTACTATCCTTTTCCCTTCAGATATTTGATTTAGTTCTTAAGCAGATTTGTCATCATTAAAAAGGGGGAGAATGTTGAGTCTCAAAATGTTATTAAAAGATTAATAATGTTTTAAGTCTTTTAACCCTAAGTTTTAATGGATCACAAATCTAGTTATCGGGTTTATGAAAAGAAACAGTTTCTGTTGAAGGTATTTTTTTTAATATTTCAGAAGGTATCAACTGAAAGAAACCCTATCCTCTGAAGAAATGAAACCTTCCGAAGCAAGGAAACCTGCTAAGTGATCTCAACCTGCTATAGGTGAAGAACCTCCTGAAGTTATGAGACGTCGTTCTAACATCTGTTCATCTTCAATACAATATACACTGATATTCTCTCTGAAGACTCAAGACAACCGTAGTTGCCCCAGTTACTTGTGCCTTTCATCCTTCTGGAAAGTCAGAGAAAGTGCTTTTGGCATATTTCAAATTTCTTTCAACAAAAAGGCAAAGTCTGCTGTTAAGTACAAGCTGCTCAGAAAAAGTAAGGCCTACATTGTTGACTCTACTACCTGCTACTGCAGAGGTTTCAGGCTATGTGTCACAACGGAAGCATTTGCATTAAATGCTATCTCTCAACGGGAAATCGAATGAAGTTCAACGACTGAAGTTCCTCACTCTATAAATACCAAGACTTCATGAACAGAAGAAGCAGAGAGAACACAGAGAAAACAACTTGTTGAAACGCTGCTGAAATTCATATTCAACCATTTCATTGTTTCATCTTTGTACTGTAGAAACACAGGGAAACACTAAAAGGGGGCATTGAATAGTGTTTCTTAATAATTTATGGAAGCCTTTTACAAACGGTTAAGTTCAAAGCGATTTCAGACAGGTTTAGGAAGCTGTCTGAAGTTAAGAAGACTTCTGAAAGTAATCTTAAATAGATTTTCTTGCTTCTTTTAAAATTATTGAAACAATCTTCAATACCCTTGGGTTAGTATAAATAAATTGACAAGAGATAAGGGATAGAGAACTTAGCCAAGAAATTTATCCTGGTTCACCCACTAACACAGTGAGCTACGTCCAGTCCCAATGGCAAACAACCACTGGATTTCCACTATATGAATATTCAGATTACAAGCTCAAATATGAGTACAGTCTCTCCAGACACAACGAGTACAGTCTCTCCAGACACAACAAGTACAGTCTCTCCAGACACCACGAGTACAGTCTCTCCAGACACCACGAGTACAGTCTCTCCAGACACCACGAGTACAGTCTCTCCAGACACCACGAGTACAGTCTCTCCAGACACCAACAAGTATTCTTTTTCAGTCTAGCCTCTCCAGGCTCTTCAACTAAGTATTCTTTGTTTCTGACAAGCCTCTTCAGGCTCAATATACAGTATTACAACGAAATGTGTCTAAGCTTTTGAACTACACAAGTTTCAAGCTTAAGCAGACACAGTGCACAATAATAACTGAGGTATACTCAGGATATACAGATGATGTGCAAAGAAGATGAATCAGAGGGTTTTTCAAAGTAAAGCTTGCAGCCGAATATCTCTTAGGCTTTCTTGCAATAATTTCTCTATGTCTCTGTCTTTGATGGTCTTCATGGAGGGGTATTTATACCCAATCTTCAATCCGTTGAAATACTACCGTTTAGAGATAGCATTAAATGCTATTTAATCCGTTGTGAGACATGCTTAGGAGAGCTCTGATATTTCTGACATGGTACAAGGTTGCTCCTGCCATAAAGCTGCTACAAATGTTGCTGCAGAGGCTGTGTTGCAGAGATTTCCTCAATGGTGTATGAAATTCAAAAATACCAGGAAAGGTCTCTGTGTTCCTTGCTATAAACGTGTTACGTGCAGCAGAGGTTCAGAAAAGTCTTCACAAAGCTTCAGCAAAGGGTGCCACGTCATTAATGAGACTTCAGACAGCTTCAACACTTCAGACGGGTTGTGCACTTCAGACGGCTTCAACGCTTCAGACGGGTTGAACCTTCAGAAGGCTTAACTCCTCAGACAGGTTGAAAGCACTTCACATAGTCTTTATATAAGCTTATAGTGGCTTGCTGAAATCATAGATAAATCATTAAAACATATATGTATCTATGATAAATATTTTAACTCAAATTTGTTAAGCATTAAAACTTGGGAATTGAGCTGTCTTAAACATCATATTTTCTCTTATGATATTTTTGAGACTCAACATTCTCCCCCTTTTTAATGATGACAAATTTGTTTAAAATACATAAATCTGAAAGGAGTTTTAAAGATAAAAGAATAGATAGCTCCCCCTCAGATGGTGATCTCTTAAACTGATTTTATTTACTCCCCCTGAGTCCTGTGATCACTTCAGATTCAGATTTTGTTAGTTTAATACTCCCCCTTTTGTCATCAATCAAAAGGGAATTCCAGAGCATAACAACAACAGCAATCATAGTAAAATCATGAAGTATGAAAGAAAACAGAAAACCCAAACACAGCATGATGTGAAAACATTGATAGTATTAATCAAATTGTTAAAAAAAAATTAATCACTTAGCGGAAATAAACATGAGACATGGCTACACATCACTGACTACCCATCCTTCTTCAGCAAAGCGTCTTTCATGAAGGAAATCAGTTCATCCTTGGCCTTGTCAATCTGAGAGATGAGAGCAGTCTTCATGTCCTCTTGGCCACTTCTAATCTTTTGTTGCTCTTGAAGAATCTTATCTTGTTTAGCAATGAGATCAGCATTCTTCTTCTCTAGCTTCTCTATCTTCAGCCTGAGCTTTCTATTCTCTTCTTCAGGATCAGGTGGTGCTTCAAAAAGAATAATCTGGATGTGTCTGCACACAAATCTCAGCACATCAAAACCTGGAAGCAAACCATACTCCTGTGGATGATACAATGGAAAGAAGAATGTTCCAATGGGACACATAATCTTCCAGTCTTCATGAAATGATTCAGACAGAGGTGGGAAATGGTCTCTGATGTAATGATATTTCACATTTATGAATTTCCCATGCCCTATGATAGAATCAACATCTGGTCCAGTTGACCCAGAAGAGGATCCAGCATCCTCTCTTATCTTCCAGTAAGATGACCAGACTCTGTCTCTGAAACTGTGATCCATGCTCCACCTTGTCTCTTGATCGTTGCTGGTAGCTCCTTCCCTTCGCTTGGAGTATAGGGTTGAAGGTAACAGGATAGGCCTTAGGTTCCTTGAACTTATCAGCAGGGCCTTCCTTCAGAGGGTACCTAGGAATAATTCTATCAGGTTGCACTAGAATCTTGGTGGTTGGCCTGATGGAAAATGTTCTAGGGGGCCTGTATCCTCTCATGACAACAGAGTTCAGATAATCCCTTTCAAAGAGTTCACCTTCTGTACATAGATGCCTGACAAAACACCAGTCTTCAGTACTCATCTTCAGACAATCAGCATCAGAAAAGGGATCAAGTGGAGCCCACTTGTGAGCAGGTGGTACCACACCCTTTCTGATCTTCTCAAGTTGCCCTGAGTACATCTGATCTAAGCTTCCTTGATACTTTATTCTTTCAGCATCTGAAGTATGTTTGACTAGCCCATGGTGCAGAGAGATAGTGGTGTATCTCTGAAATATTGCAGCTCTTCATAGAGGTTTGGGAACTTGGGAACCCTTTCCCTGTCAAAGAAAGATCCTTCATACCTCTTATGGGGAACTTCAGCTTCTTCATCATACTGATACTGAGTGAAAGGAAATGCATAAGGATCAAAAGTGGGTTCTATGAAGAAATCCCTACTTTTAGGTCCTAGCCTAATGTGTTCAGGCAGCATACTCCCTTTCCACACCTTTGAGCTTTCTCCTTGCTGAATCTCGACAATGGGATCTTCAGATTGTGTTGACTCTGAAGATGATGATGATGATGAAGATGGTGGTGATGATTGAGGTGATGATGGTGATGGTGGTGCTGCTTCTTCTTCCTTCTCTATAGGTTGCCTTTCTTCTTCTTCTTTCTCCTCTTGTTTCTTTTCAGGTGAGGAAGGAGGTGATGGAGTCACATTGTCAAACCTCACCCTTGGTCTTTTCACAGGGGGTTTGACCTTCTCAGGTTCAGACACCTTCTCCCTTTCAGCTTGTTTTTCTCCTCTTCTCTTCTTGAAATAGAGATTGGCCTTTACGAAGTTCTGGTATTTGCTAGCTTCATCCATAGCTTCCATTTGGCTAGCAATGCTCCTTGTAACCCTAGTAGTGGGTTCAGGAGCTGTCTCAAGAATCTTGCTCTTGGTTCTCCTCCTTTGTTGAACCCTAGACCTCTTTCTCTTCTTATTACTTTGAGCCAAGGTAGCTTGCCTTTCATCTTCAGCCACGGCTAGCTGAGAGGCCACAGTGATAGCATAGTCTGTCTTCTCTTGCTCAACCTTCATATCCAATTCTTCTTGTTCTAAGGCAGTAGCTATGGCTGCCACTTGAATCAATTCTGGATCAGAGGGGCAAGCTGCCAAAGGTGAAGCTGCTTACAGCTTCAAGATCAGCAAGGTTAGCAGTCTCTTCCTCATGAGCCTTTCCTTCTATGTCAGAAGTAGGCTTAAGAGGTTTTGCACCTTTAGAACCCTGACCCACTATTTCAAATGGCTTTTGCAAAGCCTTCTGAACAGGTTCAGATGCCTGAGTGTGCAAAGTAGAGGCTGCTGAAGATACCTTTGCTGCACTCCTCACAGGGAGCTTCTTCAGCTTAGGTTGAGGGGATGGTTTGGAGGCCTTGAACTCTCCTTTTTTATGTCCCCTTGAAGCTCTTGTTCAAGAATCTCTATTGTGCTTCCTCTTCTTGAGGCCTTCTCCATGAGGACACTCTCCCTCAGAGTAGGAGATGGAGGTCTTGGAGTGAGAGGGTTCTTCAGATTCATGCTCTTCAGATTCGACTCACCAAAGAATGCGGGTGACTTGTGATCAAACAGTCTTTCAATAGGTACTTTAAAGTGCAAGAGTACCTTTGTAATGAGAGTGTTGTGAGGTAGATTTGCACCAGAGTCTCTAATCTTCTTCTGCATATGGAACATGATGATGCTGGGAAGATTGACCTTCTTCTTCTGCAGCAAGTGAATCATGCAGAATCTTTCCAATTCAGACACGTGGTTTCTGCTTCCACTCTTAGGGATTATGGAGCACCCTAAGATGGAGTGAAGTACTTTGACCTTATCCAGCAAGAACTTAGAATCAGGAGTCTTGGGTTCTTCTGTACCATACAGCATTTTTGTGTACTTCTTTTGCCCACCATTTCTCAACTCCCATCCAGGAGTAAAGGTTTCTCCTTCAGCCTTGACCTTGGCGATGGTGGAGAGAATCCCTTCATCAACAAAAACAGGGACTCCTAGACCAGTAGCCTTGATGCTTTCATATACTCCCTTGGAGTTAGGGATTCCTCTAGCTGAAGCTCAGAAATCTATGACACTCTGCTCGTGCCATGAACAGTAGATGTTGTCAAAGAATGGAGTCCAGCTAGCAGCATCAAATTCCTCAACCAAATCCATACCAAGATTTCGAAGCTCTTCAAGGTCCACACCTTTCGATCTGACCACATTTCCACCGGAACTGGAAGACTTCTTTGGTGCCATTGATGAGTTGCATAAAAACTTGAGAGAAAACGGTTGCTAGAGAGAAGAAGAAGTTCAAACAGTGCTGAGAGAAAATGTAAGACTTCCTCGATACTCTTACTCCTGCATTTATAGACCCACGATGCAATGATGGCATGTACCGGCTGCACGAACATTGGGTAACGTGCGAAGTGGAAGAGACAAAATAAATGGAATTCAACCATCTCAGATAGCCACATCAGCAAGTCATTTCAGACAAGTGAGAAATTTCAGACACATAAAATTTCAGAAACCCTAAAATTTCAGACGTGTCACAATTTCAGACACCCTGGAATTTCAGATGCTCTTAACATATCAGACAGTATCATACACAATCAATTATTAGAAAATGCATGTATGTTCAATTATTGCGTATGAACTTAAATCTATCTTCAGCCAGGGGTTTTATGAATATATCTGCCCATTGATGCTCTGTTTCAATGAACTGAATATCAAAAACACCTTTCTGAACATAGTCTCTAATAAAATGATGCTTGATTTCTATATGCTTAGCCCTAGAATGTTGGATAGGATTTTTAGATAAATTAATTGCACTTGTATTATCACACAAAACAAGTATAGCAGTGATAGGAATATTAAAGTCCTCAAGCTGATACTTCACCCATAGCAGTTGTGAACAACAGCTGGCTGCTGAGATGTATTCTGCTTCTGCTGTTGATAATGCAATGGTGCTTTTGCCTTTTGCTTGACCAGCTGATCATGTTATTTCCAAAGAAATGACATCCTCCACTGGTGCTCTTTCTTTCTATTCTATCTCCAGCAAAGTCAGCATCATAGTATCCTATTAACCTGTAATCCTTGTCTTTCTTATAGCATAGACCAAGATTAGTAGTTCCTTTAAGATATCTAAAAATTCTCTTAACAGCTTTGTAATGAGTAGTTCTTGGATCTGATTGAAATCTAGCACAAAGACACACACTGAACATTATGTCAGGTCTGCTTGCTGTTAGATACAATAAAGAGCCAATCATTCCTCTATACAAAGTTTGATTTACTGGTTCTTCATTTTCATCCTTGCTTAAAGATGAAGAGGGATGCATAGGAGTTGACATGGGTTTGCAATCATTTAAGTTAAACTTCTTGAGCATTTCTTTTGTATACTTTTCTTGATGGATCCATATACAATCAGAATCTTGCTTAATCTGAAGTCCTAAGAAAAATTTTACTTCTCCCATTAAACTCATTTCAAACTCTGATTGCATCAACTCAGAAAACTCCTTGCATAGAGAAGAATTAGTTGAACCAAAAATAATGCCATCAACATATATCTGGACAAGTATAAGATCTTTGTTAGACTGTTTTCTGAAAAGAGTTGCATCTACTTTTCCTCTTTCAAAACCATTTTTGATAAGAAAACTGCTCAATCTGTCATACCAAGCTCTTGGGGCTTGTTTCAGACCATAAAAGAGCCTTTTTTAGTTTGAAAACATGATCAGGAAAAGCTATATCTTCAAAACTAGGGGGTTGTCTAACAAAAACCTCTTCTTCAATGAATCCATTGAGAAAAGCACTTTTGACATCCATTTGATATAGTTTGATGCCATTATTTACAGCATAAGAGAGAAGAATTCTAATTGCTTCTAACCTGGCAACAGGGGCAAAGGTTTCAGTGAAGTCAATACCTTCTTGTTGATTGTACCCTTGAGCCACCAATCTTGCCTTGTTTCTGACCACTTTTCCTTCTTCAGACAGCTTGTTTCTGAACACCCATTTGGTTCCAATAATAGTTTTCCCATGGGGTTTAGGAACAAGGGTCCAGACATCACTCCTAGCAAATTGATTTAGCTCTTCTTGCATGGCTAGGATCCACCCTTCATCATGCAGAGCTTCATCAATGTTCTTTGGCTCAATTTCAGACAGGAAAGCAAGAGAATTCAGATTCTTGAATTTTGATCTTGTCTTAACTCCTTCTGAAGTGCTGCCAATGATTTGCTCCTTAGGATGATGTGACTTGTATCTCCAGTTAGTTTTCTGAGATACTGTTTGATCTGTCTGAGGCTCAACATTTGTCTGAAGAGGTTCAGTGACAGATGGTGCTTCAGACACCTGTTCATCTTTCAAGCTATTATGATCATTCAGCTCCATACCTGTAAAATCATCTTCTAGATCTGATAGTTCCCTATCAGTCTCTTTCATGTCATTGAATTTAACATGAATTGATTCCTCTACAATTAAAGTTCTAGAGTTATAAACTCTATAGGCTTTAGATGTTTCAGAATAACCTATGAAAAATCCTTTGTCAGACTTTGCATCAAATTTTCCAAGATCATCCTTGGTGTTGAGTATGAAACACTCACATCCAAAGGGATGGAAATATGATATGTAGGGTTTCCTTCCTTTCCGCAATTCATAAGGAGTCTTTTTCAGAATTGGTCTTACCAATATTCTGTTTTGAAGGTAGCAAGTTGTGTTAATAGCTTCTGCCCAGAAGGATCTTGGTAGGTTGCAAGAGTTGAGCATGGTTCTTCCCATTTCTTGCAAGCTTCTATTCTTTCTCTCAACAACCCCATTTTGCTGAGGTGTTCTTGCCACAGAGAAATTGTGTGAGATCCCATTCTCATCACAGAACAGTTGAAAGTTTGCATTCTCAAACTCTCCACCATGATCACTTCTGATGACAGATATACAGAATCCTTTTTCGTTCTGTACCTTCTTGCAGAATATTGTGAAATTCTTGAAAGTCTCATCCTTGCTTCTTAGGAATAACACCCATGTAAATCTAGAGTAGTCATCAACAATGACCAAACCATATTTCTTACCACTCATGCTTTCTGTTCTAATAGGACCAAACAGGTTATGTAGCAGTTCTAAAGGTCTGCTAGTAGAAGCAACATCCTTACTCTTAAAAGAGTGTCTTGTTTGTTTCCCTTTCAGACAGCTTTCACATAAAATGTCAGATTTGTAAGAAAGCTTGGGCAGTCCTTTAACAAGGTTGTATTTTGCTAACTTTGAGATTAATCTCAAGCTGGCATGCCCAAGTCTTTGATGCCAAATCTGTTTTTCATCTTCAACAGAGATAAAACATTTTACATTTTGACTTGCTAGCTCCTCTAGATCAATTTTGTACACATTACTGTGTCTTTTAGCAGTAAAAAGGATTTGATCAAGAGAGTCAGTGACTATACATCCTTCTTTGGTAAAGGAGACCACATATCCACTGTCACACAATTGACTTATGCTCAGTAGATTGTGTTGAAGTCCCTCTACTAGAAGAACATTCTTAATAAGGGATAAAGGAGATATACCTACAGTCCCTATACCAGTGATCTTCCCTTGCTGGTTTCCACCAAAGGTGACCACACCTCCTACTCTGGGTCTAAGGTTTTGGAACAAAGACCTTTCTCCTGTCATGTGTTGCGAGCACCCACTATCCAGGTACCATTTGTGGGGTTTCCTTAGTCCTGTTAAACACATCTGTAACAGGAATGATCAAGTTTTTAGGTACCCATATTCTTTTGGGTCCTTTCTTGTTAGCTTTGGGCCTTGCTTTTCTCTTGTGTTTGCACTGAGCCACATTGTGTCCAGGCTTGCCACAGTGAGAACACCCAATAACCTTCTTTTTGCCTTTAGTAGAATTTGTGAAAATTTGAGGTTCAGAGGTACCATAATCACAAAAGCCTAAACCACTTTTGTCAAGGGAATGCCTATGATTTCCAAGTAATCTGTTAAGATTATTTGTTCCTTTGACAAATTTAGCTAAGTCTTTTATCAGTTCCTCAACTTGTTTCTGAAGTTTTTTATTTTCTTCAGATACAGTTTATGAACTGCTGACTTCAGTCACAAGAATCTTTTCTTTGAGCATAATATTTTCTATCTCAAGAGCCTCATATTTACTACACATTTCTGTGTGAGCTTTGGACAGATTCTTATACTCTTGAAAGAGTTCCTTGGAACTTTCCATCAGGTCATCATACATCTCTTGAAGAGTAAAGGAAATACATCAGCTTCAGAGCTGTCTGATGAGGGCAGGCTGGCTATGAGACACAGGTTGGCCTCTTCTGAAGTGTCCTCCTCTTCTTCTGAGGTAGACTCATCAAGATCCTCCCATGTTGCCATCAGTCCCTTCTTCTTCTTGAAGAACTTCTTCTTATTGAAGGTGATCTTCTTCAGTCTTGGGTATTCTGCCTTCGTGTGACCTGGTTGTTTGCACTCAAAACAGGTAATTTTGTCATTTTGAGAGTCTTTACCTGATTTACCTGCTTTAGAGGTTGAAGGTTGGTTCTTTCTGAACTTTCCTCTATTTTGCAGCATTCTCTTGATCTTCCTACTCAGAAGAGCAAGATCATCATCTTCTGAGCTATCTTCAGAATCTTCATTTGCTTCTGAAGTTTCCTCAGCTTGCATAGCCTTCATGCTGCCATGCCTAGGTTGTTTGGCCTTGGAGTTTAGTGCTAGAGACTTCTTCTTGTTGTCATCTTCTTCAAGTTCAAGCTCATGGACCTTGAGAGATCCCAATAGTTCTTCCATTCTAAGAGAGTTTAAGTCTCTTGCCTCTTGAATGACAGTAACTTTGGGTCTCCAGGACTTAGGCAAACTTCTTATAATCTTTCTATTGTTGTCTCCAGATTCATAAGTTCTACCTAAGGACCTGAGTCCATTAGTTATAGTATGAAACCTTCCAAACATCTAGTCAATGGTTTCAGATTCCTCCATCTTGAACATCTCATATTGATGTATGAGCATGTTGATCTTGGATTGCTTGACAGTTTCTGTCCCTTCATGGGCTGCTGCAAGAGTATCCTAGATCTCCTTGGCAGAAGTACATCCATGAACCTTCTCATACTCTGATTTATTCAAAGAACATATCAGATAGAGTTTGGCTTTGGCATTCATTTGTACTCCAGCCTTCTGCTCCGAGGTCCATTCAGCCTTAGGAATGGGCACTCCATTATGCATAGGCATATAGTCTCCATCAGTGACCACATCCCAGACACCAATGTTGTTGCTCTCAATGAACAACTTCATACGATCCCTCCAGTAGCGGTAATCCACTCCATTGAATGCTGGGGGCCTTGTGATAGAGGCTCCTTCAGAGATGTATTGTCTGTTGTTGTTGGAAGCTTCCATCTGGATCTTTAGTCCTCAACACTTGTTAGGTGCTCAACCCTGAGTTGAGCTCTGATACCAACTGTAGAAACACAGGGAAACACTAAAAGGGGGGTTGAATAGTGTTTCTTAATAATTTATGGAAGCTTTTTACAAACGGTTAAGTTCAAAGCGATTTCAGACAGGTTTAGGAAGCTGTCTGAAGTTAAGAAGACTTCTGAAAGTAATCTTAAATAGATTTTCTTGCTTCTTTTAAAATTATTGAAACAATCTTCAATACCCTTGGGTTAGTATAAATAAATTGACAAGAGATAAGGGATAGAGAACTTAGCCAAGAAATTTATCCTGGTTCACCCACTAACACAGTGAGCTACGTCCAGTCCCAATGGCAAACAACCACTGGATTTCCACTATATGAATATTCAGATTACAAGCTCAAATATGAGTACAGTCTCTCCAGACACAACGAGTACAGTCTCTCCAGACACAACGAGTACAGTCTCTCCAGACACCACGAATACAGTCTCTCCAGACACAACAAGTACAGTCTCTCCAGACACCACGGGTACAGTCTCTCCAGACACCACGAGTACAGTCTCTCCAGACACCAACAAGTATTCTTTTTCAGTCTAGCCTCTCCAGGATCTTCAACTAAGTATTCTTTGTTTCAGACAAGCCTCTCCAGGCTCAATATACAGTATTAAAACGAAATGTGTCTAAGCTTTTGAACTACACAAGTTTCAAGCTTAAGAAGACACAATGCACAATAATAATTGAGGTATACTCATGATATACAGATGATGTGCAAAGAAGATGAATCAGAGGGTTTTTCAAAGTAAAGCTTGCAGCGGAATATCTCTTAGGCTTTCTTGCAATAATTTCTCTGTCTCTGTCTTTGATGGTCTTCATGGAGGGGTATTTATACCCAATCTTCAATCCGTTAAAATACTACCGTTTAGAGATAGCATTAAATGCTATTTAATCCGTTGTGAGACATGCTTAGGAGAGCTCTGATATTTCTGACATGGTACAAGGTTGCTCCTGCCATAAAGCTGCTACAAATGTTGCTGCAGAGGCTGTGTTGCAGAGATTTCCTCAGTGGTGTATGAAATTCAAAAATACCAGGAAAGGTCTCTGTGTTCCTTGCTATAAACGTGTTACGTGCAGCAGAGGTTCAGAAAAGTCTTCACAAGCTTCAGCAAAGGGTGCCACGTCATTAATGAGACTTCAGACAGCTTCAACACTTCAGACGGGTTGTGCACTTCAGACGGCTTCAACGCTTCAGACGGGTTGAACCTTCAGAAGGCTTAACTCCTCAGACAGGTTGAACGCACTTCACATAGTCTTTATATAAGCTTATAGTGGCTTGTTGAAATCATAGATAAATCATTAAAACATATATGTATCTATGACAAATATTTTAACTCAAATTTGTTAAGCATTAAAACTTGGGAATTGAGTTGTCTTAAACATCATATTTTCTCTTATGATATTTTTGAGACTCAACATGTACAACACTTCCATATCCTGAGTCTTACTCAGTAATTTGTACAAGTTTCCCAGTTCAAGCTCTAAACTTGTGCAGTTTAAGGGTTTGAGGAATCTTTCATTCAATCAGTTTTTCGGGTTTGAGCCTGGAGATGCTAGGTGTGCAAATAATACTTGGGTTTGAGCCTGGAGAGGCTAGGTGTGCAAATAATACTTGGGTTTGAGCCTGGAGAGGCTAGGTGTGCAAAGAATACTTGTTGAGCCTGGAGAGGCTAGGTGTGCAAAGAATGCTTGTTGAGCTTGGAGAGGCTAGGTGTGCAAAGAATACTCGTTGAGCCTGGAGAGGCTAGGTGTGCAAATAATACTCGTTGTAATCTTGCGGGATTAGTGAAAATCCAGTGGTGGTTTGCCCTGGGACTGGACGTAGCTCACTGTGTTAGTGGGTGAACCAGGATAAATTTTTGTGGTCAAGTTCTCTCTACCCTTAACTCTTTAATTTCCGCTGCTATCTGTATTTAACTAACCAAGGAGGGTTAAGAAAAATGAGTTTATAATTTGCGTTGCTTAAACAACTTTATTTCTTACGCAAATCACTTTGAAAATAGATTTTATTGGACCTGCTGAAGTCGCTCAACAAGTCTCCGAAAAACGTATTTTCAGCAAGTTGCTTACATCGTTTGTGAAAATTCTGATTGAGAAAAGGTTTCCAAGAAAATCTGTTTGAGATTATAAAACACTATTCAACCCCCCTTCTAGTATTTCCTGTGGTCCTAACAATCCTTAGCCCATTTTGTTTTCGGAAGATCAAGATCCACCTCGGAAGATCTTCCAGCTGTTTAATTAGAAGAACTACCTTTTTTAGCTACTGCAGTGGCAGCCTTTTTAGCCAACCTCTCAGCCATTTCTTTTTATTTTTTTTATGCTATTTCTTCTGCAAAAAGGAGAAACAGGTTAGAAGAAGATATACAAATTACATTCATAAATCATGTCTGAAAGCAATACACCTATACGTTCTCGGGTAACAGTTCCCTTTATTAAAATCAAGCTATGACAGCTAATGATCCCGTTCTGTTTGACAAAATCTTGAAGAGCTTCAACTACGTCTTTCTCATCAGCGAATAGTTCCTCATAGTCAACCACATAATCTTTTGAGTTTTTGGAGTATTGGTCCAAGTTCCAGTAAGGGTTAAATCTCCTTACAACACAATTTCCTAAGATGTTTTCTCGACCTAATCCAAAAGGTCGAAAAAAAACAAATCTCTCCTTAAAACCTTTATATGATGACTGGTAAATCTTGAATATTGATCCACCAGGTCCGGCTCGGAGAGCTAACCTGGAATACTCATCACCACCTTTTACTACTAAAGAACAGAACATAATACAATAAAACTCCTAATGAAACCCCACGCATTAGGATGAAGTTGTGAAGGAGCAACTTGAACGTACTGAAGGATTCCGACCTCGAAGTCGGAGAAGGGAAGTCGAAATCTGAGGTCTTCAAACAATGTTTTATACATCGGGAGGAATAAATTATCATGGTAATCACCCTGAGACCAGATTCGAGCTTCTTCTCCAAGAAGTTCAAGTTCCCAATCATCCTCGTGATCTTCTTGCACCCAGTCGACGTTCCCAAAAGCCATCTCCAATTCCTCTTTCGAGTTGTACCAGCAAGGAGTCCCTATAGCTTCTGTGTCAACCCACGTCATTGACGCCATATGATCCGGGATTGGGTATGAAGTCAATGGAGAAGTATGGATTTTCCGTTTACCTATAGAGGACCTATCCAAAAATCCCAATGCTTCATCATTAGAATCCGAAGATGAAGTAACTAGATGGGAATATAGTCGAACTACCTCGACAAACCTAGCGGTTCTACCTCGGGAACACCTCGACCTAAGCTTATTGACAGTGCCTTTTTTAGAACTTGGATTTGTTCAAAAGTAGCAATTTCTCCTAAGTTAACACGAGGGTGGACACGTGGATCCATAACAGGATTACTGGAATTGCTTTTTGAGACCCTTTTTGATGAACCTATTGATCGTTTACGGTTTATCGTTAAGTTTTCAATACTAGGATCTTCATCCTCATCAGACACTACAACATTGTTGTTATTAAACATAGCAGACCTAACCTCACCCCTAACCGTCATTCTCCTCAAAATATCAAGCGAATGATAAAGAAAATAGGAGAACAGAGCAAGAGGGTACCTTGTGACAAAAAGGTTGTAGAAAACTCCTCAAGAAAATCCAGAAGCTCACAAGCCACAAGTTGCATATAAAGTGAAACCTTGCTGTTTCAGTACTCACTGGGGGCAAGAGGTTGAAGAAGAGATGAATTCGAAAAAATGAAAACTTCCACTCAACGCATTTTCCCTCTATATATAGATTTTTCAAAAATAATAAATGTTGAATCGCAGGATCATGTCGCGTGTACGGGCCCATGGGCCCAAACCAAGGAGATTCGCACATGTGTCAATAACAGATAGACCAATCGTCGCGTCAATCGAATCAGAATGCGGAACGACGTCGAGTTATTACTTGACATACAAGTCGGCTCCTCAATAATGACCGTCTGACTTGGGGGGCCACTGTTCTGTACCGATATCCTAGTCGGTACTCTCAATATTACGATAAGATTGTGTTATCACGAATCGATTTTATTCTGACATGTGCCTAGGTCATCTTATACAATGCCGAGTTGAGATACATCCCACCTCGGATAATTATCATTCCAACATCGGTATAATTTAGATATAACGTCAGAATGTTACCCCAGATTGGTCATGATACCCCAGCAGCTATTACGGTAATATCGCGGTTCGCAACTAAGGAAACGTCACAGACCTTTCCCTCTCAACCAGCACGTTATCTACACTCAACATGAGCGCGTAGTGAAGACTGGCACATTCTGTTACAACTGTCTAACAGAATTTCCCGTCCATTTTCATATATAAATATACATGCTAACAATTAAATCAGGTACGCTTTCATCTACAATTAACAAAATACTCTGCTAAAACATTTCACTGACTTGAGCGTCGGAGTCCTTACAGGTACACCACATCTTTGCTCCTCTGGAATCCACCGTGAGGATCAATCAGGTTCTGATCTGAAGATTTCAACTCGGACATATTTTATGGTGAATTCTACGGTGAGGTACCTTAATAGGTGCCTCACCGTGTACCCCTTGATTTAGGGGCATGTTAGCAAAAAAAATATTTTTAGAATTTGTAATATGGTCCTCCTGAAAGATCATATTGTAAATTCTAAAAATATTTTAAGGACCATATTACAAATTCTAAAAATATTTTTTTTGCTAAGATACCCCTAAATTAAGGGGTACACGGTGAGGCACCTATTAAAGTACCTCACCGTAGAATTCCCCATATTTTATATGTATGTATAAGTATCCATACAAAGCATATAATATTTATTAATTTGATCAGTTGAAGATAAGGAATTGATTAGTTTTCTAGATAAAGAGACATTGATATAAGGACTTAAATATAATAATTAAAAATTAAATAATTCAACTAAAATAAAAAATTATTAAAAAACTTAAATTGCATGTTAACCAAAATATAGAAACTAATCTTATAATTAAATCAAATAATAGTATAGGTTCGTGAAATTTCTAGGTGACTACTGCACCGCCACCGAGAACATTCGTAGATGCTTACTATGTACCCAAGAGAAAAAGTACATCTCCATACCGTGCATTATTGAATAGAATAAACTACTCAGGCTGCACTTTAATAAAGTTGATCGTCCAATTCTCTGACAGCGCAACCCCCACACGCAGTCTCTCACGGATGAATTTGTTTGTCTGGAATCTCAAACCATAGGAATAGGATCGGCTTTCATGATTCATGACGCCATCTTTACTGCAGCACATACACCTTTTTACCATTCATAGATTTTAAATGGGTTCCACTAGTACATAACAGTAAGTTTTTATCAAGCATTTCTTTTCTCTAATCCAGTACCCCATTATTTTATTATTCACAAATCTTAAATGAGTCTCACAAATACACATCACTCAATTTTTATTATTATTAATCACAAATGTAATAAATTAATAAAAAACGAAAATAATATTAAGATATCCCATAAAAATATTATTAAATTAAGTAAATCATAAATAAAATATTATAATTAATAATAAAAATATAATAAAATTAATTGAAGAATAAAAAATTCATAATAAAAATTACAAAACGTGATATCAAGATTTCAACACGTGACATTGTATCAATCACTGTTTGGAATTTAGAGGTGGCAAAACGGGCTGCAGGCCCGATTTGGGCCCGCCCGATGCGGGTTGTGGGTTAAAATGGGTCGGGCCAAAAAGTCCGAACTTAATTAGAGCTAAAAAATGGTGCCCAGACCCTACAAAATGTGGGCTAAGCCCGATATTTAGTGGGCTTTGCGGTCTAAGCCTGATATTTTGATAAAATGGGCTGGGCTAAAAAGCCCGATATTAATTCGGGTTCAATTTTTAAAAATCAAGCTCCACAATTTAACGGGTAGGTTCAGGTCGGCCCGATGGGCTTGGCCCATTATGCCACATATAGTTTGGATCTCAAACATGAATTAAAGATACGTTAAAAAGGGGAAATTAAGGGCATGTTTGATTTATATTTTCATTTCTTATTTTTATTCTAGGATTTCCAGTTTTTCCTTTATAAAATTTAAGAAAACAAAAAACAAAAAATGAAAAGTAGAAACAAAAATGTAAACCAAACTGACCCTAAACTTTCACATTCAATTTTTTGAGTGTAAAATGTACGGATAAGAGAAAGATCATAGAAAAAACAAAATAAACAAATAAAAATGAATGATGAGATAATTGACGGAATAAAAAAAGTGTGAAATGAAGTAAATAAAATCATTATATATGTAGTATGAGATTACTCATTTTCTCGCTATTTTAATGGTATTTTTGTAAATATTTTGAAGCTCTCATTGATAGTTATTAAATGAAAATATGTTGTTTTGGGGTCAACTCGGATCCGACCTCAGAACTAACTTGACCCGACCGAGCCGAACATGGGGACATGCAGGCTTGACACTTGTACAGACCCTGAAGCAAATGTAGCTTGGAGTACACATGCATATTGAAGCCCATCATTTGCTAATGTGGTGCGACCACAATAAGACACCCCTGTGAGGTAGAATCTCTCCATACTTGGAGAGACACATGGCTAAACTGCCTCAGAGTGAGTGGACACTACTCACTACCCTATGGAAGCTTCTACGATGGGTTGAGTGTCATTGTAGGTACATCATCCATTTCCCCAAAACACCAGTGAGGAGCTTAAAGAGTTGGAAGCTTGGAGAAGTGGGAGCAGTGAAGGAGCTGATCATAATCCACCGTAGATCATATGTTGATTTAGTGGTCAATATTAATGGGGCAACCAATTCTCACACTTTCCAATTCCGTGTCTTTTAACTTCGTTAAATCAAATCTCAAATTCAAATTTCAGATCTTTCTTCTTTCATGTCTTCGCTCATCGTTCTCTCCCAATTTCTTCTTATTCCTCACTCTCGTTTTGTTAGCACATTTCTCATCGACGAATCCTTCTTTCTCCCTCTCATTGTGCTCAAAATAGCTTTGTTTTCCATGGTCTCATTCATCCATCAATTTCTCTTTTTCTCAGTCCTTTCTCTTTCTCCCCCTCATTGTTCCTCACATCATTTTCCTTTTTCTGTTTGTCTCGCTATTCTTCGTTTCTCAAAAGATCTCAGTGCTTTTAGAGATGAAGGTATGATACAACAAAATTTATTAAAATTTTAAATACAAAGTAAGAATATATCAAACAATAATAAATATTTCGACCGAAGTCTCATTAGTATATAAATTAATATGTCAAAAATTATACTTTAATTATTTTTTAATATATATATATATATATAAATCTTTGTTGATTATAAATGTTTTACTTTTATTTTATATTTTTAGTTTTAATAATATTTAAAAATTAATTAATAAAAAAATTACTTTTTAAATTGAACTGCGATTATATTGATAAGAAACTTCATTTTGAAGTTTTCTTATAAAAATTTTCTCCACGGAGTTTTAAATCTTTACGTAAAAGTTGATTAATATTAATTAAATATAAATTTAGTATATACGTTTTAATATAATTCACTTAAAAATGAAAAATTTTAATATTTGTATTAATTTTTATATATAGGGGTAAATAGGATTTTATTAATATTTAAATTATAAAATAAGAATATAACACATAAGAATGAATATTTTCATCGAAAAGTTATTAATATCTAAATTAATAAGGTAAAAATTATACTTCAATTATTTTTTAATAGAAATTCATATTGATTATAAATATTTTACTTATTTGTTTTTGTTTTTAGTAGTAAAATATTTTAAAAACTAATTAATAAAACTGAATTAATTTTTAAAATTTAATTGTGATTTTATTGATAAATATTTTTTTTTGAATTTTTTTATACACCACAAGGGAATAAATCTTTACATAAAAGTTCATAAATCTTTAAAAGTTATAGTATATATAGATTGTAAGAGGTAAATATAAATTACCGATGATGAAAATTTTACATAAAATATATTAATATTTACATTTAAATGATAAGAGATAAATACTTTTAACAAGGACACAATAATATTAAAATCAATGAAAAGACAGTAATATTAAAATCATAAAACTAAATATATATATATATATGAAAATATAATAACTTAAGACTAAAAATATATTACTTTGAGATGACGATTTTACATAAAATCAAGGGTAAAATAACATTTTAGTCCCTATAAAATACACGAGTTTTGATTTTCGTCCCTGGAAAAACTTTCTTTTTTATTTCATCCTTATAAAATATTTATGCTATTTTTTTAGTCCCTGATGTTGATTCTACTATTAATTATGGATGTGTCGAATGCCCATAATAGTCAGGAATACTTCAAAAGTACCCTAACACATTATATTAGAGTGTTAGCTTCCTTAAATTCATTTAGAGAGTCAAATTTCATTGGCAATTTGAACTGAAATTCTTTGTACATTTCCTCTTTCATATATATCACAAATAGTCTTTGAATGTGTTTAAAGAGGCTAATATTATTGTATAATGTGCCTGGATACAATACATATGATTACTAATTGTGATGGACGTTCGATACATTCGTAATTAATAGTGGGTAGTAGGGACTAAAAAAATAGCTTAAATATTTTATAAGAATCAAATAAAAAAGAAAAATTTTCCAGGGACAAAAATCAAAATTCGGGTATTTTATAGGGACTAAAATGTTATTTTACCCTAAAATCAATGATAATCTACTTATAATAATTCAAATGAGTAATTACATATGAACAATCCCAATACTATCACTAATTCCATGTGATTAAAGGATACCTTTTAAATTATAATGTAGATTAATCATATTCTATTTTTTTATTGACCTTTTAAATTTTAACGTAGATTACAAAGTGTTTTTTTTTTCAATAGATATAATCAACTTCTCACTCTCAAAAGTGGATCCAAAACAAACACTTATTCAACTCTTCAATTTATCTTTTTTATCATATCATATTACCTATCACATTTATCTCTTTTTTCTTCTTTTTTTACTTATGTCTCTATGGGTGTGTACACCCCTTAGGATGTGTATAAATTGTTTTTCTTGACAAAATAATATCACTATACTCTACTGTAACATCTCTATGATGGACTCTCTAATATATATGTCTGAATTATTCTTTGTTTGGTTTGGAGGATAGAAAGAGGAAGAATGGAAAAGATGAATTTCAATACATTCCCCTGGTTGGTTAGGAAAGAAAAGAGGAAGGAAGAAAAAGTTGTCATTTAATATTTCTTTTCTTTACTCTCCTTTATCTCATTAATAATTCATTTCACTTTCCCTCATTCAAATAACTTAAAAAATCATCTTATTTTCTTCTCATTTTCTCTCCATCGCTTTATTTCCTTCCAATCTTAACGGAGTTGAGGAGGTTCCATATGGTTAAACAAAAGCAAGTGTCAAAATTCGAGAATTTAATATGTGTTTGAGTTCCATTAAAATTACATTATAAATGTGAGTATGAGTCAACGCTACTAAAAAATAACATTAACTTAAATCCATGCTACATACATTTGTAATGTGGATCCGGTGAAAACTTAACAGCACCCTATGCGTCAATCACCTCAGAGAGGGAAACAATTGTGTACTAAAGTGTTATTAAAATCGGATCGACCGGTTCAACCGGAAACCAGACCCATGACCGGTCCCGTCATGGTTTTGGATCGTTTGTGCTACTAAACCACCCCTTGAACCAATCAATCCGGTCAAAACCGGCCCTTAACCCACTACAAGAATTTTTCAAATTTGCTACAAAACTCAGCTACTAATATTTTTCGTAGATAATCAATAACTAATTCACCGCTTATTAACTACCAAGTTATTTTTACCCGTTAATTTTCGAAAATGCGGAGTTATAGCCACGTCTCGTTGTTTTATATCTCAACTTCTCTCTAGTCATTGGACTTTTCTTTAACTAATCAGAATTTTCTAAGTTACCAAATGCGAGAACCCGAAATCCTTGATTTTACCCAAGCCTCTCTTGTTCTTCTCCCCAAATCTTCACTGTGAGTTATTCAATTTTCTTCTTCGTTCCCTCACTCTGATGTTGAATGTCACTCGCGATTCAACCATTCTTTTTCTCTCTGAACCCTAAATCCCCAACCTAAATCGTCAATTCTCTCATGTTTCTCCTTGTTGCCTCCATTCGAACCCTAAGTTACGGCCATACGTCTGGAAGATCGAAGAGAACCGCATCTCTCTTTCACAGGATCCATGGCACTCCACTCTGTGGCTCTTCTTATGTTTTCGGTATATAATTAAATTATTAATTATTCATATTATTAACCATTTCATGAATTTCTCTTTGATTTTCCACACCTTCAATTTCATATCATATATTCGATGGAATTAGCACGAATTCTAGTGTCTACGAGCTCCTCACCAAGGATATCATTCTCATTGCGCTCAATGGCTTCAACGGTATCCAAATTCAAATCTCACTTTTTGTCTTGCACATTCTCTATTTCAATTATCAATTAAACTCATAGCCTTAACGTAGCTCAAGACTCAAGTTACATTATGGGTGTGACAATCGTTACTTGTTGTTAGAATTTATTTCTATTTTATTGCGCCATGTCAATTGAATTTGGATAGAAATGTTAATTAGTTGAGATTATATTATATGGTAAGGATTTGCATTTGCCTATGGGCAGAGCAGTAGCAGGAAAACCTTCACCTTGAATGGTTCTGCAATTGAAACTGACCAGGAGTTCCTCGAATAGTCAAAGATATATTTGCAAAAATTGAGACGGTAGGTCTTATTCTAGTGTTATTCATATTATATAGCAGTACTGCTTCTTATGTTGCTTCTGAATTTTTTCAAGATTGTGAAATGCCATTCATTGATTCAGATTTGTTAATTATTTGGCACTACTACTTGTGTTTGTTAAGTTAAATTATTACTTTGTTTTTTTGTTTTTTAAATTTTGTTTTCATTTTAAGTTTGTCTGGAGCTTCTGCAACTCTAGCTAAAAAGGAGGAAGTGGATTCTTGATCAATCTATGTTGGTAATGTGAGGTTTGCAATTGCATATCTTGTTTTTTTTTTCACATATGGTCACTTGACATTGTATTGTATATCTTAAGTATGTTATGCATATACTACACAAGTAGATTGATTTAATCTGTCTGTAGGTCTTTGCTTTTCTCAATGAGAACCCCACATACAAGGTATGATGTTGCCACCAGCCTCGTGAAATGGTTTATTAGGTGTGTTTCAGCATGCCCTTTCTCATGTTTTCTTCTTCTGTGATCATTTTATCATTTTTTCGCCTACATTGTCCGTGTCAAAGTTCAGATTGGTCTTTTGCAGCTGGATGGGAGTAATTCTTCTTTCTTTGTTTTCTTTGTTTCCTACTCTTTGATTCTTTCAAGGTAATGCAGTCACTATATTGTAGTTTTCTTTCTTTTCTCTTATCTATTATTTTCTTTGTATTTTTCTCTACTTTTTCACGGTTCTGTTAACGTTTCTGTCATGTATGTACTCCTTTTTATTGGTTTAATATAGAAGGCTGAAGTTTTTCTTCCCCTTCCTAATACTTGATAAAATTATGATTTAATTGAGGGAAAAACTTCTAATTAATAATGTGGTTCTTTCTCATGTATTATATTTATGTACCTTTTATTTAACTTAGTTTAATATTTTTCAAGTCTGCTATTAATTAGAAAAAAATCTTACTTCAATTTTTTTATTTGTTTCATAATTATCTTCTTAAGATAGTAGTTTGACACTAATAGTACCTAAAGGTGCTCTAATTTGTGGGTAGCAAAACATACCTGTAATAGGTGTCACGGGGAGGGGATTAATCAATCAAGGATGCATAATAATTAATTAAAGAGACTAACCAGAGTTTTGGTCAAGAATGGGTTGGATGGCCCTGCCTTATAGTCAAGCAGACAATCAACTGATTTACTTCTTAGGAGGTCAGTGTTTCCCATGCTTCTTCCCACCACGAGGTCTTCCTCCCAACTCAATCAACTTTCTGTGAGTCTCTTCTCTCTTCACACTATTGTCTATGTTGGGTTTTGTGGATGAATTTGGAACATAAGTTCTAGTTTATTTTGCTTATTGTTGACATTAAATGTGGTGAATATCTTAATGAATGATTGGTTTTAACTTTAAAGTAATTTTGATGACCAATTGGTCAAATTAGTCCTTAAAAAATTTAGCCTTGATCAAATTAGTTTGAGATTCCACCAAGAAAATGCACCTTCAAGGACCTTTAAGTATAGTTTCTCTCGATCCGGGATTAATAATATCACTAATACTACAGTTTTTAAAGACTAACATCACTATTTACTCTTTGAAATATAGGATGTTGTTGTTTTGGTGAATACATACATGGTGTAAGTGGTTTCATGTTATTTGAGTTAATATTGATGGTGAGTTTCAATGGATAAAAGATTTCAGTTGTTCAGTTTGTTTTTTGAAGGTTGGCGTTATTCTTTGATGATTGAGTTTGCATTTAAGCAAATTATCACAGTGAACTTTGCCACACACTTACATGGCCCTGCCTTAAAATGGATAGAATTAACAATCTCAGGAGTTTGTGTTCTATGTTATATCTCTAGATATTCTACACACTTGCATTGCTTTTCAATTCTAGAAATTTGGATAATATTTCAACACTCCTTGATACAAGAAGGTGAATGAATCGATTACCTCTTTTGTAAACATAAATATATTTCATACTTGGAAATTATGTGAAACGGATAAAAATGTGCTGGAAAGACAACATATAATTCACAGATCCAATAGAAGGTTGATATCTGATGTGCAAAAGAAAGATATGGAATTAATTAAAGAAGAAAAGTGAATGGAATTTTAACTCACTCCAATGTTGCAGGCACAAAGGATGGAGATTCCTCTACTCTCTACTCTTTCTGTCAACCTGTAGAAAGTTAAAGATAATTTGATTGAGTTTTGGGTTGCTTAGTACATACTGGTGGGAACAGGGCTGAAGACCTGTTGGCAATTGACTTTTCGGGTTAAGGTATTTTTTCCCCTTCATCCAAATTTATAATTTTTGCTGACAACTGCTTTGAGTTAGTCCACTGACTTGGTAATCCTAATATATTGTCCAAATAAATATATATATAGAAGTTGGTGAAAACTTTCACATAACATTATCCTTTGTTTAGTTTTCTACACTTCTTCACTTATTAGTATTTCTTCACTTTCCAAAAGTGAAGAAAACTAAACAAAGGATAATGTTATGTGAAAGTTTTCACCAACTTCTATATATATTTATTTGGACAATATATTAGGATTACCAAGTCAGTGGACTAACTCAAAGCAGTTGTCAGCAAAAATTATAAATTTGGATGAAGGGGAAAAAAATACCTTAACCCGAAAAGTCAATTTCCAACAGGTTTTCAGCCCTGTTCCCACCAGTATGTACTAAGCAACCCAAAACTCAATCAAATTATCTTTAACTTTCTACAGGTTGACAGAAAGAGTAGAGAGTAGAGGAATCTCCATCCTTTGTGCATGCAACATTGGAGTGAGTTAAAATTCCATTCACTTTTCTTCTTTAATTAATTCCATATCTTTCTTTTGCACATCAGATATCAACCTTCTATTGGATCTGTGAATTATATGTTGTCTTTCCAGCACATTTTTATCCGTTTCACATAATTTCCAAGTATGAAATATATTTATGTTTACAAAAGAGGTAATCGATTCATTCACCTTCTTGTATCAAGGAGTGTTGAAATATTATCCAAATTTCTAGAATTGTAAAGCAATGCAAGTGTGTAGAATATCTAGAGATATAACATAGAACACAAACTCCTGAGATTGTTAATTCTATCCATTTTAAGGCAGGGCCATGTAAGTGTGTGGCAAAGTTCACTGTGATAATTTTCTTAAATGCAAACTCAATCATCAAAGAATAACTCCAACCTTCAAAAAACAAACTGAACAACTGAAATCTTTTATCCATTGAAACTCACCATCAATATTAACTCAAATAACATGAAACCACTTACACCATGTATGTATTCACCAAAACAACAACATCCTATATTTCAAAGAGTAAATAGTGAAGTTAGTCTCTAAAAATTGTAGTATTAGTGATATTATTAATCCCGTATCGAGAGAAACTATACTTAAAGGTTCTTGAAGGTGCATTTTCTTGGTGGAATCTCAAACTAATTTGATCAAGGCTAAATTTTTTAAGGACTAATTTGACCAATTGGTCATCAAAATTACTTTAAAGTTAAAACCAATCATTCATTAAGATATTCACCACATTTAATGTCAACAATAAGCAAAATAAACTAGAACTTATGTTCCAAATTCATCCACAAAACCCAACATAGACAATAGTGTGAAGAGAGAAGAGACTCACAGAAAGTTGATTGAGCTGGGAGGAAGACCTCGTGGTGGGAAGAAGCATGGGAAACACTGACCTCCTAAGAAGTAAATCAGTTGATTGTCTGCTTGACTATAAGGCAGGGCCATCCAACCCATTCTTGACCAAAACTCTGGTTAGTCTCTTTAATTAATTATTATGCATCCTTGATTGATTAATCCCCTCCCCGTGACACCTATTACAGGTATGTTTTGCTACCCACAAATTAGAGCACCTTTAGGTACTATTAGTGTCAAACTACTATCTTAAGAAGATAATTATGAAACAAATAAAAAAATTGAAGTAAGATTTTTTTCTAATTAATAACAGACTTGAAAAATATTAAACTAAGTTAAATAAAAGGTACATAAATATAATACATGAGAAAGAACCACATTATTAATTAGAAGTTTTTCCCTAAATTAAATCATAATTTTATCAAGTATTAGGAAGGGGAAGAAAAACTTCAGCCTTCTATATTAAACCAATAAAAAGGAGTACATACATGACAGAAACGTTAACAGAACCGTGAAAAAGTAGAGAAAAATACAAAGAAAATAACAGATAAGAGAAAAGAAAGAAAACTACAATATAGTGACTGCATTACCTTGAAAGAATCAAAGAGTAGGAAACAGAGAAAACAAAGAAAGAAGAATTACTCCCATCCAGCTGCAAAAGACTAATCTGAACTTTGACACGGACAATGTAGGCGAAAAAATGATAAAATGATCACAGAAGAAGAAAACATGAGAAAGGGCATGCTGAAACACACCTAATAAACCATTTCACGAGGCTGGTGGCAACATCATACCTTGTATGTGGGGTTCCCATTGAGAAAAGCAAAGACCTACAAACAGATTAAATCAATCTACTTGTGTAGTATATGCATAACATACTTAAGATATACAATACAATGTCAAGTGACCATATGTGAAAAAAAAAAGATATGCAATTGCAAACCTCACATTACCAACATAGATTGATCAAGAATCCACTTCCTCCTTTTTAGCTAGAGTTGCAGAAGCTCCAGACAAACTTAAAATGAAAACAAAATTTAAAAAACAAAAAAACAAAGTAATAATTTAACTTAACAAACACAAGTAGTAGTGCCAAATAATTAACAAATCTGAATCAATGAATGGCATTTCACAATCTTGAAAAAATTCAGAAGCAACATAAGAAGTAGTACTGCCATATAATATGAATAACACTAGAATAAGACCTACCGTCTCAATTTTTGCAAATATATCTTTGACTATTCGAGGAACTCCTGGTCAGTTTCAATTGCAGAACCATTCAAGGTGAAGGTTTTCCCGCTACTGCTCTGCCCATAGGCAAATGCAAATCCTTACCATATAATATAATCTCAACTAATTAACATTTCTATCCAAATTCAATTGACATGGCGCAATAAAATAGAAATAAATTCTAACAACAAGTAACGATTGTCACACCCATAATGTAACTTGAGTCTTGAGCTACGTTAAGGCTATGAGTTTAATTGATAATTGAAATAGAGAATGTGCAAGACAAAAAGTGAGATTTGAATTTGGATACCGTTGAAGCCATTGAGCGCAATGAGAATGATATCCTTGGTGAGGAGCTCGTAGACACTAGAATTCGTGCTAATTCCATCGAATATATGATATGAAATTGAAGGTGTGGAAAATCAAAGAGAAATTCATGAAATGGTTAATAATATGAATAATTAATAATTTAATTATATACCGAAAACATAAGAAGAGCCACAGAGTGGAGTGCCATGGATCCTGTGAAAGAGAGATGCGGTTCTCTTCGATCTTCCAGACGTATGGCCGTAACTTAGGGTTCGAATGGAGGCAACAAGGAGAAACATGAGAGAATTGACGATTTAGGTTGGGGATTTAGGGTTCAGAGAGAAAAAGAATGGTTGAATCGCGAGTGACATTCAACATCAGAGTGAGGGAACGAAGAAGAAAATTGAATAACTCACAGTGAAGATTTGGGGAGAAGAACAATAGAGGCTTGGGTAGAATCAAGGATTTCGGGTTCTCGCATTTGGTAACTTAGAAAATTCTGGTTAGTTAAAGAAAAGTCCAATGACTAGAGAGAAGTTGAGATATAAAACAAAGAGACGTGGCTATAACTCCACATTTTCGAAAATTAACGGGTAAAAATAACTTGGTAGTTAATAAGCAATGAATTAGTTATTGATTATCTACGAAAAATATTAGTAGCTGAGTTTTGTAGCAAATTTGAAAAATTCTTGTAGTGTACTCAACTTGAATCAAATTATATATTTTCAAGAAAAATTATATCCCTCCAAACTGGAGGTTATAAAAGATAGATGTATGTATTCCTGATGAAATGTAATGTATGTGTTTTGGTTGAGGTTTGTAAAATTAATTTAGAATCAATTTGATTTTATAAAATTAATTTTTATTAAAAGTACTGAAGAAGTATAAGTTATGTTTGGAAAATTTCCCCCACATAAATTTATTGTTAAACTTAATATAAAAATTTCAACCCAATATAAAAGTTATAATTTATTCACACCGGCATAAATATTAGTTTAGAGGAAAATTTAATTTTGTTATAAAATTATGAAATGTCAATTCATATTACAAATTCCACATTTATATTTTCAAATTTGATTTATGAGACATGTTATATCATCACATTGTACAATAGACTCGTCTTCATTTTTTTCATTCTATTTCATCTTTTTTTTAAGCATTGATGAAAACATAATGTACATTGCATTTCATTCTACGGATCCATAACCTAAGATAAAGAAATGGAAATAGGCTGGGCCGAGTTAGGTTTTCAAAGGCCAGAACTTGACTTGCACCTTAAATTCATGAGCTAAGCCTGACTTGTTTACTTGATAAAGACTTTATTTTAAGGTCTGAGTCTGATTTATTTAAAGTCTGACATGGCCTAAAAGTCTACTTAAAAGCCTGTTTTATAGTAAAGTACTTGAAATCTTGAATATATCATAAGCATGTATTTGAATAGATCTTATAGGCCCAAGTTTTTTTATGTAAGACAACATACTCATATATTTACACAAGCTAATAAGTATATAATTATATGGCAATATAATTAAAATGATCTATATAATAATAATAATAATAGTAATATAAAAAATATTAGTATTTTATTTATATTTAGTTAAATATGTCTGTCTGATAGGCTCAAAAGGTTTTTCTGATGGCCTGAAGCCTGACCTGTTTAGCTATATAGGCTTTTGAAAAAGTGACCTGATCTATTTAATAAATTGGTCTGGCCTGATCTGGACCTAATATAGGTAGTCTCGCTTATTCCTAGGGATGGGAATAGGCCAAGCCGAGCTAGGCTTTCCAAGGCCTGAGCCTGGCATGCACCTTAAATTCATGGCCTGAGCCTGACCTGTTTACCTGATATAGGCTTTGTTTTATGGTCTGATCGAGCCTGATCTATTTAAAGTCTGACATGACCTGAAAGCCTACTTAAAAGTCTGTTTTGCATATATTTGAATAGATCTTATAGGCCCAAGTTTTATGTAAGACAACATACTTATATATTTACACAAGCTAATAAATATATAATTATAAGACAATATAATAAAAATCTTTATAATAATAATAATAATAGCAATATAAAAATACTAGTATTTTATTTATATTTAGTTAAATATATGTCGACCTGATAGCTAAACTTAAAAGATTTTTCTGATGGCCTGAAATTTAGCCTGTTTAAATATGTTTTAAAAAAAGATCTATTTAATAAATTGACCTCTAAATTTAATATAGATCGTCTGACTTATTCTCAGCCAGTTTGGGTAGGATAAAAACAATGCTTTATCCTACCCTAAGTGGAGAACCTTAAGATGGGTCCATCTAGGGTGAAGCACCCAAATGGGTGTTTCACCGGTGTTTCAGTGTTTTATACCATTAGATATATTATTTAATTATTCAACGGTTGAGATTTTAAAGTAGAAACCTGCTAAACTGGTAACCTGCACAATCCTCAATGTTTACTTTTGCCAGACAATCCATCCGCACAACATGCTTGTGATTTATTGTGATGCACACGCGCTGTATAGACAAGCACAACACTCAAAGACGGGAAAATCACATCAAAACTACCGTGCCTTTCATGAAAATATTGAGAATTGTGTTCCTTTTGAGTTTTGACCATAAAAATTTAAAATTTTCAAGAAAAGTATTCCTTGTGAGTTATGAATACGCTAAACAATTTAGATAACAATAGAGATTAATAATGAATAAATAGAAAAAATATGTATGTATGTTATATTAAAAATATTTGATTAATAATATATGCGTTAAAACAATTTTTAAAAGTACATACAATTATACATTTGAAAAATGGTCCATCCTAACATAACATTTAATATTAATCATTTTAGTGTTAAATTGATTTTGAAATAAAAAATCTTTAATTAAATGAATTATCATGGTTAAAGACAGTTTCGTTTAAATTTTCATCTTCTAATGAGCTTAATATCTAGTAAATAAATATCTGGAAATAATCTTGTAATATGTAGTAATTATTTGATTAATTTTATATAATAAGTAGTGCACTCAAAACTAGTCTTGAATAAGTATCTTTTAGTCTAATGCATTAGAAATATATATCTATTTTTAAAATATTTTATAATATATTTAATTTTTTATTTAGTAATAACTTTTTAAAATAAGATGTAATTTTAGTGCATTGATTAAAAATAATAATCATATTTCACTAAAAATTACATAAATTTCTAAAAAAATCTCAAAAAATCTTTTTTTTTTGCTACTTGATGAGACTCACCCAGCACCAGCCACATTGTTGTCTTTAAGATTGTTGAGTCTCTCTCTAATTTAAACTCCAAATTAGTTTTTATCATGTGTATTTTTACTCTTCAGTCTTTTTTATAGGGTGTATTTTTAATCTCTAACGAGAGGGGGTGTTGAGGATTAATTTGACGTGATTTTAAGAAAATAAAAACTCAACATATTGGTTTTAAATTATGAGAACAAAACCCAAATATATGCTTAAATTTATAAGGATTGAAAATATTTTTTACCCAAAAATTAATAAAATCATATCAAATATAAAAAATATTATTAATTGAATTTAATAGCACATGTTTTACACAGACATCCAATTATGTATTGTCATATTATTTATTGAATTTAATAGCACATGAGGTATCATAATTATTAATGTGAGGACACACCATTGAATGTCTATGTAAAATTTCTTTATATCGACAATGTATATCAATTAAATTCATAACTTTATTCATTATAGATGTGAAAAAGTTTTGCAAAAACCTATAATATCATCAACGCCTGTTTTTATTACGTTAGAAAACCAAATTATTTATTTAAAAAATAAATATAATTATGATCGAAAAATCAGGGTGTATATAATTGTTGGCATACATGGTTTATATATTTGATTAATAACTTATACCCATATCACTTACTAAGCCTAATTGTTATGTGCGGCACGTGTGTAGAGGAATGAAGCTCAAATTAAACAATAAATAATACCTTTCTTTTTAGAATTGTAACATGCTGAAACGAGTTATAATCGATATCACAGCGGTTATAATCGATGTCACAGCGGTGGAGTACCCATTTGGTGCTTCACCGTAGACGCACCCCGTTAAGATATATGGTGTTATAAAAAAAGAAGTATCTTTCCCTCCGCCACAGCTCTCATTGGAAAAAAATGTTACTATTTCACTTTTCCTTCTTTCCTTGCTCACTCATTCATTCTCCTCTCCTGCTCGTTTCTCTTTGTATTTCTCTCCCTCTCTCTCGTTTATTTGGTAATCTCTCTCCCTACCAACACTACACAGTACACCCTACAACAAGCAATCCTTATCCTCATTTATTAGTTACCTCTCTTCCCTTTCCCTTTGTCGTTTACCCTTTGTGCCATTGGGCGGTTTATACACCCCTGTACCTATCATCATTCATTAAGGTGCACCATACCAGTACTCCCTTTATGCCAGTACACTGTGTCTGTATTCCCTGTTAGTATTTAAGAAGCAAACGATACCCACTGCGATGTTGAAACTTAAGTAACTGTCAAGCAAAATCACCACTCCCCCTTCTCTCTCCATTCACTCATGGACCACCTAACCCCAAACCCTGCAAATTCACTCCCTCTCACCCCACTCACCTTCTTACAGAGAGCAGCCATTATCTACGGTGACTCCCATTCTATCATCTACAACCGCACTTCCTTCACCTGGTCACAAACCCACCGTCGATGCCTCCAACTCGCTTCCTCCCTCTCCTCCCTCGGAATCCGAAAAGGTCACGTGGTGTCTGTTCTCTCCCCCAACACCCCCGCCATGTACGAGCTTCAATTCTCCGTACCAATGTCCGGCGCCACCCTCAACAACCTCAACCTCCGCCTCGACCACCATACACTCTCCCTACTCCTCCGTCACAGCGAATCAAAGCTCCTCTTCGTCGACATTCTCTCCCTCTCCCTCGCCCTCAAAGCGCTCTCATTGTTCCCAAATCACACCTCGCAACCGCATCTCGTCCTCATCAACGACGATGCAGTCGCGGCACACAAAGATAAAACCCATCCACTACTTGACACCTATGAGGGTCTCGTGAAGAAAGGCGATCCAAACTTCAAGTGGGTCCGTCCAGACTCAGAGTGGGACCCAATAACTTTAAACTACACGTCTGGAACGACGTCGTCTCCTAAAGGCGTTGTGCATTGCCATAGAGCAAACTTCATCATGGCCCTTGATTCACTCATCGACTGGCCTGTACCTAAACAACCCGTTTACCTGTGGACCCTACCGATGTTCCACTCTAACGGGTGGAGCTTCCCGTGGGCGATTGCAGCTGTGGGTGGGACGAATATCTGCGCGCGTAGGATTGACGCGCCTACGATCTACCGCTTGATCGAATCGCACGGGGTGACTCACATGTGCGCTGCGCCGGTTGTGCTCAACATGCTGTGTAGCTTCAACCGAACCGAACCGCTGAAGAAACCGGTTCATGTTATGACTGGTGGTTCGCCACCTCCGGCGACGGTTCTCTTGCGCGCTGAGTCGTTAGGCTTCGTGGTCAGCCACGGGTATGGAATGACGGAGACGATCGGCGTGGTGGTGTCGTGCGCGTGGAAGAGGGAATGGGACAGGTTTCCGGCGACGGAAAGGGCGAGGCTGAAGGCGAGGCAAGGAGTGAGGACGGTGGGGCTAACGGAGGTTGACGTGGTGGAGGCGGAGACAGGGAAAAGCGTGAAGCACGACGGAGCAACTGTGGGTGAGATAGTAATGAGAGGAGGGTCCGTCATGCTAGGTATAGTTAATTAAAGGCTAAAATAATTAGATCTTCTTAAAATTATAGCAATATCTACTTAAAATTAATAATTTTAACATAATTTTTATGTATTTTTATTATTTATTTCTAATTATAAAATCTAAGTTTCAACATGTTAACTAAGTGTTTGCAGTTTGAAATCACATGTTTTTGTAAATGTAAAATGTCTTTTTGTTAATATAATTTAGGTTGAAAATTGTATTTGTGTATAATTTTTATTTTAAATACACTTTTAAACCAATGTAATTATGTTACTTTTATAAACTTGTAAACTTTAATCCAAAGGCATAATAAGATAATGAAGCTCTCACATGTTCATATGTCTTTTTTATTTTATTATAAAAATTTAAAAAAGTTTAATTTTTTTCTTATTCAATAACATTATATGGTTTGATTTTGTCTTAATCTTTTAGTAATCTTTAATTTAAAAATACTAATTAATTTAGAAATAATATTAATAATTTCTATATAGTAGTTTATTTTTTTTTTTATTTTATTATATATGATTTTATCTTATGCATTACATAAGTTATTTTAATATATTTTAAGATTTTTAATTAATTGTATCTATAAAAATTTATAAAATTTGCTTAAAATAATATTAAAATAAACTAATTTGACATAAATTTTATTTTATTTTATGTTATTTGATTGTGCTAACGTAAGAATGGTTCATGGTAGGTTACTTCAAGGATAAAGAGGCGACGAGGAAGTGCATAAATGGGAATGGGTGGTTCTACACAGGGGATGTTGGGGTGATGCATGAGGATGGTTATTTGGAGATAAAGGATAGGTCGAAGGATGTGATAATAAGCGGGGGAGAGAACATGAGTAGCGTGGAGGTGGAGGCGGTGTTATATATGCATCCGGCGGTTAAGGAGGCGGCAGTGGTGGCGCGGCCAGATGAGTTTTGGGGGGAGACGCCGTGTGCGTTTCTAAGCTTGAAGGATCAATTGGAGAAGAGGCCGTCTGAGAAGGAGATGAAGGAATTTTGTAGGGAGAGGTTACCACATTTTATGGTGCCCAAAACGGTGGTGTTTAAGGAGGAGCTGCCCAAGACTGCCACCGGAAAGATTCAGAAGCACTTGCTTAGAATGGATGCTCAGGCTATGGGCTCCTTAGCCGTACCACTACCTAGTCGCATGTAATGCAACTACACCTTAGTGAAAAGAGAAATTGGCAACAAGGCGAAAATAAAGAAAGAAATGAGAGAGAAGTATTGGATATTATGAATTATATTGCGGTGAAAAATAGAAAGAAAAAATTTGCTGTGAGTATTAGTTGTATAAATAACATTTTTCTAACAAAAATTATTTACTTTAATTTGTCTATATTAGATTGATATCCGCAATCATTAGTCATCATTTCTAACATTTTTTTTTTGTTGCAAACTTTATCAACGGTAAAAACACTTTTTTGATGAACTTTTTTCTCAAAGGAATGGTGTTGTTCCTTCTAGAAAATGTATGTTTACAAAGGAATATTCAACTTAAAAATAAACATACTCTTTATATTTGTTTGAGTTGGATAGAAGTGATGGAACATTTCATTAGTTCCGATACGAATAGGGGTTGGAGTTCTCTCCATTAAGGGGACCTCTCCATTTGGAGAGAGAAAGAGATGGAGCACATGTGGCACCCACATCACCCATGTGGGTCCCACATGTGCTCCATCTCTTTCTCTCTCCAAATGGAGAGGTCCAGTTAACGGAGAGGATTTTCTCCCTACGAATAGGTTAATCCATGTTTTTTTTTTCACCATAGGTATCCCCTATTATCAGGGATAATCCTATTTGGGGCTTAGTCATTTCTTACCCCTTCCTAAGAATGTGTTTTGTGGGGTTAATCTATGCTTTATGAGTATTGAAACATGAAATCACTACAACGGAAATAGATTTTTACTTGTATTTATTTGGCGGGGGTTTCCGTAAATTAAATAAAGTGATTTGTATTGAGAGTATATTTGTTTTAACGTATGTAAAAATATTTCTAGGAATATAAGATTGGGAAAATGACTTTCCCATGTTTGATTTAAGTTTTAGAAAAATATTATTCGGTATTATTGATTCGATCTCCGGAATGTATTTTAGTCATGTTTTACTCACTTTTTATTCTCATAATGAGGGGTGAGAATCTTATATTCACATGGGATAGAAGTTATCTTTTTCACTTCCACTTATTCTATAATATTTTTTGTACTTTTATTTTTTTAATTTTTAAAGTAAATCATTTTAAAAAATATTTTCAAAAATATTAATATTAAACACATACCAAACATATCTATAAATTTTACCAGGGAATAATATTCCTGATAATAGGATTCTCTGAAACATCATTCTTAGGAAGATGATTTTATATCTTAAAACAAACTATTCCTTAATGTCAAATGTTTAGCGTGGGTGGTAAACTGTGATAAACAACATGTAAAGTCCACACGCTTTTATCTATTTGCTTGGGGTTTTAATTGTCTTTAATATTTTTTTTCTATTTTTAAAGTATTAAATTAAAAAAAAATAGGGTTGAAAAAGTTTGGGCACTCATGTTTTCTAATTCCTTTCTCAAGTGCCTTTCTCTTCATCATCGTCGCCTCCTAAAGCTACACAAGCAGTGGCCTTTGTGTTCATCACCGTTGCCACCCAAAGCTCCTCCGGCAGTAGTCTTCGCGTTCATCACCATCACCTCTTAAAACTACATTGATCGCGAACTAATCTTTTGACTGAATGAATTCTTCTACATTTGCTTTATCTCTTTTTTATTTTCTTGCTTAAAATTAATTTTTTAATTTAGGGTTTGTAACTTTGTAATTTTATTCGAAAATCTGCTATAAAACTTAGTTCCAGAGAGAATGTTCTTTGCTGAATACGTATTGCTTTAAGTGCAACTTAAGTTTTTATTTTATGTGATATGCATGTGCATGGTGTAGCTATAATTAATTGTTAATTTGCATTTTTTTTCTTTGTGGTTTTTCAAGTAGAGGTGTCAATACTGGTTCAGCTCGTTGAGCCAACCCCGCTCACGGGAGAGTTGAATTGGTAAAAATTAGACTCACATTTTCGCGGTTATTTTATTTTTATATTTTTAACTTGTATTTTATTAATTTTTTTGTATTTTTTTGGCTTTTTTTATTATTTTTAATTGTTTTTAAAATTTAAAAATTAAGTGACCCAACGCACTTAATCCACCAATCGTGGTGGGTCGAGTCGGGTTGATATTTTTTCAGTTCACAAAAAAAGTGAGCCAACACTCAACTCCACTCACTTTTAACTTAACCCATGGTGAGCCAATCCAGGTGCTCACTTTGACACCTTTAGTTTCAAGGTCTTAACCCTGGGAATAGGGTACTTGCCTTTGTTGATTTTTCTCTCAAAGCTTCACTTTAGTCATACACTTCCCTAGAGTAGACACCATTTGGTATGAGTATAAATGACTACCCACTACAAGAAAACGATTTTTAGCGACGGCCAAAAGTCGTCGCTACAGGGAAAAAACCGTCGCAACAGCCTGAGTGTACATGGAACTAAAATAAATTATGTTCGCACAGTAATCAACAAAAGGGGTCAATTGATGGAGGGTCATATTTGGACAGTGAAACGTCTTTCACACAAAGGAAAGGGTTTCTTTGCAATTTAAAAAAAAAAAACTAAGTTGCAAGCCCCTTAGCTTGCACGACTAAACATAGTGAATTCTTCCGTGGGTTATTAAAAAAGTGATGCATCGGTGGTGCAGTCTTTTTTACTTGTAATAATAGGTTATTTGACCGGCAACAATTTAAATTTAAAATTTACTAATTAAATAATAATGTTCTTAAAATTATTGAAGAATCCCTTTTGTGACCAAAAGTTCCATATCGGTGTTTCCTACTTCAGGATTTGAAAATTTCCATGTCCAGGTGAGTGCAGAAGTGGTTCTTCTTGTGTAAAATCTGGTCTCCTTAGTCATGAAGTGCTTTATTCTGAATCTGAAAAACTCTTTTCTATTCTCAGATATGATCTGTCGGATCTTTTGTTGTCTTACTACCATTTGTTTGGAGATTTTCTGTTCACTTGCAAGAAACATTTTTTTTAGAATTGAACCGCCTCAATTCTACTACCAATTAAAAATCATCTGCCTTACTTTCAGATAAATTTTTGAACAACCGTATGATTGAACCACCTCTGTTCATTGTGGGAAAATCACTTCCCCTGTTCACATGTAGATCCTTGATTACTTGTGATATTTGCGTCTTCTTCCCTTCGTGAATCGACATCACCATCGAGCAATTCTTGCCCGTAACATCCTCTACGACCAGAAGCTCAATCTTCATCGCCCCAACAATAGTAAACAGTACAAAGCCTATACCAACAGCCAATAGCTCGATTCCCTACCGCAAAGTCGCTGCTAGGATGTTGTAACAGAGCTCCCATTGCTTTGCGTCGCAGGTCGCGTCCATTCATGACACCATGGTTCAACCATTACCAAGCCTATAGCCACCTGGCCCAGCCACAACCATCCACCCGCGGAGCTTCTGCTCCTCAAGCCACACCGGAGCTCGCAAGCCATCACCGGAGCTTCTGCTCCTCAAACACTATCAATGACACAAAATAAAGTCGCTGGAGGAAAGACCAGAGTTGCGAAAATAAAACCAGAAGTGGAGATTCCATGATAGAAATCAGAGCTCATTCGAAATTGGAATCGTGCGCTGCGCATCTTCTCCACCACCGCAACGCCGTCACCCACCGCATCTTCTCCACCCACCACAAAACCTTCAACCCACCGCTGTGTCTTCACTTTAAATTAGGTTTGCAAAGAAATTGCATCACTGAGGACTAAAGGAAAAAAATAATAACTTTGGGATTCAAACTCTCACTTTCACAATACTAGGTAACCGGTCAGATATCTCAACCATTGAATATTATATGAATATATCTAACGGTTCTTAAAGTGTGTATCACCGGTGGTGCACTAATTTGCTAACCCACCGTAGACGGCACCACTAAACATAATAAAAGTGTCATCTACTTATCCATCCTTTGTTTCCTTTTGACAAATACTCGGTGAAGGTTACCGTATACCTTAGGCTTAAGTGGCACACCATGTGCCACTTGTTAATAGCCATTAAATCTTTATTTAAATGGGTTGAATGGCCATGATCACATGTTGATTCAATTTTCTTTATACATCCTAGTAACATAAAATTTGCAAAGAAGTACCGTGATTCAATTTTTCATTTAAGCATCCCGTAATAGATTTTTTACAAATCAGCCATTTATTTAATGTGAATAAATTTATATAAAAAAAATATCGAAAACACATATTGTTTCTCTACTCTTTGGTGTATTTTTAATTATTTTATATAAATATATGTTATAAAATCGTCGCTCTTTTTAACTTAAATTACCAAAAAAAAATATTGAAAACTATTTAATGTTGTTGACATAAAATATAATGTTATAAATGTCATAAATCATATTTTATAAATGTTGTTCCAAATGTATTTGTAATTATACTTGGTTCCAACTCGAGCGATGTACGGATCATTTAAGTACAACAATGATTTATTTGCGATAAATATAATAAATTAATTCATATTTATTCTTAACATTAGACAATGCCAACTTGTCCGAATTTAAAATAACATAGATACATTAAATAGTTCCTCAATATAATACCTTTATAAGAAAATATTTAATGAATATGCTATTTTAAAAAAAAAGTATGAATTTCGAACTATTCTATAAAATCCTTAAGAAAAGTTATCATCGAAATATAGTTTTATCACAATAAAACATATAAGATAAATGAATATTTAAGTTGGAAAAAATAATATCCAAATAGATTTTTAACAATTTCCATTATAAATAAATTTTATATTAACTTTATAGAATAATATAAATTTTTTACTGTAAGTTTTCACACAAAACTTATAGCTGATAATTGACTAGCTCTAGCAAATAATCCTGATATGTGGATTTAAAGTCGACAAAATTGACTAGAGTTGATATGCAAAATCAAACATTACATTATTTTTTTTTGTGTATATGAATGCATTATTTCAGTGCCTGTTTATCATTAAAGAGCCCTGCCATATAACCTTGAGCCTTTAGTCTATCAAAATATATACATAATCACACTATTAAAGTGTCTTGCATTTATAATTGTTAGGACCACAAGAAATACTAGAAGGGGGGTTGAATAGTGTTTTAAAATCTTTACAAATTTTCTGGAAAACCTTTTTAAACAAGCAAAGCTAATTTGAAAATATTTTATCAACCTTCCGAAACTGGAAGTTCAGCAACTTGTTGATGTAACTCAGAAGGTTGAGTGAAATCCTTTTTGAATTTATTTTCTCTTAAAGAAAAGATTGTTTTTCTGCTCCGATTAATAAAACAACTTTTCTTTATCCCTCCTTGGTTAGTTTAAACAGATAACAGCGGAAAGCAAACAGGTAAGGGAAGAGAGAACTTAACACAGAGATTTATACTAGTTCACCCACTAACCCAGTGAGCTACATCCAGTCCTAGGGCAAAACTCCACTGGGTTTTCACTAATCCCGCAAGATTACAAGTATTATTTTACCCCAGCCTCTCCAGGCTTAACATCAAGTATTCTTTGTTTTCAACTGCCTCTTCAGGCAACTCATGCAGTATTCTTTTACATACAAGCCTCTCCAGGCTCAATGAGTATTCTTTGCACACCTAGCCTATCCAGGCCCAACAAGTATTCTTTGTATTCAACTGGCTCTCCAGGCAACTCTTGCAGTATTCTTTTACAGACAAGCCTCTCCAAGCTCAACAAGTATTCTTTGTTTTCAACTGCCTCTCCAGGCAACTCTTGCAGTATTCTTTTACAGACAAGCCTCTCCAAGATCAACGAGTATTCTTTCTTCCACCAAGCCTCTCCAGGCTCTCAGACACTTGATAGTGTTTACAATATGATCTAAGTTTATGCTTCTAAGAAACTTACACTCAGTTTCTTCTTGTACAAAGGGATAACTGAGTAAAACTCAGGATACAAAGGGTAAATCTAAGTACAAGTAAATAAGAAATAACAGAGTGTTTGGCTTGGAATGTATCTTCTTTTGATTTGGCCGAATCACTTTTTTTGCTAAGCTTTATCTCTTCCCTTCTCTTCTTTCTTTCTGATGGGCTTTTCTAGCTTTTCATACTTTCTTGATCTTTTCTTTTGAACAACCCCTTTCTCTCTAGTTGGTCAGCAGCTTCAGAATATATTTTTTTGAGAATATGGCTGAAACCTTCCAAAGTCCTAAAATAAAGCTATTTATAGAGGCTTGAAATGTAACCGTTGAAGGCTACCGTTGAAAGATAGCGTGTAGCTTTTGATAGCCTCTTGACTTTAACAGAGTAGGTGTGCACAGACTGTACCGTTTTGACACACAGCAGGCACAAAAGTTCTTTTTCATGTACCATGTTTCAGTAAGCACAAAGAGAACTTTTATAGGCTTCCTTGTCGTAGACGTTTTGCAGAAGACGTTTAGAGACCTTTAAATCTATTGTGCAGAATGTCTTCTGACTTTGGTAGATTTTACGTTGAACGCCTTCAGAAGGTCTTTTTAGTAACTCAGATGATGCAGCTCTTCAGAAGGTTGATTAATTCTTCAGTAGAGTCCAAACACTTCAGAGAGTTCTTCATGTGCTCATGTTGCCACGTCATCAAATGATGATTCAGATAGTATTTGTTCAGCAGGTACACAGACTTCGGTAAGTGCATATTCAGTACACACACATACTTTTGGAAGTTTTATGCGTTTTAGCAGGTTGATCATTTTTCAGATAGCTGCTTCAATTCTTTAGTAGATTGATCAATCCTTTTGGGTAGATGTTTTGACTTTGTAGATATGTTCTTTTAATAGTTCCTGAAACATCAAAGACAAACTACCTTTCTCAGTAGTATATGTTTCTTGTACAATCAAATTTGTTAATCATTAAAACTAAGGGTAATGAGTCTTGAGTTAAATTGAATACTTAATTTATATTTGATACTCAACATTCTACCCCTTTTTAATGATGACAAATTTGATGTGACTAACAAATATCTGAAGAAATTTAAATTTTCTAAAAGAAATATTGAAGAGAAAAATTCTCCCCCTCTTTCAGATACTTGATAGAATGTGATACTCCCCCTTAACACAAGATTCTTTATCTATTTCTTCTGAAGAACATTTGATATATATACAACATATTTGTTAGTTATTACTCCCCCTTTTGTCATTATTCAAAATGGTCAGGAATAGAACAAGTGAATCGAGAGTAATAATCTTTAGAAAGTTTAGGTGTTATTAGCACAGATAGATATGCGTTGAAGCTATAAATTAGCACGTGCAACAATTTAGAAGATTAAGTAATAAAAGAGAAATTTATAAAATCAAGAAGAAGTTCATTAATGTAAAAGAAAAATTAACAAAAGTTTTGATAAGGCTCTTTGATCATGAATGGCCTTCAATTTGATCCAATCTCAGCAGCACTGGATGCTTCCTTCTATGCCTTCAGCTGGGTCCTTTTCTTCGGCGGTGGCATATATCATTTGTTTAAAATTTTTGGGAGTGAAGAAGATGGGGGGTTCTTGATCACAGATGGCCTCAGTGGAAAGACCATTGAGGTTCAGTATTTTCATGATCAGGCAGTTTTGAGGGAAGTCTTCGGCAGATCTCATCACCCTTTCCATCATGTGGTAGAGGATGATCCGAGGAAGGTTTAGTTTTTTCCTTTGAAGGAGATGAATCAGCACGAATCTTTCCAACTCAGTAACAAGAACCTTTCCACTTCCTTCCGGAAGAATGCAGCATTTGATGATGGCCAGAAGAGTCTTGGGGGTCTCCAGGAGTTATGAGCAGTATGGAACTTCAAACACTCTTCGACCGAGCAACATTTGATCGTACATCCACATCCCTCCGTTATTCACTTCCCAGTCATGAACAAATTGAGCTCCAGCAGCACGAATGCCAGTCACATTTTCCAGTACCTCACAGTCAACGAAGAGTGTGACACCCTTCTACCCCCAAATAATAATAATAATATCACCAAACAAAATAGTCAAATCAAAACAATGTATTTCACTCAATCAACAACACAAGTTAGCACCACGGAAACATAGCAAACACATAACTCAAGGCCGGTGAACCGACCAGCTCTGATACCACTGAATGTGACACCCTTCTGCCCCCAAATAATAATAATATCATCAAGTTGAATTGTAAAGAAAATTAAGGTCAACGCTGAGGCAAAAAGGTTCACATGTCCTCCTTAAAACAAGCACTTAATTCAAGTTCACTTATGTTTCCATAAAAGAATAAAATCCAGGTTTTCAAAAGCTAAATTATCAACATAATAAAAACATATCTTGGCCATGTAAGACCCATTTAAAATGATCTTTCTAAATCTCTACATATCAAAATGAAGTAATAAAGCTCCTAGACACTAATCTCCGATGTCACACATATCAGAGCGAGACCTTGTCCCTTCAAAACTCAGCATTCTGAGTGCCCTCTTCATCACCTAAGAAAACCACAGAAAGAGTATGGTGAGGAATGGAATACAAACATATACATGCAATACAGAAGGCTACCCTTATTCCCCACCCATCACCATACATATCATCATTCACCTCAACTCATATACTATTCATTTCACACATCAGGTTCGTACAAATAGGAATTCAAACTTTCATACAATCTCAATTAAGGCATATGCTCACACTATGCACCTGTACAACATCTATCCTAAGAGTCATGATTTGGAATTCCGCACAATGGGCGCACCTCATCAATCCCTTTGGTTGCTACCAATGATGGCCCTACCGTTAACACCACACGATAGGTTGCACCCCCTTTATTGGCCGGTGCAAAGACATTCGCCCCTAGGTTGCACCCCCCTCTATGGGCCCGTGCAAAGATATTCGCCCCCTGGGTTGCACCCCATCTATGGGCCCGTGCATCAAATGTCCCCCATCATGGTCTCCACCCTTTCTTAGGGCATGCATCTCATGTATCACACCTCATATGCTCATGCTCAATGCATCAACATCATTTATACATTTCTCATACAACATTATCAACTCAATTCATTCCACATCACATCTTGAATAAAATGCACGAAGAACATCAATATAAGATCATCACATAACCATACTTCATGCCACAATTAATGCACTATATACATTCAAATTAATCTCATCAATTCCATAAACAATTCATATATTACACAAACATCCATCTCAATTTCACGTTTTAAGAAAACTATCTGAAATTTGGAAGGAATCTGTTGAAATTATATTTAAAAGCTTGATCCGCGTTTCTGCGCTTCACTCTGCGCTCAGCGCAAGTGAAGCGCAATTTCCAGAGAGCTACGCTTCACTCTGCGCAGGTTCCAGAGAGCTACGCTTCATCCTGCGCTCAGCGCAGGTGGAGCGTAAGTGTCGCAGAACACGACTGCACCTGTGTTTTTGCCCTTTTTAACCCCCTTCTTCAATCTCTACTCAATTCTTTAAGTTCCTAACTTGTTTAAGCACGTTTTTACCGATTAAATTCACTGAAAACATCAATTATTCCTACGGATTACCATTAAATCAACAATCGATCAATTATGAAATCTCACCTCCAAATCCTAATTTGACCCCTTTTTGACAATCTCGCTTTCATCATCCAATCCATCAAGAACATAACATCAAAACATACCAATCAACATCAAACAGAACAATTTCAACATAAACATATAAATCATCCTTCAGATTCAAAGATTAGAGATCCTAGAGAGACTTATGGTTGCCCTCACTACCCAAGCACTCCAGTACACACATATAGTTGCACCCCTTGCCCCTGTACCTTAGAGATGACAATCGAAAACGAATGACAAAACTCCCTTGATGATCTACTCTGCCGCACCTTCTCCTTGTGGAGTCACTTCTCTCTTCCCTAAGGTTTGGTTATCTGACGTTTGAAAAAGGATGAGGTGAAATAGATAACCCTTCTCTTAATAAAATAACTAACTGGGTTGGGCCTATTCTGACCCACCCATCCCCCTTTTTAATTAAATAATATTATTCACAATAAAGATAATAATAATGCTATTATTTCTTCCTTTTATTTTATTTTAGAAATATTAGGATGTTACAATTCCCCCCTCCTAAAAGAAAATTCGTCCTCGAATTTATCTGAGTTGAATACTCTGGAAAAGACTCCTTCATCTGGTTGGCTGTCAAAAAGTCCTCACTCTTCCTCTCAACAGGTTGACCAAAGACAACTGCTTTATCAGCACAATTCAATAGGACATGGTTGGAAGATAACCAGTCCATACCAAGAATAATATCTAACTGACTCAGAGGCAAACAAATCAAATCAACTAAGAAATCTTTTCCGTTGATATGAACAGGACAATTCAAGCATACATCGGAAGTAGAAATTGACCCACTAGCTGGCGTTTCCACACTTAACACAAAAGGCAATGAAGAGACAGACAAATTCAATTTGGACACACAAGCATGTGATATAAAAGAATGAGTCGCACCCAAATCAAACAAAACAATTAAAGGAATTCCCGCAATGAAACCCGTACCTTGGATCAAGTCTTCGGATTGAACAGCTTCGGTACCACTCAAGGCAAATACTCTTCCAGTAGCTTTCGGCTTGCTGGCACTCCCACTAGCACTTCCACTTGCCGCCGTAGACCCCTGTTTCCCTTGAGGACAATCGCGAGAAATATGTCCTCGTTCTTGACATTTGTAGCAAGTAACTTCGCTATCTTCACACTGATATGACCGATATCCCGGTTTTCCACAGCTATAACACTTAACAAGAGTAGTAGAGTCCACGCTTCCGCCCTTAGATGCCTAACTAGCAGCCGGAGCCTGACTCCTCTTCTGAATCGAACCTTCGCTGCCCCCTCTAAACTTAGAGCTTCCAGGTGAATGAGAATACGACTCACCCTTGCCAGCAGATTCAGACCTGCTTTGGTTTCTCATAGGTCCTTCACTCTTATAATGAGCAACTCTAGCCCGGTTGTCTTCATCGTACACCCTACACTTGTTCACCAGCTCATGAAATCGCACAATACCTTGATGGTTGAAGGCCTGCTTGATTTCAGGATGAAGGCCACTGATGAACTTCACACATTTCGCCTCTTCATTATTGGCTCCCTCGTATCTAGGACAAAATCGAACCAGTGCTTCAAACTTAGCTACATAGTCCGCCACTGTGCCATCTCCTTGCTTCATTCAAGAAATTCTATCTGATTCTTGTTACTGATGTCGTGAGGAAAATATTTCTCCAGAAACAGCCTCTTGAAGTTCTCCCAGCTCATTGTGGTGCCATCGTCAATCATTCTCTGGTAGGTACTCTGCCACCAAAGTCCGGCATCTTCAGATAGCATGAAAGAAGCCAACGTCACCTTATGCACCAATGGGCATTCCATAGCGCTAAATATCTTCTCAATCTCGAAGATCCAATCAGCAGCACCATCGGGGTCATAACCCCCACAGAAGGTAGGTGGATGGTTCCTCTGGAACCGAGCAAGCCAGTCCACCTCTTGATGTTGGTTCAGGTTGCCTACTGCCTGAGCCATAGTCATTAAGGCTTTAGCAATAGCGCGATCGTTTTACCCCCTCCAGCCATCACTTTTCTGATTCACATAAAAGTAGAATACCAAACAAAAAAGTCAAATCAAAACAATGTATTTCACTCAATCAACAACACAAGTTAGCACCACGGAAACATAGCAAACACATAACTCAAGGCTGGTGAATCGACCAGCTCCGATACCACTAAATGTGACACCCTTCTACCCCCAAATAATAATAATAATAATAATATCATCAAGTTGAATTACAAAGAAAATTAAGGTCAACGCCAAGGTAAAAAGGTTCACATGTCCTCCTTAAAACAAGCACTTAATTCAAGTTCACTTCTGTTTCCATAAAAGAATAAAATCCAGGTTTTCAAAAGCTAAATTATCAACATAATAAAAATATATCTTGGCCATGTAAGACCCTTTTAATATGATCTTTCTAAATCTCTACATATCAAAATGAAGTAATAAAGCTCCTAGACACTAATCCCCGATGTCACACATACCAGAGCGAGACCTTGTCCCTTTAAAACTCAGCACTTTGAGTGCCCTCTTCATCACCTAAGAAAACCACAGAAAGAGTACGGTGAGGAATGGAATACAAACATATACATGCAATACAGAAGGCTATCCTTATTCCCCACCCATCACCAAACATATCATCATTCACCTCAACTCATATACTATTCATTTCACACATCAAGTTCATACAAATAGGAATTCACACTTTCATACAATCTCAATTAAGGCATATGCTCACACCATGCACCTGTACAACATCTATCCTAAGAGTCATGATTTGGAACTCCGCACAATGGGCGCACCTCATCAAACCCCTTAGTTGCTAACAATGATGGCCCTACTGTTAACACCACACGATAGGTTGCACCCCCTCTATGGGCCCGTGCAAAGATATTCGCCCCTAGGTTGCACCCCCCTCTATGGGCCCGTACAAAGATATTCGCCCTCTGGGTTGCACCCCCTCTATGGGCCCGTGCATCGAATGTCCCCCATCATGGTCTCCACCCTTTCTTAGGGCATGCATCTCATGTATCACACCTCATATACTCATGCTCAATGCATCAACATCATTTATACATTTCTCATACAACATCATCTACTCAATTCATTCCACATCACATCTTGAATAAAATGCACGAAGAACATCAATATAAGATCATCACATAACCATACTTCATGCCACAGTTAATGCACTATATACATCCAAATTAATCTTAGAAATTCCATAAACAATTCATATATTACACAAACATCCATCTCAATTTCGCCTTTTAAGAAAAATTATCTGAAATTCGGAAGGAATCTGTTGAAATTATATTTAAAAGCTTGATCCTTGTTTCTGCGCTTCACTCTGCGCTCAGCGCAAGTGAAGCGCAGATTCCAGAGAGCTACGTACGCTTCACTCTGCGCTCAGCGCAAGTGAAGCGCAGGTTCCAGAGAGCTACGCTCCATCCTGCGCTCAGCACAGGTGGAGCGTAAGTGTCGCAGAACACGACTGCACCTGCGTTTTTGCCCCTTTTAACCCTCATTCTTCAATCTCTACTCAATTCTTTAAGTTCCTAACTTGTTTAAGCACGATTTTACAGATTAAATTCACTGAAAACATCAATTATTCCTACGGATTACCATTAAATCAACAATCGATCAATTATGAAATCTCACCTCCAAATCCTAATTTGACCCCTTTTCGACAATCTCGCTTTCATCATCCAATCCATCAAGAACATAACATCAAAACATACCAATCAACATCAAACAGAACAATTTCAACATAAACATATAAATCATCCTTCAGATTCAAAGATTAGAGATCCTAGAGGGACTTATGGTTGCCCTTACTACCCAAGTGCTCCAGTACAAACATATAGTTGCACTCCTTCCCCCCTGTACCTTAGAGATGACGATTGAAAATGAATGGCAGAACTCCCTTGATGATCTACTCTGCGGCACCTTCTCCTTGTGGATTCGCTTCTCTCTTCCCTAAGGTTTGGTTATCTGACATTTGAAAAAGAATGGGGTGAAATAGATAACCCTTCTCTTAATAAAATAACTAACTGGGCTGGGCCTATTCTGACCCACCCATCCCCCTTTTTAATTAAATAATATTATTCATAATAAAGATAATAATAATGCTATTATTTCTTCCTTTTATTTTATTTTATTTTATTTTAGAAATATTAGGATGTAACAAAGAGTGGTCTACCCAATACTGTGGTTTTGATTCCACAGATTCTATTCTCAGCAATGACTTCTGCATGATTCCATAAATCTCGAACGCATTCCTCATTCCATGAAGAATGAACGTTCTCGAAAAAGGAGGAAGTCCATCCGGCAGCATAGAAGTATTATGTTACGTTCATTCCAGCTTCATCAAAGTCCTTTACTCGAACACAAAGAGTTGGAATAATTTCTCCTTTGGAGGCAAAGAGTACTTCTGAGGAGGAAACTGAATTTCTTGATGCCATTTGAGAAGACTTGAAATTTTCTGAGAATTGCAAGAGCCTTCTTGATAGCAGATAAAGGGTAGCTTGCATACTGAACTCTCAAGCTCTATAAATGGACTACGTATCATCCTTGATCCTAGTGGTTATAAAATGCGCAGTCATAGAGAGTCGTACAATCGTGCATCAAGGAGTGGATAGTTGAAGAGCCATCAGTTACTAAGAGCCAGTTCACGAAATTTTCAAAAACGGTTGAACTTAAAACTTTTCATATTAAAAATAATTATTTTGAAATAATTATTCAGCAAATACACGATTTGGAAGGATTATCACAAAGACATCAGCCAACATAATTCAGAGAGTACACATCATTCAGGCAATAAATTTTCAGAGAGTCTAAGATAGGAATGATGTTACCGTAGGATGAAGTCTAAGTAAGATTGAGACTCAACATTGCTTTCCGAATTGCTTCAGCAGATTGATGCTTTCCGCATGTACATCTTCTTTCCTCTTAGTTCTCCACTCATCCATTCTTCTTTGTTGATTCTTGGAGTTTTCCTTGCCTTGTTAAGAAAATAGATGCTCCTTCTGAGATGTATACGCCATAGCTTGTTGAGGTTTCCATCTAGATCTTCTTCCCTCAGCACTTGTTAGATGCTTAACCTGAGGTTGAGCTCTGATACCAACTGTTAGGACCACAAGAAACACTAGAAGGGGGGTTGAGTAGTGTTTTAAAATCTTTACAGATTTCCTGGAAAACCTTTTTAAACAAGCAAAGCTAATTTGAAAATATTTTATCAACCTTCCGAAACTGGAAGTTCAGCAACTTGCTGATGCAACTCAGAAGGTTGAGTGAAAGCCTTTTTGAATTTATTTTCTCTTAAAGAAAAGATTGTTTTTCTGCTCCGATTAATAAAACAACTTTTCTTTATCCCTCATTGGTTAGTTTAAACAGATAACAGCGGAAAGTAAAAAGGTAAGGGAAGAGAGAACTTAACACAGAGATTTATACTGGTTCACCCACTAACCCAGTGAGCTACATCTAGTCCTAGGGTAAAACTTCACTGGATTTTCACTAATCCCACAAGATTACAAGTATTATTTTACCCCAGCCTCTCCAGGCTTAACATCAAGTATTCTTTGTTTTCAACTGCCTTTTCAGGAAACTCATGCAGTATTCTTTTACATACAAGCCTCTCCAGGGTCAACGAGTATTCTTTGCACACCCGGCCTCTCCAGGCCCAACAAGTATTCTTTGTATTCAACTGCCTCTCCAGGCAACTCTTGCAGTATTCTTTTACAGACAAGCCTCTCCAGGCTCAACAAGTATTCTTTGTTTTCAACTGCCTCTCCAGGAAACTCTTGCAGTATTCTTTTACAGACAAGCCTCTCCAGGCTCAACGAGTATTCTTTCTTCCACCAAGTCTCTCCAAGCTCTCAGACACTTGATAGTGTTTACAATATAATCTAAGTTTATGCTTCTAAGAAACTTACACTTAGTTTCTTCTTGTACAAAGGGATAACTGAGTAAAACTCAGGATACAAAGGGTAAATCTAAGTACAAGGAAATAAGAAATAACAGAGTGTTTGGCTTGGAATGTATCTTCTTTTGATTTGGCCGAATCACTTTTTTTGCTAAGCTTTATCTCTTCCCTTCTCTTCTTTCTTTCTGATGGGCTTTTCTAGCTTTTCATATTTTCTTGATCTTTTCTTTTGAACAACCCCTTTCTTTTGTAGCTGGTCAGCAGCTTCAGAATATATCTTTTTGAGAATATGGCCGACACCTTCCAAAGTCCTGAAATAAAGCTATTTATAGAGGCTTGAAATGTAACAGTTAAAGGTTACCGTTGAGAGATAACGTGTAGCTTTTGATAGCCTCTTGACTTTAACAGAGTAGGTGTGTAGAGATTGTACCGTTCTGACACACAGCAGGCACAAAAGTTCTTTTTCATGTACCATGTTTCAGTAAGCGCAAAGAGTACTTTTATAGGCTTCCTTGTCGTAGACGTTTTGCAGAAGACGTTTAGAGACCTTTAAATCTATTGTGCAGAATGTCTTCTGACTTTGGCAGATTTTACGTTGAAAGTCTTTGGAAGGTCTTTTTAGTAACTCAGATGATGCAACTTTTCAAAAGGTTGATTAATTCTTCAGTAGAGTCCAAACACTTCAGAGAGTTCTTCATGTGCTCATGTTGCCACATCATCAAATGATGATTCAGATAGTATTTGTTCAGCAGGTACACAGACTTCAATAAGTGCAGATTCAGTTCACACACATACTTCTGGAAGTTTTAAGCGTTTCAGCAGGTTGATCATTTTTCAGATAGCTGCTTAAACTCTTCAGTAGATTGATCAATCCTTTTGGGTAGATGTTTCGACTTTGTAGATATGTTCTTTTAAGAGTTCCTGAAACATCAAAGACAAACTACCTTTCTCAGTAGTATCTATTTCTTGTACAATCAAATTTGTTAATCATTAAAATTAAGAATAATGAGTCTTGAGTTAAATTGAATACTTAATTTATATTTGAGACTCAACAATAACATTATATTACATGTCAACAACATTAAATAGTTTTTAATATTTTTTTTATAACGTAAGTTAAAAAAAAGTCGATTCTATAACATATATTTATATATAATATAATTAAAAATACACTTACAAGTTACAACAAAATTTATAAACAATTTAAATTTTGGTAATATAAGCTAAAATAAATTATTACATTTTTAACAATATATTATATATAAACAACATTATACATCTTTGGATATTTTTTTGTGACGTAAGTTAAGAAAATAAACAATTCTATAACATATATTTATATATAATATAATTGAAAATACACTTATAACAAAATTTATAAACAATTTGAATTTTGGTAAAGTAAACTAAAATAAATTATTACATTTATAACAATATAGACAATATTACTAACAATATATTATATATAAAAAAAATACAACTTTCTATATTTTCTTTTATAACGTAAGCTAAGAGGAATGACAAAAACAAAAAACAGAGAAACAACGTGCTTTCGATATTTTTCTATATAAATTTATTCACATTAAATAAATGGATGGTATGTAAAAAATCTGTGATTGGAGGCTTAAATGAAAAATTGAATCATGGGGCTTCTTTGCAAATTTTATGTTACTAGGGTGTATAAAGAAAATTGAATCAATAGGTGATCATGACCTTTCAATCATTTTAAACAATGATCTAATGCCTATTAATAAGTGGCACACGTAGTGCCACTTAAGCCTAAGGTATACCGTAGCCTTCACCATTTTTATTACATTTAATTAAATTATAATCAGTGTTCATTTTTATTAATAGGTATATCAAAAGATAAAAAAATAAAATTACAACATAAAATAAACACCCTACAAAACCGTATTGTTTTTCTTTTCCACAACACCAAATAAACCATATGCTTTTATAGTATTATGTGTAAGTTTTATTTATAATAGATAAAATTTAAATAAATCTATTTTTATATTGTGATAAAAAAATATTAAGTTCTCAAAGCCTATTACTAAAATTAAAACAATTAAAAATATTATAACTGCCACTTTATACATTTAATTTTATAACTAGTTTTAAAATTTATTTTAATTAAGTAGTAAAATTAGGGTATGTCTTGGAATATGGAGCGAGAGGGGGAGGATTAGGAGGGAAATTGAAGGGGGGAGGAATGAGAAGACTTGTAAATATGGACATTCCTAAACACAGGGATAAGGGCCAAGGGGTTCTTTACAACCCTCCCGCTGTCCCTCTAACTCTTCTTCCCAAACAAGATTTTAAAGAATTTAAAAATTTAAAATTACATATTCTTTTGTTATAATTTGTAAAGGCATCTCACTACAAGAAATTTGACTTTTAGCGACCGTCGCTAAAACTGAAAAACCGTCGCTACAATTTATGTAGTGACAGCTAGACAGATGTCACTAAAAGGCTCGTCGTTAATGCAGTGGCGATGAGCAAAATAGCGACGGCCTAACCGCTGCTACGTTAAACGCGCTAAAATTTAAATTTTAATTAAAATGTAGCGATGATCATGTCATCGCTCTGGCTGTAGCTACGCTTATTTTTAATATTTTCAGAAAAAATAATTAATTTTTAAGTGAAGCGACGACCAGACCGTCACTAAGTATTAATTGCATTGTGTTGCACATATAATGCTGTAGCGACATCTTAACGACGAATTGGCCGTCGCTACCAGTGACGGCCCATACGTTCGAACGTCTAAATCAACGCATTCTTATAGTGTCTTTTCCCACTGGCTAAAACAAGAAAAATAAAACAACACATCTTGTAAAATTTTACTTTGGAACCTTTTTTTTTTATAGATGATGCAATGGGTGATATGATGGAAGGAGATAGAAAAAATAAAGTTGTATGCAGATTATAACTCTCTTCTCTAATTCTACTTCCATGTCCCGGGCATGTGCTATTGCAATAGAAAGTAGGGTGTCCCCATATTAAAATAATACTATGAATTCGTCCAACATTAATTAAACCCAACCCATCAATTAGTGCATTGCATGTAAAAAACCAGAAACAATGCATGTAATTATTTGTCCAAACAGAAAAACATATGCACTCAAAACTAAAGCATCCAAATATACTAGCGGGACCAGGAATCTTAGGGTGTGTTTATGAGTTTAATGCTTTGTTTGGTGTAATTAGGGAAATAGAGAGAAGAGAAGTGATAAGAAGAGAAGTGGGAAGGAGAGAAATAGGTGTGAAATGAAGAGAAATAGGTTGTTTGGTGTGAGAGAAATAGGTGTGAAGAGAAATATATTTTTAAGTTGTTTGGTATGAGAGAAATGTGTGTGAAATAAAAGACAAAAAGATATGAAAAATTGATTATTAAAAAAAAACGATTTTTTTGCTCAACAATCGATTATGGGACATTAAAAATCGATTTTTTATGACAGTGGGTAACATAAAAATTGATTATGTGTACATGAAAATCGATTCTTTATGACATTGGGTAACATGATAATCGATTATGTATACATGAAAATCGATTATCACATGTCCATTGCTCATTTCTCTCCATTTCACTACAAAATTTCAGAGAAATGAACAGTGTAATCATCTCCCCTCATTCCCCCCATTTCTCTCTTCACCAAACATACATCCCAACCCCATTTCTCTTTACTTCTCTCCTCCCTCCTCCATTTCATCCCCACCAAACAAGGGCTAAAGGAAAGGGAAAATAATGGAAAGTAAAGGATTAGGAGGGGAAAGGAGGAAGGGAGAGTGCTTTATAATCTAACTACACTCACAAACATAAAGGAGGAAAGTGTTTCCTATAAACCTTTCTCTTCCCTCCATTTTCCTTCAATTTTCAACTCACAAACATACCCCTAAGATAAAATTGTAGTTATGGTCAACTATCCAATTTTCAAGACTTGTTTGGTTTGAGAAATATTGTAATTTTATTTATTTTATTTTATTTTAATTATCTATTTACATAAATTTTTCAAAAATCAAGGTCAATGGATAGGAAGCCGATTTTAGCCTAGTCCTCCAAAACAGTATGAGTGTCTAGATTATCCTTTGGGAGCTTTAGATCATCTCCTTATTATTATTGATAATATTGCAATAGTTCAAGTCAAGAGGTTATCCATACCATGAGCCCTAAAAAGGGTCACAAGAAAATGATGGCAATTAAAATTAATTTGGAAGCAGTCACTGATGGTAGCTTCACAAATTCTTTGGCTTACCATTTCATTTCCAACGCTCATAGGAATGTAGAAGATAGATTTTTTAAGTACATATGGGGATGGAAAAGGCCACAGAGAGTGAGAATGCTTTTGTGGAGAGTTGCGGTTGATGAGTTACTAAATGTATATTTAATTTACTGTAAAATTAATTTCAAACGTAGCCAATGTCACTTTTTATATAGTTGGTTGTCAGAAAACAGTAAAGCCCCATTATGTGAGATGGTGCTTCAATATTATTGAGATGATGGGCTTCCATAACATTAACAAGTTGATGGCTGACAGTGCACCAAAGAAATATGGCTAACCAATGAAATGCAAGGGATTGTGATAAAGAATGGAAGCTACAGGAACTGGAAGTTCTATAAATAGCGACTTCCTCATACAGTTTCAATTATCCAGTGTTAAACACAACACCTTCACTACAAAGTGAAGCATTCTTAGAGTGTCCAGCGAGTGTTCCTCCTATCCTTTGGAGAGAGTTGTTTCTCCTATTTCAAGATAGAGTGTAATTGTTCTCTCCTTGTATTTAGAGAGAAAGGTTGTAACCATCTTCCACTTAGTAAAATATTTTTCTAGTCTTGCCCGTGGTTTTTCCCTTATCACAAGAGGGTTTTCCACGTAAAATATTGTGTGTCAGTTCCAATTTCTCTCATCTCTATTTTAGCTGCGGAATATTATTTTATTACTCTGGTACCCAACAGTGGTATCAAAGCCACCGGTTGCCGATCAATATTTCCACTGCAGTACTGTTCACGGTTACTATTCACACGTGTGGTTGTATACTTTTACAGTGATTGTTAACGTATACTAGATTTATTCTAGTTTACGGTATACATACAATACTGTTCACGTATACGGTACTATTCATGGTGAAATTTTGTAATCCGGTTCAGTTAAAAAAAATTGGTGCTAAAACCATGGCGGCAAAAATTTGAGGTTGAGAAGTTCAATAGGAGTAATTTCTCCTTGTGGAAATTGAAGATAAAGGCTATTTTGAGGAAAGATAATTGCCTAGCAGCAATTCAAAGTAAACCTGCAGGCATATCTGATGAAAAGTGGCAAGAGATAGATGACAATGCTGTTGCCAATTTACACTTAGCAATGGTTGATTCTATTTTGTCAAGCGTTGCAAAAAAGAAGACTACAAAGGAGATCTGAGATACACTCATTAAGTTGTATGAGGTCAAGTCACTTCACAATAGAATATTCTTAAAAAGGAGACTGTATACTCTTCGGATGAATGAATCCACATTAGTGACGGATCACATCAACAATCTGAATATGTTATTTGCTCAACTGACAGCTGCAAATTTCACAATAGCGGAAAATGAACGTGCAGAGCTTCTACTTCAGAGTTTACCAGATTCGTATAATCAACTTGTCATCAATATAACAAATAATAATATTGTTGACTCCTTACACTTTGATGATATTGCTGGAGCTATTCTTGAAGAAGAATCCAGGCGAAATAATAAGGAAGATAGATCAGAAAGCTCTAGACACGTGGAGGCTTTAACGGTGACAAGAGGTAGATCAACGGAACGTGGCTCCAGTGGGAGTCGAAACAATGGTAGATCAAAGTCTCGAAGAAGGAAGAATCTCAAATGCTACCATTGTGGCATGAGAGGGCACATGAAGAAAGATTGTTGGCACAATAAGAAGAATACAGAGAAGTCTTTTGACGCAACAAATTCTTAAGGATGTGTTGCTAGTACCTCTGAAAATGGAGAAATTCTATATAGCGAAGCAATAATTGGTCATAATGATAGAAGGCAACTCATAGATGTCTGGATCATGGATACAGGTGTATCATGGCACATGACTTCACACTGGGATTGGTTTAGTACTTACGAACATGTCTCACAAGGAACTATGTTCATGGGAAATGGTCATGCCTTGGAAATTATTGGAGTTGGTACCGTCAAATTGAAAATGTATGACGGTACTGTTCGCACAATTCAAAAGGTATGACACGTGAAGGGCTTAAGGAGGAATTTATTATCCATTGGGAAACTAGATGACCTTGGTTGCAGGATCCATGTTGAAGGTGGAATCTTAAAAGTGGTGAGAGGCACTCTCGTGGTGATGAAGGCAGAAAAGACCCAAACTAATCTTTATAGGCTTTTGGGAGATACAATTCAAGAAGGAGATGCATCAGTTGCAGTAGTTAGCCAAGAAGAAACGACAGTGATGTGGCATCGTAGATTAGGCCATATGTCGGAACGAGGCTTGAAAGTTCTTGCAGATCGTAATCTCCTACCCGAGCTCAAAACGGTAAACTTAGCTTTTTGTGAGCATTGTGTGATAAGTAAGCAGTACAGATTGAAGTTTGAAAGGTCAACTGCCAGAAGCAAATACACACTGGAGTTGGTCCATTCTGATGTGTGGGAGTCGCCAGAAATGTCCCTTGGAGGAGCAAAATATTTTGTCTCATTCGTTGATGATTACTCCAGGAGATTATGGGTGTACCCAATCAAGAAGAAGTCAGATGTGTTCTCAGTATTCAAGGAGTTCAAAGCTCAAGTCGAACTTGAAACTGGGAAAAGGATCAGATGCTTGAGGACTGATAATGGAGGAGAATATATAGCTGGTGATTTTCTAACCTTTTGCAAGCAAGAGGGTATCAAGAGGCAATTCACAATTGCACATACACCTCAACAAAATGGTGTAGCAGAGCGAAATGAACAGGACTCTCCTAGATAGAACAAGAGCTTTGCTAAAAACAGCAGGATTAGCCAAGTTTTTCTGGGCAGAAGCAGTAAAAACAGCTTGTTACTTGATAAACCGGTCACCATCAACTGCAATTGGTTTCAAGACACCAATAGAGATGTGGAAGGAAAAACCAACAGATTATTCATCTCTGCATGTATTTGGATGTCCTGTGTATGTAATGTACAACTCCCAAGAAAGAACAAAACTGAATCCAAAATCCAGGAAATGTATATTCTTGGGTTATGCCGACGGTGTCAAGGGGTATCGCCTATGGGATCCCACTGCCCATAAGGTTATTGTCAGCAGAGATGTAATCTTTGTAGAAAATGAGCTACAAAGTGAGCAGAAAGATGATAGCACTTCTAGAGAAACTACTATAGTGCAGATTGAAGAAAAATCTAAAGAAGATGATCCTTCTGAAGAAGAATCAGAGCACGAAGAACAAGAACCAACCGTTGTCAATGATGAAGAACTTCGACGCACAACACGTCAAACAAGAAAACCGTCTTGGCACTCAGACTATGTAATGGAAAAGCAATGTTGCATATTGTCTTCTATCAGAAGAAGGAGAACCATCAATCTTTCAGGAGGCGTTGAGAAGTTCATATGCTTCTTTGTGGATGACAGCAATGGAAGAAGAAATAGAAGCCTTACATAGAAACAGAACATGGGAACTTGTTGCACTTCCAAAAGGTCGGAAAGCCATTGGAAATAAATGGGTCTATAAGATCAAACGTGATGGCAACGATCAAGTGGAAAGATATCGTGCGAGATTGGTAGTCAAAGGGTATGCTCAGAAGGAAGGTATCGATTTCATTGAGATATTCTCTCCTGTGGTTAGACTTACCACTATCAGAATAGTGCTGGCTATGTCTGTTACATTTGATTTACATCTTGAACAATTAGATGTAAAGACTGCTTTTCTTCATGGAGAACTTGAAGAAGAAATATATATGCTCCAACCTGAAGGCTTTGAAGAAAAAGGAAAAGAAAACTTGGTTTGAAGATTAACCAAATCTCTGTACGGTCTAAAGCAGGCGCCAAGATATTGGTACAAGAGATTTGATTCCTTCATTATTAGCCTCAGATACAACATATTGAATTCAGACCATTGTGCATACCACAAGAGGTTTGGAAATAATGATTTATCATTTTACTGTTGTACATGGATGACATGTTGGTAGTAGGCCCCAACAAAGATCGAATCCAAGAATTGAAGGCACAATTGGCTAGGGAGTTTGATATGAAGGACCTTGGACCAGCAAACAAGATTTTAGGGATGCAAATTCACCGAGACAAAAAGGATAGGAAGATTTGGCTTTCTCAGAAGAATTATCTAGAAAGAGTCTTGCGGCGCTTCAATATGCAAGATTGTAAGCCAATATCTACCCCACTTCATACCAATTATAAATTATCCTCAAGTATGTGTCCTAGCAATGAAGCAGAGAGGATGGAAATGTCTCGAGTACCGTATGCATCAGCAGTGGGAAGCCTTATGTATGCCATGATTTGTACGAGACCAGATATCGCTCAGGCAGTAGGAACGGTTAGTCGATTTTATGGCAGATCCTGGTAAAGAGCATTGGAATATTGTTAAGAGGATCCTAAGATACATTAGAGGAACCTCAGGTGCTGCATTATGTTATAGAGGATCAGAGTTTACTATCAGGGGATATGTTGATTCAGATTTTGCAGGTGATCTTGATAAAGAAAATCTACTACAGGCTATGTGTTCACACTTGCAGGAGGAGCGGTAAGCTGGTTATCCAAATTACAGACTGTTGTAGCTCTATATATCTACTACAGAAGCTGAATATATGGCAGCTACTCAAGCATGCAAGGAAGCTATTTGGATTCAAAGGTTATTGGAAGAACTCGGGCACAAACAACAAAAGATCTATGTGTATTGTGACAGTCAGAGTGCCTTACACATTGCAAGGAATCCATCCTTTAATTCTCGAACAAAACACATACGAGTACAATATCTTTTTGTCAGAGAAGTAGTAGAAGAAGGTAGTGTGGATATGCAAAAGATTCACACAAAAGATAACCTAGCAGATGCTATGACAAAGCCAATCAATTCTGATAAGTTTATTTGGTTCAAGTCCTCATATGGCCTATTGGAAATGTAGCGGCATGGAACTGGCAAGGTGGAGAAATTTTGAAAGCACACAAAATGTGGCTTTAAGTGGGAGATTGTCAGAAAACAGTAAAGCCCCATTATGTGAGATGGTGCTTCGATATTATTGAGATGATGGGCTTCCATAACATTAACAAGTTGATGGCTAACGGTGGACCAAAGAAATATGGCTAACCAATGAAATGCAAGGGATTGTGATAAAGAATGGAAGCTACAGGAACTGGAAGTTCTATAAATAGTGACTTCCTCATACAGTTTCAATCATCCAGTGTTAAACACAACACCTTCACTACAAAGTGAAGCATTCTTAGAGTGTCCAGTGAGTGTTCCTCCTATCCTTTGGAGAGAGTTGTTTCTCCTATTTCAAGAGAGAGTGTAATTGTTCTCTCCTTGTATTTAGAGAGAAAGGTTGTAGCCATCTTCCACTTAGTAAAATATTTTTCTAGTCTTGCCCGTGGTTTCTTCCTTATCACAAGAGGGTTTTCCACGTAAAATACTGTGTGTCAGTTCCAATTTCTCTCATCTTTATTTTAGCTACAAAATACTATTTTATTACTCTGGTACCCAACATTGGTTACAGATCTATATTTAAAATGTGATTTATCAGTAGATGAAGCACACACTTACTAATTTTCAAAGGAAACGTCAAGTGATGACGTACGTTGGATGACTCGTGCCCTATATGCATGTGTTAGATTAATACACTTTTTCATTGAAGAGTCTAGAAAGTAATGGGTAAGTGTAGGCCACGATTATTATCCTTTGTAATTTGTAGCCCTCTCTCTTTATTCTTTCAATTCACTGCAGGTAATACACCCCTGCACGAAGAAGACGATGGGAGGGGACCTTTTGCTTTTTCTAATAAAATAAAATTAATAAAGCAAATCAATAAAATCTGTTTCTGAAATATTTTGAAATAATTTCTTATAGTTTAGTATAGTGTTATTTGGGCTAAACTGATAAGCCCGTTAGCTCTTTTTTATGTTTTTTCTTTTCCTTTAGGTTTTGGGTTGTGTTCATAAATGAGTCCAAATGTATTTCTTTTTCTAGAATTTGGGGGTTGTAATTGTTGAGACAAGCTCACCCTAAAGAAGTTTTTAATATGACAAACTGAGTAAGTTTAAATATCCAGATGAGATGCATCTTGTGTCACTAACTGTGTGTTCAAGTGTGGCAGAGACTTTCTACATCTAAAGTTGTTACAAGAATACATAAAGATAGAAAGGACCTTTAATCCACTTGAGAAAGCAAGGATACAAGCAAAGTAACACAAGATCAGAATTCACAAGAGCTTCACTGATTAAGATATAATCTGAATCAGAACAGATGTGGTGCAACCAAAGCTTATGGATAAGACTATGAGAAACACTTCAAAAATCAACACAACATGAGATGCAAGATTTGTATGTTCAGATGTCGTCTCATGATCAGATGAGGACCCAGCTAAGATGCAAGAAGACTTAGAACTAAAAAGAGACTCAAGCACATCTTGAGATGCAAGCCATGAACAGATGCAAGTTCAGCTTGAGATGCAAGAACAGCTTGAGACGTCGTCTCAAGGTCAGACGTAGAAGGATGAGATCTTAGCACAGATGCAAGAAAAGTAAGTCAGACTCTGAACAGAAGCAAGAATTCAAGCTCAGCTGAGAAGACAGCAAGTAGAGTCAGCATGAAGACAAACAAGGACACAAGGACACTGACACAGTACCTTAAAGACTGAAAAGCTGTTGTTTGCCTACTGTAAAGACTGTGCCTACTGCTGTACCCTCCAACGGACTGTAACGGCCATATAACGGCTAGTTTCTCAAGTCTTGATATAAAAGAGACATTATCAAGAGCTGAGAAGTGAGAGAGACTGCCTACACTTCCGTGAAATCATTAAACATCTTATCACATCTCAACAGACATCTCAAGTGTATCTACCAGCTGTCTGAGCATAGACACATCTCATCTTGAGATCATACATCTGTCTCTTTCATCTCCTCTCTGTGAATATCATTCCAATACTGTAACCAGAGTTGAGACCTAGTCTAGCTCATTTACTTTTATATCCATACTTTGTATGAGCTTAGGCTAGACTTATCACAAACATCTATCTGTAACCTGTGTCATCTAAGATAGGAGTGTGCCTAGTCTTAGAGTGAGGTGTGTACGTCCTGGAGAGGCTGTAAGAATACTTGTGACTCAGCTAAGATAGGAGTGTGCCTAGGCTTAGTGTGAGTGAGACATCCTGAAGAGGCTATAAGAATACTTGTATTGACTGGTTTGTCAATAGTGGAAAATCTCACAGGTTGTGGGGACTGGACGTAACCCAAAGAGTGGGTGAACCAGGATAAGATCTCTGTCTCTTGTCTCTTACCTTATTCTTATATCTGCTTATCTTGAATCAATTAATACAACTTGATAACTAAAGATACAGTTGAATTGATAATCAAGATAAGACTTTAAACTAAAGTCTAGACAAAGATCTTTACCAAAATTGATAAACTCCATCTTGTCTTAACAGAGACTCCAAGTTAACAAACTTGAGAGCACATCTCAACTATCAATTTTAGTGTGGAATTACAGGAACAGATTCGGAAAGTCTCTATTCAACCCCCCCTTCTAGAGGCGTTCAACCAACTTTAGTAATGTTGTTTTGAGCTCAAATGATGATTTCATGTGTTGATGGGCCTCTCTTAATTTATTTAAGAACAAATTGTGAAAATAATAATAGGAAAAAAATTAATTAAAACTCACCAACCAGTTCAAAAATATTTTTTAAGAAATAATTACATGACTTTTTGAGTTCCCCGTTATACCAAAAGATCGATATAAAGGAGCAGAGACAATCCCTGTCAAGTCAAATTAATATTTTTCGTAATTAGCCCTTGTAAATAACTTATAATTTAATTAACTCTTATAAATAGTCTTTAGTTTATTTCTTATTTTAGAAAAAAAAAATCTTGTAATTTAGGGGTAAATAAATATTTAAAGCTCATCAACAATTTGCACAATTAAAACCAAGATAACCACTTTTCTATGTCGATGTATCGGGGGTGCTGTGGGGCTCAGTCTGTAACATTCTCTGCGCTTAACCGACTCCCGAACCTAGCTTAGGTTTATGCAGACTATGGTGTTGTTTGGAAGAGCATATTTGAGCTTATCTTATGACATAAGCACGTATATAACTGTTTGGGTAATCTTCTGAAAAGAGCTTATGACATGCTCATATGCTGTTTTCAGCTTATTTCAATAAGCTCCCGAGAATAGCTTATAGAATAACTTATGGAGAATTTAAGTACACTGCACCCTCTTCAATTTTCATCAATCTTTTTAAGAGCTTATTCATTAAGAGCTTATTAAATAAGAGCTTATGTTATAAGCACTTAAATAAGCTGTATTTTCAAACAGGGCCTATATCTATTTTTTGGATTTTCTAATTTTTCCCTTAATAAAATTAGTGATGAGTCCATGTTCTCTTTCATTAATTTTTAGACAAATTGGTACAATTCTCATTTCCTTTTAATTAAAGGGGGTAAATTAAATAAATAAACTGGACGCATGCACCATTTAGATAAAATTTAAAGTAGACATATCTCAAAATAAAATTAAGGCTAAAACATCAGATATCATAAAGTCCAATCACCACATAATTGAAGCAAGAATTAATACAATTTTTGGTAAATAAATTTTATAAAGTAGCTCCTAATTATGCTACTAGTTAAAGGCACTTTAATTAAATGGTTGTTGGTTTTACATCAACGACCTAGGATATGTTTGGTATTGATTTTGATAGATTTATTAAATCAATGACAAGAAATGAATGATCCACGATTTATGAAATACATTGGACGAAAGTGATTTAAAATCAATTACACATAATTGACTCTTACTGTTCCAACTGAGAACCAACATAGACACTAAATAACATAGAACTGCGAATGCACCTATGCCATCATTTTAAGAATCCCAATTATTCTAGTACGACAGACTCATCGTTAACCCAAGAGGGAAACACAATTCCACCACTAACATAGGGAGTAAGGTAGGATTTAATAAGAGATAACTTTTTCATACAATAATTCATACAACACATTTTTTCTTTCTATCTCTCTCCATCACATCACTCATCACATCTCACATTTCTCTCTCTTTTTCTTCTTTTCTCTTTTTCTCTCTCTATGTTGTACATGTACAAACATCATTTCTCATTTAATAATGGTTAGGATGACCGTGGAGAGGAAACAAAAGTAGCTAACAACGAATTGCGTACCAGGAATCAATGAGGGATCCATCCCTGTCGTTCTTGAACAACGTGAGAGAATACTGCTCACTTCCTGGTAGGAGGTGAAAAAAGGCAGAATACAAGAAGGTCTGTCTGAACTGACTAATGGGACATTAGTTCTATATCCTTACCAGTAGAGACCAGGGACCTCTCAACAGGCTACCAAATTGAACAGCCCAACCCATCACAGACTATTCACAATAAAAGCCCAATATATCATCCATCTTTATATTATGTGTTATAATTAAATAATTAATCTATAATTGATATTAATAATTTAAATAAATATAATTATAAATAATTGATTAATGCTAATCCATAAAATATAATTAGGGATAATCTAACAAAATTCTTATTGGAGATACACGGATTGGAACACAGAAATGGGACAGGGTTTTTGTCCTCCCAATTGTTCAATCATGTGAAAACTATACAGTTAATCCTAAATATTGTTATTGATAAGAAATGCATATTATAATAAACTTTTATCATCAATAATATCTAATTAATATCCTACAATTGAATTGTTTAATTCATAATAGATGTAAGAGTCAAAACCCTCTGTGAATTGATTTTAATGATAACAAACCTTTTGATCAAAGTTAAGATATTTTGTTCTTAAGTTATTAATGTGTTTTGTGAGATTTGAAATGCATGAGTGTGTAGAAATACGCTAAGACACGAACAAGATATTAAGAAGTATGGCAGAAAAAGTTAAGAAACTTGATCAATCATGCACCAATACTCATCATCTTGAGAATCATCCCAGAATCAAGAATCAAGTCTCAGGCCATAAAAAGAAAGTATCTTCAATCAAGAAGACTTGGGTAAAGCTAAGAGGCAAATCAGAGAAGCAAAAGTGATAGCACGAGGGTTGTGGATCTAGAATTGAGAAAAAGGAACTAATTAGAGGCAATAGAATGAAAATCCAACAACTTTAAACAAAGAAAAAGCGCAAAAACTTGATAGGAATGAAAGGAAAAATGGAAAGGAAAAGGGTGGGTTTAGGCGCCACTGATGAACGCAACCCCTTCAGCAGATAAGCCCGGGTGTAGACTCGCCACCAGCTCGTGGAGCATGATAAGAATCACTATGGTTTGAACAAGAACCATCGAGCCTCTCAACTCACAAGAGAGAATTCTAAGCAAAAGCTTTTCTATCAAAAATGAACATTAAGTGTTACAAGAAGGAGAGGTTTCCCTTTTATAGGAATAGGGGCGACCAACTCAAGGAGGAAAATAAGGAAGATTAAAATTCTACTCCTAATGTGATTTGAACCCATGACTCCTATGCCTAATAGCTAAGCAACCTCTTAGCCATTAAACCCATTAAATGTAGTGCCCAAATGGAGGAAAAATACATGAAAATAAAAATACAAAGTGAAATCCTATCAAACTACAGTGTTGTAAAAAACTCAAGCTGACCTCATTCCTTTACCCAATTATGATTGTATCTCCTCAACCTAGTAAGAGAGTGAATCTTAGCTGAGGTGTGAGTTGAGAAGTTTGGAGAGGCTGGAAAACACTACTCAAACACCTGGAGAGGCTATGTAAGAAGAATACTTGATGAGTTGCCTGAAAAGGCAGTTGGTAACAATTAAAGAATAATTGTAACTTTGAGAAGTTAGTGGAAATCTCACCTTGTGTGGGGACTGGACGTAGCCTAAGGTTTGTTACGTTAACTAGGATAAATCTGTTGGTGTTCTCTTCTTCCCCACACTCTATTTACTTATCTGCATGTTGAATTGTTTAGTGCAATTTCCTTCTTAAGTGCATTTCTTAACACTAAGCTAATTGAATCTGCTTAAGAATCAAATTTATTTCTAAAGAACCAACTGATAGTTGTAATCTGCTTCTTAAGAATTACAACATAACAAACTCTCTTTCTCTCACTCTGTTCTTTTCATATTATAACTCCTGCTTCTAACTGCATCATGGTTTTCGTTCTTAACAACGACGACTTCTTAAGAAATAATCTTACTATATTATGCAACCTCTGTTTTTAAGAAATTCTTATCTCTGCATCTCATATTAACTGCATCAACTTAAGAACCAAATCTGATTCTTATAATTAATTGAAAGTTGCAAATTGCTTCTTAAGACTCACTTCATAGAAGGTTCTCAAATAATCTTGTCATATTGCATTGTATTTTCTAACCTGTGTCTTAGTTGTATCTAAGAACTTATTTTCTGATATCCAAGTTGAGAAAACTTGAGAAGCAGATCAGAAAAGAAGTTCAAAGTTTTTCAGGAAAGTTAAGAACTGTCTCAATTTAACCTCCTTCTTGAGACTTAGCCAACTACAATTGGTATCAAAGCTCGACCTCTTGAGGTTGGGCACGCTTAACAGTGTAATAGGAAAAGATCCAAGAAGAAGTTGTAGTCTTTCAAGAAGGATGTTTTTTGAACAAACACTTGAAAAGAGATGATATCAAAGAAGAGGTTACATTGAAAAAATCAAGGTAACAACTTATGTGGCTCAAAAGGACCTTCAGATAAATTATACAAAACTTAAACATAGTCCTTCTAAATCCATTACATGCTTATTATGCGTTGAATGATGATTTGATAAATTTTGAAAAGATTTTGCTAAGATTCAAATATAAACTTTGATAAATGATTTTCAATAAAAAATGTGTTTGAATCTCAACTACCTTCAAAGTTATTAATATTGAAAAAGAAGTTGATGATTCATTTTGCATATTTGCCAAAACATTGGAATCAAATTGTTCAATTTTCATGTTTGATTGTTCATGAAAATAATATCATTTTATGTCGAAAACTTTGTAAAAATTTATGACAAATTATATTTTTATAATTTTTTCTCTATATTTTCATATTATATCAACTATTTTATATTAGTGTATAAAAGAATATAAAATTATACAAAAAAATGTACAAATACACACTTTGTCTTTGTATAATTCTCAACAAACACTTTGAAATTGAAGGAGCTCTCACAGTCTCAAATTTAACAAATGAAAAGTTTTAAACCTTTTTTCCATTTGTGTTTCAGCCTGTTCGTATGCATAAGCATCCATGTCTTGCTTAACTGGAGTTCTTTAATGATGAAAAGGAAAAAAGAAAAAAAAACTATTTCCAGAGTCTTATTAAATTAAATCCAATTGTCGTTCAGCCAAGAACGTTTCCATACGATCAGGAGAAACAGGGATCTGATCCTCCAACCGCAAATGATGTACATTAAAATCACGGGTCCTCGTTTCTTGTTTCTTTCTATCATTCCAATAAAAACAAAGAAACATACTAATTTTGTAAACAAGATTCCCTTTCCCTGACTTGGCCTTGCATATTTTAAACGAAAAATGAATCACGGACACACATCATCTATATTGTTTTCCTCCACACAGCTATATCTTCTCCCTCGTATCGTATCCAACCACAACTTATACTGTTTTATTCAAATCCCTCAGGTACTTCAGTTCACCCACCAAGTCAATGGAACAACTGAAGCCAAGTCCTGCAAACTCTTCCCCTCTCACCCCACTTGGTTTCTTGGACAGAGCAGCCACCGTTTACGGCGACACTCCTTCCGTCGTTTACAATGACACCACCTACACCTGGTCCCAAACTCGCCGCCGGTGTCTCCAGCTTGCCTCTGCTCTCTCCTCCCTCGGAATCCGCCGCGGCCACGTCGTCTCTGTCGTCGCACCCAACATCCCCGCCATGTACGAGCTCCAATTCGCCGTCCCCTTCGCCGGCGCAATCCTCAACAACATCAACACCCGCCTCGACGCACGCACCATCTCCGTCATCCTCCGTCACGCCGAGTCCAAGCTCGTCTTCGTGGACTGCGCCTCACGCGATCTCGTCCTCGAAGCCTTGTCCCTCTTCCCTTCACAACAACGCCCACTCCTCGTCCTCATCACGGACGATACAGTTGAGACTTCTACCACCACCGTTGATTTCATCAACACGTATGAGGGTCTACTGATGAAGGGTGATCCAGACTTCAAGTGGGTCCAGCCCAACAGCGAGTGGGACCCGATGTTATTAAACTACACTTCAGGAACGACGTCGTCTCCAAAAGGCGTTGTTCACTGCCACAGAGGAGCCTTCATCATCACCGTTGACACGCTGATTGATTGGGCGGTTCCAAAGCAACCAGTATATTTATGGACTCTCCCTATCTTCCACGTTAACGGGTGGGGCTTCCCGTGGGGGATCGCAGCCGTTGGTGGAACTAACATCTGCGTGCGCAAATTCGACGCGGGAATAGTGTACACTCTCATCAACAAACACAACGTGACTCACATGTGTGGCGCACCTGTGGTGCTCAACATGCTAACTAACTCTCCCAACAACAAACCGTTAGAGAAACCGGTTCAGATTCTCACCGCTGCAGCACCACCTCCAGCCGCGATTCTGTTGCGGATAGAGTCGTTAGGCTTCGCTGTGAGCCACGGGTACGGGCTGACGGAGTCAGGCGGGGTGGTGGTGACTTGCGCGTGGAAGGGGAAGTGGAATTACCTTCCGGCGAAGGAGAGGGCGCGGTTGAAGGCGCGGCAAGGAGTGAGAACGATTGGGACGACGGAGGTGGACGTGGTGGGTCCCACAGGGAAGAGTGTGAAGCGTGACGGTATAACACTAGGGGAGGTTGTTATGAGAGGCGGGTCAATTATGTTAGGTTACCTGAAGGACCCAGAGGGAACCGCGAGTTGTTTTAAGAACGCGTGGTTTTACACAGGCGATGTGGGAGTTATGCATGAGGATGGGTATTTGGAGATTAAGGACAGGTCAAAGGACGTCATTATTAGCGGCGGTGAGAATCTCAGCAGCGTCGAGGTGGAGTCCGTGCTGTATGGACACCCGGCGGTGAATGAGGCGGCGGTTGTGGCCAGAGCGGATGAGTTCTGGGGGGAAACGCCGTGTGCGTTTGTGAGCTTAAAAGAAGGGTTGAAAGAGAAACCGACGGTGAAGGAAATAGTTGAGTTTTGTAGGGAGAACATGCCGCATTTTATGGTTCCCAAAACGGTGGTTTTCAAGGATGAGCTTCCAAAAACATCGACGGGGAAGATTCAGAAGTTTGTACTCAGACAGATTGCAAAGGACATGGGACCAGTCACAAAGAGTAGAATGTGAAAGAAAATTAAAGTACAAAATGTCAGAATAATTTCTGCGGAATTGTGCCTACGTGCATACTGCAAGTGCCATGCACTCATCTGATAAGCTGGTGCAGTAAGAGACAAAGCACGATAGCCCTTTCAAGTGCTGATTCACAGCTGCTATGGGTAAAATATCTGCTAGAAGATTTCAATATTATTCATATTAAATCTATTACAGTCTTCTGCGATAACACGAGTGCAATTAACCTGTCTAAAAATCCAATTAAGCACTCAAGAGCAAAACACCTTGAAATTAAACATTATTTCATAAGAGACTATGTTCAGAAGGGAATTATTGAAATACAATTCATTGATACAAAACATCAATGGGCTGATATATTTACTAAACGACTTGCTAAAGATAGATTCCAGTTTATAAGACAAAATTTGAATATTCTCTCTATTTTGGAAATTTGAATATTCTTCTTCTTTCTTCATAAAAAGTTTTGATTTGCATAAGTGGTATCCTGAATTCTTCCCTTCTTGCTTATATTTCACTTCTTCAGACACTCTGTTTACCCTTTTGACTGATGACAAAAGGGGGAGTATTAAGAAACTAGCAAAATCTGAAGTTAAGTGTTTTTCAGAAGAAATCTCAGATTCAGGGGGAGCAGATTAAGAGCAAATTCAAGTCGAAAAGCTCTGAATCAGTATCTGATTTAAGGGGAAGCTTTACTCTAATATATTATTATCTCTTCCCTTCAAATATTTGATTTCTTAAAGCAAATTCGTCATCATTAAAAAAGGGGAGAATGTTGAGTCTCAAAATGTTATCTATACCTATATATAAAGGGAATACCATTTTTTTGGTTTCCACTTTTTTTGGACAATAATACCCCTAATTTATTTTTTAAAAAACACATAAGACAGGAAATTGAACGAGGGTAAACCGAGTAAAAAACACCCACAAAAATTATCCCACTTTTTTTGAAACAATAACTGCTTTATCTCACTCCAACCCATTCCCCACTCCATACGGGTTTACATTTGAAATTGTAATACGTATCTCACTCCAACCCACTCCCCACTCCCCACTCCATACGGGTTTACATTTGAAATTCTAATTCTACGTATATCAAATAAACTTCTCTTCTCCTTGAAAATAACTTCCCTCATGTTCCCTCATTCATTTCTACTTTCATTTTATTAGTTTATGTTGACAAATTTGGGGTTGGAATGGCAAATTAGGATGCGATGTGTATGGCGGCCACGATGGTTGCCGGGGACGGTTGTGCACGACTGGGATGCCGCTGGGGTGTGGGACGGTGACAAAGAGGGCAACTGTGAACGGAGGAGCGGTGAGGATGGGAGAGAACGCCGCGGCGATGGACGAGGAAGATAGAGGGACACGCGGAGGGTCTATCGCTGTGGGGGTTCGATGCGCTCTCGCCAGCGGCGCGTGTGGCTGTGCGGTCACGGCGACGGTGATGGGTGGCTTCGATGGTGACGGGTGGTGCAGCGATGGTGATGCCTGAAGGAGGGGTGTTGCTGCCATGATTCACGGCATGGTTCCACTCTCTCTTCCCCTATTTGTTTTTTTTTTCATTACTTTTTTATCTTTTTTGTTCTCAGATCTCTGTGTTCATTGCGTCAATTTTTTTTTTCCGATTTGAATCAGGCAATTATCTGTGGAAAAGTTGGTCAAGTGCCTGTACAGAAGATATTGATGATTTGGAAAAATGTAACCATATTTACAGTTGGGAGAAGGGGATGTATGACCAGAGAATTGTAGGAGCAAAGGATATTTAAAAAAAAACCAAGTTGTTGTATTCTTTTGCAGATGATAACCCAGATTTACAGAAGCAAATAGGATGCACGACTGGGATTTTCAAACTCTTTGATCGTCACCATATTATTATTGCTCGCCGTATTAGCCGGAAGAGGCTTCTTCCTGACAATCAATCCTCCAGGGAATACAAGCACACCAAGCAAGCGGAAGGTTATAATACTTTTATGGCCCTTTTTCAGTGAATACAATCACACCAAGCAAGCAGAAGGTTATAATCCATTTTCGCAGTGAGAAGGCTTATAGGTAATTTGCCAACCTTTGTAACTCTTAATTTTTTGTTAGTTAGTATGAATATGGTGAATATATTGTTTCCTACTAATTTAGTAATCTCCTCCCCTCATTTTGTAGATATCACCCATCTGACTCCTCTGATGAAGATGAACTGAGTAACACGCCTCTCTTGACTCCATTGAAATAGTTAACACTTCCTAATTACTAATGGTTGTTTTATTTTTGGCTGGAATGCATTACATTAATTTTTGTTTTTGTTTTAAGACTCCAAAACCGAATGTGGTACCTTCTGCAGTAGGTAAGAATGGACCTGCTTCTACAATGAAAATTCAGCAAAGTGAAAGCTTAGAGTCTGACTCTGATAGAAACTTTGATGAGGACAATGTAAGCTATGATCTATTGTTTATACATGTATAATGGTTAATTATTATGATTGATAAAATAATGATGGGGTGATTGCCTATGATGGAGTGTCGCGCCAACTTGGTATTTCATTTCTTTTGTTTTAAATAGAATTGCTTTTTGAACCAATCAAAATATTTAAGTTTTTACCTCTCATGTTCAAGTATTCTTTCCAATTGCAAATAGGACATACTCTTATGTGGACTCAAATGTTTCCTTTTTTTAATCTGCTTATTAGAAGTGTTTGAAGTTGTATACACGGACCATGATATATCAACCACTCCATATAACTGTTCTTTTAATATGTAAATGAGTTATTGTTGTATTTTCTTAAATTAATTGGTGTAAAAGAAAATGGATTCCGTTGCAGCCTTTTGGAAAAACCAATTCATTGAGTCAATCTTCTGTTTTTTATTTGCTTTTTTTAGGAGGGGGGGGAGGGTTCTGGATGACTACGAACTAACTTATTTTGTATATTATTGGTCATTGCATGAAGGCACAGGGTCTCAGAAAGGAAAGTTACGGTGTTGCTGTTGCTTCAGCCGCGTCATAGGGAAGTTTATAATTTTATATAGGTATGCTTTTGAAAATTTTGTGTCTCACACTCATAGTCAATTCAACTCACTGTTATAAATTTTCCCTTCTCTTGGAATCAATTATGCTTTTGCAAATTAGATTTTTACAGACTTAAAACTTTGCCAAACAAACAAGGTTACTTTTTAATCTCATTTTTCTTTCTGCGACTGTAATTCTCTCATTATCACAATGGCACATATTTCCTCTGTTCAACGTCGTTTGTGGCACTGAATGGTATGCAATCTAGCCCACTGGTTCTTCCTTCTCCGTTTCTGTCTGATGAAATCAATATTTGATATATATATGTGAAACTCATCTAATGAGAATATTGGGATGATTATTATTTCCTATTAAGTGGTGTTTTTCACCTATTTTGCTTCTAATTCTCTTTGCATTTAATTCACCTTAAACAAGACAAGAAAAAGTATAGGTTAGTTTTCATGTATTGTACTTTGATACATGTCAATTGAGTACTAGGAAATAAAAGAATGGAACTAGGTTGGTTGACTGAAATATTTGATTTTGAACAGTTTTGGGATGTTCACTGATGCTAAAATGTTCAGAGTTTGAGTGCGATTGACTTAATTTTTTTTTAAATTTTCAGATATTCTGTTAATGGCAGATTCTGATTATGTTGGGAATTTAAGTTTGGATTGGTGGTGTTTAATTTTGATGGGTTTTGGATGTTCTCTCCCTAATTTTGAAATGATTGAAATTATCAGGAAAAAAATTGATTAGTTTTGTGATACTGCCTGATTCTGAAATGATTGTATCTTGAAGTGTGATGAATGGAAATTTCAATTTTGATCACTTTCAGATGTTCTTGGATTCGAAAATGTTTGAATTCTAAGTGTGGTTGACTGAAAATTTCAATTTTGAACAGTTCTGAATGTTACCTAATTCTACGATGTTTGTAGCTTGATTGTGGTTGACTTAATTTTTATTTTGTTCATTTTCAGATGTTCTGTGGTTGTGCTTTTGATTTTTACCAGAATGTCTAAAATGTTTGAATCTGAATGTGTGTGGTTGTAGGATTTGAGGGCATTTGGGAAGGAGAAGGGGTGTTTGTACTTACTTTTTGGCACGACATATGGTGCAGTTTTCCAATGTGGCGGTATATAGCTATCAGTATTTGCTTGATCCAAAGGTAGCTGGCATAATATCTAAGGAGATGCAGAAAGAGTCTGTTGTTGTATTTGATGAGGCTTATAATATCGATTAACGTCTGTATTAAAGCGCTTAGTGTGAGTGTGAGGAGACAAACTATTGAAGGTGCTAGAAGAAATCTACATAGGACGCGTCAGGACATTTACAAGTATGTGCTGCTTCTATCTTTCCCCTCCTGTTTTATATGGTTCCAATTTTTCACTGATAGCATCAATTGAGGAGGGGGTATTTTATTAAAAATATTATGGTTACTGGTGATTGCACAAACTTTATGATATGCAACAAACTAAGGCTGAATAAGTTGTTTTAGTGGCCACTCTGTATTTTCTTCATATTTCTTTGAATGGGTTTTCATGTTTCTTTTTTATTCCCTTGGTTAGAGATTAAGTACAATGGGTATGGTGAGGATGAGCTTTTGATATCATTGTTCCTTTTAGTTTCACCCTTATTGACAAGTGTGTACGTTCTTATTATTTTTTTATCTCTGTTGCAGTTGATCGCTACTGCTGCTTTTTTTCTTGCTGCAAAGTCAGAGGAAGATCCACACCCTTTGAATAATGTATTGAGAGCATCTAGTGAAATCTTACATAAACAAGATTTTGATTTATTGTCCTACTGGTTTCCTGTTGTGAGTATTCTTCAAACTACCCAACATTCTTTCCTCTTTTGTAATGTGAAATATGTTACCTGTGAAAGACATGCAAAAGAGCCTCGGATATGACCTATATTAATTTTTATGTTGATATGTTGTGTATGTCTTTAAAATTACCCAAGGATATTTTTGCTGATTCCCCATAAAATTTTAGATGGATATTATCTGTTGCATATATATAAATATATAATATCACCTCAAATAAGTCAACATTTTCTCTTGGATTGATCCTGAATTCCATAAGCCTTATAATTAATACAAGTTGAACTTTGATTGTTGTTTTTATTTATATTGACTTGATTTGAATTGTTTCACGGGATTGGTTTGAACAGTATCGTGAATGGGTGCTTGAGGATGAACAGTTGATACTTACTATACCCTAAATTTTGAACTCAATGTGCAACACCCATATGGACCTCTTACTATGCTCCCTGGTATTTCTGACCGTATGAGCAAGGAGATCACTGCCCTGACTCCTTGCAGCATGATCATTAAGGTTGTGGCTCCACCAGAGAAAAAGTATAGTGTCTGGATTGGAGGATCAATCCTTGCATCCCTCGGCACCTTCCGGCAGGTGATTTTTTTATCCAAAGTCAGCACTTTGCCATGTGTGCTAATTAGATTGAACTCTAAAACATGTTTTGTTTTTGCAGATGTGGATATCTGAGGGTGAATATGATGAGTCTAGCCCATCCATTGTCCACAGAAACTGCTTCTAAGTCTAAAAAAATGCTTTAATGGTAAGTTTTTTTTTTCCTGTTGTTTCTTTTTTGGTCTTTGTCATGTCATGTGAACTATGCTACCATGGATAAGAGGTGAGATAGGATTATTGAAGGGTATATTCTGATCTTGATCTATATTATATTGTGTAGCGGCCCTCTGGATGTGGAGGGCAGAGTGTTTTTTAAGAGGCAATTTTTGCCTTGGAAGTCATCCATGCATGCCTTCTTCAGTAGGTTGTTTGTAGAAGGGAGTGATTGTGATGCTTATTTTATTTCAGAGTTCACATTTGAGGGTTTTTTTCCTTTGGAACATTAATGTGAATGTCTATAGCCCTACGAGTCCATCATTTTTATAATATAATTAGTTCACTTTTCATATTTAATTCCATGTTTTTGTTTGAATTTTTTTGTTAAAGAAAGTTATCGTTCTGGTTTGAGTTTGGATTTGAATTTGAATTACGAGGTAGGAATGGGAAGGAATTTTGTGAATGAAAGTGTTGAGTTTTAGGTTCCTTTCAAAATCCCACTTTAAGTTGCCTTACAAACATGTTGAGCATTGGTTGAAATTTATTGAACAGATTGCTCCACCTTGGGTTTTACCATGAATAAATTATGTTGTTTTAAGTCTTCTTTTTCTCAGGTAAGAATGTAATATCTCCCTCAGACCCAATTGTCTTCTTTTCTTATTCTTTTACATGAAAGGTTATATTTTTCTCCTGTCTATTGAGTTTGAAGGCAATTCAATTTTGTGGTTCTGTTTCTGGATGATTCACTAGAAGTATCCATGTCTAATTCCCCAATCCCCCTTTTCTCTTTATGTTTCTCTCACATCGTGCAAAGAATGGGAAATTTCCATCTGATTGGAGGATCAATTTTCGATTGTTGTTTGGGGAATTGATTTTGGATTTTTTTCTTTAATTACTTCGATGCACTCAATCCGAGATGAAATTCAAAAGGAAGGATGCACTGGAAGTGGTTATTTTAATTGAGTTTTTCATTATTAAGATTTGTAGTTTTTGGTTTTTATTTTTGAGTTTTTTTTGGGTTGCAACTCTTATGGAGAGTGATTTTGTTGATTATTAAAATTTGTTCTTTTTTTAATTTTTTAAATGGTTTGAAAATTCTATATTGATTTTGATGGTTCATAAACATGACACTTTGACAAAAATGGTCCAACTGAGGTGTATCTTAAATCTTATTTAAAATTGCATTTAGGATTCAAGTCAAACAACCATTAAGTTTGAAATATGTGTTCTAAGCAATAGTAAATTTGTGTACAATGTGAAACAAACTAAAACTTCATAAAGAGTAGCATTCATTCTGATTTACTAAATTTGGTCATTGGCTTATGTGATAACTGTTTGAAAATTTTCAGGCCAATTAATTGCTGCATACAAGTTGTGAAAGTTCCAGTTATGTTGCACTAGAGATTCTTGCTAATAGAGGTTATCACGATGCAACATCAGATCTATGGTCATGTGGTGTTATCTTATTTGTTTACACTATTACACCAGAGCTTTTTTATTCTGCTTTAACTGACCATGTGCCAACAGTATTTTAATTCTTTTGTACAAGTACGACAATATAACCCCCCATCAACAAATCAGGCAAATAATTTTAATAGCGTTAAATGCAATTTTGATTGTGTTATTTTAATTTAGAAAAGTGCTAACAACACACTCTCTAACACTTTTTCCAACACACTCAATGTGATTGGTTAAAATTCACATGGGTCCTATCATATTGATAATGGGAGGGACATAATTTGGTAGGACCCATGTGAATTTTAACCAATCACATGAAATATGTTGGAAAGAGTGTGCTAGAGAGTGTGTTTTCCTCTTTTTAGATTTCTTTAGAATTAAGGGATGTGGAGTGGGAGGGAGGGGGAGGGGGAGGGGGAGGTTTAGGGGGAAATTGAGTAGGAGAAAGAACAGGAACATTCCCAAACATAGAGGGAAGGGGTTCCTACAACATTTCGACTCCCCTCTAACTCTCTTTCCTAAACAAAAGTCTTAATCATTGTATCAGATCTGTCTCCACTTGGAAACTCAACCTAAGCACGTGGGGATATTTTAAGAGACTAAAATATCTTTTTATTTAAATGATTTACATTAAATAGTTTGTGGATGTCTCTATATAAAAGGAAAATGTTTTTTATATAAAAGGAAAATATGATTAATATCATAAAAATTGAGTAAAGTTTATCCCAAAATTATCACTAATTCCATCTCATAAAATGATTCCTTTTAAATTTCAACCTAGATTAATTGTTCCCATTGTTATTTCACTACCAATGGCAATAAATAAAAATTACAGGGAATTAACCCAAAAAAAATTAGAGGGTAATTCTTTAAATTACAAATTTAAAAATATAAGAAAAATCTTAATAATAACAAAATTTTCATTTTACATTATGATTAAGGGTTGAATGGGTCTTATAATAAGAAATGGAGGAAGTACATATTTTCTCAAAGAAATGTAAATTATATTTATTTGCGTTTATATGTATGTAAATTAAATTTACATCTTTCCCAAAAAATAAAAAATGCGGATAGACAGGCACGACACCGCTAGTTAAGAGGATAATAATGTTTTAAGTCTTGCAACTCCAAAGTTTTAATGAAAAACAAATTTGGCTTTAACGTGAAAGTTTAACTTCTGCTGAAGGTATTTGTTCAGTATTTCAGCAAGTGCAGTCTGAAGAAATCATATCATCTAAAGTACGTGAATCCTTCCGAAGCAAGGTGTAACATCCTAAAATTTCTAGAACAGATAAAATAAAATAAAAGGGAGGAATAATAGTATTAATATTATCTTTATTATTATTATTATTAGAGATCATAATATTTAATTAAAAAGGGGATGGGTGGGTTGGAGTAGGCCCAACCCAATTAGATGTTTAAATAGGAGAAGGGTCATCTATTTCACCCTATCCTTTCTTCAAACGTCAGATAACCAAACCCTAGGGAGGAGAGAAGTGTCTCCACAAGGAGAAATTGCCGCAGAGTAGATCATCAAGGGAGTTCTGCTAACCGTTCTTGATCGTCATCTCTAAGGTACGGGGGGAAGGGGTGCTGCTATATGTGTATGCTGGAGTGCTTGGGTAGTGAGGGCAACCATAAGTCCCTCTAGGATTCCTAAATTTGAGATTATGAATGATGAATTGTTTGTAAAATGTTGAAATTAGTGATTGTTGTGATAATTGTTGTCATGTTCTTGATGAATTTGAGGGTTGTAAGCGAGATTGTCGAAAAGGGGTCAAATTAGGATTTGGGGGTGAGATTTCTTAATTGATCGATTAGATGTTAAATTTATTGTAATTCGTAGGAAGGATCGATGATTTCAGTTGTTTTAATCGGTGAAAACGAGTCTAAACAAGTTAGGAACTTAAAGAATTGAGTAGAGATTGAACAAAGGGATTAAAAGGGGCAAAACGCAGGTGCAGTCGCGTTCTGCGACACTTGCGTTCCATCTGCGCTGAGCGCAGGATGGAGCATAGCTCTCTGGGACCTGCGCTTCACCTGCGCTGAACGCAGGGTGGAGCGTAGCTTTCTGGAACGCGCGCTTCACTTGCGCTGAGCGCAACACACGAATTAAGCTTTTTAATTATAATTTCAACAGATTACTTCCAAATTTCGGATAGTTTCTCTTAAAACGTGAAATTGAGATGGATGTTTACCTAATATATGAGTTATTTTGTGGGATTGATGAGATTAAATTGGATGTATAGAGTGTATTAACTATGGCATGAAGTATTGTGGTGTGAGTATCTTATGTGATGTTCTATGTTTATAATATTCGTTATGTGATGTGGTGTGATTAGAGTAGAAGAGATTGTATGAGATGTATGTGAAATAATGATGATGCATTGAGCATAGAGATTGTATGAGATATATGTGAAATGATGATGATGCATTGAGTATAGAGATTGTGTGAGAGATATGTGAAATGATGATGATGCATTGAGCCTGAGCATATGAGGTGTGATTCATGAGATGCACTGACCCATCGAGGGGGTGAAACCTACTGTGTGGTGTTAACGGTAGGGCCATCATTGCGGGGCGGATGTCTTTGCACTGGCCCATCGAGGGTGTGCAACCTACTGTGTGTGTTAACGGTAGGGCCATCATTGGTAACAACTAAGAGGATTGATGAGATGCGCCGATTGTGCGGAGTTCCAAATCATGACTCTTGGGATAGATGTTGAACATGTGCATGGTGTGAGCATATGCCTTAATTGAGATTGTGTGAATGTGTGAACCTCTATTTGTGTGAACCTGGTGTGTGAAATGAGACCATGATGGGGGAACACTCGCTGCACGGGTCCATAGAGGGGGTGCAACCCAGGGGACGAATATCTTTGCACGAGCCCATAGAGGGGGTGCAACCTGGGGGCGAATGTCTTTGCACGGGCCTATTGAGGGGGTGCAACCTACTGTGTGGTGTTAACGGTAGGCCATTATTGGTAATGATGATTGTTTGAGAAGTGTGAATGTACATTATGTAAGTGTGAGATTATATGTGTATGAACTAGATATGTGAAATGAATAGTATTTGAATTAAATGATGATATATATGGTGATGGGTGGGAATTAGAGTAGCCTTCTGTATTGCATGTATATGTATGTATTTTTTTCCTCACCGTACTCTTTTGTGGTTTTTTATAGGTGATGAAGATGGCACTCAATGTGCCGAATTATAAAGGGACAGGGTTTCGCTCTGATAGGTGTGACATTGGGGATTAGTGTCTAGGAACTTTATTCCTTTATTCTGTTATGTAGAGATTTAGAAAGATTATTTTAAAAGGGTCTTACATGGCCAAGTTATGTTTTTATTTTGGTGATACTTTGGCTTTTGAAAACCTTGATTTTACTCTTTTATGGAAATACATTGGATTTGGATCAAGTAATTGTTTAAATGAGAGTTTGTTAACCTTTTTACCTCCGTGTTGACAATTATTTTCCTTATAATTCAATTTGATGATTGTATTAGTATTTGGGGTAGAAGGGTGTCTGATGAGATTCTGGAAAGCGTACCAAAATTTCAGCAGTATAATAGTAAGTATGAGTTTATCATATCCACAGGGAACGGTTCGCTTCGTATTTACTCGTGATCAGACTATCAAGTAGAAAACGATATTTGAGATTTTATGGTGAGGAAAGTAAATTTGCATAAAAGAAAGAGGCGATTGAGAGAAGATAAAATACTTTACTTGGATCAGGATTGAACTTTGTATCATCGCACCCCTTATGCATGTGAATGCCAATATTATTTATGAATATATTTTTATAATACCTTAGCCAAACTATGTTATCCCCTGCCGGTGTCCCATATCACAAGATACTCAAAAGTAATTCATGCGGGTTCTCCCAAGCGACAAATTACCCTGGCTTGATTGCTCTATCTTTCCGTTCGTTAACACTATCAATTCGCCCTATAGACCCATAGTGTCAGCTATGAAGAGATTGCCTACTTCTTCTTCAATGATCACTTTCTCCTATGATCCTATAGTAACTACTATGAGTACTTTTACCAATCAGAATTTTAGGTGACCTATGTCTAGGCTTTCCCAAACTCGCTGTTAATTTTATAGAAACATCTTTCACATGAATCCTAAAATTAACCTATAACTCCGGCACACAGGCGGAAGCTATGCATTAAGCAAAGATAAAAATACCGATATTATAAAATAGGGATTCATAAATAAATACGAGAATTCACATACACTTTCGGGACTGAATCAACTACATTCAATCCTATTGAGACGTTTAGCTACGCATGGTAGCCATTACAACCCAATAGAGAAGCTGTAACCTTGCTCCAATCCTAGCTCTGCCTTTGTCATCTCTCTAATCTCCTTCCTAAATGCTCCTTTGCTAACCTCTGTAGACTGTATAAAAGCCTCCACCAAGGGTTCTATTTATAGACTAAGGAAAGCTATCTTGAATCTGGAAGAAATCTGATTTGAAAATAGATCTGAAAAACAGATTTAAAACTAATTCCGCGAGCTGCGCTTCATCTGCGCTCAGCGTATCTGCAGCGCAGGAAACAATAAGCAAATTCTGAATCTGCGCTTCACTTGCGTTAAGCGCGAGTGAAGCGTTGAACGTGTAACAGATTGCTCTGTTTCTTCTTTTAACAGCTTGATCTCTTATCATATAATTTGCACTTATCAAATACCCCCCAACTTAACTTCTTGTTTGTCCTCAAGCAAGAGACCTCTTTGCAATAAAAAATGAATTCAATCCCCCTGTACAATTCTCAAAAATTAAGTATAAATTTTTCATAATCTCTTTATTAGGCAGAAGTCACTGTCCAAATATCAGAAAAAATCAGAATTAAGAGATGTTACCAATCCTCAATCAGAACAGAACACAATCAACAGTTAAACTTTCTCAAAAGTAGCAATTAAAGCAATAAATGATAAACCAAGGAATTTCTCTCATGCTCACGAATAACTGTTTCCCTCAATTTTTCCACCACAGTTGAACAACTAAAATTGATAGTCATTTCTAATTCCTAAACATGCTCATGGTCAATATGCATCAAAAGGTCTTTTCATGGTTGTAATGAGGCTGCGCTATCAAGAAATCATGGTTTTTCTGGATAATCAAGGAACACTTAGAATAGAGAGCATCTTTTGATTTTTCTTGAATTTGGAACTTCTCTCCATTCTCCATCTCATTCTTGATTTGTCAAATTCAGCTGGCCTCTTTCTTTGTTTGAAGATACACCCCCCCAACTTATTTAATTAATTCACTTTTTTTTTGCTTTTTGATTTTTGAGGGAGTGATCTTTTTTTTTTTGCTTTCTTGTGCCTGCTCTTTGTATTTCTTTGCCTTTCAAATCACCAACCTTTTCTTCCCATTATTTCAAGTTGCAACTTGCTCTCTTTATCCCAAGTGTGTAAAGGACAGGATATATATATCAATTATAGCTTGGGTGCACAAGAATAATCATTAAAGGCTCAAATGGGTTAGCAACAAAATTGGAAAAATTTTAACAAGGGTTGGCTTTTTGGCACTGAGCAAATAATATAATCAACAAAAATTGCCTTTATCACTTCCATATTTTCCATATACAGAATAAAATAAAAAAACTCAATCAATAAAAATTGACAAGCAGCGGTGGAAAACTCTCAATTAAGTGTTTGGGCTCTCAACTCACCGGCTTTTTGGCTAAATTCCTTGATAAAGCACTTACTAGTTTTAATTAACTACCCTGATAGGTTCTCCTGTGAAATATCCTAATCCTAACTGATTATGGAATTAATCACAAAACCCTTTCTTCTTTCCTAATCTGGTTAGTTAAACTTCCTAATTTCAGAGACTTTTGAAAAATTTTCCTTTAAATCCTAATTCCCAAAATCCTAAAAATTTTAAAAATAAAAAAGAAAAACAAAGAAAATGCTGAAAATGCACTGCATATAACAAAATGATGTATTAGTGGAGTATATATACAGTACATATCCAGAATAAAAGAGAAATAAAAGAAAAGAAAAGCACAAAATCAAAATAAAATCAGTCCTCCTGGTCCATGTCAGCTGCTCCATCTCCAGCTACTCCACCCTCCCCTAGAAGAATAGGCCTGTCCCCAGGCCACTGCAAATAAGCTCCAAACTGATCAGGGTGCATGCCTGGGTACGGGTCCGAGCGAGTCTGATAATGTAGATCCTGAAAATGGACTACTGCTCAGTGGAGACTGGACAACTGGGCCTGCATATGTGTGTTCTGGGCAAGAAGCTCATGAGCCCAAACTGGGGTCTGCATGTCTGCTACTGGTGGTGGTGCCTCTGGCTGCTGCTGCTCATCCTGCTCCTCATCCTCCATAGGGATGCAGTGGGCCTCTATATATCCTCTAGTCATGGGTCTCAAGATGCGTACCGAACGGACTACCTCAATACCCTTAGACTCACAGAGGGAAGTGATGAGTGATGGGAAGTCTAGACTGATCCTGGAAGTTTCATTGCGCTGCTCTACAGAAGATATAAAATTTATTATCTTCTGTGAGATGACACTGGCGATGTCAATGTCTGCGCCAGTAATGATGCTGTAGAGGAGGTGTGCTACTGGCATGATGACATCTGAAACATGACCTGTAGGGGTGATGTTGGCTAGTACCAATACTGTCCACATCCGTGTGATTGCTGTCATGTCTCGCCTAAGAATACGAGCAACTTCTCTATATGCATTCCTCTCGATGGAACGACCTCGCAGGCATAGACACTCTGTGGTCTGAATATCCAGGGGATCATTGTCGTGGATCCCCATTGCAATCATCCTCTCACGGTGCTGGCATACCCTAAGTCCTCTATCCTCGGGCCATGGGAACTGTAACAGAGCATTGATCGCATTGCGACCATAAGAAATTACCTGCCCTCGAACATAAGACTCCCGCCTAGTATGAATGTCATTGGCCTCAATAGCATTCGCATAAAATTCCCTAACAATGTTAGGATCAAAGTAATCATCTGGGCGACTGAGGCGGACCCAGTTCCTTCTGACTATCTCCGCTCTGAAGTCCTCGTACTCATCAGGCTCCAAAGCTACCGGCCTCTCCTTAATAAAGTTACAGTTCATCAGTGAACTGTATGCTTCAAAGGCTTCAACGTTCTTGAAACGTTGAGCGTCGAATTTAGGGTCCTCTTGGGGTGCTTGCCTAGCTCTCTTGGCACCCCCCTTTACTCTACTGGAGGTGCCTGCTCCCTTACTAACTTTGGTGCGAGCCATCTGCAAAAATCAAACCAAGATCATTTTAAGCAATTCATAGATTACTCATAATTAATGAAATAAGTGGCCAAATTAATTCAAAAATCAGAGCAATCATTCAATCAAGCACTTGTGCACAAAATCTTGATTTTTAAGTTACCAATATGCCAATTAATTAATTTATTAAGAGCATGCTAAAGTGATAAATTAAAGCAGTCCTAATTAATTTTAAAGAACATGGCATAACAGATTGGTAACAAAAATTAAGTTAAAAAATCATGTTATTAGTAACATGCAATAAGGCACAATTATTCATGTATGGGCATGCAAAAATATGAAACAATCTAAGCCTACATGCACCAAACAGATCAACTTGCAAAAATTCATTGAGCACTTCAAAAACTACCACCTAAGTACACCAACATATACCAATAAACATACGAAAGCAACAAAGACTCTATTGACAAATTTCTTAATTTAAAAAGGTCCTAAGAGCCTAAGTTTTCTACCCTAAGGTCTTGCTCAAATAAATGAAAAACTGAAAATTTCAATCGATGCAAACTAATTAAAACTATAAAAACATACCTGGTGTAGCCTCATAAATTGAAAGGAAGTGGAAATGGAAATGAAAAGGTCAAAGATAAGGATGAGTTTTCAGAGAAAATGGGAGTTCAGGAGTTGAGGAAAGATTGAAATGACCTTTCCTCTTTTCAAATTTCAAATTTTATGGTGCAGCGCGTGCTTGCGCTACACTCTCGCGTACATCATAAGACTATGAAGCGTGCTGTGAAGCGTAGAAAACAGAGAACAATTTTGATATTTCTGCGCTTTACCTTCGCTTAGCGAGAGTAAAGCGCAGAAAACAGAGACTATTTTTCAAATCTGCGCTTCACCTGCTCTAGGCGAGGGTGAAGCGCAGAAAACAGAGTTAAAATTCTATTTTCTGTTTTCTACTACTTCCTAACTCCAATTGTTTTTCATCCTTTACTCATTGAAATCAATCCAATTTCTAACAATTTCTTAATATACACAGGTATTGACTCTAAACAAAAAAACAAAATCAAAGAAAAAAAAATAAAAACAAAAAATGCGGGTTGCCTCCCAGGAAGCGCTTGTTTAACGTCTGATAGCTCGACGCCTGGTCACTTAGAAGTGTATGGTGGCCTCAATTGGAGGATGATGGTTGACTTTGTTCTAGTTCTTCCTTTAAATTCTCATCCTCCATGCCAATTCCTTATTTTCTCATCATCACTGTCTTCACTAACTTCTTCTTCTGATGCTGCCCTTTTTCTCTTTTTAAATCTGAACTCCAACATGCTTTATGGTACTTAAATCTTATTCTTGGCTTCCTCAGAAATCCAGAAACCTTTTTCTTCTTCTGCTTCATAATGTCTGGAGCTTCTTTCTTTCTCACCTTTGGCAATTGTGATCTGGATTCAAATTTATAGATCCCATCAGTAGGACCTATTTTTAATTTTTCTAGCTTTTTCTGCAATTTGGGGATTCCTCTGTCAATATGAAACACAACACTTTCATCTTTAGAGCTTAATTGGTATTTTCCCCGATCAACATCCACTATTGCCTTGGCAGCTTTCATGAAGGGTCTTCCCAAAATTAAGGGGACATCAGTATCCTCTTCTTTTGTCTCTACAACATAAAAGTCAGCAAAATATACAAACTTGTTCCACTTTAATTGGTAAGTCTTCAATCATCCCATATGGCTTTGAGTGGACTTATTTTCAAGTTGTAACTTTACGTTGGCAGGCATGACCTTCAAAATTCCCAGCTTGTTAAAATACGATAGCGGCATCAAATTGATGCTCGCTCCAAGATCTAATAGAGCATATGTAGCTGGTTGATTACCAATAGAAAGAGGTATAGTAAACTTACCTGGGTCAAGTGACTTGTCTGTGGTGTAGACCTCTTCTGGTTCTCCTTCTTCTTTTTGCAAGATCTCTTCTGGCTTCTCCTCTAATTGAACACTCTCCTTGACGATCTCCTCTTTGGGCACTTGTTCTACAAATGTGATGCTTTCTTCTACACCACTTTCTTCTGTAATGTTGCCATCAGTAGCAATCAAATTGCAATGCTCTTTTGGATTTGTCTGAGTGTTTGCTGTAAAGTGGCCATTCTTGTGTTCTGCCATCTCTGTTGCTAGTTGGCCCACTTGATTTTCTAATGCTTTGATTGATGCTTCTGTGTTCTTCTTGAATCCATCAAATCCTTGTATGAATGCATCAATTTTCTCTTCCAACCTGTTCAATCTGTCATACGTTGATGGTTGCTGCTGGTATGGTGTCTGTCCGTTCCCTCCATTCTGCCCGAATCTAGATTTGTTTTGGTTATTCCTCCATCCTTGTGAGTGCTGGTTGTTATTGTTGGAGAAATTTCCTTGCCTCCCCTGGTTACCTATAAAGTTGACTTGTTCGGCTTGGTTTTCTTGGTAAGAGCATTGACCATTGGGATGGTCACCTCCGCAAAAGTCACAGATCAAAGGTTGGACTTGAATAGGTTGGGATTGGACAACTTTTAACTATTGAGGAAGTGCTTTCAACTGTTCTGTGAGTGCTTCTATCTGTCTCTTGATAAGCTTGTTTTCTGCTAGAATAACATCACTATTGTTGAGTTCCAACACTCCTTTCTTCTGTATTTGAGTTGGCTGTCGTCCACACTGAGCTTGCTGATCATTCTGAGCAAAGTTGTCAATGATTGAGATTGCTCGCTCTGCATCCACGGATAAGATAGTTCCTCCTGCTGCAGCATCTATGAAAGATTTGGAATCAGATCTAAGTCCCTTGCAGAAAATGTTGAGTTGGGCAATATCATCATAGCCATGATTGGGACATTTGCGCAGCATAGATTTGTATCTCTCCCAAGTTTCACATAATGGTGCATCTGATCCTTGTCTGAATGTGGAGATATCTGCTTTGTCTTGTATGTGTTTCCCCGGTGAGAAAAATCTTGTCAGAAATTTTTCTTCAACCACATCCCAATTGTTTAAACTTTGGTTTGTATGCGACTTCAACCACTCCTTAGCTTTACCTATCAATGAAAAAGGGAATAAGCGTAAGTATACAGACTCTAAATCACCTTTCTCAAAAACCATAGTGCCTATTAATTCATAAATGTTTGAAAGATGTGTATTTGGATCCTCATGATCCAATCCTGTGAATTGATTGGCACTGATAAGATTGAGGTGAACAGCCTATAACTCTAAGGACTTCGCTGTTGTTGGTAGAACAATGCTTGAATAATGGAGAGGTCCTTGATGCATGACATATTCTCCTAAGGTTCTTCTTCTTGGTTGTTATTCTGCCATATTTTTGGGTTCTTCCTCAAATATCCTTCTTCTCCTTCTCCTGTTTCTACTTCTGATCTTCCTTGATGTCCTTTATATTTCTGGATCAAACTGTAACTGATTTGGGGACACCTAGCCTCTCAAAAGCATAAACAAGAAAACTTGAAACGGGTAAGTGTGGAAGAGAATTTTAATAATAAAAACAAAAAGAAAAATTCCTAAAATTTCCTAAAAAAAATATAAAAAATAAAAATCTAATCCTAAGATAGAGTATATACAACTTGATAATTAGACCTCCCAAGTCTATACGAATTGATACACCGTTCCCCGACAATGGCGCCAAAAATACTTGATGAGATTCTGGCAAGCGTACCAAAATTTTAGCAGTATAATAGTAAGTATGAGTTTATCGTATCTACAAGGAATGGTTCGCTTCGTATTTACTCGTGATCAGACTATCAAGTAGAAAACGATATTTGAGATTTTATGGTGAGGAAAGTAAATTTGCATAAAAGAAAGAGACGATTGAGAGAAGATAAAATTCTTTACTTGGATCAGGATTGAATTTCGTATCATCGCACCCCTTATGCATGTGAATCCCAATATTATTTATGAATATATTTTTATAATACCTTAGCCAAACTATGTTATCCCCTGCCGGTGTCCCATATCACGAGATACTCAAAAGTAATTCATGCGGGTTCTCCCAAGCGACAAATTACCCTGGCTTGATTGCTCTATCTTTCCGTTTGTTAACACTATCAATTCGCCTTATAGACCCATAATGTCAGCTATGAAGAGATTGCCTACTTCTTCTTCAATGATCACTTTCTCCTATGACCCTATAGTAACTACTATGAGTATTTTTACCAATCAGAATTTTAGGTGACCTATGTCTAGGCTTTCCCAAACTCTCTGTTAATTTTATAGAAACATCTGTCACCTGAATCCTAAAATTAACCTATAACTCCGGCACACAGGCGGAAGCTATGCATTAAGCAAAGATAAAAATACCGATATTATAAAATAGGGATTCATAAATAAATACGAGAATTCACACACACTTTGGGGATTGAATCAACTACATTCAATCCTATTGAGACATTTAGTTATGCATGGTAGCCATTACAACCCAATGGAGAAGCTGTCACCTTGCTCCAATCCTAGCTCTTCCTTTGTCGTCTCTCTAATCTCCTTCCTAAATGCTCCTTTGCTAACCTCCGTAGACTGTATAAAATCATCCACCAAGGGTTCTAGTTATAGACTAAGGAAAGCTATCTTGAATCTGGAAGAAATCTGATTTGAAAATAGATCTAAAACTAATTCCGTGTAGCTGCGCTTCATCTACGGTCAGCGCATCTGCAGCGCAGGAAACAATAAGCAAATTCTGAATATGCGCTTCACTTGCACTAAGCGTGGAATGCAGGTCCTTTTCTCAAATAATGCTATCTTCTTTCCTCATTCAAATCTTCCCATAAATCTGCAAATTTAACATATTTTCTATTAAAATAGCATCAAATTCAAATTCAAATCAAATAATCACAATTATTACAATTATTACTAAAAAGGGATTATTTTGGGGCATAAATTACTATTTTAACCTTGATAAGTTTAGTAAAAACATAAGAAAATATCATATAATTTGCACTTATCAGTGTCATACAAGGAAACATGCTGAGAGAGTGCTACCTGCTGAAAGCAGTGAACCTCCTGAAGTTGTGTGACAACGTACCTTTGCCTGTTCGTCTTCAATATTATACTCTCAGAAATTCTCCTTGAAGACTCAAGTCTCTTGTAGCAGTCTCAGATTACTTGTGCCTCTTATTCTTCTGGAAAGTCAGAGAAAGTGCTTTTTGGCATATTTCGAATTTCTCTCACCAAAAAGGCAAATTCTGCAGAAAAGTACATACAGCTCAGAAAAAGTGAAGTCTGTGAGCTGACTCTATTACCTGCTACTGCTGAGGGTTCAGGCTATGTGTCACAACGGGAGCATTTGCATTAAATGCTATCTCTCAACGGGAAATCGATTGGAGTACAACGGATGGAAACTCTCCTCTCTATAAATACCAGACTTCATGAAGAAAGAAACAGAGAACTGAGAACAGAGAATTCAACTTGCTGAAACGCTGCAGAAATTTCCACTCATCTGTTTCATTATTTGTTCTTTGTACAACAACTTCTATATCCTGAGTCTTACTCAGTTATTTGTACAAGTTTTCCTAGTTCGAGCTCTAAACTTGTGTAGTTTCAGAGTTTGAGCATTCATCTTTCAAAACTGTATTTGTTGGGTTAGCCTGAAGAGGCTGTGTTAAAAGAATACTTGGGTTTTCAGCCTGTAGAGGTTGTGTGTTCAAAGAATACTTGGTTGAGCCTGGAGAGGCTTGTCTGTAAAAGAATACTGCTTAAGTTGCCTGGAGAGGCAGTTGAAAACAAAGAATACTCGTTGGGCCTGGAGAGGCCAGGTGTGTTAAGAATACTCGTTGGTCCTGGAGAGGGCAGGTGTGAAATCAATACTTGTAATCTTGCGGGATTAGTGGAACTGACATTGTGAAACAATCTAAAATCAGCATGTTAGTACATCAATATGAGATGTTCAAAATGCATGAATCTGAATCAATTGATAAGATGTTCCGGAGATTCCAGACTATCACCAATGGGCTAAAATCCTTGGGAAAGACTTACGACTCAGGCGATAACAATCGAAAAATCTTGAGAAGTCTACCAAGGATTTGAAGGCCCAAGGTAACTGCCATTCAAGAGGCAAAAGACCTCAACTCTCTAAGAATGGAGGAACTTTTAGGATCCCTCAAGGTCCATGAGCTGGAGCTAGGAGAAGATGCTCCTAAGAAGAAATCACTTGCACTGAACGCCAAGTCAAAGCTGGACAGGATTACTACTCAAAAAGCTTTGAAGGTAGAGGAGTCCTCTGAAGACTCTGAAAACTCAGAAGGTGACTCAGATGATGAAGATGACCTTGCTCTGCTAAGTAGAAGGATCAAGAGGATGCTTCAGAAGAAGGTCCAATTCAGAAAGTCTTCCTCATCTGACAACAAGATGGGCAAGTCAGGAAAAGATACTTTTTCTAAAAAGATAACCTGCCATGAATGCAAGCAACCTGGTCACATGAAGGCCGATTGTCCTAAGCTTAAGAGGTTTTCCTCAAAAATGAAGAAATTTCCAAAGAAGAAGAAAGGGTACATGGCAACATGGGAAGATCTCGATGAGTTCACCTCTGATGAGGATGATGAAGATGCTGAAGAAGCCAACCTGTGCATGATGGCAAGCCTTCCTTCATCAGACAGCTCTGAATCAGAGGTAATGCCACAAACCCTACAAGATATGTATGATGTTCTGGTGGAAAGTTCTAAGGAACTTTTTCATGAGTACAAAGAGCTATCAAGAGCATTCACTGAAGTGGCTATAAAAAATGAAGCTCTTGAAGCTGAAAATTTGTCACTCAAGGAAAAGCTTCTTAGTTCTGATATTTGTGATTCAGCAACTTTGAAAACTGAAAATGAGAATCTTAAAAAACAAGTTACTGAACTCACAAAGGACCTGGCTGCTTTTGTCAATAGTATGAAAACTGCTTATTTCTGTGAAAGATGAAAAACAGATTTGGCATCAGAAACTGGGTCATGCCAGCTTAAGATTAATCTTAAAGCTCACAAAACACAATCTTGTGAAAGGCTTACCCAAGCTCTCTTTCAAATATGATATTTTGTGTGAAAACTGCTTAAAGGGGAAGCAAATTAGAAGTTCTTTTAAAAGCATAAATGTTGTTTCAACTGCTAGACCCCTAGAACTACTTCACATTGATTTGTTCGGTCCTACAAGAACTGAGAGTCTTTCTGGTGAAAAGTATGGTTTGGTCATCGTTGATGACTATTCTAGATTCTCATGGGTAATATTCCTCAAAAGCAAGGATGAAACTTTTGAGAACTTTGCCAAATTCTGTAAGAGGGTGCAAAATGAAAAAGGATTTTGCATTTCTGCCATCAGAAGTGATCATGGAAGTGAGTTTGAAAACTCAAGCTTCAGTATGTTCTGTGATGAGAATGGGATCTCTCACAATTTCTCTGTGGCAAGAACACCTCAGCAAAATGGGGTTGTTGAGAGAAAGAACAGAAGCTTGCAGGAGATGGGAAGAATCATTCTCATTTCAAGCAATCTTCCAAGGTCTTTTTGGGCAGAGGTTGTTCACACAACTTGTTTGATCCAAAATAGAATTTTGGTAAGGCCGATTCTCAACAAAACTCCCTATGAATTGTGGAGAGGAAGAAAGCCAACATTTCATATTTTCACTTTTTTGGCTGCGAGTGATTTATACTTAACACCAAAGATGATCTTGGGAAATTTGATTCCAAATCTGACAAGGGATTCTTCATTGGTTATTCAAAAACCTCTAATGCATATAGAGTTTACAACTCTAGAACCCAAATTGTTGAGGAAACCATACATGTTAGATTTTATGATGCCAAAGAGATTGATAGGGAACTATCAGATCTAGAAGATGATTTTGCAGGTATGGAGCTGAATCATACCTCAGGGACTTCAAAAGCTAAGGACGAAGCACCTGCTGAAGGACCTTTTGAAGTACCCACTGAAAACAAAACTTCTCAACCTGCTAATACTGATACTCTTCAAAAAGTGGATGTCGAGTCTCAAAATGAACAAGGTTTCCCTCGTTGGCGTGAGTGGAGGTACATAAATAATCATCCTCGAGAGCAAATTATTGGTGACACTTCAGAAGAAGTAAGAACAAGATCAAGACTAAAGGAAGTCAACAATCTTGCTTTTCTCTCTGAAACTAAACCAAGGAATATTGAAGAAGCTCTGCATGATGAAGGGTGGATCCTAGCTATGCAAGAAGAGCTAAATCAGTTTGCTAGAAGTGATGTTTGGACTCTTGCTCCTAAACCCCATGGGAAAACGATCATAGTAACCAAATGGGTTTTTAGAAATAAACTCTTTGAAGATGGTCAAGTTATCAGAAACAAGGCCATACTGGTTGCTCAAGGCTACAATAAGCAAGAATGTATTGATTTTACTGAAACTTTTGCTCCAGTAGGTAGACTAGAAGCAATTAGAATTTTACTTTCCTACACAGCTAATAATACATCAAACTATATCAAATGGATGTTAAGAGTGCCTTCCTAAATGGTTTCATTGAGGAAGAGGTATTTGTTAGGCAACCCCCTGGTTTCGAAAATGTAACTTTTCCCAATCATGTTTTCAAACTGAAAAAGGCTCTGTATGGTCTGAAACAAGCTCCTAGAGCGTGGTATGAAAGACTGAGCAGCTTTTTACTCCAAAATGGTTTTGAAAGAAGAAAACTTGACACAACTCTTTTTATAAAAATGTCTAACAAAGACCTGATTCTGGTCCAGATATATGTTGATGATATTAGCTTTGGATCAACAAACTCCTTACTGTGCACTGAGTTCTCAAAGCTTATGCAATCTGAATTTGAAATGAGTCTAATGGGAGAACTAAAATTTTTCTTCGGCCTTCAAATCAAGTAAGACTCTGATTGTATATGGATTTATCAAGAGAAGTATACAAAAGAGACGCTTAAGAAATTTAATATGCACGACTGCAAGCCTATGGCAACTCCTATGCACCCCTCATCTATTTTAAACAAGGATGAAGGAAAAGAATCTGTTGATCCAACTATGTATCGAGGAATGATTGGATCCTTATTATATCTTACTGCAAGCAGGCCTGATATTTTGTTCAGTGTATGCCTGTGTGCAAGATTTCAATCTGATCCAAGAGTAACTCATTATCAAGCTGTAAAAAGGATCTTTAGATATTTGAAAGGTACTACTAATCTTGGTGTGTGCTATAAGAATAGTAAGGATTGTAGGTTAGTAGGATTCTGTGATGCTGACTTTGCTGGAGATAGAATTGAAAGAAAATCAACCAGTGGCGAATGTCACTTCATTGGAGAAAATCTGATAAGCTGGTCCAGTAAGAGACAAAGCACGATAGCCCTTTCAACTGCTGAAGCCGAATATATTTCTGCAGCATGCTGTTGTTCACAGCTGCTATGGGTAAAATATCAGCTAGAAGATTTCAATATTCATATTAAATCTATTCCAGTCTTCTGTGATAACACAAGTGCAATTAACCTGTCTAAAAATCCAATTCAGCACTCAAGAGCAAAACACATTGTAATTAAACATCATTTCATAAGAGACTATGTTCAGAAGGGAATTATTGATATACAATTCATTGATACAGAACATCAATGGGATGATATATTCACTAAACCACTTGCGGAAGGTAGATTCAAGTTTATCAGACAAAATTTGAATATTCTCTCTATTTCGGAAAATTGAACCTTCTTCTTTCTTCATAAAAAGTTTTGATTTGCATAAGTGGTATCCTGAATTCTTCCCTTCTTGCTTATATTTCACTTCTTCAGACACTCTGTTTACCCTTTTAACTGATGACAAAAGGGGGGAGTATTAAGAAACTATCAAAATCTGAAGTTAAGTGTTTTTCAGAAGAAATCTCAGATTCAGGGGGAGCAGATTAAGAGCAAATTCAAGTCGAAAAGCTCTGAATCAATATCTGATTTAAGGGGAAGCTTTATTCTAATATATTATTATCTCTTCCCTTCAGATATTTGATTTCTTAAAGCAAATTTGTCATCATTAAAAAGGGGGAGAATGTTGAGTTTCAAAATGTTATTAAGAGGATAATAATGTTTTAAGTCTCGCAACTCCAAAGTTTTAATAAAAAACAAATTTGGCTTTAACGTGAAAGTATAACTTCTACTGAAGGTATTTGTTCCGTATTTCAGAAAGTGCAGTCTGAAGAAATCATATCATCTGAAGTACGTGAAACCTTCCGAAGCAAGGAAACCTGCTGAGAGAGTGCTACCTGCTGAAAGCAGTGAACCTCCTGAAGTTGTGTGACAACGTACCTTTGCCTGTTCGTCTTCAATATTATACTCTCAGAAATTCTCCTTGAAGACTCAAGTCTCTTGTAGCAGTCTCAGATTACTTGTGCCTCTTATTCTTCTGGAAAGTCAGAGAAAGTGCTTTTTGGCATATTTCAAATTTCTCTCACCAAAAAGGAAAAGTCTGCAGAAAAGTACATACGACTCAGAAAAAGTGAAGTCTGTGAGCTGACTCTACTACCTGCTATTGCTGAGGGTTCAGGCTATGTGTCACAACGGGAGCATTTTCATTAAATGCTATCTCTCAATGGGAAATCGATTGGAGTTCAACGGAAGGAAGCTCTCCTCTCTATAAATACCAGACTTCATGAAGAAAGAAACAGGGAACTGAGAACAGAGAATTCAACTTGCTGAAACGCTGCAGAAATTTCCACTCATCTGTTTCATTATTTGTTCTTTGTACAACAACTTCTATATCCTGAGTCTTACTCAGTTATTTGTACAAGTTTTCCCAGTTCGAGCTCTAAACTTGTGTAGTTTCAGAGTTTGAGCATTCATCTTTCAAAACTGTATTTGTTGGGTTAGCCTGAAGAGGATGTGTTAAAAGAATACTTGGGTTTTCAGCCTGGAGAGGCTGTGTGTTCAAAGAATACTTGGTTGAGCCTGGAGAGGCTTGTCTGTAAAAGAATACTGCTTAAGTTGCCTGGAAAGACAGTTGAAAACAAAGAATACTCGTTGGGCCTGGAGAGGCCAGTTGTGCAAAGAATACTCGTTGGGCCTGGAGAGGCCAAGTATGCAAAGAATACTCGTTGGGTCTGGAGAGGCCAGGTGTGCAAACAATACTTTTAATCTTGCTGGATTAGTGGAAAATCCAGTGGTGGTTTGCCCTGGGACTGGACGTAGCTCACGTTGTTAGTGGGTGAACCAGGATAAATCTCTGTTGTTAAGTTCTCTCAACCCTTCACTCTTTACTTTCAATTGTTATCTGTTTATTTCTAACTAAGGAGGGTTCTGAAAAGTGAGTTTATAATTTGTGCAGCAAAAACAATTTCACTTATTACTCATATCATTTAAAAAAATCAATTTTACTAGACCTGCTGAAGTATCTCAGCAAGTCACTGAAAACTCATTTTCCAGCAAGTAGTTTGAACGTTGAAAATATCTTTGCTTGTTTAAAAAGGTTTTTCCAGTAAATTTGTTAACGATTATAAAAAACTATTCAACCCCCCTTCTAGTGTTTCATGTGGTCCTAACAAGAGGTACTAGGAGTTTCTGGAAATCATACAACTCTAGATTTGAGTTGTCTCTCCACTTGGATTGCTTTGTGTAATAAATATTCCATCTCCACATAATGATGGAGTTCCACTACATTTGCAATTTCTTTTTTTAACCCTCCAATGAATCTAGCCATTGTTGCTTCTCGGTCTTCTTGCACATTGGCTCTCATCATGGCTATTTCCATCTCCTTGTAGTAATCATCTACACTCATAGAACCTTGACGTAGGTCCTACAATTTTCTGTACAAGTCTCTATGGTAATGACTTGGTACAAATCTCCTTCTCATCACAGCCTTCATCTCCTCCCAAGATTGAATCGGTCTTTCTCCACACCTTCGCCTGCTCAACACATATTGATCCCACCATATACTTGCATAATCAATGAATTCTACTATAACTAATTTTACCTTTTTCTCCTCGGAATAATTGTGGCAATAAAAAACATGCTCCACCTTTCTTTCCCACTCCAAATATAACTCAGGATCATTCTTCCCTTGGAAAGAAGGAATGTTCATCTTGATGCTTCCAAGATGATTATCCATGTTGATTTCTCTTCTAGAACTACTTCCTTTGTCCTCCTCTTCCTCTTCCTCTTCCTCAGTTCGGTTAGGAGACGTTCTACTTCTCCTTTGAAATCGATCTTCTATCGCATCCATTCTTGCACTCATTCTCATAAATTCACTTTGTAGTGTCTTGAGGAACGATTTGAGGTCTATTTCTCCAGCATCCTCCTCACGTTGGTTTATTGTATTCATGATTATTGAAAAGAATTTTGGCTACAAATCAAATAATGTTAGTGATAAAAATAAGAATCCTCACAACACTCCCTTACGTGTTTTCACTCAAAAGTTTTGATTCTCACGTGTATCACTCTAATTTTTGGCTTTTTCTCACTATATTGTACTCACCACTCTTGCCTTTTTCCACTCAACTTATCCTTACAAGTTCTTTAATTGGAATAAATTCTACTCACAAGTAATAGAAAAGGTGTTGATGATAACTTGACAACTTTTGGTGACAAAACACTAGCCTGGAAAGTAATCAAAATGTGTAGCCAGTTACAACTCTTAACTTCAGATGGATTCGTCACCTCAGATGAAATCTCCTACTTGGAATAAATATTGTGGACAACAGAACTGGATTCGCTGTTCAGAAAATTTAATATTGCGCCTTTTTTTTACTATCTACACCTTTCTCTGTTTTTTTTACTACTGCAGATCTCCCTTTTTTATTGTCTGCACCTTTTTTTTAAACTAATGCAGTTTTTTTTAAAAAAAGATAAAGACTAAAAGATAAGGATAGATATTACCAATTGATCTCAAGAGCCGAAGCTCTGGTACCAAATGATACGAACCAGAAGCGTAATGATAGAAACGTCTTGAAGATCAATTAACGGTAAATAACTGTAAGGAGTTTGACACAATCCAAGACCTGCTAGAAGCACCAAAGCTATCAAAGATAGGAACTTGACACAATCTGTGACCTTCTGGAAGCACCAAAGTTATCAAGATATAAGCAACTAGGCCCTAACCAAGACCTGCTAGTAGAACCTAAGTTATCAAGTAGTTCTTTAATCCAAGAACAAAGGATAAGCTCTCACAAATTCACATTGAGAAAACTCAAATTTTATTGATAAAAATAACTAACTACAAACTGATTCTCAATGCTAATATATAGCAAAGGAATTTCCTAAAATAAACTATCTAAAAGATACAATCCTAAATTAAATAGATTTAATTATAGATAAGATAAAATATAATCCTAAAAGATTTAATCCTAAATAAGATAAAATATAATCCTAAAAGATGTAAATATAATCCTAAGAGATCACGATATTGATTCCTAACAGATATGATCCTAAATAAATCAGTTACGATCTGATTAGATACACTTTCCCAAAATAGGGTCTCCTAAGATTCGGATAACAGACATAACCGATTGTCAAATCGGATAACACTCTTGTACTTCAATCCGGGCTAAGTTATACCACTTCTTTGGTTCTTCTTTTGCTCGGTGGTCTACTTTCCTTTAGACTTCAGTGATCAAGAGTTCCAAAGCTCTCTTTAACTGCTTAGATATGCCTCGGTCATTGGATCTTCAATCCCTTGCAATGCATCTGAGGCATCCTGGTTGAGGTCGGATGGGATCGTGTCATAATGGGATCCTCTTTATGTCGATGGTGTAAACCCAACCATAAAGAAATAGGGATCTTTCTCCGGTACCCCATGTGGGGCTAATGGTATTCTTCTTACGTGTCAGTGTTATATTGGTCCATATAAAATCTTTTTAAAAAAAATTGCGATTTGCAGATTAGTCCTTCTTTCTTTTAATTTTTTTCTAAATATCAGTATAATTTGTAAACTGAATCCATCAAATTATTTCTTACTTTTTGAAAATACACATAGGGAAACACTAGAAGGGAGGTTGAATAGTGTTTCAATGGAAACCTTAAGTTTTTAGTAAACTTTTTAGAAAGATGTTTCAGAAAATCTTCAGACGATGAATTACGATCTGAAGTTTCGCTTTATGTTCTGAACTTGAGTTCAGACTTAAAATTTGCTTGTAAATGTACCTTTGAAAAGATTAAGGTTCTCTATTAAAAATGCTTTTCACGCCCCTTTTTGGTTAGAAGAAAAACTGAATTCACAGAGTTTAAGGGAAAGAGAGAACACAACCAAATTTATCCTGGTTCACTCACTTTCACCGTGAGCTATGTCCAGTCCCAAAGGAAACCTGCCAATGGATTTCCACTATTCTTGCAAGAATTACAAGTATTCTTTTCTGTCAAGCCACTTCAGGCTCTACCACAAGTATTCTTTCTTTCACCAAGCCTCTCCAGGCTTTACCACAAGTATTCTTTCTTTCACCAAGCCTCTCCAGGCTCTCAACCAAGAATTATTTCTTTCACCAACCCTCTTCAGGCTCTACCACAAGTATTCTTTCTTTCACCAAGCCTCTTCAGGCTCTCAACCAAGTATTGTTTCTTTCACCAAGCCTTTTCAGGCTCTCCGACAGTTATCCAAGTGTAACCCAAGTATTCTTTCAGACAGAAAGCCTCACCAGGCTTAACAACCCAAACTGTTCTAAATTTAAACAAGAAAGGGAATTAGTTCACTATCTTCAGATGATAGCTGTGAACTTTGATGTACAAAAAGCTGAGAGTTTCTCAGAATATGAAAATGAATGATTGTACAAAGAATATCAGAGTTTGATTTTTGCAGCGTGTAGTTTCTTTTGGATGATAATGCTTCTCTTCTCTTCAATTCTTAATGGGACGTATTTATAGTCTCCAAAGGATAAATGCTTGTTACCAAATAGCATTTAATGCATTCAGATTACGTTTGACACAGCTCTGTTCAAAGCAATCTGAGTAGAAGCAGGTGCACCAGGTCTGCGCACACAAAGCAATCTGGCAGGAGCAACAACGTTGTAGACTTTCCTTAAATGTGCTAAACATTTGAACGAGGAAGAAAAGCAACACTGACTCTTATGCTGAAGTAGGTAAGATCTTGATTTGAACGTTCCTCGTACTCAGCAACGTTTTCTAAGGTCAAACCATTGTCCTGAAGACTTCATCTTTCAGATGCAAGGGATGCTTCAGATGCACTTCACTTATTTCGAGGATAATCGCTCTTCAGACGATGTTTGATCTTCAGACGATGATAAACTTTCAGATGATGTTTCACACTCTTATGATCTGAAATAAAACAGAGTATTGTGAAGGCATTTTGTCATAAATTTATCTGAATATTTATATTTGTTATTCATTAAAACCTTTTGAGAGACTGAGACTCAAGGTAAATAATTTTATAACTTTTTGAGACTCAACATTTTTTTCCTAAATACTCTCATCTCACATGTTCCAAACATTGAAGCTTGTTTTTGCCGTTGAAGCTGCAATGAAGGTTTTATGTCATTTTAGCCATTGAAGGTGCAGCAAAGGTTTGAGCTCGTTTTTCCCTGTGTGTTTGTGTTGGGATTCGAATTTCCGATATTTCGAATTCCACAAGTCTGTAAATTCTTCATACTTTTCAAATTCTAAGAAAACATTAAGGATTTCCTTTTCGAGTTTTGTTAATAAGTTTGATAACTTAGAAAGTTCTTGGTTGAGGTTAATACAAAGAGAACTATAGAAATTCGAAAGGAAGACAAAGGAGAATTCAAGAATATGGTATTTCTGTTAGGAATATGCACTAGAGACTTATATATTTATGAACATCCATCACTTGTATCATGTTATTTTATAAAGGCAAACTTATTCTTTTAGAATATAATTATTGTCCTTAGAATAGTAAGCTTAAACTTCATAAGAAATCAAGTAGATGACTTGATCGTGAGATCTTATGAAGAACTATTCTTAAATAGTCCCTAGTCAAGTATCATCTTAGGACAAAGATGCATTTAGACTAGTATGTGAGTTCATTGATGATCACATCTCATAGATCATGGATATGAGATATCATGTGCTCACATAGGTACACATTAAGAGTAATGGTGTACTGGACAGACCCACCTTAAGAACGTTGCATGGATTGTTACATAAGTGTCATGAACGTTTCTTAAATTGATAAATGTTATATATAAAGTCCTTTGACCTGAAATCACTACGATTCCTACATAAGGAATTATGTGTTTTGAATATCATCAAACGTTACCTGTAACAGGGTGATCATAAAGTTGGTATTTGGACATATAATAAATTATGTGGAGGAATGTGAGTGCCCTAGATGGGATTTGTCCCTCCTATGTAACAGGAGTTATATCTATAGGCCTCTTGATAAAGTGAGACTGCAAAATGCATGGCCATGCTCAAGAGGATAAATATGAGATATTTATTTTCTGTACAGTCTACTTGGGGATCAAGAAAATATAAATTGAACTATACAAGGTTGACACAATCCATGCCCTTGTGTTCAATTAGATATTTGGACAAAGGGACAAATCATATAAATTATTATCATAAAATAGGATTTATCAAAGTTATTGATAATCTCAATATTTGGATAGTGATGTGTTGCTAGATACCGCTCACTATTTATGATATTAAATAGAAAAAGGTTTTATTTTAATATTATAACCAAATATTAAAAGCCTATTGGGTCACACGCATACAACAAGCCACTAGGAAAGGATAATAATTCTAATTTAATTTAATTAGAATTATAACATAATGGGCCAGACCCATAAGTGTTGATGGATGGTGAGATATGAGTGGGAATGGAGGGCTCAGAAGATGGGGCTTGTTTCGGTTGTGCTGTTTGAGGAGCATATTGATCATACTTAGGTTGAGGAGAATCAAACTGCACAGTATCCACAAAGAATTTCCCAGGAGTAGGGAAAGAGGTTTGGTGAGATATAAAATGGCTCATATCTTTGAGGAGTCTTCTGAGGGGCATGAGCATCGACAGTAGGTAGCTCAGTAGTAAGAAATGCACCAGTGGAGATCTCATTAGTGAAGAATTCATTAGCGGGGATCTCATGTGTGGGAGTAGGATTTTCCTTTTCCAAACTCACCAAAGTCTCAGCAATAATTTTGGTGGCAGGTGAAGCTTCAGCTTGAGTGGTGGCTTGTGCTGCGGAAAGGAGCACAGTATGAGGTGGAGGAGATGAAGGCTGAGGCTCAGGAATAGGTTCCTGCATAGTAGGTGTAGGTTCTTCCATGTGAGGTGCCTCAGAGGTGAGAGGTTGAGGTTCTGATTGGGTGAGGGCAGATGAGACGTGCTTATAAGTGATCTTCCTTTTCTTCTTCTTCTTGGTCTCTGTCTCTGTTGAGACAGACTGATGAGATTTCCTTTTCTTGTCTTCTTTTGTGATCTCAGCATCTGCTTGAGACCCTTCTAAGTTTTCTTTTGCAACTTTCTTCTTCTTCTTATGAGTATCAGACATCTTGGATGAAGGAGATGCTTGTGCAGCAACAGGAATGGTAGGAGGATTGTCAAGAGGAAAGGTAGGAGCAGGAATGACCTTACCATCTAGGCCAAGAGACTTCAGATTTACTTTTCCTATATATCCAGGTTTCTCAGCAGACAATTCACACCCACTCAAATTAACTTTAAAATGTTTCATAATTCTGGTTACTAGCATGCCAAAAGGAAGTGAAGCAGTGATCTTTGCATTGTGAAAAGCATGTTCCATATGTCTAAGAATGAGAAAGGGTAGGTTGAGAGGGATACCATGTTTCAAATGATACATTACCATCATATCCTGATTAGTAAACCTTGTTGAAGGTTCCTGCCCTGGGCATGATACACTTGGCAATGAGATGAAAGAGGAATTTACCAAAGAGATTGAGGGAAGAGGCTGAGTCATAGATGACTCCTTCGTTGAACATAGAGGTTCCCACATTTGTTGCAGGAATGCCAACCTGATTCCACCATTGCTCTTCATCGTAGAGCCTATTTCCTCCTACAGGAGCTTGGATAATGCCTCCAAGAGTCTCTTTAGTTAGTTCCATATGGACTCCCTTGAGGCTTGTGATAACATGAGGCAAGCCTTGAGATGAGCCCTTGGCTCTGTAGCACCCAACATAAAATGCTCTGGTCATCCTGGGATAGACTTGCTCTGTCATTGACAAATAGTCTTCCCAGCCCTGCTTCCTTAGATAGGGACCAATGTCCCAATTTCCATCTTGTAATTCTTGAGTGGAGATAACCCTTCCCACTATGATCTTCTTGTCAACAAACTTCTGAACGAACTTATCTTCAGCCTCTCTATTCTCAAATAGGTCAGATTGGAAGGAAAGCTTTCTCCCTTCACCAGCTTTTGCTTTTCCTTTTCTGGAGGGCTCAGGTTGAGTGAGATCTATATGTACTGGGGATTTAGGTGTTTTTTGTGAAGTGGTTTGGGCTACGTTAGATGCAATCCTCTGGGATTTCATTCTTGGAGGAAGAGAAGTATTCTTTTTGGAAGAGGTGGACTTAGATGAGGGAGATTTTTGGGACTGGGTCTGAGAAGGTTCAGACTCAGTACTTGGTTGAGGTGATGAAGAGCGACTAAGACTCTCTTGGCTTGAGTGTACACTGATTGACTGAGATTGTTCATCATCGGAAGACATTTTGGTTTCAGGAGATGAGGGACGAGGATGATTTGTCAGAGTAGGGAAGCTTGATTCCAACAATTTTGATGCGCATTGAGATAGGATGAAAGATGAGACAGGAGTTGTGAGATTGTTTAAATAAGGCAGAGGTTCCAGGGAGAGAGAGAATGAGTGCGCAAGTGGCAGGTGCAACAGTTAATGATACGGTTGAGGATGGTTGGCTCTCCTTTTTATACAGTAACGACTAGTTTGTTTGTGAGTGGGAAGTTACTAGCCGTTATTTAACGGCTCTTTTAACTTTTAGTAACGTCTCATTAAATGATGAGACGTGAGTTGAGATGCATTGTGAGACACCCATCGTCTGATGGCTTCAAGAGACGTCATCTCTTCTCAGACTACTTTTTAGTCTCATCTCTGTGAGACTCACAGCTTGTCTCATCTTACAACTTTTAACTAAGTGAGCTTATATTTAATAATTTTAGATTCTCAACAAATCTTTCTTCTACTAAGGGCTTAGTGAAGATATCAGCAAGTTGGTTTCTTGTATCAACAAAAATAATTTCAACATTTCCTTTCTGTACATGGTCTCTTATAAAGTGATGCTTAATATCTATATGTTTAGACCTTGAATGATGAATAGGATTTTTAGCAAGGTTTATAGCACTTGTGTTATCAAAATAAATGGGGATATTGCAATACCTGAGTGCATAGTCTTGCATTTGAGACTTGATCCACAAAATCTGTGTGCAGTAGGCAGCTACTGATACATATTCAGCTTCAGTTGTGGACAAGGCTATAGTATTCTGTTTCTTGCAAGACCAAGAGATGAGACATTTTCCCAGGAATTGGCAAGTGCCAATTGTGCTTTTCCTATCCATTTTATCTCCTGCAAAGTCAGCATCACTGTATCCTATAAGATCAAAACTTGAAGCCTTTCTCATACCAGAGACCAAGATTAGTGGTTCCTATTAAATATCTAAAGATTCTTTTGACAACAGTAAGATGAGATTCCCTAGGGTCTGATTGGTACCTTGCACAGATGCCTACAACATACTGAATATCAGGTCTGCTTGCAGTTAGATACATAAGAGATCCAATCATACCTCTGTAGAGCTTGTCTGAGACAGCTTTACCAGTCTCATCTTTGTCAAGCTGAGTTGAGGGGTGCATTGGAGTCTTCATTGGCTTGGCCTCACTCATTTTGAATTTTGTCAGCAGATCTCTTGCATACTTTTCTTGGTTGATGAAGATGCCATCTGATAATTGCTTTATTTGTAAGCCAAGGAAGAATCTCAGCTCACCCATCATGCTCATCTCAAATTCTCCCTGCATGAGACTTGAGAATTCTTGACAGAGAGACTTATTAGTAGACCCAAAGATAATGTCATCCACATAAATTTGAACAATCAATAAATCTGTGTTAACTTCCCTCTTGAATAATGTAGTGTCAATTTGACCTCTGGTGAAGCCATTTTTAATTAAAAAAGAACTTAACCTATCATACCAAGCTCTTGGAGCTTGCTTGAGGCCATACAAGGCCTTTTTGAGTCTGAGGACATATTCTGGATGATGAGAATATTCAAAGCCCGGTGGTTGCCTTACATAGACTTCTTCTTCAATAATTCCATTTAGGAATGCACTCTTCACATCCATTTGGTATAGTTTGAAGTCTTTGTGAGCAGCAAAAGCCAATAGAATTCTGATTGCTTCAAGTCTGGCAATAGGAGCAAAGGTCTCATCATAATCAATTCCTTCCTGTTGATTGTATCCTTGTGCCACAAGTCTTGCTTTGTTTCTCATAACTTTGCCTTTCTCATTTAGCTTGTTTCTGAATACCCATCTGGTTCCAATAATGGATTGATAAGATGGAGGTGGAACAAGATCCCAGACTTACTCTTTTAAATTGGCTCAGCTCTTCTTCCATAGCTTTAATCCATGACTTATCATTGAGAGATTCTCGTATGTTTTTTGGTTCTATCTGGGATAGAAGGACCATTAGGTTCTCAGCATCTCTGAAGGAGGATCTGGTCCTGACCCTATCTAAGGTTTCTCCAATTATTTGTTCTATGGGATGAGATCTCACTAGTCTCCAGCTTCTGGGCAGTTGAGATGCATGCTCATTTTGGATCTCAAGATCTCCTTGTCTTGTTTCTGTGATCTCATGTTGTTCATCTGATTTATCTTCTTCTTGGAGTACATGAGATGGGTCAGGATGAATGCTTCTATGAGACAACAACTCAGATTGAGCTTCTCTTCTATGTTCAGGCTGAGATGATCTTGTTAGCTTTTGTTCAGGTGAGGATCTCTCTTCAGCTTCCTGAGTTGAGATTCTCAATTCTCCCATCATCTCTTCAATTTCTTCATCTATCTCTCTCTGAGAGCTGCCCTGTATCTCATTGAAGACTACATGCATAGATTCTTCAGTAGATTTAGTTTTTAAATTGTAGACTCTATATGCTTTTGAAGTTTGAGAATATCCTAAGAAAATTCCCTTGTCTGATTTTGTATCAAATTTTCCTAATTGATCTTTGGTATTTAGGATATAACAATCACATCCAAATATATGAAAATATGAAATTGAGGGTTTTCTCCCTTTCCACAAGCTCATATGGAGTTTTATTCAAGATCTTTCTTATAGTGACTCTGTTTATGATGTAGCATGAAGTGTTCACAGCTTCTGCCCAAAAATATTTTTCAATTCCAGAGTCACATAACAAGGTTCTTGCCATCTCTTGAAGGGTCCTATTCTTCCTTTCAACCACTCCATTCTGTTGAGGAGTTCTTGGACATGAGAAGTTATGAGTAATGCCATGTTTATCAAAGAATTTCTTAAATTTTGCATTCTCAAACTCCCCTCCATGGTCACTTCTCACAGTACCTATTCCATATCCTTTTTCAGATTGAATCTTCTTGCAAAAGGTTTTGAAGGATTCATAAGATTCATCTTTCTGAGATAGGAGCAGAACCCAGGTGAACCTAGAGAAATCATCCACAATTACAAAACCATACTTTTTACCACTGAGGCTTGCAGTTTTAGTTGGTCCAAATAGATCAATGTGGAGGATTTCAAGAGGTCTAGTGGTTGAGACATGAGACTTGGACTTGAAACTTGATTTGCTGTGCTTGCTTTTCACACAAGACTCACATATCATGTCTTTGTCAAATCTTACTTTAGGTAATCCTTTGACAAGAGACTGACTTCGCAAGCTGACTTATGGTTCTCATGTTAATATGTCCAACTCTCTTATGCCAAAGCCACTTCTCATGGTCATGAGACATGAGACATGTGAGATCAGATAGGCTCTCAAGTGAGACTGAGTAGAGATTTTTGTTTCTTTTTCCTGAAAATGTTGTTTTCCCAGTTTTAGAGTCTATGATCTCACAGTAAGTAGGCTTGGAAATTAACATGATAACCATTGTCACACAACTGGCTTATACTCAGCAAATTATGTTTCAACCCCTCAACAAAGTAGACATTTTCAATTTGAGCTGAGTTTGTCTTACCAATTTTACCTATGCCCTTGATTTGGGCGTTGCTGTTGTCTCCAAAGGAGACAACCCCTATTGCTTTCTCTTCAAGTGACAGGAACTTGCTTTTGTCCCCTGTCATGTGTCTTGAACATCCACTGTCCAGCACCCATATTTTCTTTGATCTTGCTGCTGCTAGGCACATCTGTTGAAACAAAAGATTTAGCTTTAGGTACCCACTTATATTGGGGTCCTTCATGGTTAGTTACTCTTCTCTTGAATGCTACATGTCTCAGGTAACATTCAGTGGCCTTGTGACCAAATTTGCTGCAAGAAGAACATCTTTCCTTCCTTCTTTTTCTTGCAGGAACAAAGAAGTCCTTATACCAGATCCTCACTGGAAGATTTTTCATAGCCTAATCCAGCTTTGTCAAAAATTCCTTTCTGAGACCCAATGAGTCTCTCAAGGTTTTTTATACCTTTTACAAATTTTGCCAGATCATCTATGAGAATTCTGTTTTGCCTTTTGAGCTTCTGGTTTTCTTCAGAGAGATTTTTTGTTCTTGCTTATCATGAACTTGAGTCTTTGCTTTAACAAGTTCAGACAGTCTCATGTGAGACAACATGAGACTACTGTTTTTATGATTCAAACTTTCATTCTCTTTTTCAAGAAATTTTACTTTTCAAGAGTTGTGTTTAATTCTGATTTTAATAAGGAGCTTTTTGAGACAAGGAGGTTTGAATCATATAAAAGATTTTCAAAGGCAGACTTAAGTTCACTGAATGAAAGTTCAGAGTCAGACTCATATACCTCTTCATCAGATGAGTCTCCATTAGCCATGAGACACATATTAGCTGATTGATCATCTTGGCTATCATCTCCTTCTGTGTCATCCCAAGTGGCCATCATTGCTTTCTTCTTTGGACTTTTCTTTACTTCCTTACTGAGAAGTGGGCATTCAGACTTGATGTGTCCAGGTTTTCTACATTCAAAGCATATGAATTGGCCTTTTCTGTTAGACTTGATTTCTCCTCTTCTTGATGGAAAACTTCTTCTTCCATTTCCCCTAGATCTCCACATACGTCTATCTTTCTTGAGATGTAGGCTAGCTCATCATCTATCTCACTTTCATCATCTTCTTCATCTTCCTCAGTTTCTGTGTCATGAGATGAGTTTAGTGAAGTCTGTTGAGATGAGCTTACCTTTTTACCTTTGGAGCTGTTGGATGATGCCTTCAAGACTATTGTCTTGGGACGTCTGATGAGATCTTCTTCCATCAGCTCCTGCTCATGAACCTTCAAAGATCCAAGGAGTTCATCCAATCTGAGGGTGCTCAGATCCTTGGCTTCTTGGATAGCTGTAACTTTAGGTCTCCAAGGTTTGGGCAGGCTCCTCAGGATTTTTCTTACTATGTCCTGGTTTGAGTAGGTTCTTCCTAAGGACTTAAGATCATTTGTAATGATAATGAACCGTCTCACCATGTCCTCAATCCCTTCATCCTAATTCATCTTAAAAAGCTCATATTGCGTGACCAGTATGTTGATTTTGGCTTCTTTTACTTGATTTGTTCCTTCATGCTCTATCTCAAGAGCATCCCATATTTCTTTAGGTGTAGCACATCCAGCCACCTTGTCATATTCACTTCTGCTTAAGGCACAGGTGAGTAGGTATTTTGCTCTTGAATTCAATACATATCTTGCTTTCTCAGCATCTGTCCATGTTTCTCTAGGCTTAGTTGCTTTGAGCCTAAGCTCATCTGTGATATAAGGCATATAAGGTCCCCTCTCAATGATTTTCCACAGATCAGCATGTTGAGATTCAATGAACAGTCTCATCCTGTCCTTCCAATAGTAGTAGTCAGTTCCATCAAAGGCAGGTGGTCTGTTGGTAGATGCTGCTTCAGGATTGAACAGGCTTGCACTTAGTCCAGCCATAGATCTTTTCCTCTTCACATGTAGGTGTGCTCAACCCCAAAGAGGCCGAGCTCTGATACCAACTGAAGTTGGTTGAATGTCTCTAGAAGGGGGGTTGAATAGAGACTTTTTAAAAATTTGTTCCTGAAGTTTGCACACTGAAACTGAAAGTTGAGACGTGATCTCAAGTCTGCTGACTTGGGGTCTCAATTAAGACAGATTATAAACAATTTCAATTTCAGTTGATTTAATTATGTTCTAGTTGTCTTAAATCTCAAATCAGATTCGGTTATGTTTCAAAGCACTTACTTAGTTGTTTGCAGATTTAAGATAATATATGTATAAAGCAAGATGAAGAGATAAGGAAGAGAGATGGCACATGGATCTTATCCTGGTTCACCCACACCTTGGGCTACGTCCAGTCCTCACAACACGTGAGATTTCCACTATTGACAACCCGTCAATTACAAGTATTCTTACAGCCTCTTCAGGACGTCTCTCACACCAAGCACATGTACTCCTACCTTGGCTGAGCCACAAGTATTCTTACAGCCTCTTCAGAAACGCTAACAACTCACTCTAAGACTAGGCACACTTCCTATCTTAGATGAGACAGGTTACAAGAGAATGAGATTTTGAGATGGATCTAGCTTACATACAGTGTATGAATAGGCAGTAGGTTTAAGCTAGTAGTTCTCTCTTCTAAATGATAATAATACAAGTTATATCAGGAGAGAGAGATGGAGACTAATGGGATTCTCAAGTTAAGATAAGCTCTGAATATGAACTGCTTGAGATAGGCACTTGAGATGTCACTTGAGATGAGTTAGGATGCAGTAGGTTTTTGATTGATGTAGTCTCTCCATTTCTACTGTGACCTTCAACTTTTTATATCAAAGAGTATTTGGCCGTTTATGACCGTTGGAGAGCCGTTAGACATGAGTCAGCCCATGCTTCCTGGATGTAACAAGTTGCTTTCCATGTACATATCTCACTGTTGACAGTTGCACAGTGTACTAGTCTTTACTTTATTCTGACTTGATAGCTTGAATTGTTAGACTGTACTTGAGCCTCTTTATAGGATCTGACTCTTTCTTTTTGAATGGCACTTAACTCTTCTCATCTGAACCCGAGACAACATCTGACCTTGAGATGGCGTCTGATCATGAGACAGCGTCTCAAGCTTCTATTGCATCTGATCTTTTCTTGGGCTGATTCCTTCCTCTTGTTTTTTTTAATTTCAAGTCTCATGGTTCTTGTTTGACATTCTTAATGTAGTTCATACAGTACTGATAGACTTGTCTCTTTTCCTTGAGATAGTCTCATGGCCTTGCATCTGTTGCTGAATCTGTATTTCATCTGATGCTTTAGGCTCTTAATTTCTTCCTTGTTTCTTTCACATGGTGCTTCTCTTTATGATGTTAAGATCTGCAATATAAATTCTAACAATGTTCTGCCACAGACTTGAGCAAAGAGTTAGTATCAACAAAGAGAGCATATCATATATTTAAAACTTAGTGGTTTGTCATATTAAAATCATATGATGGTGAGTTTGTCTCAACATACCTACATGTGGGAAATGGAGCAAGAGTTGTTGCCTTAGCCGTAGGAACCTATTATTTAACTTTGCCAACTGGACTAGTTATTGAACTAAATAATTGTTATTTTGTGCCTACCATTAGTGGGAATTTTAAATTCCATTTCTTGTTTAGAAAAGAGTGTTTTTATAAAGAATAATTCAATTTATTTGAATGATATGGTTGTGCAAAGTTGAACAATATGTTCTTGACATGGAAGTGCCTATCTATATTATAAGTTCTAAGAGGGTCAAAACAAATGATTTGAACCCAACTTATCTTTGGGATTGTCACTTGGGCTACATAGATGAGAAACGCATATCCAAACTCCATCAAGATGGCTATTTGGAATCTTTTGATTTTGAATCTATTGAGACATATGAATCTTGTCTATTAAGGAAGATGACCAAAACCCCATTCACTGGAAATGGTGAAAGGGCTGGTGATCTTCTTGGTCTCATACATAGTGATGTATGTGGGTCCATGGGCACAATGGCTAGAGGAGGTTTTCTATACTTCATCACTTTTACTGATGATTTCAGTACATATGGATTTGTGTATATGATGGAACACAAATCTGAATCCTTTGAAGAGTTCAAGGGATTTAAGAATGAAGTATAAAACCAACTTGGCAAGACTATTAAAACACTTCAATGAGATCGAGGTGGAGAATACTCAAGCCAACAATTTGATGACTATCTAAGAGAGTGTGGGATAACATCTCAACTCACTCCTCCTGGAACACCTCAATGGAATGGAGTTTCAGAAAGGAGAAATCGAACTCTATTAGATATGGTTCAATCTATGATGAGTCATACTGATCTCCCCGACTCTTTTGGGGTCATGTTTTGTTAACAGTAGCCTTCACACTAAACTGTTTTTCATATAAGGCTTTCATAAAGACACCATATGAGATATGGACTGGGAAACGACCTAGTATGTCCTTTATGAAGATTTGGGGTTGTGAAGCTTATGTGAAACTCCAAGTTTCAAATAAGCTAGGACCCAAATCATATAAGTGCTTATTTGTGGAATACACAAAAGAAACTGGGGGTTACTACTTCCATAATCCTAGCAAAGGCAGAGTGGTTGTCGCTAGGACTGCTGTATTCTTAAGAGAAGGAATCTGTCTCTAAGAAAATAAGTGGGAGGAAAGTAGAACTTAAAGAAATTCAAGTAACATGGAGTAGCAATGAGCTGGTAATGGAACAAGAGCAGATACCACAAAGTGTTGTGAAGCCACCTGCTCAAGTAGCGCAAGACTTGCGTAGGTCAGATAGGGTATGTCACCAAACTGAGAGATATGGTTTCCTTGTGTCTCAGGAAAGGGATGTATTGCTAATGGATCAGGGTGAACCAGTGATCTACCAAGAAGCTCTTTTGAGTCCAAAATATAAGAAATGGCTTGATGCCATGAGATCTGAAATGGATTCCATGTACACTAACAAGGTATGGACCTTGATTGAGCCACCCGAAGGGATAAAACACATAGGATGCAAGTGGGTTTTCGAAGAAGAAAACTGACATGGATGGTAATGTAAGTACCTTTAAAGCACGGTTGGTGGCTAAACGGTTTCACGCAAATTCATAGTATAGACTATGATGAAACCTTTTTCCCCAGTTGCCATGCTTAAATCTGTTCGGATCTTGCTTGCAGTTGCAGTTTACCATGATTATGGAATCTGGCAAATGGGTATCAAGACAGCTTTCCTAAATAGGAGCCTTCTTGAAGATGTGTATATGACACAACCTGAAGTTTTTGTTATACCTGAAATACTGGAAAGGTATGCAAGTTGAAACGATCCATTTATGGATTAAAGTAAGCCTCTAGAAGCTGGAATCTTCATTTTGATGAAGTTGTAAAGCAGTTTGGTTTCATTAAAAATGAGGATGAACCTTGTGTCTACAAAATGGTTAGTGACAGCATAGTATTTTTTTCTGGTTTTGTATGTAGATGACATACTCCTCATAGGAAATGACATTCCTACACTTCAGTCTGTAAAGACTTGGTTAGGAGATTGTTTTTCTTATGAAAGATTTGGGCAAAGCGACCTCTGTGTTAGGTATCAAGATCTATAGAGATAGATCTCGAAGATTACTTGGCCTAAGTCAAAGTACATACATAGACAAAGTGTTAAAACGGTTTAACATGAAAGATTCTGAGAAGGGATCTTTGCCTATGTCACATGGTATAATCCTATCTAAGGTTCATTCTCCTTCCAGTGAAGAAGAGAGAGGTCGCATGAATAAGATTCCTTATGCATCCGCTATAGGATCTATCATGTTTGCCATGTTATGTACTCAACCAAAAATATCATATGCTTTAAGCATGACTAGCAGATACCAGTCTAATCTTGGTGAAGGTCACTAGACAATAGTCAAGAACATCCTTAAGTACTTGAGAAGAACTAAGGATTCATTCTTGAAATATGGATGAGAGGAAGAGCTGCTTGTAAAGGGTTACACTGATGCTAGCTTCCAAACCGAAAAAGATAATTGAAGATCGCAATCAGGTTTTATGTTTTGTTAGTATGGTGGCGCTGTGAGCTAGAAAAATTCAAAGCAAGAAACAGTCGTTGTTACAAACCCATTAAACCCCTTGTGCAGCAGAAGCATGAAGGGCACACTAGATCATTGGGCATAAGAGTTATGTCTGAATGTCTCTAGTGCAAGTGGGAGATTGTTAGGAATATGCACTAGAGACTTATATATTTATGAACATCCATCACTTGTATCATGTTATTTTATAAAGGCAAACTTATTCTTTTAGAATATAATTATTGTCCTTAGAATAGTAAGCTTAAACTTCATAAGAAATCAAGTAGATGACTTGACCGTGAGATCTTATGAAGAACTATTCTTAAATAGTCCTTAGTCAAGTATCATCTTAGGACAAAGATGCATTTAGACTAGTATGTGAGCTCATTGATGATCACATCTCACAGATCATGGATATGAGATATCATGTGCTCACATAGGTACACATTAAGAGTAATGGTGTACTGGACAGACCCACCTTAAGAACGTTGCATGGATTGTTACATAAGTGTCATGAATGTTTATTAAATTGATAAATGTTATATATAAAGTCCTTTGACCTGAAATCACTACGATTCCTACATAAGGAATTATGTGTTTTGAATATCATCAAACATTACCTGTAACAGGGTGATCATAAAGTTGGTATTTGGACATATAATAAATTATGTGGAGGAATGTGAGTGCCCTAGATGGGATTTGTCCCTCATATGTAACAGGAGTTATATCTATAGGCCTCTTGATAAAGTGAGACTACAAAATGCATGGCCATGCTCAGGAGGATAAATATAAGATATTTATTTTCTGTACAGTCTACTTGGGGATCAAGAAATATAAATTAAACTATACAAGGTTGACACAATCCTTGCCCTTGTGTTCAATTAGATATTTGGACAAAGGGACAGATCATATAAATTATTATCATAAAATAGGATTTATCAAAGTTATTGATAATCTCAATATTTGGATAGTGATGTGTTGCTAGATACCGCTCACTATTTATGATATTAAATATAAAAGGGTTTTATTTTAATATTATAACCAAATATTAAAAGCCTATTGGGTCACACGCATACAACAAACCACTAGGAAAGGATAATAATTCTAATTTAATTTAATTAGAATTATAACATAATGGGTCAGGCCTATAAGTGTGAGGGTTAAGTGAGTGAGGGGGTAAAACCCTAGCCACCACTCTATAAATAGAGCATAAGATGCACTACCCCAGATACACATGAGCAATCGCTTCTTACTTTCTAAGGCTACTAGCAGATCTAAGGAGGGTTTCCTAGTCCGGTTGTTGGAGTGGACACCACTAGAGACGTGGTTGCTATTGCCTCGTTCATAATCCTAATAAGGTACGACCTTTTGTTTAATACCTTTTATGCCTTGATTCGTGTTTTCGAAAAACGATTATAACAAGGGAGGGAATCCATTTATTTCCGCTGCACCCTGACCACATGCTTGATTCCCTTCAATTTCTAATACTCAGAAGAATAAAGGATAGTTCATTTATTCATAATCCAAATTCGAATTACACAAGTTCGAATACATTGGAAATACATATTAGAAAGGAAACTATCCTAAAATAAAATGAGTCCTTGACTCATGTCTCCCAAACCTCTTCCTCTTCTTCCTCCCCCACAAGCTTTGATTGAGCCAAGGCAAAAAGGATTTCTTCTCGAATTGGTTGAATCACCTTGGTGCTTAGGGAAAAAATGAAGGTGTACTTGGGGAACTAACAAACAAATTCATTTATTTCTAGATGAATTAATACTTGGCTATTACGTTCAACCTAAAAAAAACTTTCAAGAAGAAAGGTTGAAAAGGCCTATAGCTTTGGCTATTTCGTCAACCCCATAAATAATGAAATCATTCCAGATTGGGTTGAACGCAACAGCCAAAGGAATATACTTCTTCATATTATTTGAAGGATTTAGAGAAAGAAGAAGAAGAACTAGAAGGTTGAAGGTTGAATCCAAATAGAACCTCTATTTATAGGAGTTCAAAGCGTTAAGGTTCATTAATGAGTCTCTTCGAACGTCCAATAAGAAGAACCTTGTTGAATGGACGGTGGCCGGTGGTCTTCAGGACCATTGATTCAACCAAATGAAGTTTGACACGTGGCATACAAAAGAAGGTGAGCAAGTCTCGAAATCAGAAAAGACTTAGTGGGTTCAAGTATCAATAAAAGCTAAGTGTTAAAAGAAGAAGAAGATTTTGAAATTCTGGAAGAAGATTTCGAGATTCTGGAAGAAGTTTTCGAGCATATGAAGTCAGAATTCCAGGAAGAATATTTCGAGAAATGGAAGGATAAAATCTCGAATTGATAGAAGGCAGAAACTCGAAAACATAATGTTTAAAGACTTAGAAGATTTCTGAATTTGAAAGTGACTTTTCGAGCAAACAGAAAAGAACAGAAAAGCAGTTAATAGAAGTTATGGAAGTTTGCTAATCAAGAACAGGTGTCAACATCTTAGTGGATCACTTTTGAAAAGTGTAAAGGAAAAAGAGCAGTTTTCTGGTTAGCAGAAAACATGGCATGCATGCAGGCTGCCAACACATAGAGGCTGATGATGTGTCAAATGTACATTAGTTAGCCGTTAGGATTAGAAATCTATAAATAGGAGAACTTTCCATGTAATAAGGGTTGGCAAATCACTATACTTAAAACTCTGAAACACCTTAAAAGTCCAATCTTGCAGCGACACACAGGTTACAAGGAGTAACAGTATGTGATGAACTCATCCATTTTCATTTATGCAATTATCTTTACAAATTCTTCTTTACTTTGTGTTCTTTATTTCATTTTACAATTTACATTCAACGCACTTTTTCTTTTTTGTTTTAAATTTCTGTTTTCTACTTCTTTAAAATTCTGATTCCTCTTTGATTTCCAAGAATTCAATTTAGAACTTTATTTGATGAAATTCTGTGTCAGTTTGTTCTAAACGTTTGAGGAATAAGTTCTTTTGATGAAATTCTGAATCAAATAACTTAAACACCGTTATTTCTGGAATTTTGTATTTTAAGATTACATTGGTAAAATTCTGAATCAATTGGTATAAATTTTCCAGAAACTAAACTTTTTGAAAATCCTTTCATAAATCAGAACACCATAAACCTACTTTTTAAAAAGAGTCCCGTAAGAGGACCTGATTCTAATCCCCAGATTGTTCTTAGAATCAAAGTGATAAAAGTTAATTTTCGAATTTAAATTTTATCACCATAGACAAATTGGCACTCCCAGTGGGACAAATTGCCAAAAAAGTAGTGTGTGTTATGATATTTTGAAAATTTGATCTTGCATGCGTTTGAGAAGTGGTAGAACAATATCTGTTCAAATGGCTAATAGTGCAGGACAAGTAGGAAATGGAAACAATAGTAGGGATACTACCAATTCTTTAAGTCCATCACCCCAAGCAAATGATTCTGTGAATAACAATGATAATAATGGGGGTAATGGAAATAGTAGTGTTAATAGAGACCAATTGGCCTCTACGACTTTGCAAGAAAATCTGGTTGTAAGTCAAGTAATACCTACTGTCCCTGTTTCTAATAATATTTGTACTTCTCAGAATGGAAATCCAATGTATGGATTACCTTATGGCTTTGTCCCAAGTTCTGGGATGGCCCAACCAACAATGTCAACAGTTGGTCCAACAACGGTTCCTCTTGCAAACCGTGGGCCAATTTTTAATCCCTTCGTGGGAAGTTCTTCTTCATCCATTACAAATTCTACTTTGCAATCTTTAAGACAAAAAATGGATGAAAGTAATCATGAAATGATAAATATGTTGACTCAACAAATGGCCACAATGTTTAATCCCCTAGTACAAACAACAAATACTAATTATAATTTGTTGGCTAGGCAAATGAAAAGAATGCAAATGTGTTTGGGGGCACATGTAGATCCTATTGTAAGACAAGTGGCTAATTGTAATCCTCCAATAAATCAAGGGGATCAAAATAATCAATTGCCAAATCCTGTTGTCCTAGTCGAAAATAGGGAAGAAATTGCTCCTAGAGTTGTTTTGAATAGAAATCAGAATGCGGATGAAATTCTGGAAAGGATAAGAGCAAATAACTTAGGGGGCAACAAAATGTTGTTGGAATTGTAGAACAAGTCCTAAATAGGCATGTTTTAATGTGGGATTTGCAAATCATCCCTATGTAGTATCCCCTTTTTCCCAAATGGTTTTACAAACTGAGTTACCCAGGGGATGGAAAGTTCCTAAATTCACCAAGTTTTCTGGTGAAGTAGGAGAATCAACTGTCGAACACATTGCTCGATATCAAATCGAAGCAGTTGATTTGGCCAATAATGAGGAATTAAAAATGAAGTATTTTCCTAGTTCCTTAACCAAAAATGCTTTCACTTGGTTTACAACCCTTGCCCCTAATTCGATTCACACTTGGAATCAATTAGAAAGAAGTTTTCATGAACAATTCTTTAGAGGGGAAACTAAGGTTACTCTTATGGATTTAGTGAATATTAAGAGATTATCAAATGAGTCAATAGATGATTATTTGAATAGATTTTAACAAATGAAAGCAAGATGTTGTACTCAAATTCCAAAATATGAATTAGTTCAAATGGCCGCAGGTGGTTTGGATTATTTAATTTGTAAAAAGTTGATCAATCAACAACTTAGGGATATGGCCCAATTAGGTGATAAAGTAAGGCAAATCGAACATCTTAAGAAAGAAAAAGAAAGGTTCAAGAAACCTGAAAAGGTTTTCAGAAAAGATAAAATAGAATATCTTTAAGTTTCTGATGATAGTGACTTCGAATATGACTTAGAAGATAATGATGTTCATGTGGCAGAACTTAAGCCAGGGCCTCCTTATATTTGTCAATCTTTGAAACTATATGGAAATATTAATAATATTACAAAGGATAAATTTTCTAAGAAAACTTATGGTTTCGATATTTCAAAAGCTGATCAAATTTTCGATATATTAGTTAAAGACAAACAAATAATTCTAAGTGATGATCACAAGATTCCTTCTCAAGAACAGAGAAGAGGTCGAAAGTATTGTAAGTATCATCATACTTATGGACATTGGACTAATAGCTGTGTTCGTTTTAGGGATATTATTCAAGAAGCTATTAAGCAAGGGAGATTGAAATTTGAGGAAAAAACTCCAATGGCAATGAAGATCGATTCTGACCCACTTCAAGTGAATGCTAACTATGCAGAACCTGCAAGCATTAACATGGTCGAAGTGGAGGATTCAAATTCTGTCAAGGAAGCCACTGAGATGGCTGTTGATGAAGTTCAGGAACTTCGAGATGTTTTTCCAAAAGGGGGAGAATCACTTATTGAGTTTCTAAATAGAAAGAAGTTTGAAGATGTTTCGATTGAACTATGTCCCAGATGTCATGCAGTTTTCGATAAATCAGCTGCTAAAGCCTTTCGAGATTCCAAAAAGAAAAGGCATTATCAGACAGTGGTTGTGAAGAGCCAAAAGAATGAGAATAAACAAACAAAGGTGAATCCTGCTTATGGGGGTTGGATCTCGAAATCCAGTTCGATTTCAGAAGAGAAAATGCCTCCGAAAGTGAAAGTGATGAATAAGGGAAAGCAACCTATGCACTCAAATTTCCAAGTTTCTGGGAAACCTTAAACTTTTATGACATCTTCCACTGTTCCTCCAAATAAATGGATTCGTCCTGGATATCCCAAACCTCAATACAATTACCAAGGATTCCAGCAAAGGCCTTATAATGGTAACAGGCCTCCAATGACGAAGACTCAATGGAGAAGGGCACAGAGAATGAAAAAGACTGCTTTCGAGGAGCAGGAAAAACAAAATCTGATGACTGAGAAGAATACAAAACCCAAGCCAATTCAAGCAAAGAATGCACAAGTAATTCAAGTTCAGGCAAACTCGAATCATCCTTCATATGCACAAGTGGTGAAGAAGAAACCATCTTTCCAAGTAATTGAAGGTTTCGATGAAAATGAAGATGATTTGCTAACAGAGAATTTCGAAACAGGTTTTGCAGATAGTTTGGATGATATCTGTGCAGTTGTCTCTGTTTTGCCTGCTGAATATGCAGAAGAGCTTGAAAAGGGTTTAGAAGATGAGGATTATGAAGAGGATAACATAGGTAATGAACCTTTATGTTATTCATACATTGGCAAGCAAATTTGCCAAAATGATTCTGCAGTATTCGAAAGACCTACTGAGGATATGCAATTACACATGAAGCCTTTGTTCATCAGGGCTTTGATTAATAATGTCAGTGTAGGAAAGGTACTTGTTGATTCTGGAGCAGCAGTAAATTTGATGCCCAAGTTCATGATGAAGAAGTTGATGAAGTCTAAAGCAGACTTGATGCCACATCAAATGATAATTACTGATTTCAGTGGGAAAATTTCAAAATCTGAAAGAGTTTTATGCTTGGAATTAACAGTGGGAACTATTATGAGGCCTACAATGTTTGTTGTGGTTGATTCGAAGGCTAATTATAATTTGTTGCTTGGAAGAGAATGGATTCATGGAGTTGGTGTTGTTCCATCTTTGATGCATCAAAAGCTTTGCTTGTGGACTAAAGAAAGGGTACCCATTTATGTTGATGGGGATAAAAATTATTTCAATTTCCAAGAGGATGCTATTGATGTGAGAAGTACTGAAAAGAAGGTTATGAAGACAAGACCTTATGAAGTGATTGATAAATATATGTTGGTGCCTACAAAAGTACCTTATTCATTAAGGTTGAACCCTGACTGTTGGTTCATGTTACAATGTGATGTTGGCCCATTCGAGGCCACAGAAATTTCCGAATGGTCAGATCCAGAATAGATTCGAGATTTTGAGCTCGAATTTCGGCCTACATGGCCGAAGAGAAGGTAGAAGTGGCTTTCGAAGCCGAATCTGAACAAATTAAATGTAATGATGAAATAACGGCCACTAAGGCCGAATGGCAAGAAGGACGAATAGTTATTGAGGAGATAGTGGAAGAAGAAATGTCATCAGACTTGGAAAATAAAAGCTCTGAAAAGATTTCTGAAGGATGTGAGAATTCGAAAATCAGTATCTTGAGAAAATGATTCAGAAAGTGGAAACTTATATTCAAGAAATGCAAGGGGTGGACTTTGAAAAGTTAGATTACATTTATGATGATTCCCCTTTGGGTTTTTAAGGAACTTTGTCTTAAGGTATTAAGAAAATGGAAGCTCAGGATCCTTTAGAAGAGGTGAATTTAGGAACTGATGATGAAAAAAGACCAACTTTTATAAGTCAGAATCTCGAAGGAGAATTCAAGAAGAAAATAATTGACTTGTTGAAAGAATACAAAGATTGCTTTGCATGGGATTATCATGAAATGCCTGGTTTGAGTCGAGAACTGGTTGAGCATAAACTTCCAATTTTTCCAGAAAAATGACCAGTGAAACAAGCTCTCAGAAGATTTGCTCCAGAAATAGTTTTGAAGATAAAAGAAGAAATTGAGCGTCTTCTAAAGGCTAAGTTTATTCGAACTACCAGGTATGTAGATTGGATTTCTAACATTGTTCCTATTATTAGGAAAAATGGAACTTTAAGAGTATGCATTGATTTTCGAGATCTTAATAATGCAACCCCAAAAGATGAATATCCAATGCTGGTTGCTGACATGTTAATAGATTCGGCAGCAGGAAATGAACTTTTAAGTATGTTAGATGGATATTCTGGATATAATCAAATCTTTATTGCTGAAGAGGATGTCTCGAAAACAGCTTTTCGATGTCTTGGTGCAATAGGAACATATGAATGGGTAATGATGCCCTTTGGTCTCAAAAAAGCTGGTGCCATGTACCAAAGAGCCATGAACTCGATTTTTCATGATTTAATAGGAAAATTTATGCAAGTCTATATAGACGATGTTGTCGTAAAGTCTGAATCAAAAGACTTCCATTTAGATCATTTAAAACAAGCTTTCGAAAGAATGAGAAAGCATGGTTTGAAAATGAATCCTATTAAATGTGCTTTTGGGTTATCTGCAGGTAATTTTTTAGGATTCCTTGTACACAAAAAAGGTGTTGAGATTGATAAGAATAAGGCTAAAGCAATTCTAGAAGCATCTCCACCTTCTACAAAGAAGCATTTGCAGTCTTTTCTGGGAAAAGTAAACTTTCTTCGAAGGTTTATTTCAAACTTATCAAGAAAGACGAAAGTGTTTTCCTCTTTACTGAAGTTAAAGAAAGAATAAAATTTCAAGTGGGAAAATAAACATCAACAAGTCTTTGAGGAAATCAAAAGATATCTGACAACTCCTCCGATTATGACTCCTCCTTTGCAAGGAAAACCTTTGAAGTTGTATATTTCTACTTCAGAAGCCACTATAGGAAGTATGTTGGCTCAAGAGGGGGTAGAAAGAGCTGTTTATTATTTAAGTAGAGTCCTCAATGATGCAGAAACCAGATATTGTGCAATAGAAAAATTATGTTGGTGTTTGTACTTTTCTTGTACTAAACTCAAGTATTATGTTAAACCTCATGATGTGTTTGTAATTTCTCATTTCGATGTAATAAAACACATTGTTGAAACCTATATTGCACAGTAGAGTTGGAAAATAGGCGTTAGCGTTAACTGAGTTTTCGTTAAAAATTGTCCCATTGAAATCAATGAAAGGACAAGTAGTTGCTGATTTTTTGGTTGATCGTCCCCCAATCCCAATCGAAGAATCAGTATATGTAGGCTTAGAGCCTTGGAAGTTATATTTCGATGGATCCAAACATAAGAATGGATCGGGAATCGGAATTTTAATAATTTCACCTAAGGGATTTCCTACTCGAATGACGTTTGAAATAAAACATCATTGTTCTAATAATGCAGTAGAGTATGAGGCTCTTATTGCTGGTCTCGAAATATTAATTTCTATGAATACGAGAAATGTACATATTAGAGAAGGTTCCCAATTAGTTATCAAACAGGTAACTAAAGAATATAAACGTTTAGATCCAAAATTGGTTAAGTATTTGGTTCAAGCCAATAAGCTTCTGGAAATGTTTGATGAAGTTAAAATTGAACACATTCCAAGAGGACAGAATTTTGAAGCTAATGAATTGGCTCAGATAGCTTCTGGTTATAGAATTTCAATTGGAACTCTAAGGAAGATTAGTGATATTCGAGAAAGACTTCCAATGAAAGAATTCGAGATTCACAATATAAATCTTTTAGATCAAAATGATTGGAGAAAAGAAATTGTGAACCTTATACAAAATCCTTCCTTTTCTAATAACAAACACTTGAAATATAAAGTTCTGAATTACTGTATTCTAGGTGAAGAACTTTATAAAAAAGCAGTTGATGGGAATTTACTTAGACGTTTGGGAGAAACAGAAGCATACTTGGCTTTAGTTGAAGTGCATGAAGGAGCGTGTGGAGCCCATCAACCAGGAAAGAAAATGGAATGGATTTTGAAAAGAAAACTATTGTATTGGCCTTCAATGGCCAAAGATTGTCATAATTTTGCTAAGTCTTGTGAGGAATGTCAAAAGCATGGAAACGTGCAACAAGTTCCAGCAAGTGAATTACATTCTATAATAAAACCTTGGCCTTTTAGAGGATGGGCTTTGGATTTGATTGGAATGATACATCCAGCTTCATCGAAGAACGATAAGTTTATTTTGGTTGGAGTTGATTATTTTACCAAATGGGTAGAAGCAATTCCCTTAAGAGAAGTTTCTCAAGAAGAAAGGATAGTTCTTTTATTCATAATCCAAATTCAAATTACACAAGTTCGAATACATTGGAAATACATATTAGAAAGGAAACTATCCTAAAATAAAATGAGTCCTTGACTCATGTCTCCCAAACCTCTTCCTCTTCTTCCTCCCCCACAAGCTTTGATTGAGCAGGCAAAAAGGATTTCTTCTCAAATTGGTTGAATCACCTTGGTGCTTAGCGCAAAAATGAAGGTGTACTTAGGGAACTAACAAACAAATTCATTTATTTCTAAATGAATTAATACTTGGTTATTACGTTCAACCTAAAAAAAAACCCCTTTAAGAAGAAAGGTTGAAAAAGCCTATAGCTTTGGCTATTTCGTCAACCCCATCAAAAATGAAATCATTCCAGATTGGGTTGAACGCAACAGCCAAAGGAATATACTTCTTTATATTCTTCGAAGGATTTAGAGAAAGAAGAAGAAGAACTAGAAGGTTGAAGGTTGAATCCAAATAGAACCTCTATTTATAGGAGTTAAAAGCGTTAAGGTTCATTAATGAGTCTCTTCGAACGTCCAATAAGAAGAACCTTATTGAATGGAAGGTGGCCGGTGGTCTTCATGACCATTGATTCAACCAAATGATGTTTGACACGTGGCATACAAAAGAAGGTGAGCAAGTCTCGAAATCAGAAAAGACTTAGTGGGTTCAAGTATCAATAAAAGCTAAGTGTTAAAAGAAGAAGAAGATTTTGAAATTCTGGAAGAAGATTTCGAGATTCTGGAAGAAGTTTTCGAGCATATGAAGTCAGAATTCCAGGAAGAATATTTCGAGAAATGGAAGGATAAAATCTCGAATTGATAGAAGGCAGAAACTCGAAAACATAATGTTTAAAGACTTAGAAGATTTCTGAATTTGAAAGTGACTTTTCGAGCAAACAGAAAAGAACAGAAAAGCAGTTAATAGAAGTTATGGAAGTTTGCTAATCAAGAACAGGTGTCAACATCTTAGTGGATCACTTTTGAAAAGTGTAAAGGAAAAAGAGCAGTTTTCTGGTTAGCAGAAAACATGGCATGCATGCAGGCTGCCAACACATAGAGGCTGATGATGTGTCAAATGTACATTAGTTAGCCGTTAGGATTAGAAATCTATAAATAGGAGAACTTTCCATGTAATAAGGGTTGACAAATCACTTATACTTAAAACTCTAAAACACCTTAAAAGTCCAATCTTGCAGCGACACACAGGTTTAAGGAGTAACAATATGTGATGAACCCATCCATTTTCATTTATGCAATTGTCTTTACAAATTCTTCTTTACTTTGTGTTCTTTATTTCATTCTACAATTTACATTCAACGCACTTTTTCTTTTTTAAAAAAATTTTTGTTTTCTACATCTTTAAAATTCTGATTCCTCTTTGATTTCCAAGAATTCAATTTAGAACTTTATTTGATGAAATTTTGTGTCAGTTTGTTCTAAACGTTTGAGGAATAAGTTCTTTTGATGAAATTCTGAATCAAATAACTTAAACACCGTTATTTCTGGAATTTTGTATTTTAAGATTACATTGGTAAAATTCTGAATCAATTGGTATAAATTTTCCAGAAACTAAACTTTTTGAAAATCCTTTCATAAATCAGAACACCATAAACCTACTTTTTAAAAAGAGTCCCGTAAGAGGATCTGATTCTAATCCCCAGATTGTTCTTAGAATCAAAGTGATAAAAGTTAATTTTCGAACTTGAATTTTATCACCACAAACAGTTTGTTAAGCGTTATTCTCTTTTATGATATGTTAGGGTTCTATTTGGTGTGTTATGTGTTGGGTTGAAGTTAGGGTTTATATTCGATCTTGTTTTCGGCTCTGTTCGATTTGCTTATCGTTATTGTTGTGGCCGATTGACGGTGCAGCTGAAGTCTGGTCTTTGGTTGGGTTACTATGGTTGATTAAAGGTGCACATCTGAAGGTGTTTGATTTGGTGGGACAAAGAGTTTGGGTTGACTGGCACGAAGTCTGAACTAATCTTTATCACGAAGAGCTTGGTTTCACCAGTTGCTCGGTTGAGTTGGGTTCACTTGGACGAAATGATTGGGTTCATGGGTTTCTTGCAATTTTGTAAATTTGGTTCACTTTCTACAAAACATTGATTTGATTATTGATGCTGTTGAAATTAATTTATGATACATTATTAAAGTATATATTGATTTAACTCAATATGCTTTTAGTTTGAATTTATGCTTCATTGTTAAATCTGTGATTGTATTCATCCAACTACCTATATATGTTTGAACAAAGTTTATTTGATAGCATGAACATCTTGGAAAAGAGCAAGTGTTAAATGTACCATGATAATGATCATGAAAATTTAGAGTTCCCCTTAAGAACTAAGTCAGAGCAAAAAAATTTAAAGTGATTATAAAGAATTTTGAAGTTCCCTATCAAAATATGTCAAACCACAATTTCTTTGAAAGTGTTCACTGATCCAAAAATGTACTGCCTGCAAACAACCTTAGAAAGTAAATTCCATAATGAGATTGATATCCATTTTTGCTTTCTTTGAGTGTTGAAAAATTATCTGAATCTTAGTCTGAGATGGATGAAGATCTGCAATCTGCAATTTGCTTTCTGTAGTTATACTTATAGTTATAGTAAGTTACATCAAATTTGTAATTTGAAATGAAGTTTACTGCAATTTGAGCCTGTTTATATGTGCCAATCATCATTGTTTATGCCATATTTTATTAATTTATATATGTCATTCCCGAATATTTGCTCGTGTCCTCCGTCTTATTTTTTAAAATCATATGATTACTATAATAATTAACTTGTCTACATATAAAATATACATTACCTAATTTTCATTAGTAGCAGGTTAATATATAGGTTTTCTAAGCACTTCCCTTGCCTTTCATTATGTATGTTGTAGTAGATAGATCTAATTTGGTTCACCGCTCCCTGTCTTCTTTGGTAAATTGAGTAGATAGATATACTTTGGTTCATCGTTGCCTGTGTTCTTTGGTAAAATGTTGTAGTAGATAGATCCATTCATCCTTGTTTATTGTTTACTGTAACAAAAACTGATTTTGTATATTATTCCGAGGTTCTGAATTTTGTTTATTTTCTTTTCCGCCCTTTTAGGTGAAAGTTGTATACATACTTATTTGAAAGGAACCTCCTAAAGGTGGATGATCATTGTCACAGTAAGTTTATAATGTTGTTCTGTACAGTTTGTTATTCTTTTCTGCTTTAGGTTGTTTATATGATGTCTATCATTGTGGTTTTGGTTGGTTATTGTTGCATGTTTAAATTGTTGTTCTTGGTGATGATTGCACAATTTTGTTAAATGCAAAATATTGATTGGTTCTTGATATTCAGTGGAGACTAATAATAATTGTTGTGTTCATAATTACTTTTGTTTCAAATATTGTACCAATTTTCTCAATGTATACTAAGATGGAGCTGCCTTGTATGAATTTATTAACTTGCAATGTATCTTAATGGTTTTTTATTAATAGACTTTGTACTTCAATTATTGTGCTTTTTGTTATCTAAATTCTCTTAATAGTAAGTAACTAGGGTCATTCCCGATTGACTTCTATTGTTTTGTTTTGATGTTGATAAAGCCCAAGTAGAATGGTTGCACGCATATGGTGTTAGAACGTGTCACATAATGGGTTACATGCTAGATCAAAAAGGGGGATATGCTTCCCTTGGCTTTTGTAGAAACGATCTGTATAATTATATTGAACGACAGAAGCTTGAAAAGATTAAAGATAGGGATGCACATGCTGCCATATGTTACATACAAGCAAAGGAAAACAATGATCCCACGCTTCGAGCTAGTTTCCTTGCTTCTGAGGATGGTACTGTGAAGCATTTGCTTTGGGCAGATGGAGGTAGTCGGGTTGATTATTACTGCTTTGGGGATGTTCTTGCATTTGACATGGCCTATAAGAAAAATAGATATAACAACCTTTTGGTGATTTTTTATGGTTGTAATCATCATGCTCAGACTGTTGTTTCTTGTTGTGCTTTGGTTGCAGATGAGACGATTGAGACTTACAAATGGTTGTTACAAGAGTTTCTTCGTGCTATGTCAGATAAACATCCAGCTGCAGTAGTTACAGATGGAGATAGTAGTATGAGAGAAGCTATCAAGCAAGTGTTCCCCAATGCATCACATCGCCTTTGTGCATGGCATTTGCACAAAAATGCGTGTGAAAATGTCAAGAATTCTGGTTTTTTGGACTATTTCAAGGCATCCATGTATTCTAATTTCACGGTGGATCAATTTGAGTTGTTTTACAAGTGAATGGCGGCAAAGCATGGTCTTGTAGGAAACAAGTGGGTCACAAAAACCTATGAAAAATAGAACATTGTGGGCCAGTGCATATTTTCGAGATAAATTTTTCTGCCGCATTAGAACAATGTCACAATGTGAGGCTATTAATTCATTGGTGAAGGCATATGTTGTAACATCCCGAAAATTAGGAGCTTTAATAATTCATTAGGTTACAAGCATATATATATGTGTTAGTAATTGGGAAAAGGTAGGTTGAGGGATTAGGGGTTAAAACTTAGCAATAAAACCAAGTTTTAGGATTTTGTCTAAGTAAAATTGATACGAACCGGAAGCGTAAAGATAGGAACTTCTTGAAGATCAATTAACGGTAAATAACTGTAAATAACTGTAAGAAGCTTGACACAATCCAAGACCTGCTGGAAGCACCAAAGCTATCAAAGATAGGAACTTGACACAATCCGTGACCTGCCGGAAGCACCAAAGTTATCAAGATATAAGCAACTAGACCCTAACCAAGACCTGCTGGTAGAACCTAAGTTATCAAGTAGTTCTTTAATCCAAGAACAAAGGATAAGCTCTCACAATGAGAAAACTCAAATTTTATTGATAAAAAAAATTGTTTATAAACTGATTCTCAATGCTAATATATAGCAAAGGAATTTCCTAAAATAAACTATCTAAAAGATACAATCCTAAATTAAATAAATTTAATTCTAGATAAGATAAAATATAATCCTAATAGATTTAATCTTAAATAAGATAAAATATAATCCTAAAAGATGTAAATATAATCCTAAGAGATCATGATATTGATTCCTAACATATCCTATCCTAAATAAATCAGTTATGATCTGATTAGATACATTTTCCCGAAATAGGCTCTCCTAAGATTCGGATAACAGACATAACCGATTGTCAGATCGGATAACACTCTTGTACTTCAATCCGAGCTAAGTTAAACCACTTCTTTGGTTCTTCTTCTGCTTGGTGGTCTACTTTCCTTTGGACTTCAATGATCAAGAGTTGCAAAGTTCTCTTTAACCGCTCAGATCTGACCCCGGTCATTGGATCTTCAATTCCTTGCAATGCATCTGAGGCATCTTGGTTGAGGTCGGATGAGATCGTGTCATTCCCCCCTTCTTTGAAAAGATTCGTCCTCGAATCTGATTCATCACCTCCATTAAATAAGGATAAATCAGTTACATTGAATGTTGCACTAACATTACCATATTCACTTGGAAGATCTATCTTGTATGCATTGTCATTGATCCTCTCTAGAACTTGGAATGGACCATCTCCTCTTGGTTGAAGTTTGTTCTTCCTTTGAGCTGGAAACCTCTCTTTCCTCATGTGAATCCAAACCCAGTCGCCTGGTTCAAATATTACCTTCCTCCTCCCTTTATTGGCTTTTTTTGCATACTGCTCATTTTTCCTTTCAATATTAGCTCGGACCTTTGCATGTAACTCCCTGACATAACCTACTTTCCTTTTACCATCTAAGCTGAAAAATTTAGAAATAGGTAATGGCAAAATATCCAAAGGAGTTAGTGGATTAAAACCATATACAACCTCAAAGGGTGAAAAAGAAGTAGTATAGTGTACCGTCCGGTTATATGCAAACTCAACATGTGGCAAACATTTTTCCCATTGCTTTAGATTCTTGCCAATGATAGAACGTAATTAGGTTGAAAGCGTTCTATTTACTGCTTCAGTTTGTCCATCCGTTTGAGGATGTGCAACGGTAGAAAATAGAAGCTTTGTTCCCAATTTATTCCATAAAGTCCTCCAAAAATGACTTAGGAATTTAACGTCCCTATCACTCACAATTGTCCTTGGTAAACCATGCAATCGGACAACTTCTTTAAAGAATAGGTCAGCAATCTGTGTTGCATCATTTGTCTTTGAACACGCAATAAAGTGTGCCATTTTACTAAACCGATCAACAACAACAAAAATACTATCCTTACCACTTTGAGTTTTTGGCAAACCGATCACAAAGTCCATGGAAATATCTGTCCAAGGCTGATCAGGAACAGTCAAAGGTGTATAAAACCATTGTGGATTTAATTTTGACTTAGCTTGCTTACATGTTATGCACCTTTCACACTCAGCTCGGACGTCCTTCTTCATGCTCGGCCAGAAAAAGTGCTCGGCCAGGATGTCCAGTGTCTTCTGCACTCCAAAGTGTCCCATCAAACCGCCTCCATGGGTCTCCTTAATCAACAATTCTCTTAAAGAACTGACTGGTACACACAATTGGTTCCCTTTGAACAAAAGTCCTTCATACCTATAAAATTTCTCACAAGATCGATTAGAACAAGAATCCCAAATTTGTTTAAAATCAGGATCACTTTCATACAGACCTTTAATTTGTTCAAAACCTAACAATTTTCCTTGTAAAGAAGTAAGTAAAACATACCTCCTTGACAAAGCATCAGCAACTATATTGTCCTTACCATTTTTATACCTTATTAGATATGGAAACATCTCAATAAATTCCAACCACTTTGCATGTCTTTTTTGAAGCTTCCCTTGAGATTTTAAAAACTTTAGACTTTGATGGTCACAACGTATAACAAACTCTCTTGGCCACAAATAATGTTGCCAAGTTTGTAATGCCCTTATTAAGGCATACAATTCCTTGTCATAGGTTGGATAATTCAATGCTGCCCCATTAAGCTTTTCACTAAAGTATGCAATCGGTTGGGATTCCTGCATTAAAACAGCCCTTATACCAACACCAGAAGCATCACATTCAATCTCAAAAGCTTTATCAAAATTAGGTAAAACAAGTAAGGGTGCATTTGTTAATTTTTCTTTTAGAGTGTTAAAAGCTTTTTCATGTGCATCTGACCATTTAAACACAATATTTTTCTTAACAAGTTCATTTAAAGGCGCAGCAATAGTGCTAAAGTCTTTCACAAACCGCCTATAGAAACTTGCTAACCCATGAAAACTTCTCACTTCACTAGCACTCTTTGGGGTCGGCCACTCTTTAATAGCCTTAACCTTTTCCTCATCTAAACTTACCCCCTTTGAACTTATCACAAAACCTAAGAATACAACAGAATCAAGGCAAAAGGTACATTTCTTTAAATTAGCATATAATTTATTTTCCTTTAATACCTTAAAAACAACATGTAAGTGTTCAACATGTGCATTATAAGATTTGCTGTAAACCAAAATGTCATCAAAGTAAACTACCACAAACTTTCCTATGAAAGAGCGTAATACATGGTTCATTAACCTCATAAAAGTACTGGATGCATTAGTTAAGCCGAAGGGCATCACTAACCACTCATACAAACCATACTTTGTTTTAAAAGCAATTTTCCACTCATCACCCTCTTTCATTCGAATTTGATAGTAACCACTTTTCAAATCAATTTTAGAGAACCAACATGCCCCATGTAACTCATCAAGCATGTCGTCCAACCTAGGAATTGGATAACGATACTTTACCGTAATCTTGTTAATGGCTCGGCAATCAGTGCACATACGCTAAGAACCATCTTTCTTTGGTACCAATATTACCGGTACAGCACATGGACTAAGGCTCTCCCTTACATACCCTTTTTCCATTAGCTCATTGACTTGTTTTTTGATCTTTTTGGTCTCATCCGGGTTGGTTCTGTATGCTGGTCGATTTGGTAGGGCACAACCGGGTACAAAGTGAATCTGGTGTTCTATACCTCTTGAAGGTGGTAATCCTTGAGGTAGCTCATCCGGAAAGACTTCTCCAAACTCCTTCAACAAATTTTGAATTTCAGAAGGTAAAGAATTGTTAGAATCATCATAGAAGTATATGTCTTTAAAAACAAGAATCAATAATTGCCCTTTATCTAACAATACACTTTCAACTTCCCTTTTTCTTGCAAAAGCGTTCATCTTGCTTCTGCCCTGACTCGGTTGTAACGTTGAACAAACATCCAATCTTGAAGTCGGATTCGAACCCATGCCCACTTCTCTCTTCTTCTCTTTTCTTTCTTTTTCTTGAACAGAAAATTGTTCTTCCAACTCCTTGCTCTCCCTAGCAATTCTTATTTGATCTGCATATGCTTCAGAAGGTTGAAGAGGGGTTAGCACAAAGGTTTTATTATTCAATTTAACACTATACCTGTTGTGATACCCATCATGAGTTACTCGCCTATCAAATTGCCATGGTCGACCAAGTAGAATGTGTCCAGCATGCATAGGTGCAACATCACACAAGACTTTGTCTTCATATTTTCCTATGGAAAATGAAAGCAAAACTTGTTTTGTTACCCTTATGTCCCCACAATCATTTAGCCACTGCAGTCTATGAGGATTAGGATGTTTTATGGTAGGTAATTTTAATTTCTCAACCATCAAAATACTAGCAACATTGGTACAACTACCACTATCAATTAAAAGACTGCAAACCTTATCACTTACGCGGCACCATGTATGGAATATGTGCTCACGTTGCTCCTCAACTCCCCCCATCTTTGGTTGTGCATTCAACACCCTCCTGGTGACTAATGCATTACCGTGGTCTGGCTCGGTGTATTCCACATCACTGCAATCCTCCAGCTCAGGCATTTCATCATCTTCTTCTTCACTTGCACTTTCCACTTCACCATTGTCACGCATGAGTATGACCCTCTTGTTCGAACAATTAGAAGCAATATATCCAAGACCTTGACACCTGAAACATTTAATTTCACGTGCTTTAGAAGATGAATTGAATTCAGACTTACCTTTACTGGCTGAGGTCGGTTGTCCCATCTTTGCCTCTTCTTTTGGCCGAGGTTTCGGTTTGTTGGTAGTCCAGGATTTCCAAGAGGTACTAGGAGTTCCTGGAAATCTTACAACTCTGGATTTGAGTTGTCTCTCTACTCTGATTGCTTTGTGTAATAAATCTTCCATCTCCACATAATGATGAAGTTCCACTACATTTGAAATTTCTTTCTTTAACCCTCCAATGAATCTAGCCATTGTTGCTTCTCGGTCTTCTTGCACATTGGCTCTCATCATGGATATTTCTATCTCCTTGTAGTAATCATCTACACTCATAGAACCTTAACGTAGGTCCTGCAATTTTCTGTACAAGTCTCTGTGGTAATGACTTGGTACAAATCTCCTTCTCATCACGACCTTCATTTCCTCCCAAGATTGAATCGGTCTTTCTCCACACCTTCGCCTACTCAACACATATTGATCCCACCATATACTTGCATAATCAGTGAATTCTACCATAGCTAATTTTACCTTTTTCTCCTCAGAATAATTATGGAAATCAAAAACATGCTCCACCTTTCTTTCCCACTCCAAATATAACTCAGGATCATTCTTCCCTTGGAAAGAAGGAATGCTCATCTTGATGTTTCCAAGATGATTATCCCTATTGCTTTCTCTTCTAGAACTACTTCCCTTGTCCTCTTCTTCCTCTTCCTCTTCTTCAGTGCGGTTAGGAGACGTTCTACTCCTCCTTGGAAACCGATCTTCCATCTCATCCATTCTTGCACTCATTCTCATAAATTCACTTTGTAGTGTCTTGAGGAACGATTTGAGGTCTATTTCTCCAGCATCCTCCTCACGTTGGTTTACTGTACTCATGATTAAAAGAAATTTGGTTGTAAATCAAATGATGTTAGTGATAAAAATAAAAATCCTCACAACACTCCCTTACGTGTTTTCACTCAAAAGTTTTGATTCTCTCGTGTATCACTCTAATTTTTGGCTTTTTCTCACTATATTGTACTCACCACTCTTGCCTTTTTCCACTCAACTTATCCTTACAAACTCTTGAAATAATGAACTTTTGGGATAGATTCTACTAACAAGTAATAGAGAAGGTGTTGATGATAACTTGACAACTTTTAGTGACAAAACACTATCCTGGAAAGTAATCAAGATGTGTAGCCGATTACAACTCTTCAATTCAGATGGATTCGTCACCTCGGATGAAATCTTCTGCTTGGAATAAATATTGTGGACAACAAAACTGGATTTGCTGTTGAGAAAATTTAATACTGCACCTTTTTTTTTACTATCTGCACCTTTCTCTTTTTTTTACTACTACAGATCTCCCTTTTTTTGTATTGTCTGCACCTCTTTTTTTTTTAACTAATGCAGATTTTTTTTGTTTTTTTAATAAGATAAAGACTAAAATATAAGGATAGATGTTACTACCAATTGATCTCAAGAGCCGAAGCTCTGGTACCAAATGATACGAACCGGAAGCGTAAAGATAGGAACTTCTTGAAAATCAATTAACGGTAAATAACTGTAAATAACTGTAAGAAGCTTGACACAATCCAAGACCTGCTGGAAGCACCAAAGCTATCAAAGATAGGAACTTGACACAATCCGTGACCTGCCGGAAGCACCAAAGTTATCAAGATATAAGCAACTAGACCCTAACCAAGACCTGCTGGTAGAACCTAAGTTATCAAGTAGTTCTTTAATCCAAGAACAAAGGATAAGCTCTCACAATGAGAAAACTCAAATTTTATTGATAAAAAAAATTGTCTATAAACTGATTCTCAATGCTAATATATAGCAAAGGAATTTCCTAAAATAAACTATCTAAAAGATACAATCCTAAATTAAATAAATTTAATTCTAGATAAGATAAAATATAATCCTAATAGATTTAATCCTAATAGATTTAATCCTAAATAAGATAAAATATAAGCCTAAAATATGTAAATATAATCCTAAGAGATCATAATATTGATTCCTAACATATCTTATCCTAAATAAATAAGTTATGATCTGATTAGATACACTTTCCCGAAATAGGCTCTCCTAAGATTCGGATAACAGACATAACTGATTGTCAGATCGGATAACACTCTTGTACTTCAATCCGAGCTAAGTTAAACCACTTCTTTGGTTCTTCTTCTGCTTGGTGGTCTACTTTCCTTTGGACTTCAGTGATCAAGAGTTGCAAAGCTCTCTTTAACCGCTCAGATCTGGCCCTGGTCATTGGATCTTCAATCCCTTGCAATGCATCTGAGGCATCTTAGTTGAGGTCGGATGAGATCGTGTCAAAAATTAGTAAGTTTGGGTTGCTGGTAATCGATTACAGAGAGTTTGTAATCGATTACCAGAGAGCTGAGTTTCTGGTAATCGATTACAAGGAGTTTGTAATCGATTACCTGAGAGCAGTAATTGTGGTAATCGATTACTCACAGTCTGTAATCGATTACCCGAGAGCTGAATTTTTGGTAATCGATTACCAGAAGTTGTAATCGATTACCAGATTGCCAGAAAGGATTTTTAGTGTTAATTTCGCTGCTGGTAATCGATTGCAATGGGTTTGTAATCGATTACTATCAGTTAAATAACTTAAAATCTGAAACTTAGAACATAACTCATTTTCATTTGCTTTCTTCTCCCTTTTCAACCTAGAGAGAGGGAGAGAGAACCTTAGAGAGAGAAACTTCAAATTGAAGCTTTAGAAGAAATTTGGGGATAGAAATCATCAAGAGGATCATCTTTAATCATCTTTTCCTCCTTGAAATTGCATGAATTGTGAGTACAACTTACTCTTTATGTTAGGTTTTCATGTGACTCTTGTGCATGCTCCCACCTCTCCTCTTCCCCTTCTCAATTTCATTATTTATGAATTGTATTGGTGTTTTCATGTTGTTTGAAGCGAATATCAATAGATTGAATATATGAGTATAGAATCGGGCGTCGAAATCCTTAGTTTCGAAGTTTTCGAAACTATCGAATTCCCTCGATTGTAACTCATACTGTTCTTCGAATCGGTTATTGTTCTTCGTTTAATGCTACTTCGTAGGTTGATATGATTGTTTAGAGTTTGAATTGAAAATGTGGGATCGTTATTCATAGAGTCGAAACTAGAGAGATTTACGAAACTGTTGATATGCTCAATGTATGAACCCAACCCCTTGATCTCCCTTTTTATTTAGTTATTTTGAATGATTTAGTGACGATTGCTTAAGATTGGGTGATTGGTATTAAGCTTTGCATTGGAAAACTTTAGAATATCAACTCATGATTCATTGAGATTATGTGCACCTGAGTAATATAAGCCGGTTTCGACTGTGATTTAATTCAAGTCGGCCTTTGCGCTGTGAGTTAAAAATTGAGTAAATAAGTAAAACACGACTTCGGTCCAGTTTGGGTGGGATTCGTCCCCAGGAAAGCCGGTTCCCGTAGTCTGAGCTCAGGTCTAACTCTAGAAAGTGATAAGATCATGTCTGCTGGGCACAGTAGTGAGTGCATCATGAGCATCATAACTTGCATTACCCAACATTTCACATTAATCGAATTATGTATTGCTTTTAGTTTGATATTCACTAATGGTAATCATGTTCTATGTATTTGGATTCATGAAAGTGTAAGATATGGAGTTTGTTGAAGCGTTAAGTTGTCATTGATATCTGCTCCCTGCATTCATGCATGTGGTTGTATTCACTGGGATTATTATCTCACCCCATGTTTCGGGGACATATTTTAGTGGTGCAGGTAGCTCCGGTGAGGTTGAGGCAGTTCAGGTGAGGGTGGAGATGAGTCTTATTTCAGCAGAGAGATTAGTTTAATAGGAGTAGTTCCTAGATTACTTATATTTGTATATTTGCGTATTCACTGAAGTGTATTGATGTAAATTGTATAAGTGTAATTATTTCTGAGTTGGCCACTGAGGCCTAGTTGTACTCTTATAATATGTATGGTATTGAGTTGTACTGGGTTTTGCTAATTTTCAGGTTAAGCTGAATTCGGTAATTGTCCGGTTTTTAAGGGAGACTCTGCCGGATTTCTGGTATGAGTTCATTGAATCACACTTATCTAAGTGTGAATCTTTCCCTGAATTAAGTAGGTTTCATACTTACTTAAGGTCTTTAATGTTTGTCTTGTTTTGGCTTAAGCTAATTGTTGGGAAGTTTAAGCAAATGTATGACGATATCGAAAATTTAACGAAATGATTTCAAGGAATTCAGGAATAGTGTCTCCAACGGGCATTATTTCTGAGACCAGAAATTAGGGCGTTACATATGTTAATAAAAAATGTAACACCCTAAATTTCAAGAGTCAAAATTTGATCCGTTGGAAACCAAATTCAATACTTAGAATTTAAGTTGATTCTTTGTGAATATCGACCTGTTCTATAAATTATCAAAACTTCCAACATATTCTGATAATTTAACCAAACATTAACTTAAATCTTCTAAGCATGATTAGAGTTTAACTATCCGAGTAAATATATTATAAGTCCTGTATACATGTAAATCCCAAATATAACATACTACAAGTTTCCAAACATAACTTGGAAATATGTACATACATGCATAATTCGTTTACAACCCAAGTCACCACTCCTGCAACCAAACAAGTCACTTCTGAGGCTGAGCATCCCGAGGGGAAGGAACCTAAGTGTCTAAAATAAACCACATATCGCGTGGTGAGATAAAAATCTCAGTGAATAAAACTCAATGCATGGGTGCAGGGAACAGATATCTATGATAATTATATCTAATTATACATAATCATTTCCTTGCACATACAAAATCCATATGCATCATGATATACTAAATGCTTTGCCCAAAGGCCATGATCACTTCACATTATAGAGTTAGACCCGAGCTCGGACTACAGGGGATATCTCCACAGGGGACGAATCCCACTCTCCCATATTGACCGAAGTCCTTAATCTTTAAAACATAATCGAATAGGGGAATCATTTCGACATTCCGATAGTTTCGAACCTTTTGATAGCCTCAAAAGTCTCGAAACTAAAGAACATCGAAAATCAATTCAATCTATCCGATTAAAAACATCTCAATATATTCAAAATCAAACACAAACACAATCAATCCTCAATATTCAATAAAATCAGAGAAAGGGAGAGGGAGAGGTAGGGAACATGCTTTGAGACCAATTCTACCTACTCAATCAAGTGAGGATTACTCACCAAAGTTAGAAATTCAAGCAAAGAAGTGAAGAAGAGATGAATACAAGCTTCAATCCTTGATTCCACGATGATCCGCCACTTTCTCTCTCTAGAATTCCTCTCTCTCTCTCTCTAGGTTTAGGTTTTCTCCCTTAAATGTTTCTGAAATTCGCTGCTGGTATATATATTTTTCCGCTCAGTAATCAATTACCAACATATGGTAATCGATTACTCACGGCTAAAATACACTTACGAACCCCTTCTAGAAAACCGGTAATCGATTACAATACTTGGTAATCGATTACCAAAATTCAGCTCTCGGGTAATCGATTACAGACTGTGAGTAATCGATTACCACAATTACTGCTCTCAGGTAATCGATTACAAACTCCTTGTAATCGATTACCAGAAACTCAACTTTCTGGTAATCGATTACGAAACTCCCTGTAATCGATTACCAGTATGCTAAAACTCTAAATTTTTCTTAAATTTAGTTTAGTTAGTTTTTTTTTTTATACTTAATTTCTCAATCTCACCAAAGTTAAAACATACACATATATCTTTCCGCTTAAAGTTCTACAAGCTTAATTATGGGATGTTACATTCTACCCCCCTTAGAGAAATTTTGTCCCTAAAATTTGCTAATACAAAGCAAAACAATCATACCTTACTCGAAAAGACTAGGAAAATGTTTTCTGATGACATCTTCTTTTTCCCATGTAGCTTCATTCATACACAAACCTTGCCAAACCACCTTAACCAAAGGAATATCCCTACTCCTCAGGGTCTTGGTACTTCTGTCAATAATCTGAACAGGTCTTGCAGGTAGGGTGAGATTGTCCTCTAATTGTATTTGTTCAGAAGATAACACATGAGAAGGATCATACACATATTTTCTCAACTTGGACACATGAAAAACATTGTGAATTTTGGACAGATGTGGTGGAAGGGCAACTCTGTATGCAAGAGGGCCAACCCTCTGCATGATTTGAAATGGACCAATAAACTTGGGACCCAGTTTCCTAGATTTCACAGACTTCCTTGTACCAATGACAAGAGTTATTCTTAAAAACACGTGTTCCCCTTCTTCAAATTCTAAATCCTTCCTTCTAGTGTCAGCATAGATTTTCTGACGGCTCTGGGCAGTAACAAGTTTTTCCCTAATTGTTCTAATCTTTTCTTAGGTTTCCTGAACCAATTCCGGACCTAAAAGGGCTTTCTCCCCAACCTCATGCCAACACAAAGGAGATCTGCATTTTCTACCATACAGGGCCTCATATGGTGCCATACCTATGCTGCTATGGAAACTATTATTGTAGGCAAACTCTACGAGTGGTAAGTACCTATCCCAACTGCCCGACTCTTCTAATACACAGGCTCTCAACATGTCCTCTAAGGTTTGGATAGTTCTCTCTGACTGACCATCAGTCTGAGGATGATAAGCGGTGCTAAACCTAAGCTTAGTCTCGAATGACTGGTGTAATGCATTCCAGAACCTAGAGGTGAACCTAGGGTCTCTATCAGATATGATACTAGCAGGAATACCATGTAATCTGACAATCTCCCTAACATACAATTCAACTAACTTACTTAGGGAAAAGGTATTCTTAACCGGAAGGAAATGAGCTGACTTAGTCAAACGATCCACTATAACCCAAATGGTATCAAACCCAGCTTGGACTCGAGGTAGTCCTACCACAAAGTCCACAGCTATACTCTCCCATTTCCACTCAGGATCTCTAAAGGTAACAGAACACCGGATGGTTTCTGATGTTCTATTTTCACTTGCTGACAAATCAAGCACTTAGATACAAACTCAGCTATCTCCCTTTTCATACCTACCCACCAAAACTTCTTCCTTAAATCCTGATACATCTTGGTAGAACCAGGATGTATAGACATTTTACCTTTATGAGCCTCTTCTAATACCAACTGTTTTACTCTACCCCCCTTAGGAATACAGATTCTTCCCTGAAAAAGTATCATGCCCTCAATTGACTCCGAGAATCCTAACTGTCCCTTCTTACCTTGAAGATCAAGGTCCGAACCCTGAGCTTCCCTAATCAGAGTCTGAAATTCACTAGAAATTTCTAACCTGTACATCTGAATGCTACCTACTCCTAATTCTACCCTCAGGTTCAGATCTCTAAACTTCTCTAAAAGACTCATCTCATGTATCATCAAGGATGACACATGCAAGGATTTCCTGCTGAGAGCATCAACCACTACGTTGGCTTTACCTGGATGGTATTTTAACTCAAAATCATAATCTTTAAGAAATTCCATCCACCTTCTTTGCCTCATGTTGAGTTCTTTCTGATCAAAAAGATATTTCAAACTCTTGTGATCACTAAAGACCTCAAACCTCACACCAAACAAGTAATTGCCTCCAAATTTTGAGGGCAAATACCACAGAAGCTAATTCTAAGTCATGGGTAGGATAATTTTCCTCGTGAGGCCTCAATTGCCTAGATGCATAAGCTACTACCCTCTTATCCTGCATCAGAACACCCCCAATTCCCCTCCCAGAGGCATCACAAAATACCTCAAAGGTCTTAGACACATCCGGTAATGCCAATATCGGGGCACTAGTTAACCTGCTTTTTAGCTCTATAAAACTTTGCTCACAGCCATCGTCCCACACAAAGGCTTGACCCTTTCGAGTTAATCTAGTGAGGGGTAATGCTAAACGGGAAAATCCTTTAATGAATCTCCTGTAGTAGCCAGCTAAGCCTAAAAAGCTTCTAATCTCGGTGACCGTTCTAGGCCTTTCCCACTTAAGAACGGACTCTACCTTACTAGGGTCAACTGACACTCCCTCTCCTGAAATCACGTGACCTAAGAAATGAACTCTATTCATCCAAAACTCACACTTCCCCGGATTTGCAAATAATTTCTTTTCCCTCGAAACTTCTAATACAAGCCTTAGGTGACGCTCATGGTCTTCCAAACTATAGGAATAGATCAAGATATCATCTATGAATACAACAACAAATTTGTCTAGGAAAGGTCGGAAGATTCGGTTCATGTAGTCCATGAACACTGCCGGCGCATTAGTGACACCAAATGGCATCACCAAATACTCGTAGTGTCCATACCTAGTTCTGAAAGCGGTTTTTTGAACGTCTTCCTTCCTTATCCTAATCTGATGGTATCCTAACCTCAAATCTATCTTGGAAAACACTGAGGCATCTCTAAGCTGGTCTAAAAGGTCATCTATCCTGGGCAAGGGGTATTTATTCTTAATTGTAACCTTATTCAATTGTTTAAAATCTACACATAGCCTCATACTCCCATCTTTCTTTTTCACCAACAACACTGGAGCCCCCCCAAGGAGAAACACTAGGCCTAATGAACCCTTTTTCTAACAAATCTTCTAATTGTTTCTTAAGTTCACTAAGCTCTAAAGGAGACATACGATAAGGTGCCTTAGAAATAGGTCCTGAACCTGGTAGCAAATCTATAGTAAACTCTATTTCTCGCTCAGGTGGTAAGGTTAGAACTTCACTAGGAAAAACATCTTGGTACTTCCCGAACTGTAGCTACACTGTTCAAATCCAACTTTGATTTTAAAGTTGAAGAAAGTAACAAAACAAAACATTCACCCCCGTCATGGATACTTTGGGAAATCTGTGAAATACTAGACAAAAGAATGGGTGGTCTATCCTTAGAAGGAATAGAAAGATCGGGAAAAAACAAACCCTTTTATTGAAACAATCCAATAATACCTGATTGAAAGATAACCAGTCCATTCCCAGTATAATATCAATACCAGTCAAAGGCAAACAAATTAAATCAATCACAGATGCTCTTTCTTGGATAATTAAAGAACAATTCAGACACACAAGAGAAGTAGAAATAGCTTCTTTAGCTGGAGTTATAACATTAAGGACATATGGTAAATAAGCGGTAGGTAACTTCAATCTATCCACACACTCAAAAGAAACAAAAGAATGTGATGCTCTTGAATCAAACAATACGATTAAAGTCTTCTTCCCTAAGGTGCATATACCTCTTAGCAGATTATCTGACAAAGCTGCCACTTGCCCGCTGAGTGTAAAGACTCTACCAGTTGATTGAGGCTTCTGGCGTTCCTTGATTTTGGGGCAATCCTTCTTGAAGTGTCCGGCTTGCTTGCAGAAATAACAAACGTTCTTCCCCGTTAAACATTCTCCTAAATGTTCTTTCCCGCACTCCAAACACTTACGAGTATCCTTGTGCTGAGAAGATTGAGCAGCCACAGATGGCTTATTCTGCCACTTGGGTTTGAAATTCTTACCTTGATTACCAATTTCTACCTTTCTCTTTCCCTTGACCTCTTGGTATAGAAGGTGGTACAGCTCCCTTGCAATTCTTTTCAATAATGTAACATTTACTTACTAAGGTAGAGAAATTTCTGATTTCCAAGGCTGCAACTCGATCTATCAACTCCGGCCCTCAAACCTCCCTCAAATTGTGTACACCTCCACTCTTCATCATTGACTGCCTTAAGGTATCGTGAATACTTTGACAACTCTTCAAACTTGGATACATACTGCCCTACTGTCATATCTCCTTGCTTGAGTTGTAGAAACTCTGCCTCCTTCTGCCTCTTGATAGTGGCTGGAAAATATTTCTCCAGGAAAAGACTTTGAAATATTTCCCAGGTTAGTGGTGCCTCTGCCTCTGCAACCTGAATCTTGGCAGTCTTCCACACATCTTCAGCTTCCCCTCTCATCATGTAAACAGCCAACCCCACCTTAGCTTCATCGGAACACTTCATCACATCAAAAATCTGATTCAGATCCTTAAGCCACCCAGCTGCTACATCAGGATCATAAACGTCGTTGAATTGTGGAGGGTTATGCTTCCTGAATTCAGACAATCCTACTGAAAAGAAATCCACAGTAGGAGGTGGTTGTTCCGGGCGTTGCCTAGCTAGCTCTTGAAGTATTGTGGTATTTGTAGCCGCCTGATCCCCCATCATTTGAGTAAGAGCTTGAAGTGCTGCCACCATAGGATCCGGTGTAGGTTCATGAGAAGATGCGGAAGGTGAAGAAGAACGGTTAACCCTTGGCCTACCCCTCCTGTTGCCTGCCATAACTCTCTACATATCATAAAGTAAATATCGAGGTGATTAGTCTCTCAATTCACAGAATAATACATGAGAAATTACTAACAAACCACAGAATATCCTAATTTCACAGTCCAATAGGATTGAACTGCTCTGATACCAAAATGTAACACCCTAAATTTCAAGAGTCAGAATTTGATCCGTTGGAAACCAAATTCAAGACTTAGAATTTAAGTTGCTTCATTGTGAATATCGACCTGTTCTATAAATTATCAAAACTTCCAACATATTCTGATAATTTAACCAAACATTAACTTAAATCTTCTAAGCATGATTAGAGTTTAACTATCCGAGTAAATATATTACAAGTCCTGTATACATGTAAATCCCAAATATAACATACTACAAGTTTCCAAACATAACTTGGAAATATGTACACACATGCATAATTCGTTTACAACCCAAGTCACCACTCCTGCAACCAAACAAGTCACTTCCGAGGCTGAGCATCCCGAGGGGAAGGAACCTGAGCGTCTAAAATAAACCACATATCGCGTGGTGAGATAAAAATCTCAGTGAATAAAACTCAATGCATGGGTGCAGGGAACAGATATCTATGATAATTATATCTAATTATACATAATCATTTCCTTGCACATACAAATCCATATGCATCATGATATACTAAATGCTTTGCCCAAAGGCCATGATCACTTCACATTATAGAGTTAGACCCGAGCTCGGACTACAGGGGATATCTCCCAAGGGGACGAATCCCACTCTCCCATATTTGACCGAAGTCCATAATTGACCGAAGTCCTTAATCTTTAAACATAATCGAATAGGGGAATCATTTCGACATTCCGATAGTTTCGAACATTTCGATAGCCTCAAAAGTCTCGAAACTAAAGAACATCGAAAATCAATTCAATCTATCCGATTTAAAAACATCTCAATTATATTCAAAATCAAACACAAACACAATCAATCCATCAATATTCAATAAAATCAGAGGAAAGGGAGAGGGAGAGGTAGGGAAGCATGCTTTGAGACCAATTTCTACCTACTCAATCAAGTGAGGATTACTCACCAAAGTTAGAAATTCAAGCAAAGAAGTGAAGAAAGATGAATACAAGCTTCAAATCCTTGATTCCACGATGATCCGCCATTTTCTCTCTCTAGAATTCCTCTCTCTCTCTCTAGGTTTAAGGTTTTCTCCCTTAAATGTTTTTCTGAAATTCGCTGCTGGTATATATATTTTTTCCGCTCAGTAATTGATTACAACATATGGTAATCGATTACTCACGGCTAAAATACACTTAGCGAACCCCTTCTGAAAACTTGTAATCGATTACAATACTTGGTAATCGATTACCAAAAATTCAGCTCTCGGGTAATCGATTACAGACTGTGAGTAATCGATTACAACAATTACTGCTCTAGGTAATCGATTACAAACTCCTTGTAATCGATTACCAGAAACTCAGCTGTTCTGTATCGATTACGAAACTCCCTGTAATCGATTACAGTATGCCTAAACTCAAATTTTCTTAAACTTAGTTTAGTTAGTTTTTCTTTTTTTATTCTTAATTTCTCAATCTCACCAAAGTTAAAACATACACATATATCTTTCCGCTTAAGTTCTACAAGCTTAATTATGGGATGTTACAAAAAAAGATACCATTCTTGAATTCATCATTAGGTTGAGCAAGTTTTGAGAGAATCTAGGCACAATGAGATGATTGCAAACTTCGTCTCTGTTTATGGAGCCAGTCTTAACTACCTCTCTTCGGAAAATTGAGAGTGAGGCTTAAAAAAATTCACCTAGAGTTCGGGAAATGAAATCTGAGATTAAGGTGCAAGTGCTTTGATGTAAATGAACGTGTGGACGATGGAGATAATTGATTTTTAAGATGAACCATTATTGTAATCGTGGTAGTCAATTCAGCGGGAGTATGATGCTCCAAATTCAAAATTTGTATGTGATTGTAGATGTTTGAGAGGTCGAGGAGGAATCCCTTGTTTCATATTATCTGTGTCATTAAAAATGAAAACATGCAAACCATTCCAAGTAGTCTAATTGTAAAGCGGTGGACAATAATGCAGACTGATCTATTTCTTCAATACAATCTGAGCAGATGTGGATACTGTTGTCATGAAAGAAGCGCGTTTAGGGGCTGTAGGTGGAGCCTTCAGGGTCGGGTTGCATTGCTAAAGAGACAGAAAGGAACATTTCAATTATATAATAGATGACATTTGAAGCTAGTTCCTAATAAGTATGAGAGTATTATGGAACCGCATGGCACACATACCTCACGTGAAAAGATTTTCAAGACCCACAAGTGATGATAACTAAAGGGCACCACCAAAAAGAAAGTATGGGCGAAAGAGGAGAAGGTTCTCAAATTACAATAGCACCGGTCACATTATCAACAAATGTCTAATCTTATGGTAGGGGTCAGCAAAGATGGATGAGTGACAATGGGGTTGGAAAAAGTCTTAGAATTGTTTGTACATTGATAGCAATTTTTACCTTATAATTTTTGGAACTGCATGTTATGTAAACTTATAAATTATTCCATTGTAGGATAAAGGAAACACACACATTAGAGGAAGTCAATGGTGATGACTGGCGCTAGTAACCAAACTCAAGATTTAATGATAATGAAATGACAAATATGTTAAAGTTTTTATATCTTATGTAATGCTTATCCATGGCTGTGCGTGTTTTTTAATGTTGTGTATTTTTTCCTACAGGAAGTGAAAGTGAAAATTAGTGTAGGAACAAAGGGAAGGAGAAAGAATGCACTCAAGTAGGCATTGTACAACCTTAATTTAATTTTCCACTATGTATGGTTGTTATTATAAATCTATTTATACTTTTTACAGAATGTGGAACTGGGTGAGTGGAATCATGAAGGGAAGGAGCTGGGATGCACCCAAGTAGGCACTGTATAAACCGATACTTTTTTTTATTTTCCTTTGTCTAGGGTTTGTTATTAAATTTTTTTTATATTTATGAGCATGGGAAGTGGAAGTTAGTGGTTCCCATGTAGGGATGGAGGAATGCACCAAGTAGAGAACGAACAGTATTTTTTTTTCAAACTTTTATGGCTTAACTTGATCCTCTGATATGATTTACTAAGCTTGCAGCAAATGAAGGTGAAAGTCAGTGGTATTCATGAGGGCAAGGGGCCCTGAATGCCGTCGATTAAAACTGAACCTTACTTTTTTATTGATTTCCATGTGGTATGCATAACTTTAATGTGTCATGTTTTTTGTAGAAAGTAAATTGAATCATACTGTTAGTGATAAAGGGAAGGAAAATGAGGTTCATATGTGTCACCAAATTCTGTCCCGAACTTGTAAGTACAAATAGGATGGTAAAGGAAGTGAGTTGAGGTTTGACTGATGGTTATTTTACACTGAAAATGTACTAGGTTCAAATGATTTGTGATCAAAAGTTCTGACTTGGTTTGTAACAGAAAATCGTTTCCTATTGCCTTTCTCATGGTGCTTTTGTTTTTCCCTCCTTTCCCAACTCTATATTTGGTCTGGTATGCCAAGCAAAGGATGTCATACCCCCACACTACGGTTATGTTCTTGTTTACCCACCTGGTTATGTTCCTATTTACCCCAATATGGCTATGCAAAACCCACATGTTTGTTTTCCTAAAAATTTGTTGTGTTGTTAAGAAGTGTAGTGTTGGAAAACTAGATGAAAAACACATTGATATAAATACTGATAACTACGAATGCTCATGGTGGTACTTCATGGCATGATTTGCGGCGTCAAGTCAATAATAATGGAAAAGCAGTAGGTATTTGTGTTACTTTGTTTGTATTTTATTTTTAAATCTGTCTTCAAATTTTCTGTTAGTAAGGTATTTTCTGTTATTGTATTTCTGTTTAAATCTTTAAATTTTGTTTGTAAGTGGCAAACCACTGAGCATATAAAATCCAAGGATTAAACTGTCTATGTTGAAACTTAACCTTGTAAGTTCACTTTAATGGTTGATGTTCATTGTAAGTAATCCTCCATGTGTGGGTGAGTTGTATTCATCCTTTTTATCCTTTTTGTCA